>JAOXJM010000033.1:50044630-50056068 GCA_026413425.1 Tringa solitaria | reverse complement strand
CTGCCCATGGCAGGGGGGTTGGAACTCAATGATCTTTAAGGTCCCTTCCAACTCAGACTATTCTGTGACTCTATGGTTGGTCAAGGTAGCAAGGCTCAGATCCTGTTTGTGTGTATTTAATGATAGTTTTGCATGGTGATTCTGTCGAGGTACTGTCACTTTTATCACTCTCTTAACTGGCTTATTTTCTCTACTAACAGGATGGAAAAATGAATATTGAAAATGAAGAGGAGGGGGAAAAAGATGAGGAGGAAGAAGAGGAAGGTGGGAAGGAAGATGATGAGAATGAAGAAGAAAGTGAGGAAGAATCTGCTAATGAGGAGGATAGTGCTGCCGATAGCCACTCTGATCTTGAATCTGACCTTGAGAGTGAAGAAGAAGCTGCAGGGAATACAGAACAGAAGAAACCCAAGACAAATGAAAACAAATCACAAAGCATGGAGGAGCTAGATCCTAAGATGGAAGCTGCGAAATCAGAGCTTCCCTACACATTTGCTGGTAAGCAAAGAACTGATCCATAGATCCCTGTTGTCTTCAGGGGGTTTATAACCAGTCTCTTTCTCTGCCCTGTAGGATCTTATATATTCCTGTTCATCCATGAAGTTTTGCTTCATAGTTGTCTTCTGCTATTCCAAGAGTAACCAGTGTCGGCTGTTCTTAGTGATCAGCCCTAATCATGCTATGAGCGGTGGGAACCAGATCTGTTTCACCGCAGCGCTCGTTCTGCTCCTCTGAGTAGCCTTAGAATTGAAAGATAAATACTGGGGAGAAAAGTGGAAAGATCTGTACTCCTTTCTGAGGGCCAACACGTTCAATCCAAAGTGCTAGTGTTTTGCGTAAGGGAAGCCAGAATAGTATTCTATTATCTATACTTAAATTAAAAAAAAAAAAAGTTATTTCTCTAGTTTTTGGACTGACATTTTTGTCAGAGAGAAAATGCTTGGAGAGGCAGGATTCTGAGGTTTAATCCCTGCGATGTAACATAGCAGCTATTGTTAGAGACACTAAAAGTTTGACTCCTTTTGGGCCTGTGCCTAGGAGGAAGGAGGAGGCACATTTCAAGTAGTACACAAAATGTTCATTAATATTAAGGACATAATGCATCTAACTATTGTCCTTGTGTAGATTTGTCTAACAAAAGTATCTGTCGCAAGATTAAACAACCTTTCAAACAACTTCCTTAAGTACTTGCATTTTTCCATCAGAAGGAGATAACTTATATTACACAAAGCCTTTTAAACATTCAGCTCTTTAACCAGAAAGCAGTCACATTAGAATAACTCAAAAAACTTAACCAGTTAAGATGTTTTCTAGCATGTGAACTTAGGCAAAAATTGAGGTTTTATTCTCTTATGCCAGGTTGAGATTTTTTTTAAAGTTGTTTTCTGTTAGTGGCAAGATTCTTACTGTTCTTAATATCCTTCATACAAAGCTAGTTAGGTGTGAATTAAACATAGAGCTAATTGTATTATGGTAAATTTATGGTTGAATGTTTGCTTACGTGTAATTCTGTTGTGGGTTTGTCAACTTAGTTCTCAGCTTAGGCAGCACATACAGAATGAATTGAATGTTAATTGTTCAAAAACATAGATGTTATTTTCTGACCTATCTTCATATATATAGTTACGTATATGCTGATAGTTTATTAGTGTTCAAAAGGTGATTATTTAAAAGCTGTGTGGTATCTTTTTTTTTTCTGAACGATAACACTTTCAAATTGGAAATTTGTTAGATGTTCACTTGAATTATATATGTTAAGTTGGAGATTTTTGTATGGTTGATTTTTGTTTTTACTTTCTAGTTCCTGAGTCCTTTGAGACGTTTAGGTCCTTATTGGCTGGAAGAACAATAGAAGAACAGCTTCTTATACTGGAGAGAATTCAGAAGTGCAATCATCCAAGCCTTGCAGTGGGAAACAAAGCAAAGTTGGAAGTATGGTGGTTTTGTTGTTTTGTTTTGGTTTAAGGTTTAAAATTAACTTTGAATTCCAGAGTAAGTTTTAGTAAGTAATCAGGAAGCGATATAAAACATACATGCTTCTGTGTTGTGAATAGCAGTAGAATCAACATACCATTCTTCATTTCCTAACTTCTATATCCCTGTTCTTTTGTGCTGCTTAAGAATACGTACAATGAAAAAAAAAAAAAACCAAACAAAAGCCTAATAATTTTAACATATTATACTTCTTGCAGAAATTGTTTGGCTTCCTTTTGGAGTATATTGGGGAGTTAGCAACTTTGGATTTACCAGAGCTCAGAACAATTGACAAACTGGTCCTGTAAGTAATAAATTCTATGGACTTTTTCTCCTTTATGTATTAAAGAGAAATGCAACCTAGGGTAAAGCATTTAGCATGTTGTTTGTTTTGAATAGTTCACTGGTAACTCTCCTGCCCTATAGTGTTTTAATTTTGTTTCATGTATTGCTTGAGCTATTAATTGTACCAAGACATTTTCAAAACCTCAGAATGTAATTTTTGATCCGCAAAATGCTTTTGATGGGTAGTGGATAAATAATATCATGCATGCATGCAAACTTCTGTATATGAAATGATTTAGATTTATCCTTTAGATAAGGATTTTAAGCTTTGCAATGAGGTGTGCAGTTCCCTTTGTAATCTTTGTTCTTTCCACACGTTTCCATTCAATGAATACACTCAGGGAACTAGATGAAAATGCAATTAAAGAGTGTTACAATAAGCTCATACCAAAGTTCCAAATAAACACTTTGCAGGAAGTTATCAATTTGGCATTGTCTTCAAATACCTGACAGGCAGTTACAGTGACAAGAGAGCCAAATTTGTCTCAGAGGTACACAGCAAAGGACGAGAGTCAGTGGACACAAGCTGCAACAAGGGAAATTCCAATTAGACAAAAAAAAATCTTCACAGCAAAGGTGCTGAATATTAAAACAAGTTTCCCAGAGAGGATGTGGAATCTCCACCCTGAAGATATACAGAGCTTGACAAAGCCATGAACAACCTGATCCAGCTTTGAAGTTAGCCATGCTTTGAGCAGGAGAGTTACATCAGATGATTTCCAAAGGCCCCTTCCAATCAAAATTAGTCTCCAATTCCTATCTTGACTTTGCAAGCCAGACAACTTTCTTTCACTAAGTTATTTGCATGTAGTTTTCACCATATGTTTTTTATTTCCTGCTAAAGTAAATAACTTCTAAGAAATCTGTTATGTGCAGCTTTAGCATTCATTGCTGTGTTACTTCCATCAGCAAGAGGAATGACCCGTTGATACTGTCACACATGCTTGGGCTTTGTAAAAAAGCGTAAACACATTTTGTTTGTTTTCTGGAACTGGGATTTATTAATACCGCTACAGACAACTAATGGATAAACTTTGATCAAACAGATGCAGACTCCTGACTGCATCTCCTTGTAGGCACTAACCATAGGCCAGGGGCTGACCTAACTTTGTGGGTAGTTTTTTTTCCTCGTTTTAAGTAGTAATCTTGCTAACCACATTGCTGCCCCATGTGTTGTTTAATATCTCCTAAGAATATTTAGAGTAGTGGGCTGCCTAGTACGTGCCAGCATACCTTGGTGCAGTAAAATGAAGAGTTAGGGGATTCAGAAGGGTATGTTTTAACCATAGCAGATGATTTAGGAGTGTATTTTAAAGTTTTAAATTATTTTTTATTAAAGATTTAGAAACTACCAAATCAAATATTATCTCACAAAGCCCAATGAAAAATACATGTCTCTGTAAACTGGGTATTTCAATAATAATCTATATACTGGGTGGCTACTTCTGAAAAAAAGAATAATTTGTTTCAGGGATTTGTTTTTGTTATAATATAGATGGAACACAAGAAATCTTCCTATAGGTGCTTAAAATAATTTTTTTATTAGGATCAATGGTATAACGATCATAACTTAAATTTCTTGTTAATAGGCCATTGTACAATCTTTGCCAGATGTTTCCTGAGGCAGCCAGTGACCGTATTAAGTTTATCCTTCGAGATGCTGCACATGACATGGAAAAAGTAATTGAAGTGAAAGGCCGTGCAACATTTCCAGGATTAGACACGGTAACGAATGCATACTGCTAGGAAAATCGGAAAAATGTCTTGTTCTTTCCACTAGTACAGAAATGCCAGTAAATGACAGATGACATTAAATTTAATTTTACATTTCAAAGTATGTAATGAATTATTAGCATCTATGACTTTCTAAGTTTCTCAGTATTTTAAATTCTCTCTGGAGATAAAATGTAACAACAAAAAAAACCCTGAGAAACAAACAACCGTAAACAACCAACCAACCCCTTCCACACAGGTTCTTAAGTGTGGCTCTGTAGTAGTAATGAGAAGACAAGATCTTAAAATTGCCACTCCAGTTTTCATAGCAGAATATTCTTTGCTTTCTTGATGAAACATGGTAGTCCTAGAGGCAAATCCAGGAAGTAGTAGTATTGTCACTTATGTCCTAGTATCTCTAATTGTGTTAAGTGCAAATGTTTTAAGAGGTGCTCCTTAGAAGTGCACTGTCTCCAAGGTTAACAAAAAATAACAAGGAAATATTATTATGGGTATAAAAATACAACATTTCTTAATTTCTTTCTCGGAAAGAATTTACCTTTCTTTTTTATATTAGTAATATAAGAAATTTCAGTGGCTGTGCTAAATGTGAACAGGCTGCTTTTTCGGTGTCTACGTAAATGGTAGTTCAAGAACGGAGAGTATGGAAAATGAGTATTTGTTTGTTGTAGTAAAAAGTCTCAAGGACAAACAAGTCAGTAACCCAAAGGCAGCTACTTGGTTTTTGTCTCCCAGCTTGATGAAGCAGTGCTGCCTTATGGAATAACTAGACTATTGACAGAAAATAGACTGAAGGATTTGCTTAGAAGACTTGATTCTTACAGCTTGGAAAATATTTATATTGAGTTCTTTTGAAGAGTCTTTGTTCAGGATGTTTTGGATTTTGCAGGAAATGTATTGTACAGAGCTTTTAACTTCTATTTTTATTTTGTCACTGTCACCCTTATGACACCAGTCACACTTCTGACTTTCATTGTCTTCAGTGGACTTTTTCAGGTTTTGAGCCATCATTATCTTTCAGGGTGGAATTACATCACTCTCCTATTCTCAAGCGCTTGTTTGAATGGACGTTCGTTAGACCAGTTGTGTTAGTAGACCTTATACATGCCTATAGTTAATCCAACCTGAAGTCTGGACTGGTATTTATTAACCAAAACAGTCCAGGAGACTATTTGTTTACGACAAACTTCATAGAGAGAAACAGAGAAGAAACAATAAAACTTTAGTTGTGTCTAGCTTACTATGTAAATATCCACTTAGATAATTTTCAGAATTACCTCGCAACTGATGTTTAACATCCTGATGGTCCTGAGAGGCGGTCACTTGTCACTCTCTGAGTCCCCTTCAGTAAAAGTGGACCTAATCACTGTACAGTTCTTTTGGCTGCAACTGTTACTTGTTGATGTGTGCTGATGCCTGAGGATCCTGGTTACTTAACTGTCTGTGTTGAGGACCTGTTGAAAGGTGTCACAGGTCCTGTGTGGCCCCTTGCTCATGTTTCTTGTGGTGTGAGAGTATGTGATTGTGGTGGGCTGAAGGGGGGCAGATTTTCATATGGAGTAAACAGAGTTGGGAGGCTTAGTTCCTTCTTGGTTGTTCTTTCAGCTGTCTCATTGAATTAGTGCGGTGTTAGACCTAGAATGGATATTCCATTTTCTCATCTAACCTAAACAGTCCTCTCAATTTAGGTCATGTATCATACCAGATTTCTGAAAATCATGTATATAGTAGTATTTTTAGAGTACTACATGGCAATTACTTACTCAGCAGTTACATATGTGTAAAGGCAAGATCCTGGGAATAATGTCTTACTGTATTTTGCTTTACTCTGTTTTATGTGCTGTCAGCTTATTTATTTGAAAATTACATCTCTGCTGTTTCCAACTTCTGACTTCTGGCATCCAGTTGTAACACCTGCTTTTATGTACATGAGTCAGCTACTTACTAAGGTATGTCTGTGATGTTGTATTTGCTTATATAACTTAATTTCCTGCTTCTTCCTAGGACTCCAAATATATGTGTTAGCATTGATGTATATATTGGAAATCTACTGAAAAGGCAGCTTTGTGTTTGCTGTAGTCACAGATAGTAAGTGGAAGAAAAAGTGAAGAGGAAAAAACCTTGCAGAGTACAGTCCAACTCACAAAACCATATCTAATTATTTTTTCAGGCTGTCACACAAGGATTCCGTATATGGCAAATTACATAGGACTAATAGAACAGACTGAACACAGTCTGAAATCATTCATTAATGATTTATCTTCCATATATTGCATCTGTTCTTACTTAAGAAAGATATTTACTTAAAAATTGGCAGTATTTGTTTTCCTTGAAAATGTACTTAATGCAATATATTGCAGTGCACTTAAAATACTTACTTTTCAATCCAAATATCCTGTTTATATATTTCAAAAGTCTTGAGCTAGTTGTTCTATTGCTGTCATATATCCACGTATTTCCTTGGTTCATTTCTGAAGAACTTAATGTTTGTGGTTTAGCACCTTCTAGTGGCTAGAACAGTTCTGACAGATGGGTTACTCAATTCTGCATATACTCTTTAGTGAAGGCAAGGCCAATATGTTTTTCATTTAAGTTCAAAGGGTGTAATTTTACAGATTTTAAGTGTATGCAACTTATATAATATTGATACTTTTGGGGAGATCCTGTATTTGTGATCTATAGAGTTTTAACTGAATATTTTGTGCCTCTAATTATTTTTTCTTTTAGTGTCGCATTACAACATTGCAAGATGTTATTAAAGGGTTATTTGTATGCTGTTTGTTCTTGGAATATGTATCTCTCTCCAGAAGATTTGTACCAGAACTCATCAATTTTCTTCTGGGAGTACTTCACATATCTCTACCCAAAAAACAGGCCCAGGGTGAGTTTGTTTAGAGTAAATGAATAATAAATTTTAGTGTTAGTTTATTTTTAAATTTCAGTGAAATATTCAG
Source organism: Tringa solitaria (assembly GCA_026413425.1). Taxonomy (NCBI): domain Eukaryota; kingdom Metazoa; phylum Chordata; class Aves; order Charadriiformes; family Scolopacidae; genus Tringa; species Tringa solitaria. The sequence continues at coordinate 50,049,061 of JAOXJM010000033.1, read as the reverse complement.
TAAAAATATTTCACACTGAATGTATTGCTTTGAACAAAAGACCACAATCACCTGCTATGTTAGCCATACACAACCTTCATTCTTGGGCATCTTGTGAACTAGATCTTCTAGTGTTGTTGGCAGGAAGGAAAGAACTGAAGTTATTAAAGGAAATGAAGTCATGTTGCCCACACTGCAATATTTTTGCAATGTTGTTGTTCTAAATAGACTGCGTGTTTGGACGGTGCTCTGAAATTCATAGCCTCTAACAGATTCCCAGTGGGTACCCTGTATCTTCACAGGAGGCAGCAGCTAGTGCTGCAGGCACCCTCCCTCTTCAGCTGATAGTTGAATCACCAAGATAAATGAGAGCAGTGTATCACAAAGTTGGTATTTCTCCTTTTTATTTATTTGACATGGGTTTGTTGTAGTGTAACAGAGGGCAGCTATCCCTGGATAGCAGGATTAGTCTGTGCTGTAGCACAGCTGTGTAAAATTAGCAACTTGCACAGACAGCAGGGAGAATAAAACTTTGGATCTATATGCTAGCAAATAATTTTTATTTGTCAGTGTTCCATTTCCTTCTGGATTAATTTCTGGCTTTAAAGTTATTCTAGATCTGGAGCTTTTTTGTTGACAAGTTCAGTGACAATAATTCACTTATAAGGAGCTTTGTCAGAGCATAGTAACACATTCATGTGTTAGTGTCTCAGGGTCACTCTGAGTATCACTTGCCGTGTGTGAAGAGACTCTGCAGGCATGATATTCTCAAGTGAAAATCAAGTATTTGTTTGCAAACTCACAAGACATCTGGGATTTAATGAACTACAGGCTATGTGTTAATATGCTCATCACTCTTGATAAGACATCTGAGTAGTCTCTGTTCTCTAGGTAGTCATCAGTGTGGTGAGGAAGGTTCAGTTTCTGTTGCTGCAGTATTCCAGTACATCTTCAGTAGTGCTGAGTTCTTGTCTTGCAACTCTCTTCTTTTTTTTTTTTTTTCCCTTTAGGATTTTTATGCTTTTCCATGCTGGCATATTTTTTTTCATTTGAATCCTTGCACTACTAGTGGTCCCTTTCTCAACAAGTTTAGTACTGCAGTTTCATCTTTATTATCTTGTATGGCTGTACCCTACAGACTTTCTCCCGGCTGCTTCTCGCAGCTTAGCAGTTTCCTCTGAAGTGTGAGCCAAGGTTACACAGCTGGGCTGCATCAGAGCTGAGCCCTGGAGTCTCAGGACACAGGCAGCTGAACTCTTGGAAGGAGTTGGGAAGAGGTTACAGAGTGGGTGGGTTACATAGCACTTAAAGTATTTACTCTTTTGTGTAATCTTTTAGGAATGTTCGATCTACAAAGGTTTTAGTACAGTTAGAATATAGGATTCTGAAAGACATGAAACTATTTAAAAATATTTAGCGGTAATTGTTGATCAAGTGTTTTTTATTTTTATTGCCTTTGTATTTCTGTTAATGTAATTTCTGTTAATGATTTTGCACTAGTTAAATTTACACGGTGTTGATTTCTCTTAGCAGCGAGGAAAAGCTCTATAAAAGATACATTAGAGGCACAGTGTTCTCTTTGAGAATTTCTCAGTCAATATTGACGTTTTGAAGTTATCAAAGTATCCAATCGTGTTTTAAATATTCATGGTGGAAGTATTGCTGAGAGATGTGATGGTTGGGCTGTCAACGCAGAATATTTTAAAATAAGCACACAACCATGATTGTACCCATGCTCCAGTGTTTTCCATTATTTTAGAAAAACATAATACCGATGGAGTATTTTTTTAAGGCAGTATGATTAAAAATGTAAAAAGAGCTTGTGATTTTTCTGTCTTCAGAAAGCATGCTCAGAATTGTTCTTGTTTTTTAGGCTATACCGTAGTGCATCCATTTACACCAGTGGGGAAAAATATAGAACTGCTTTTGGTGAGTGATAAGAAGGATCTGGAAAGTTGGAAGAAGCAAAATCTGCCACTGAGTGTTGTAACGAGATTAAAGGAAACCAGCATAACAGAAATTAATCATATCAGGTACGTGAGTCATGTGAACAGAAGAAATCCCAAACAGAGCATCTTTTGGGTAATCTCAGTGACAGCGCTCTTTAGGAGTAAAAATAGGAGTAGTGAGTTGTTCTGCTTTATTTTTATGGCGCTACTCTGTAGCGTATGAAATTGCTAATCTTTTGCCAGATGGTTCTGCAGAGCACTTTTTGGAGTGCTCAGCCCTTCCATGCGTTTTTGGTACAAATGAACTGAGGAAGATGGTGTAGAGGCAGAGGAGGTGCTCAGTACTTTAAACTGTCAATCTCTTCAAAAGCAAATAACTATATTTACATACAAACTCTGTTGAAAGTGTTGCTTAAGTAATGTTCAGCCTCATTTTTCACCATGTGCAGTGTTACGGTATAACTTATTTCAGGGATAAGTAAACATTTGGTTATGAAGTTCAAAAAGAAACCCAAAATAACTAACTCTCTTGCAATAAAGTTTTAGAACTTCAGAACTAATACCTGGACACGTTTAGAAGTAGTATAAAAACTTCTTACTCTATAGAAGGGGCAGAGACACAATACTGGCCTGTGCTCTGTACACTGACATAAAGATTTGTTGCTAAAGGATTTCTTCGGTATTTGCTTGTAGTAGGAGAGTGAACTTTTCAGTCTGAACTGACAACTAGAAACAGCCTTGTAACTGGTTCTGTCAGGCAGTCTTAATAATAGACTCTGCTAATGCTCCCAGATGTAATTAGTTTGATTCATCTTATTTGAAAATCCACTACGTTTTTTGTAAGTGAAATTGTTAAATTCTGTTGTGCATTAACAGGTTATCATGTCTAGCCATGTGTTTTGACCTTATTAAAAAATGTGCAGTTCTGTATGAATCTTTACCATCATTCCATGAAATAATGCATCCTGTCAGAATACTTCTTACACAACATATACCGGTGAAAGAATATCCCGAACAAATGCAGGTATGTGTTCCTCAAGAATGAAATAATTTATATGACTATTTTAATCATAATTTTTGTGATGTTCATCTGTGCTTAAACAAACAAAAACCAAGTATAAGCATCAGTGAGGTTTTTTTTCAAGGGTCAGGCATTTGCCTCTTGTGCTCTTCAAAAATCACAGTGATGTTTCTGTGGAAAAACCAAAGAAGAACGCAGAATGTTTAGAAAAGATTTTTTTTCCACTGTATCTGTCCCCTCTAATTGAAGAGACTAGCACTTAACTTGTAATAATATAACAGTCACATTTATCAGAACAGTCCAGTCATCCAGTTGCTCTTTTACTTTTGTAATGAATCAGTAAGACCTTGGTACAGCCAAGTATGTGTACCAAACTGATAAGGTAGTATTTATAACTGTCTTTAAGTAAAACTAACAAATATTCCTTGTCGGTTATCTTACTTAAAACAGGGCAGTTATTTATTTTTCTAGTAATGAGGTTCAAATTTTTAATTTGTCTCTTCTGAATGTAGCAGAATTGTTCTCTCCTCAAAGAGGCATCATGAAACATCCTTAGAGAACAAGATTTTGTAACGTAAGTGATGCAGAATGGCCTGTATTTTTTTTGCCATCAGAATAAACAAATGAACAGTCATTCTTAAAATGACCCTGAAAGGCAGAGTCTGAGTTAAACTGGCTTTAGTCTTGCTTCTTCCTCTGTCAGATGAAACCACCTGCAGACTTTCTTATTGTCCATGGCACCATCTTAATAGACTTCCAAAAGTGTTTAAAAATTACCCAGCCTGGGAAGGCTTATAGCATTTCAGTGCTAGCAATGTCCTAATGCATAGCAGTGATTTTACCCAGAAAAAGAACATATGAGGAGAACACTACAGTTGATTCAATTTACAGGAGTTTGTGAATTATGGTGTCTTCAATATGCTTTTAAAATTGTAATTTGGTTTGCATTTTCAGGAATGGTATCACAGCGCTCTGAAAGAGCTAGAGAACAAAGTAAAACATTATACCCCATTGATATGTGAGAAAAAGAAGCCAGTGCCGTTGAAACAGTATACACCTAAAATTGTGAAAGTGTAAGTAAATCAACACTTGATGCAAAGGAAAAGTGCTTTTAAACATTAAGATTTTCAGCAAGCTAGAAGGATTTGGAAAAGAGGACATAAAACAGATAACTGTTTTTCTGCTTGATCTTGTGCACAAATCACAAGGGACCAGCTACTTGGGAGGTAGAGAGGGAAAGAAAAAAGGAGGAGGAATTCTAAGAAATAGAGCAAAGATTATCTTGTGGAAAAAGTATTACTGCAAATCAACTCTTGCCCAATTGTTTTTAAAGGAATAAATTTCAAGATGAAGAGAGGTTGTTGTTATTATCTAGTCAGGTGCCTTACCAAATGCTCTATCAAGCATTCTAGTGTGAAGAGCTTTGAGTAGTTCCTATGTATATGAACAATATCAAGGTGAGGACTGATGGTGAAAGTGTTG
>JAOXJM010000033.1:50022628-50034758 GCA_026413425.1 Tringa solitaria | reverse complement strand
ATCCACCTCACTGCCCCCTCATCTAGCCCACACTTCCTTAATTTTCTGATGAGGACGTTGTGGAAGACAGTGTCAGAAGCCTTGCTGAAGTCAAGGTAGATGACATCTGCTGCTCTCCGCTCATCCAGCCATCTAGTTATAACATCATAGGAGGCTATCAGATTGGTCAAGCATGATTTACCCTTGGTAAATTCGTGTTGACCACTTCCAGTAACTTCTTTGTCTTCAATATGTTGGAGATGACATCCAAGTCCTCCTCATCTTTTCAGGAATGAGTCTTTTTCACACCACCTCTTCTTTCTGGACTACAAGCCCCAGATTCTCCCAGTCTAAATAGTGTATGTGCAGAGGGTTAGAGTGGGTCTCGTATTGCTTTATTCATTGAAGGATTCAGGACTTTTGTTTAGTTCAAGTACATTCCACTTTTGTTTAGTTCAAGTTTTAGCAATTAGCAGGCCTGATTGTTTAAAAAAGTTCAAATTCAGACATTCCCCCACCCAAACACGTACACCCAATTGTCTGCTGCCTGTTAGTATTCACAGTGTAAGCTATTTTTAGCCTATGACAACAGATCAACCAGAACATTTTCCCAAGGAGGAGGGATGGAATCATGTAACGTAAGCTCTAGTTCACTAAGCTCTGATGAAAAGAAAAGCCTTTGAAAATAAAACAGAGAAAGTGTCTTCCTGCTTCTACTTTCCAGCTATCTGTTTTGCAGGATGGATTCTATTTGTCATTGCAACGTGGTGTGGACTGGTTTGCAGTGATGGTTGGGATGCCTCCAGAGCGGAAATACAACAGTGTCTTGTTTGGAGGTATGGAAATTAAACAAACAAGCTAACAGCCTCTTCTCTCCCTTCCCCCCCAAAAAAGTAATGTGGTGTTTTAACTTCAAGTTATTTGCAGTGTTGATGTGAGGAATGATGAGATAAATTACAAGAAATACAAAAAGCATAATTGCCTGTTACTAGATTTAGACTTAAATAACACAGAAAATGTCTTTTACAGTAGGCTATAAATGTTGGGATTTTTTTCACCACACTGATAGCAATGAAGAGTTGGACAAACCTGTCTCTGTCATTTGGACACAACTATTCAGGCAGGAGGAATGGGCCAACAGGAACTTTCTGAAATTCAGAACAGACCAGTGCAAAGTCCTGCCACTGGGAAGGAGTGGTAGTAGGTAGTAGGTGGTCCTTGCAGTAGGACAGTCTGGGCACTGGCTGGCGGGGAGCAGCTCTGCTGTAAAGGCCCTGGAGGTCCTGGTGAGCAGCAAGCTGAGCGTGAGCCAGCCCTGGCAGCAAAAGCACTGGCAGCACCTGGGCTGTATGATCAGCAGCAGAGCCAGTAGATAAGGGGAAGCAATTGCTGCCTTCTACTCAGCACTTAATAGACCACATTTAGAGCATTGCATCCAGTTGTGGCCTCCCACTACAATAAAACATTCATAAACTGTAACGAGTTCAGAGGGCCAGGAAGACAGAGGGTCTGAGGAGCCTTGGCTTGTTCAGCCTGGAGCTATTAGCACCTTTCCCATACCTATGGGGAGTTTATCGAGAAGACCTGCCCATGGCAGGGGGGTTGGAACTAGGTGATCTTTAAGGTCCCTTCCAACCCAAACCATTCTATGATTCTAAGACAGTGGGCATTTCAGTGTGGTGCATGGTGGGAGAAGGAGGGGCAACAGGCATAAGTGGAAACAAGGGAGGTTCAAACTGGCAATAAGGAGGAATTTTTCCGCAGTGAGGATGGCCAGTGGAACAGGTTGCCCAGAAAGGTTTTGTAGTCTCCATCCTCAGAGGCTGTCAAACCCTGACTGGATGAAATCTTGAACAAACTGGTCTGACCTTGGAGCTGACCCTACGAGCAGGCAGTTGGAGTAGGTGACTTTCAGAGGTCCCGTTTAACCTGAATTATCCTATGATCTTGCCCAATTTGTTCTACAGAGTGTTACAGAAATAGAGGTCTGCTGTTCCTTATTGTCAGGCTGCCAGGTCAGGGTCAGGAGCCTGCTGTGCTAGACCCTGCACAGTCACAGAAGTTACTCTTCCTTCACAACTGATCTGCACGTGATTGGGGATCAATCAGTAGGAAACACTGGAATTAGAAGCTTGTGAGTTCAAGTCTCACCTCCCCGCTGGGCAGCAACAGTGCAGCACTGCTTCTAAATCTCATTAGTCCTATTAAAAGCAGGAGAGCTGCTGACTTGCAGGGTCCGGAATTATTCGCTGTCACGAGGACGCTGCTGTGGGTGAGCACCAGTAGCAGTAGTGCAGGAAGTCCAGCAGCATGTATGTCATGTTACACATCAGAGGCTCTTTTGGCTTCTTGCAATCTGGAGAGTCGTGAGGAAATTGGGATTTCAGAGCATGAAGAATGTGAGGGTGTCTGGGTTAAATTTAATTGGAAGTGTCTAGACCTTCTTGTACTGACTTGAGGCCTCTCCCAAGATAAAAAAAAAAGCTTTTAAACTGAAAAAAAAAAGCAAAACTTCATTAGAATAAAAGTATGAATGTATTGTTACTATTTAAACTAGGTTTTAGGGGTTTAATAGACATTAGAAACTTTGGAAACAATTTTCCTCTTTCCCACAGTATCCTTGCAGGCATGTTGCTGGTTCTGCGCTCATTTTCAGTCAGATTACCTACTTTGAATGGTAGGAAACAGTTTTCTTTAATTCCTCAGAAACTGCACGCTGTCTCCTCTAAGGCCTGACTGTGTGCCGTCTCCTTGTTCCTGCTCTCTAGTTCAGACTCTTTAAACAAGGGGCTGGGAGCTCAGAGTTGTGTGCAACTTTTTGCCTTTCCTTTTACCTGCTACATCCTGTACTCTTGGGAGTGCTGTATCCCTTGACTTGGCTCACTTGCTTTCAAGGGGAAGGTTAAATCTCCCTTCCTTCTAGAGGAGTCCAACTGACTCTTTTGCCCTTTGAAGAAAATAGAGCATCTTACTGGGAACATGCAAATAAAATAGATGCTGGTTGCCTCAGAAAGGAAGCCGGTATCCCTCTCTGTTTTCTCTCTGGGAGAAAAATATTGAGAGAAAAGTATTTAGAAGCAGCATTGAGTAGTGATGGGAATGTTCACGAATTACCTAGCAGCCATGGGCAGTGAGGATGCAGACAAGGTGGCTGAATTAACCTAGTATCTGTCATGTTTTGCTCCATCTCTTCTGCTTTGTTTGATGACAGCTCTTCTTAATGTGCCATTTAATTTTCTAAACCAGCAGAAAGTTGGTTTTTTTTCCCTTTTTTTTCTGTAATAGTTTTCTGCCAGTCTGAGTTGAATTAGCTCACTGGAAAGTCGACCAAGGCTACAGAAGCAGGCAAAGATGGACAAACCATCTTAGTTGTATTCAGCTCTTGTCTGAGTCCGTCTTGTCTGATTGCACCTTAAATGGTTATGGTGGAAAGGTTCATTAATATTTGTGATGTTAAGCAGAGGCCACTGCAGTCTTCCTGCAGTCTGTGTTCCTTCATTGCCTTCATCTGCAACAGGGAGCATAGGATTGGAAAGATACTTGCAAGGTCGTCTTGTTGCTTTTCCCAGTGCAGGATGTATTCTGCTCTCTTTCACCTTTGCTTAAACTGCAACCTCTTCAGGGCAGAAACCTCCCCTGCCTTTGCCAAGGCCCTGAGGGCACCAATACTTGGTTGTGGTGACCGGGCCTTCACCCACACGCTTTCTGCCTGGTGATTCAGGAGCTGTATTTCAGATCAGGCCTGGGCCTTGCTTGAGTTATACTGTAGGTATAGTCTTGTCTCTAGGGCTATCTCTGTCCCTGTCTCTTGGATGGACCTTGGACATATGTTGCAAGTGTCTTATCTCTTGAATGGACCTACGTCGTAGTCTTGTTTCCACTGCTTTCTCTGACTCTGTCGCTTGCTGGTCCTGACTGGACTCCCTGGAGAGACCTAATGTATAATCCTTGCCTTGTCTGGGACTGTCAATGGACCCTGCTAGCTCTGCACGACACATCCGGATAGCGTGGGACTGTGCCCTGGTTGGTGGTTGTGGTCACCTTCAGCTCCTGGCTCATTCCCCTGTGTGGAACAGCCCCACTTTTGCTGCTCCCTGGCTCTGAAGCATTTGGCAGGTTTGGGTGTTTTTACAGTGCTAAAAGGGAGCCTACAGGAAAGAGGGGGACAGGCTTTTTAGTAGGGCCTGAAGTGAAGGCACAAGGGGTAATGGTTTTAAAATAAAGGAGGGCAGAGATTCAGACTGGAGATAAGACATTTTTTACAGTGAGGGTGATGAAACACTGGTGGTTGTCTAGAGAGATGGTAGATGCCCCATCCCTGGAAACTTTCAAGGTCAGTTTGGATGGGGCTCTGACCAACCTGATCTAGTTGAAGATGTCCCTGGTCATTGCAGGAGGACTGTACTAGGTGACCTTTAAAGGTCCCTTCCAACCCAAACTATTCTATGATTCTGTGATTTTTTTAAACAGTATTTTTGGTTTTTTGAGCTATCCTAAGCAGCTGTTCCCCCCGGGGTGTATCAGTATTCTGCCTCCCTCAAAATCGATGGGAGCAGAACTCCTGGTCTGTCTCTCCTCTGCTTTTTAAAGCTTTGATAGCTGAATGATCTGAGATGTATAACCCAGTTTTTCCTTTAGAGAAAAACTGTGACAGCAAGGCAATTTTTTTGCCTGTTTGTTGAGAGTGTAGTGCAAATTAATGAGTGTGTGAAGCTAGAAATGGCAAGAGAAAAGAGGAATTACAGATCACAGAAGCTGGAGGCAGATTTCAAAAGGCTCTTGGAGTCTGTTGGAATCACTCCTACCTCTTAGGGCGCTTCACTAAGAGCAGTGCTTATGTCCTCCTTTCTATGATAAGAAGGAAAGAAAAGCTAATTAAGCGTGACAGAATCAGGTTCAAACCATCAAAAAAAATCTTAAAAGAACTGTGACTATTAAAGCTCCTTTATCTCTGCTTTAAGAACAGAAGTTTAAGTAGTCAGTTGGGGAAGCATTGAAGAATCAGCATTCCAGTATAACCAATGATTTTCAAACCCCTCCTCACCAGTGAAGTAACCAGTGAATCATCCAGTTTATGCCTGCTATTCTGGTCTGTCTGAATTTGCCACTGCAGTTAAATAACAACGCAAGATCGGTGTTTTGAGGATGACAGTTTCAGAGACAAAGCTGTTCTTTACAGATGTTGTTTTACATCTAATTGCATACTTTTAAAGGGGGTGAGGGAGTGATAGGTCTGGAACAGGTTGGCTGTCTTTGTATTTAAGATGAAGGCAACAAGTCTAATGATTTTTTTAATTATTATTTTATTTTTTTAGGTCTGATTGGCTCAATCTTTTCCATTCTACAGTTTTTCTCCTCTCCCCTCACTGGAGCTGTGTCAGACTGCTTGGGCAGAAGACCTGTCATCTTGCTGACAGTGGTATGTGCCTCATGCTGATTTTAGTCACGTTGTCTCAGTACACAGTTGAAGGCACGATGGTCTTGTGGTTAAGCAGAAAGAATTGGGAAATTGAATGTTCTAGGTCTGATGATTGTTGGCAGCTTCTTACCAAGTCACTTGACCACACTTCCACATGCAAGTAATTAAGCTGAGCATCCTCTATCCAAAATTGTACATAGGAGGCACCAAAATACCTATCTGTTGCTGGGATTTTCTGAAATCCCTTTCCCTATGTACATAGGAGTTCCTGCATGTGACTTCAGATGCTCTGCTTACAAATCTTAGCCTTAATCTCTGTATATTTTAGTTCCCCAAGTGACTAATGAGGGCTGATCACTTTACGACCTGCTTCACGGAGCCTGGGGATTGTTGATTAGGAAGTGCTGTACAGCAGTGTAAGGTGTATTTCTTGGGAACACGAACATTCTCTAAAAAGTTTTCTCTGTTGCTGGTCAGAGTATGGGGTTCTAATTACAGAAGCAGTGCAGAGCAAGTGTGTACATACATGGTGGAACTTGGCAGCAAATGATATACAAATCCCTCTACCCTGTAGGCTTGTGGAGAGTGAATTAAATAAGCACATGTGCTTATAATTGATTATGAAATCTAAGGGCTAGAACTGTGAATTCTTCTTATTTTGAACTCAGAATTCCCTTGAAGTTGAAAATAATTGGAGCAGGATGTACAAAAAGTATTTTTGTGTCTGTGACTGATTTAGCACCCTTTGAACTTCTGTTGCTCTTCTAATTTTGTTAGTAATCTCACATTTATATGCAGCTTTTATGCATTTGTTTCTACTTCTTTTATATCATTTGTCCAGGACATAGTGCAGTATCAGTTAGATATTTGTTACGTGTTTCTTTTGACTGTTCAAAAAAAAGCAAAAGCCAAAACCCACAAAAACACCCCCAAAAAAATAATCAAATGCTTAGCTGGGAAACGGGCAGAAATAAGATCAACTTTGCTCTGCTGTATAAAGAATCCTTTCTTGCTTCTGCAGATGGGTTTGATAACATCATATGCGCTGTGGGCTGTCTCTAGGACTTTCGGCGTTTTTCTTCTCTCCAGGATTGTAGGTGGAATAAGCAAAGGGAATGTCAGCCTCTCCGCAGCTATAATCGCTGACTTGAACTCTCCAAAAGCACGGAGCAAGGGCATGGTGAGTTACATGTGTGGAGTATATGTTTGGGTTTGCTGGGTAATTTTTAATTGATGTCAGGTGCTCAGAATGTCTTCCTCAGGTGTGTATTCATTGATCAAGTGAAAACATGACTTTATATGCTACCTCACTTCTGAAAAGATGCCAGATAGTTTTGCTGGTGAGCTCTTAGACTTTACTTTAGTCAGTGACTTACCTACAAGTGAAATGCAGATGCCCTAGAGGTAGAAAAAACACTTGTGTAAGTGTTTTAATTGTTACTGCTGCTGATAACTGTAATCCTCATTACAATAGCTTAGAAATCAAAAGGTCTTATGGACTAATTTTTGTAGCTGGAACCCAGTTATAGGACACCCCATTTTTCTCACCTTCCCAAACTGTGGAAGCACAGCAGCAGTTGTGCAGCACGACGTGCCTCCTGACTTCCTTGGATGCTTCACTGGCTTCAGGGTCTGAGCCCAGCGGGTAAGGGATGTGGCATTTGGCTGACTGAGCAGCAAGTAGTATGAACAGCTGCCCTGTCCTCTTCCAGAAGGCAGTGAACCAGATGGAAACACCCTGCAAGCTGAACTTTGCCTGTGAATTACCAGCTAAATATTTTATCTTATAAAAACCTTAAGGGCCCAAAATTCTATTAACAGATTGTTACAAGCCACTATGTGGGACAGCTGCTTCTTGGGAGGGAAAAGCTTTAGATTTCACAGTAATAGCTAATGAATTTTCCAGGCAATTTATTGTAGTCCTGGTGAGCCAAAATATATTTTTATTTATGGAGAGGGATAGCTGTACAGCACTAGTAAATAAAACGGGTCAGGGCCTATTTTTAGGGCTTGAGAGCAAGTCACTTAGTACAGCATGGTTTGCATCCATATGGCTGTACTCTCTTCTTTTTCAGAGCAGAGTAGGCACATTCAGCTGCTTTCTGGGAAAAGAATAGCATCTGACTGATGTTATGCTCCAGCTCACCAAGCTGTGATGGGGCATTGCCTGGGAGAGTGCTAGCTGGGCAGGCTGAAAATACTTGAGACTGTGAGGTGAAACCTAAGTGTGCCCTGGTCTTGTTTAGTGTAGTACTATAGATACATATATAAACTATGTATAGGTATAGACTCGGGAAAGCAGGAGGATCGTGTCCTGCATATGTGACACCTTTGAGTGTCACTTAAATAAAATAAAATGAGGCATGTTCTGCGCTGTTGTATTCTTAAGCAATCTCACTGAGGCTGATGACTCAAATCAGTCTTCTTTTAAGATCCCATCCAGTGTGTACAGATTCTATCTCTTCTTATGTGCTGGTTTCACAGCGAGTTAATAAATTCTTTTTAGTACCTATGCTAAATTCAGGTTGTTCTGTGAAATCTCTCAGGGTATTTGGTCTATGAGACATAAATTCCTAAATACAGAAATTTCCAAAGTATTTTAGAAGCTATAGATATCATTGTAAATTCCTCCCATGTTGCTGTCCTCCCTTCTCCAGTTTTACACTACAAAAGTTTATCCCGTGGCTGAAGGATCTGCTGCCTGAGCAGTCCCTGAGGTGGGAATCATCATTTCCGTTCCCAGCTTCCTTTCACTCATAACCAAGTTGCAGTATGTTCCTGCTATTTTCCTGACTAGACAGAAAATAAAATTGGTTATTTGGAAACAACAGTTTTTTTACACTTAATGCTCATTGCTGTGCATTCCCTACGTCCTCAGGGGGTGGTTACGTTCTGTACCTGGTTGCATTTCTTTAAGTTAAATGCTGGGAAATGCAAATTGGTTTAGAATTGAGCTGCCCGAACAAACTGGTGTCTAAAGCTTCCCGTCTGTGTTCACTGTGTTACTGCAGGCGATGATTGGTGTTGCTTTCTCCCTTGGTTTTACCCTTGGTCCCATGATTGGAGCTTACCTGGCCATGGAGACAGAGAAAGGAGAAGTCTTCTACCGTCGGTCAGCATTATTAGCTCTCGTGTTTGCTGTGGCTGATTTCATTTTCATCTTCTTCCTACTTCCGGAGACGCTTCCCAAAGAAAAACGGGTAAATGGATTATCCATCTGAAGAGCTTTGTTTCTTCCAAAAACAGAATTTGAGAACTGTTGAAATACTGGAAAAAAATGAAGAAGCCAGGATCTCAGGAATTTAGCTCATTCCTGGGACTAGGACTTAATATTATTATTCAGGCTGGTGTCAAATTTGTTGCCTGATGGTCCTGTCTCCCAGCCTAGTGTGATATGAGAAATTCTTTCTGGCTAATGTGTCTGCTCAGTTGCTGGTTTTGGTGCATTAGGTTTAAATTTCTCAAAAATTAATGGGAGCCTAGGTAGAAGAGGATGAATTTTAAACTATGATCACAATGACTCCCTGGGGATAAATTTCAGCTAATCATAAATGTAAATGAGTCAGAGACTGGAATTTCTTTCATTTAGCCAGTACATGTTAGAAATTTTCTAAACTGTTATCTTGTCTTTGTTTGATTGTTTTTAACACTCCAGTAGCAAATGATTCTTACCTCTGAGCTGTGCCGTCTCCCACAGATACAAAATATTTACACGTGCTGAAATTCAGTGACTGTTTGGATTCATGGGGCAAAACATTTATTAACATTATGATTTAATATTATGTGACCAGACACAGTCCAAGATAGACCTGATTAAAAGCCTCCTTTGGAGCAATCTCCTTTGGTAGTGTGGAAGAGACTGAATTCAGCCCCAGGTATTTGGGTGAAGCACTCGATTTTGAGGCTTTCAGCTGGGTCGGATCCTTCCCGTCGTCCCTTGTTTCTAAGCTGTTTCTGAGCAGTGCTCAGCCGGTGAAGCGTGCTTGGTTTCTGGAAAGCCAAAACCATTTGACACTGAGAATTGTTCCAGGAACCTCTTGTCTGCAAATGCTGCTGCCGGGACAAAACTTTAGACGTGCCCTGGGTGTTTCCCAGTAGATTGTGTCTCACGTGAAATTGGTAGCTCATGTTATGTTCCCAAGCACTACAGCTATTTTTCTATTATTTTTTTTTATTTTAACAACTCTTCCATGTGTCATCTGTTCCCCTTTCCTATTTGGCTGTTTCTAAACATTCCAGATAAGATCCTGTTCTTGGTTAGAGCTGCACACTCTGGGGTGGTGGCAACATACTGAGGTAGGGAAGTGCTGTAGAGCGAATCTGTGTTCTATAAACAATTCCACCTTTGCTGTAGAGGGATAAATGGCTTCAGCACCTTTTAGGACTGCATACCTCCCTCCCCCTTTTATTATCCTCTTGAGAGTTCTTCTGGTAAACTAGTCTGTGTGAGCCAGCATGACTGGATTCTGATAAGAAAATGAGCGCTCTGTCCCTGCTTTTTGGATCTCTGTGCAGCAGTGGGTATTTTGTGAGATGGATTAATAAGTGCCTCTCAGGGTCAGGTCCCAGTCAGGCAAAACACATAGGGTATTTGATTGCTGATGAGAGAATGGTTTTTCTGGCATTGGAGATTCTTGTCATCTGTACCGGTGTTAGTGCTTTTGGGTTGTCTCCGTTCGGCCTGCATCTGGGCAGTGGCCTCATGTGATTTATGTGTTCTAGGGTATTTGTAATTTCACTTATTAGGCTGCTTTGCTCTTTTTGTTGGACAATTCCTCCCCCTTTCTGAGTGGGAGCAGAGCAGTTTTCTTGCCCCGTGGATGATGGAGGAAAGGCAGGTATGTTGGCTGCCTTTCCGGAACTTGGCTGGGCTGAGCTGGAGCAGATGCTCCTGGAGCAGAGGAGTGGATGCGTTGGAAGGACAAAGCTGTAAAAAGGAGGGAAATGATAATGATCACCGGTAGGAGGATGTGGCAGTGGCATCAGACATCTGTTTCCTTGAAACAAGCTGCGTTCTCACAATATTCTTGTTTCTCTTATCAGTCCTCATTTTCACAGGAGAGTATTTTTCACTTTCATTCATGTTGGAATTAACTTGTAGAAAGGGGATGGTGAAGGGGGACAGAGGGAACAAGGATGAGTTTTCATCCAAGGCAAACAGAATATTTGCTATCATTTTCTCTCTTTTTTTCAAGTGTTCCACAAGTTTATCAGGTCAAGAGCGACCAGAGAACTGTACCTTTGATCTGTCAGAGACACTGGTGAGGTGGCCAGAGCAGCTCCTGCTGTGACCTGTTTGAGAGAAGGGAGGAATAGAAAGGTCTCTGGTGGAATACGTCCCCTTTAAGAGCTTCTGAGTTAATTTTTGGCTAACCTAGTGATGGGCAAGGCTGCCGAGCTGGAGGGAGGCTCTTAGAGTATTTTTTGTTCTGGTGTCCAGCTAATCATGTAAGGACTATGTATAGGGCTATGCAGCGTCACTAGCAGACTTATGGAAAAACAAGGCTTTTGCTCTCTGCATACTAAACAGCGTCTGATTTGAAGGGTACGGCTGGAGCTTGGACAGCCCGGGCTGCATTCCTGATTTGGGCTGACTCTGTGCCTTCAAGACATGTTACCTAGTCTCTCTGCAGGAAAACAAAGACACTGTGAAAAATGGCTACCATTCAAGGTGACATTTGGGGGAGATCATGAAGAAAAATTGAGCAATTTTTGAGTAATTAATCTTAACCATAGAAATTAAATACAAATTAGATGTTTCAGATTTTGAAGCTGCAAAGAGTCTAAACTCCATGAAGCAGGTGACATTGACTGAAATTGGCAGTGTATACTTGGCTGCTTGGGGTTGGTGGTGAAACACTTTTGTCAGCTTTGGCACAATGTTTTTATTATCGATCAGTGGATGAAGTCGCTTCTAGACCACTGCTTCTAGGGCAGAGATAGGAGAAACTAAAAGAAATTTACATGCATACACCTATATTAAAAAAAAAATCTAATTCATATATATATTACATAAGCCACTTAAGATTTTAAACCTATACATATATAACGTATATCCTCAGGACCAAGCTAAAATCAGCCTTGGTAATACAAAGCAGCTTGGCACCCTGTCTGACATGGATAATAATTCAAAACAGGTACAAACTACAGGGTTTTTTTTATTACTGGCAAACATGCTTGAAGAGAGTTGCTTGTTACCAGATCCTCTGTGCTATAGTACAAATACCATCATGCAGGAACTGAGGATTCCTACAAGCCAGCTTCAGGAAATCCTCTTACAGGCCTTTTAAAAGCACGAGGAAACTTCTTGGGAGTGTCTGTTTACTCTCTGCAATAGAAGCAGTGGAAGGGGAAATAAATCTCTCAGTTTGTTCTGCAGTTTATGGCTTTATATAAAACCAGCCTGGTATATTGGACTGGTTGCAGTTGTGAGACTTACGGGCTCCAGAGCTCTGCTGTTGGGCACTCAGAAGCTCTATCAAAACAAGACAGGGGTCGTGTTAATACCATATTGAAGGTTGATTGGTTCACAGCTTTATTAAATCCAGTCTATAGGAGTCCTCAGGTCACGCACTGAGATTAAGTTCCACTGATAATTTGACCTTTAATCCCTGCCCTCAAGGGGGTAATAGCTCCCTCCCTCCCTCCCTGTTTGGGAATAGAAAGAAGTTCATCAGATAAAGTCACAGAATCACAGAATCACAGAATTGTGGTGGTTGGAAGGGACCTCTG
>JAOXJM010000033.1:49992933-50020831 GCA_026413425.1 Tringa solitaria | reverse complement strand
CAGAATCTCCATGGTTGGATGGGACCTCTGAGATCATCGAGTCCAACCACATAAAAAAAAAAACCAAACCACAAAAAAACCCCACACCAATAAAAAAGCCATAGAAAGTAAATCTGTGTTTTCCAGGTACAGCAGCTTATCATTCAGTCCTCCTTACTGCTGCCTCAGGAATAGAGTAGTATTTGCCACTTTGGAGAAAACCTGTTAAACCCTGCATTGGCAGAAAAACAAGTAACGTAATCTGTCACGGACCACTTGTAGCTTAAAAAAAGGGGTGCTGTGTTTCAGCCAATATTATCCTGCGAGCGGTGTCAAGGTATTAGGTGTAATGCAGGTATTGATTAAAATAAATAAGAAAATAAGTAAATCAATCTCTTTTAGGTGGGGCTGTGAGGCAGAGAGGCTGGATTGGGTCAGACAGACCATGGTGACCCAGAGTGAGATTGGTCTTTTTGTCTGTTGTCCCCTCATAAGAAGAGAGGTGGTGGGCAGAAGACATTTTGTGGCATGTTTTGTATGGATATTTAAAATGAGCATCTGAGGTGAAAACTTTTCCCTGTATGGCTGATAAATGTTGCTTTACTATTGTTATTATATTCTCAAGCTATGCTTGAAAAACACCGCCATATTTCTCTCCCCCCCCTCCCCCCCCCCCCGGTGTTTATTTGTTTGTTTTTGTTTGTTTAGATCTTCAGAATCTCAAAATCTTGGGCCTGGCTTATTTCCTGTACCTCTTCCTGTTTTCTGGCCTGGAGTATACATTGAGTTTTCTCACTCACCAGAGATTCCAGTTCAGCAGGTAGAAGTTAAATGTTTTATATTTTGTCTGGGATATTTTCCAAACTCTTGATTTAAAGCCTCTGCATTTATTTTCAAGATAGGCTTTATGAGGTTAGTAAAAGCACTCAGAAAGCAACCTCTGCATTCAGTGATACTTGGGCTTTGTGGGAAGAATTTATGAAAATACAGACACACTATTTATTGTGAAAGGAAATACCCGATGAATCGCCAACTTCTAATAACTAGAGAAAAATCAATACACAAGATTAAATTAAAGCTCCTGAAATATGTATAGCTGGGCTAGTTGTATTGATTATAACAAAACCTCTTCTAGCCCAGAAGAGTTCTTCTGTGTCAGGACAAATCTTGAAGCTCAAAAAAGGGAAAGCATGGAGGGATAGCTGTGTGATTGTATTTGCTCATCAGAGTTCTGCGTGGCATACGGTGCACAGTCATTACATCAGAAAGTTTGATTTCCTTTAGTCAAACACTAGAGAAGAAAGAGAACAGAATCCGCTAACAGCGGCTCAGCTTGAAATACTTTTCCTGCCAGCTCACAGAAAGATTTCCAGCCAGGAACGTGATCTTGCAGCTTGATTCCTTATGTGTGTCCCTCCCTTTGAGTAATTCTCAGGGGTTTGTCTCATCTTTCCCTATCTGTCTTTCATTATAGTTTGTGGCTTAACTAATGCGTGTGCGTCAAGGGAAAGGTCTTCTAGCGCATTGCGCTTGCTTCTGCACAGTCCTTTGGGGTAGCCAGGCATTGAGACACACAGCTTTATGGTGACAGCACAGGCTGTGTGACAAACAACCTTGTTACGGAGGTGGGAACATCTAGTTGGCAATACCCAAACAGTTCAGTAGATAAGTGAGGTGAAAGGGAGATTTTAAGAAATACGTAAGGGTGGAGGGAGTGTTGTTGCGGGCTTCCTGGTGCAGAATGTGAGCACCACCACGCCAGTGCCCATGTTGTGCCTTGGTGACCTTGATCCAGCTCTGCATGAGTGGTGGCAACGGTTGTGAGAAAGCAAAATGCTTGTTCTTTGGAAACCAGCAACTCCTGTGCCTATGGCACAGGCTTCCATGGCAGAGGGTAATTAATGTGGTGACTCTTTGTGGGCCACCCTGGAAACAACTGAACTGCATCACAGCGATGATGGCGGTTGCAGAGATAATTCATTTGCTGCTGGCAAATGCCACAGCGGGAGATGATTGCAGCATTTCCCAGCAGCCGACCCATCCCTGCGTAAGACCTCAGAGGTTTATCTTCTTGCTGTCTGCCTGCCATGGAAACTGATGTCAGCGTATTGAGCTGCTCATGTGAGCACCAAAAAAGCATTTTCTCTCTCTCTGGTTCAGGAAAGGGTCTGCACTGAACCTGTGAATCCCAGGGTGGAATGTTCTGTGCGTGACTCCATAATCTGTGTTTTTGCCTCCCTTCTAGCATGCAGCAGGGCAAGATGTTTTTCTTTATTGGAATAACAATGGCTGTGATCCAGGGAGGCTATGCTCGCCGAATCAAGCCAGGAAATGAAATCAGAGCTGTAAAAAGGGTAAAAAAATAGAATTTTTTTTTTCTTTCCCCCCCGCAGTTCTGATATGTTAGTTTTCAACCTAAAGTGCAACGAAAAGCAGTTGGAGGCTATAACTGTACTTGTCAAATCAAAAGAAATTTCTGTCTCATTAATCCAGCTAAATGACTTCTTAAGACCCTGGTTGTTGGGCACTTGTCAGTCCAACTAAACTTTGGAATATTAGAGCCATTACTTACTAGATCAGCTACCATATTATTGAAACTTTGAGTTCCTCATGTATAACTGCATTAGGGAATGAGAACAGAGCTTCTGTCTGTGCAAGCTGGATAAAATGCTTGAAGATTATGCTTTGTTTCAGTGATTTCTCTTGCAGTGCAGACATTGAAACTATGAAATCTGCTTCAGAGCTGATCTCTGACTCTTTCTGGCAAATGATTTTCAGGGACATCATCGCTCTGGCCCTCTCCGCGTTCGACAGGCTTTCCCTAGAGTATATTTCACTGGTGGGCAGGGGGAAATAGGTTCTTCCTCCAGCCTTGGATTTGTGATCATCAGTATTCCGTGTAACGTGCCAATGTTCAGACAGAAGTTTCACTGATTAAAGTGTGTGTTTCTTTGTTTTGCTTGCCTCTTTCTTCATAGAGATGCTGCTGCTGCCATACTGGGATGACAGGGAATAGTTCCCAGTAGCTCATACAGCTGAGGGACAAGTAGCTATGCCTTATCCTTTACATTTGTATGTGGAACTAAACAAAGCAGGTTTTGAGGGTTTCTGAGCTTTTATTGGCTGCTTGGTAATAGGTGTGCTTGGACTGTTTGAGCCTCCATCAATTTATTATACATTATTTTGAGGCCAGTGTGGTTTCAGTGGTGGCAGGGTAAAAAAGATTACCAAACTGCACTGCTTTCCAGTGAATTGACTCAGCTTTTCTTAAAGTTCTTTCTGCTGGTGAAGCCATCTCCACCCTGCTCCCTGGCAGGCAGAAGTTAATGGCACGTTTGTGGTGTCACATAGGAAGGATTTCCCTGGGAATGAAAACTCCAGCTGCTGTGTTAGCGCTGCTTTATCCTCTGCATCAGCTTCCTCCATGTGCTCTGCCAGCCTGCCGTGTTTGCTGTCACTGCACTGCAGTTTATGCAAACTGTTGTTTGCCCCACTAATTTTTACCCTCTTTCTGCTCCCCTGCACTGAGCAGTGTAGTTCCCTCAAAAGACTCACCTGGGTTAGTTGGTCTGGGCTGATCCCTTCTCATAAACACCCGTGTGTGCACCGTGCAGAGACCCAACTGGGCCCGGGGCGCCCTTTCTGTGGGCGTAGGTGGCTTGAGTGGCTTTTGTGGGAGTTCCCCCTTTTGCTGAAGTTACTCTGGCAATTTGTTTGTGACTCTGGATCCAGTGGCAAATGTGGCTTCTCTTCGTACAGTGATTACAGTAGCTTATTTATAACTCAGTCTTCAAATTGAGGCATTTGGTGGGAGCGAACACCCTCTTTTATGAAACACACAGCAGATCTTAACTGACCTGTCTTTTCCTGTGAGGGAGACATCACAGGGGAACTGAAGTCCAGGCTCTTGGAGGAGATGAAAAATGTTTTTTCTCTTTGGGTTTGAATTTCAAATGCCATCACCACCCCCTTACCCCCTGCCTTTTTTCTTCTTGGCTCCAGAGGTATGGACTCTGAAAGCTAAAGATAAAATCAGTCAATACTGCCAAAAAAAAGAAAAGCAGAGGAGCTGTACTGCCATTGCACACAAGCTTTTTGCTCTCTTATGCCAGCTCAGGAGATAAAGAGTTAAAGCTAGATTTCTGTCCAGTTCAACACGGACCAAGAGAAGAAACTGCCAAAAAACAGTAGATCGTGTGTGAGAGAGAGAGCTCGGCAAAAATCAGCTTTTTCTCAGTTGTGGGAAATTGGTGGTGGGGTCACTCCAGCCTGTGTTACAGGTGAGCCCAGCCTGGGTGGGGTCAGCAATCGTGACAGGGAGAGAGAACAGAAAAGTAAATTGTGTGGCCACCCAGGTGAATTTGAAATGTCTGCTTGGGAAGAAAGGGCTTTCTGCTGCTGACTTAAATGTAGTCCCATTGGCAGAAAGGAACTGGCAGGACACCTACAATTAGGCTTTAACAAGCAGAGCTTAAATCTAACTGTGACTCATTCATTTTGCAGGCTATTATGGTGCTGATTCCGGCTTTCTTGTTAATTGGATGGGCTGCAAATGTGACCATGCTGAGCATCGGCCTGTTGCTGTACTCTTTTGGTGAGCTATCCGAAATGCACTGAAAGCTACGCACAAATAATTTTTCTTCATGTGTCTATTCACCTCGTTAAAAAAGATGCGCTTCTAATTTCAAACTATAAGTAACAGAAAGTTGACATTTCTGTTTATAAATTATGGAAGAAATAGCATTTGGGTTTTTTTTCCTGCCACTGTGTGTCACAGCAAGTTGCCATGGTGATATTTGGAAGCATCTCCAGTGCTCCTGTTGTCCTGTCTCACTGGGGAGCTCTTGAGGGTGAGATTTTTCCCCCATTTTATCAGACCTAGAAGCAAAATATTCACTAAATAGCTCAGCTGAGGAAAAGAAGGGAGACAGCATGTCTTTGGATTTCTGTGGTGGCTGCATTATTCCTTGGGCAACAGGCTGACGAGACCTGGGGGCCGGGTGTGCGTTCAGGCTGGGCGAGAGCGAGGGTAAATGAGTGATGTCCTGAACGCTGGGCACGGGGCTGTGCTGGTTGGAGAACCCTCTCCTCTCTTGCCTTGCAAGCTGCCTGCTCAGGAAGGGAGCAAAACTCCCCTTTTTGATTAGTGCAGATGGTTTTCAAAGATGTTTAAGTGTGTACATAAATCATATTCTGCCAATTTAAGCTGTTATTCAGGGAAACAATTATGAGTGAAGTTGGATTGATCTACTGGTGTGCATATCTGAAAAGAGACGTCAGATATTCCCAATGCTGCTAACTATTGTTAAGAAGCTTCAACTCTGACTAATTACAAAAGTAGAAGACTTCTTTTTTGCACGACGCAGCTTGCTTTAAGAGTTAACTGTAAACCACAAAAAGCATCTATTTAGTAGCTTGCTTGTTGAGGGACAGCTGTGTGTTTGACAGGTTTCAAAAATCGACATCTTATCTCCAGCTTAACTTGGTTTTGAAAGCCCGCTGGCAGAGGAGGGGTGACAGTAGGTATTCATTTTGTCTCACTGGGCTTCTAAGTTAGGAGCCTCGTCGTCTTAGGCTCCATGCCTGGGCAGAAGGCCCCATCTCTTCCCCAGTTAAGCCAGCTAGAAATGCCTCTGGAGAGGTCGCTCTTCCCCCTCTCTTCCTCCCTCTGCCCCAGGAGTTAGGGTGCCTGCGGTTAAGGCAACATGTCTATTGTTCCTGCTCTCTGATTGTCCTCTCCTTCCCAGAAAAGGTTCTGCTTTGGATGCTTAAAGCACGTCCCTCTTGGCAGGAAAGGCCCCTGTTTCAGTAAGAAGACAGCGATTGCTGAACAGCTCTTGGCTTTTGTGTCCGTAAATTTTGGAACCTCCTCTTCTTGGACTTGACTCTTTTATTTCCCAAGACAGGACGTAGCTGCCTCTTTCACTCATGGGTAGGGCACAGCCGTACGCTTGGGGACAGTGTGAGTCAGCCTGCAGCCACCTCATTGCCCGCTTGAAATACGAGCGAGTCCCTTTTCCTGCTCCACCTGCCAAGAGCGCAGGGCTGTGGAACACTGGCCTTTAGCTGAGCTGACCCATCCGCCCCTGCCCCCTGGGCTCGCAGAAGGAGACACTGATGTGAAACATCTGCTGGGAGCGCTGGGCTCTTCCCGCAGGTTGGCTTTGAGGGGGTGTTGTCATTATGGAACTGGATTAAACCTGATGATTCATTGTTGGCGCAGCGCCCCAGAGCTCAGCGCCTTTCTCTGCAGCAGCGACGACTTTGGGCCACGTGGGGTTTTTTGGTTTTATTTCACTGTTGCTCTTGTAACAGTTTTGAGCTCTCTGCTGTTCACTGACAGTCTCTCTTTGGATTTTTCCAGCGGCGGCCATTGTTATCCCGTGTTTGTCAGCAGTGGTGTCGGGCTACGGTGAGTGTCTGTCCTGCTTTGAGGGGGTGGCCCTTGGCCACGTAACGGACCTTTGTTTAGAGTTGGCTGAAATACAGAACTGACCTTAGCTTTAGTGATGCATCAACGGGACCGCGCGTGGCGTGGCTGCTTGGCGGTACAGAAGGGCTCCTTCCCCACAAATGCAGTGACAAGGGGGGGCAGAAAGGCTGGTGGTGCTGCAGCCTTCACCCCTTCCCTTCTGTGGGCGTCCTTCGGAGAAGGGAAGCGAAGTGGGGCTGTGGGGGTAGGAGGGCACTATCCCAACCCTGGGAAACGCAGAAAGGGTTCTGGATCCCGCAAGGGAGCAGAGGAAGCCCCTGACGGGGTTGTACCTGTCTGTGAAAGCTGTCAGCGCTCCGTAACGGAGTTTCCGAGCTCACAAACAGCGATGGGCTGTTCAGAGTGGACATCACCAGTACCGGCCAGTGTTGTCCTGTGTAACGCAGCTTGTTCCAGTGCCATGGGGCAACGTGAAGCAACCCTTAGTGCTGGTTACGATTAGAAAGGTGGGGAGCAGTGGGCAAGGAATTAGTATCGTGGGCAAAGGCCACAAACATCACTGAAGGGCCTGGTTTCTCTGAAAGAGACACCAGCCGTAAAATCATTTCTTCTGTTGCCTTAGAAAAGATCTTCTCAGGAACCTTTTAAACCTTCTGGGTTTGTGGCACTGGTTGCTACGTAACCTGTAGCTGCGTCACCATCTGGGGCTGACACAGTTCGTTCTTTAGCTTTGGTTGAGCCGGGTGCCAGCACTGCAGCGCTTGCCGAGGTGAAAAAGGAAGGCTTTGCTCATTAGTGTCACTTTTTTGTTGCTCTTATTTAACTTGCATCCCTGCTTCTGGCTGCATTATCCACCTTGGCTGCCTCAGCAATCTGGTGTAGAAAGTAAAGATGCTTTTTGTTGGGATTTTTTTTTGGGGGGTGGGTGGGGAGAGCACACTACAAGCTGCCCATGGACAAGCACTTTTGACAAGCCCTGGTGTTTTCTCAGTGCAGCAGCCATCTTTATCTTGGTGGAAAGGAACTAAAGGCAGCTTGGGCAGTGGGTGTGCAAGGGAAGGAGGGCGAGATGCCTGTGGGAAGTACCTCCAAAAGACCAGGGCTCCAAGTGGGACCGCAGGGCCCTGCCTGGTGCCGTCTCCCCTCACCACCGAGTGACGGCTCTCTCCCTGCGCAGGCTCTGCTGGCCAGAAGGGACGTGTCATGGGCATCCTGAGGAGCCTGGGCGCCCTCGCCAGAGCCCTGGGACCCATCCTCTCGGCTACGGGTGAGTGTGACCTCCTGCTGCCTTCCACCTTTGCCAGCACACAGCGTCGCTCTGGGCCCCCACAGCTGGGCTGGGCAGGGAAGCACAGCCCCATTTCAGAGCCATAAACTTGTCCCTGCAGAAGTAGGTACCCCTGGGAGCCGCACCAGGGACACGTCACAGCCCTTGGTAGCACCAACAAAAGCCTCATGGATGAACTTTAAAATTTCCTACAAGCAGAGATAAATAGACAACAGGTAGTGCCTGACTCTTCAAAAATTCCATTTACAGCATCAAACGGATGGAGGCCCGTGTGTAGCTGTGCCAGCAGCGGGGCACACAGAGGGGCAGGCCCCAGGAGCAGAGGGAGCTGGGGGCTGACCAGGAGCCCCTTGGCCATTTTAGAGAGTAGCCCCACCTGCTGAGGGGCCACCCTGGCACTGGGCAAGCAGGAGCCAGTGAAATCAAGGTCTCCTGTGCTGTGGTAACCAATTCCCCACATCTCAAGAAATTTGTATCGCCTTGGGATGTTGCTAAGTAGGGACAGTCCATCCTCTGCAGTAAAAGCAGCTGTAAGATATAAATGAGATTAAGTGTCCACACTCCGTGACTGCCCCAGACCTCAGGGAGGTTTGTGTGCGGTGTCTCGTGGCCCTGGCTCAGGGCAAGCCCAGGCTGTCCCTAAGGAGCAGGGGTACCCTCTGCAGGGGGTTCAGTGCCCCCAGGACATGACAGGGCAAAGGGACCAAAAAAGGGGAAGGGGCCGGGCAGCAAAACTCAGACCTAATGTTAAGTCTGAGCAAAGCCAGAACCTGATTCCTGGGCGCTGGCCGCCGGAGCGTTTCCCATAAGGAGACTTGATAGCAGCAGAGCAAGACCTCCAAGAGCAGCACAGGCAGCGCTGGGAGCAGCGGTAGAGAAGGTGCTGGGGACAGAGAGCTGGAGCTGCCTTGTGGCCAAAGCTGAATGTGTCAATAGGAACATCCCCATTGCTCTACTGGCAAGAATGACAGTGTCTTATTTAAAATAAGCACTTTTCACATGCTGTTTCCTTGGATGAGAACAGGCACCGCTCTTAGCTACCTCCTCCTCACAGCCTGTGTGCCAGCAAGGCTGTGCCGTCAGAGGGGGTAGCTGTGTGCTCCCCGGTGGTACCGGTAAGGTGTGAGAGCAGCAGGTTTACAGACCCGTGGAGGAGCAGACTAACCAGCTACATCCTGTTCCCTTGCAGTTTACTGGCTGGCAGGGGCAGAGGTTTGCTTCACCGCCTGCGGAGCCTTCTTCCTCCTCCCCTTCCTCCTGCTGGGCTCTATAAAGCAGCAGACGAAGCAGGAGTAGGCAGTGACCAGATGTCACCAGCTCCCGAGGGACCTCCACGAGACTGGACTCTTGGCACCTGACCCTGCTGATCCCAAAGGGAGGAGGCTTTTGATCTTCTGGAAAGGGATTCGTGATGACCATTCGCAGCATCATCAGACTTCAGGTTTCTTACATCCCGCCACAAGCAGTTGTTTAAGACGCCGCCCAGCTGGCACAGCCAGTTTTGGAAATAGAAAAACCCCACAGAACAGTTAAATAAAGCATTAGGATCATCAGAGATGGGCGTGACAGCAACAGGGCCCAGCCACCTCACCACCGCACCGTGGGGCGCTCCGAGTCCCCCCTGCTCCTCTGCCTTCGTCACCAGCACACGCCTGACCGGAGCCACCACCCAGCACCTCCGTGAAGAGGGCCTCTGGTGCGGGCCGGCGGAGAACAGCTCCCCAGGAGCTTCCACACAACCATCAGGAGCTCTCCCCAGACGCTCAGCAGACCTGGTAAAAGCTGGATCAGCCGCCTTAAAACACGCCAATCAAAACCAAAAGCGAGAAGCAAAGGACAGGCTTCCCGGGCCCGACCGACGCTTCGGCACAGGGGGGCTGTTTTTAACATGCAGTTACATTTTGGAGAGATGTTTTATATTTCTAATACTGTGTGATGGGGTTTTTTTTTTTTGATGACCAAGGACTGTTCTTTTTGCATTACAAATAAAGTGTTACATTGTACACTCGGCCAGTCCCTTCCTTACCCTGTAACCCCAACCTGGCTGTTCGGCCCAGAAGGCTCCTGGAGGGACCCCAGCAGGGCTGGGCTGGGGAGACTGGGGGAGGAAGGACCCTCCTGCTCCCCGGGGACGCTCTGGGAAGGGAGCCACACGGTAGCCAACTCGAGTGTTTTCTGTGAATACATTAAATCAACACATTAATCATTAAAAGAAAGTAGAGCTAGTTAAATTCAACATAAAACAGTACAAGTTCAGAAAGCAGAGCAGATTTTTTTTTTAAAGAGTTTTATTTGTGAGTAGAACTTAATGATACAAGAAAGAAAGAAAAATACAGGACTTTATTCCGCCCCAGAGTGTGTAACCATACCATACGTGACTACATTTCATAGTGTAATACAAAGAATTAAAAGAACAAACTACAAAATTAGAAATTAAGAGTCATTGCATATGTGGTCAAGGTAAATGGAGGGACTCCATTAAAGAACTGAAACATAGAGCAATTAGTCATTTCATTACGACCCTGCGATAAAACACGATTTAGCAAAATAAGTATTGTAGGCTCCTAGTGTACAGAGGACACAGAGGGTTAGAGCAGAAGCTGAAAGCCGTTGGTGCCATGCAGTCCTGGCTGAACGGGGCTCTGGAGGGGTCTCTCCTGCTCTCCCCTCCCACTCCTCTGCCCCTGGCAGCAGGTGACCTCACCTTCCTCCCGCTCTCAGGTACTCCCTGCAAAGCCCTCTCCTCACCTGAAACCTCACCTCTCTCCTTCTCCTTCCAGCTCTTTCCCCTTCTCTGCCTGAGACCGGCCCCAGGAACCGGCCCCTCCCAGCGCTGCCTCCAGCCGCTCAGCCCCACCTCTCCTTTGCTGCTTTCTGCTGCGTGAACGTAAGGCATTAATTTTCTGCTAATTTACCAATTGCAACGTTTAATAATTGTCCTAAAAGGTTACTTCCATATCCTGGTTTGTTACAGACGCTTACTGTGAGTCAGGTGTCTCCCGCACCGGGGTGTCCGTGTTTCCTGCTGGGAACAGCAGAAACGCTGACACCAGAGCCCGGAAGCGGGCACCCGCCTGCCCCGCTCCTGCCTGGGGTGAGGGTTCCCACGAGCTTTACCTGTCTCATCTTAAACTGCTTTTACACCATTAGTGACAGACAGAAGCACGGCAGTAACTGGGAAATAGTGAGTTCAGTGGTGAAAGTGATTTTCTTTACCATGCTACATGTTAAACATACACTATAGCAAACTGTGAAAATACACCTTTAAGGTTACTTGGGATTTCTGTACTTTACTGCTGGCAACAACAACAAAAAATAATTAGAGAAATGCCAGTTTTTGTAAGTGAAAATAATTAATATAAAAAAGGTTAAATATTCAGTGTTTAACGCATTTACATTGTTTATCAGGGGAAGGAACAAACACAAAAGGCTGCAAAGAGGGTTTCTATGCAGCAGGTTTGGGTGTGCACACAAGGGATTTTTAAGAGGGTGAAAAAACCCTGTGCTAAGGCCCAAAATACAACTGCCCAGGCTTCACACCACCAACTGAAAAACTTGTGAAATACTTCCAATACAGTTACTTTAACCTTTTCTAACAACCAGATTCCCATAGGACTGATTCTCAGTTTGAAGGACAGATTTCCCTTAAACTGCATTCGCAAAAAAATAAGATTGGGCTCTTTCAACGCACCTCGTGAGCAGAAGACAGCACAGCCTTTCCAGTGCTAGACATCAAAGACGGTTTCAAGTGCCAGTTAGAAAACAAAAGGTGAGAACCCCTCCATTGTGTTACCATGGGCAGAGGGGAGGAGGAGAGGGAGGGATGGATGGCCGCAAAGCCGGGCTGAAAGGGGATGGGTGAGCACAAGCTTGCAGGAGTTTACACGTCAGTTCACCAATACATCCCCCCGCAAAATCGCCACCGCAAAAGCATCCTCTCTGAAAGCCAATAGTGAAGAGGAAATTTACTTGTGACTTGGATGAGAATATTGGAAAGGAATGCTTCTCGTGGTAAGCAACCTGTGGTTTATTTTTAATTAGGAATTATTTTTTCTTTTCATTCTTTTGTAAAGCAGTGCGGGCTTTAAATTAAAAATAGCGATTCAGTGCCTTCCCACATGGAAGTCGTTTACATTTGATTACAAATTAGGGATCAGATCTGTGGTAGCTGCTGCAAACACAGGATTAGCACCTTTTTGGACATTAGTTTCTGGTTATAACCTTAATCAAGCCGTAACTTGAGGGGCTGGTTGGATTACTTGCTGCATTCGTTTACGTAATAAGACAAAACACTCAGTACGATCTGGTACATTCTAGTGGTTAATGAATTTTAAAATATGACAGTGTTTCTGCAGTGTGTTTGGCCTTTAGGAGTCACTCTTCTTTTTGCTCTTCTTCAGGAAGGAAGGAGTGCGAAACTTCTTTTTCTTTTTTGACGGGGACTTTCCTGGGGATTCATCACTACCTGCATCAGCTGCTGTCCCCTCCTCAGCCGTTGGCGTCACTGGCTCTTCAGCGGGCTGAGACTGGGGTTCCTTATTTTCCACTGCAGGCGATTCCGTTTGGCTTTTGGGCACATCTTCATCACATCTCCCTTCCTCCTTCCCTGAGGGAGGGAAGCCGAGTGCTTCTGAAGGCTCATCGGGGGTGAGATCTGGGAGGGTTTGCTTGAAAGTTGCAGCGTCACTGTCATCTTTGTAAGTCTGGTCCTGCTGTGTCTCTAGTGGACGGACAGACAACGACACGGTTAGTTGCCGTAAGCGTCCCCAGAGCGGAGAAAGCCGAGCACCTTGATGGTGAGCGCGCTCTATAAGAAAAACTAAAATGATTACTTTGCGTAAAAGCCTTTGTAATAGGCCCGTTCTCCTTTAAAAAAGCTTTGGGCATAGAGATAGAAATAAGATATTCAAAAGTTTTGTTTGGTTTTAAACTGAATTCCATCATGGGGGTGTAAACCAGTAAGAAAGTAACTGTTTAGACTTCTCTCATGTTTTATTTATGACATTTGCAAGTGACATGAGATTTTAGTACAGTAAATTTTTTAGTACAGTGCAATTTTCATTGGCACTGAAGAGATTCCCTGTCCTGATTCTTTTTTTCTTTTGGTGGGATCAAACTAATTGCTGGTTTGCAGTGATCCCATACACGCAAACCCATTAACTTCTCAGCTGTTGCCTTGCCAATTTTTAATTACAATGCTTGGATTTTCATAGTAGTCTTTCAGGAGATCTGAGAGAAGTTGTTTCACAATATGGTTTCCTATCACAAAGGCTTCAATTCTTTTGCAAGATATGAGTATATATTATGGACTCCTACAAGTAAAATCCATATAGTTTATCAAATTAAATGAGCTTAGCAGGTTATGCGATACAGCTGCTTTTTTTTTTTTTTTTAATAAAATATATGTAATTTCTAACAGCAAAACTCACCCCTGTATAAAGGAACATCAACAATCTAGTGGTTACTTCTGTCCAACGGTGAACTTTACCCCTCTTCCCTCAATTGTAACACTTCCCTCCTTCACCACTGCGCTTTAGAGATGTGCTGTTTAAAGTTCCTCTTTGTGCATATATATATTTAACAACAAGCACTTTTTAGCTCCCTGTAATGTTCTCACTGTAGCCAAGAAGCACCTCGTTAGCAGTGTCAAATATATCCCCGTTGATGTTACGTAAGGAGGAATTCAGAACAAAATCCAGGCCACGCTCATTGTAAGGCACAAAAGAAAGGCAACTTTTTTTCCCCCCCTTTTAAAATCTTTTCATTTTCATTTGAAAAGACTGACAGCTCTCACAAGAATTTACAAAAAACACACTTGATAGTTTCCCGTTTTTCCTATGGAAATGACAGTGAGTGTTCTTTTTATTTCTGCCAGAAATTAATAATCCTCTAATATATTATAGAGGCCTCTGTTCTGTGAGTACCTGCTAGAAATCCCAATGTGTTCTGCCTAAAGCACCAGGAAACTTCGAATAGGTTAAATAAACAAAACACACTAGTATTCAGTGCCAAACACTCCAAATGCAGCAGTTAGCCATTTAAAAGTTATAATGCAGGCAGGATTTAAAGTAGAGTGAAAAAGAGAAAGCAATTATGTACATTACAAGGTGCCTCCTGAAGCTGTAGCTCAGCCCCTAATACATATGTGAGACAAATCTGTAAGCAGCAGCACCTACAATTCTTCACTGCTACTACACGCTTTTTGGATTTCAGTTCTCAGGAATTAACTGAAAGCACTGCTGAGCTCTCCTCCCTGCGCTCCGGTGACAGGACGCATGGGAACGGTTCAAAGCTGCGCCAGGGGAGGCTCAGAGCAGACATCAGGAAGATTCCTTCACCTAGAGGGTGGTCAACCCCTGGGACAGGCTCCTAGAGAGGTGGTGGCTGCCCCCAGCCTGACAATGTTTAAGGGGAGTTGTCGGGCGGTTGGACTGAATGGTCATTGTAGCTCCCCTCCAACTGAAATAGTCTCTCCTGTTCATTAGCTTGCCCAGTTTTTAGAATGGGCACCGTATTAGATTGTCTGTCAGGTTTATTTTATCTTTTAAAAAGAAGTTTAAAACAGAATTCTAAACAAAGTCTTTAAAAAGGGATTAGAAAATTTTAAAATTAGATAATAGGAAGCTACAGGCATTCAAATAGCAGTTGCCCGTTGGCCTAAGCATTAGATTAATATAAGCAGCTTTATAACTCATTAATCCAGGACTGTTATCCTTCCCGGTTTATCAAATTACCATCATCTTTACTAAACAGATTAACATTATGCTGGAATCAAACAAACATCTGTTTATCTTGCTTGCTAAGGGCAATATTTTAGCAGAATTAGGGAGATTTACAAATTCCACATATGGTAAAGAAAGCATGCAATATGTAAAGGCCTTGCTAGTCTACTTGTTGGGTTTCAGTAGCGTAACTAGGAAGGTTTAAAAACATATCTTGCTGCAAAACCTGTTGACAGTTTAAGAACTCAGCAGTACCTCTAAATTTCTTAAGGTTTTTAGAATAATCATGTCTCCATCCACGCTCTCCCTTTATATGCACTGTGGCATAAGAGTTTGGAAAGTAACAATACTGCTCTGTCTTTACAATTCCCATTATTTATAAAAATAAAGGCTTATGGTTTGTTGGTTTTTTCCAACACAAACATGTGGACAAACACACAAACTAGGTTAGAACTGAGTTAACACAAAACACTTTTCTGACTTCAGCTACACTTAAATAAAACAATATGAGGGAAAAAAAGTTGAGAGGCGGCTGCGTACAGAGAACACTGCCATTCAACACAACTCCTGCCAACCAGTGTTGTCAGGGTATGAACTTCCAGTTACTCTCTAAAATAATCTTTGTATGTTTGTCCCAGAAAACTTATACAACTAGAAGAGTTTTATTGGAATGCAATTCTCGGTTTAAAAGAATTTTCAGGGTTTAGAACGTTATTAGTAACATCACAGTTGTCTATGAGGCAGTTTGACTTTTGGATCTGTGACAGACACACTGACTTTCGGATATAACAGGACATACGAATGGAGGGGGCCAAACATCCTTATTCCTTTAAAGTATAACCTGAGGTAGCCCTGCAGATGTAGCCAGAACAGCTGGAGAAGTTGCTGCCACCAAGTGCTTGCTGTTATTCCTTGGTTGGAAATGGAATTTCCCTACAGCTGACGTGTGTAACATGGGAGTAGTTCCACATCCACTTCTGTGCAGAAGTCTGCTGGGTAAGTTTAAATCGCTGTCAGTGGTAACACTTCTGCACTGGAATAGCTTAGGAACTGCCTGCCTTTTCATTCCCAGGTCCAAGTCGTGTGGGCGGCAGCAAACTGTTGGGGCAGAAACTCCCCAACCTGTTCCAGCTACATCTGAAAGCCAACTTCAGACTATTCCTTTTGAAACCGAGGAATCAGACACACAGATATGGAGACACATGATGCCACTTCCACAGTCTCTTTCCGAGGGGGAGTGCGTTTAAACGTAAGCTCTGTAACTACCTAGAGTTTCATGAAATCACGAACTAAAGAAATAAGCGTTTCAACTGAAAAAACCTGCTTTAAGGAAAAAAACAGAAGAAAAAAAAAAGGCAAATGCAACAAAAAGCCTTAGTAAACAAAGATGCAAGAGTGAAGCAAAGCACAAAAGCAGGTCAGAGTATGGAATGATACTTACTATGGTAACAGGTACTCTTTAGCATATCCATCTCCTGTTTGTAACGCAGCCACAAGAAGAAAAAAGCACAAGTAGAGAATCTATGCATTCATCACAGCCATTGTGTTAAGTCAGAAGAATGGTTGCCACCATTCTTATAGAAAACAGAATGAGATGAAGTAGTGAATGGGAGACTAACAGACAAGTGATATATCCAATGTACGAGGTAAAAGAAACAAGACAAAAATTAGATTACACCTGTTCAAGATCATTATTTTATCCTTTTTTGAGGAAATTGTAGATTTTACCAGGCCTGCTCTTATTTTAGTTAAAACTACTACATAAGGTGAGCAAATAATGATGTTTAGATTCAAATTGTGCTAGAAAAAATATTTACTGAGGTGTAATCCAAGTACAATAATGTTTAAGAAATGTGCAATCAGTGAAGAAGATTTACTAAAGCATCTAAATTTGTGTCTGGTTCACCATAAGACACTATTTCATTTCATAAGAGCAATTATTTCTCGTAGAAAATGTACAAAGTGTAAGTCAGTTGAGAAACACCACGAGATGACGAGGCAATTCTGAAGAGATGAAAATTTGTCTTTATATTAATGCACACTTCTTTATCATTGTAAACATAACTCCTATTACACTCGTAGTTCAGTGTGGTAGATTTTAGGTAGTATAAAGATAGAAGAAATAATTTACCTTTATTAGATACTAGTTCATATATTTTCATGCGTCAGTCACTAACGATGCAGTTACTGGTTTCCCCTGGCCCCCATATCAGAAGAACATACCTTCCTCTATTTTAATGGGCGTACTGGGAGGAGTGCGAGCTGAAGGGTGATCAGGGAGAGTTCTCTCTTTCTGTTCTCTGCCATCTTCTGAAGGCTCTGCAGATGTAGACAGAGAGAAATTAAAAAGGCAGACAGATGCAAGAAAACCAGTGTCCTTTTGCTCCACGCACACAAGATACAAATACGTTTCTCTGAATCAAAATTCTGTCAGGGTATTAAATGATACCAAAACAAGCAAAAGAAAATTAAGTGATAGCTCGATATTAACAAAACTATTCAACTCAGTTGTGCTCTGTGGTGGTGTGCTTTGGTTTTGTTTTTTGTTTTCAGAAGAGGGCAAGAATAATGTAATTGTTTGTGAATTGGTTTATCACGCTGTTCTAAAGAACATTTCTGAGGAGAAACCACAAGGAAGATACAAACAAATCCGGGGGAGGGAAATGCTATCAGACCTACAGGCTCTTTTGCTTGCTTTGTATTGCTGAAACTTGGAGTAAACAAAATCGCATCCCAAAAGAAGAGAAGGCTGCACAGACAATCAGAGAAACATGCAGTAATTAAATGATTCAAAACAGATTTCGCAGTATTTTGCATATTTGTTATTAGTAAGGAGGGTTCCCCTTGCTTCCAGGTTTTAAACAGCCCTAGATCCAAAGGAAAACGTTAATAGAGTACACGGTGTATCAGGAACGGTATTAAAACATTGTTCTGTACAGTTCACCTAAACGATTAAAAGTGCAATCAGTCCCACAGAGAAGAGTCAACTGACAGAGTCTCCGAACGGTGTAGGTAAAGAGGTCGTTCCTTAGATTGCAAGCCCAACGGTACCGTATTAGCAATACCTGAGGCCTCAGCCAAAAGGTCAGGATCGGACCTTAGTGCTTTGATCACTGCAGTATGAAATTCCTTATGGGGGGACTTCTGCCCATCTGGCTCTTCTCCATTAAGGGGTGTGATGACTCGCTGCATGGTCTGACAAGAAACCCACGCAGCAGCAAACTGAGTGTTATCTAAAGATTTAGACAGTGATGATACGTCACGATCCTGTAAAGTCTTCATATCTGTTCCTTGAAAGGTTTTGGGTCTGCCTTTCCAATCCAGAGATTTTTTCTCTGATGTGTTTTGCTCACTGATGGACTGATTTCTAAGCAATGTACTCGGCTCCCCAGCTGGTGTCTGTCTCAGTAACACAGTCTCTCCAGATTTTGATATCTTATCTGAGAAGGATGTAGCAATGTTACTGAGAGAATAAATGTATGCAGTTATACAGGTGTAACAGCAGCGTATCCCACCCCACACAGTCCAATACTCCATTAACTGAATGCCTGCAACGGCTTTGTCCCATTGTCTTATCAGAAAGCAGAAGGTGGGAGCACACGCTGCAAAAGAAATGGCACTTCTGGTTCCTGCATCATTCAAACTCAAAATCTAACAACATTTGAGTGTCACAAATTCTCATCCCTTAAGACTATACAGCAGTAAAGCAGGATAACTACTGGAGATGCAGCAATGAACTCTCTTTACAGCACGATTCTCATAGTTCTACAAATATTTAAGAAAGACTATTTTGGGAAAAGCCCGCAAGATGTGCCATTTCCAAGTAGCAACCAAGTGTTGTTCTGTAGCTTCCCCATTCAGTGGATTTCTCAAATCCACAATTTTCAGCGAGTTAGAAAACAGCTTTGCTGCTAAAAAGCAGCCCCGCTCTCTCACCCTGGACCCTCTCCAGCGCTAAGGGAAACAAAGCGCAACAATCTGCAATAATTTGCAGTACCTCAACATTTTTTTGACTGGAGGGTCAAGCTTTCAGCTCCCCAACAGCAGCAGTAACTGGCCACACCAAACACCCGTGTTTACCTACCCAGGGTATGCTTTAAAATAAGATCTACGCATTTTACAGAATACTCCATTAACACTTAGATCACACATTCTATCTCCATTATGCTTTTTAAATGTCTAGTTCACACTGAAAAAACCAAAACATGCAAAAGTTGAATAATTTATCCATGGCTTTTGCAGGTACCCCACCTTCCAATTAGCAATAAACTTGCTGTTATTCTAGAAATTTCTGTTACTGAAGAAAAAGCACAGACAGAGAAACCAACCTTCTGGTCCCTTCTGTTTTCTTTCTACTTCTTTGCGATATTCTTCCAGTTCTCGATCAGTGAGTTTGTTGAAGGGATTTGGTCCTGTTGTGCTCACTATGACTTTTGGTTGATATTCTTTCTCAATTATTGCCTTTGACGCAGTCACCAGTTCTCCCTGACAGGAAAAAAAAAAAAAGGAAGATACATCTGCAACTGAGCAGTAACTTATAGAAGCCTGAGAAATACAGAGGCTACAAAGCCTCAAAAAAGCTACAAAAAGATAATCTGAAAAATGCTAGTTATTTTCTTTTTGATTAAAAAAATAATCTATTACAGAATATATATTTTTTTTAAATTTAAATCGACAGCAGGTTAATATAAAGGACAAAACAGGTCTCGTTAATTACTCTTACAGACACATCAGTGTTTCCACCAGGGAATATCCACCATCAAGCAGTAAATCAAACAGCAGCCAGACAGTCTGCAGCTGAATCATCTCTGACATACCACGTTTCTTTTCCTCCCCACAAAAGAAACAGGATAGCAGGCCCGCCTGCGGGTAGCCTCGGCACACAAGACCTGTCAAGCTCACAGGTATTTTTGTTCCTGGTTTGGTTTTGTTTGTTTCAGCTTTGTTTGGGTTTGTTTTTTTTTAATAAGGGAAAAGCCATTTCTAGTAGCTACTACGTAACTTCTAACAGATGTTATAGTAAAAAGCCATCTTGTATGTGCTCTGTATACACCAGATTAACAGTTTATTCCAAGTCATATTTAAATAATTAATGTTAATTGTAATCTTATACAAGTTAGCATATTTACATCTATAACATCTGTCATATAAGCCAGATAAAAAGTTAAACAAATAAAAATAAAACATTAGCAATTCTAGGTACAGTAAGTTCCAATGGACAAAAGCAGCTGCATCAAAGATTCTCTAATGCTTAGATTTTTAGTTTTTCTTCTGTAGTCTAATTTTCTTCTTTAGTCTAAAGACTAAACCCACAGGCTTTTCATCGTCTTGGATATGGAAGCTGCTTGCCTGGATGACTGCTGTATCTTTCAAGTGACTTGTTTAAGCATTTGTGGTTTTTATTGGATATACAGAACTCTACTGACACTAGTTTGGAAATGACTGATGTGGGGTCTGTGCTCCGTGCTGTTATGATACCGGAACTGTCTTCACTGGTGAAAAGAGGCATTTGAATCCCATTACCCAGGATGGGTTATTGATTGGCACAAGCCATCTTCATATTCAAATGTTATTTGTACCAGTATTTAAAAGAAAGCATTAAAAAGCACAGTTCAAAAATAAATAGCACCCAAAGAAAGAGACAAACATTCCATTCAGTGTCCACACAGTGAAGATTTCATGCCTGTCCATCAAGTAAAACTGCAGATGAAATTAGGCAGAGTACTGTTTTGAATACTAAGAGCTGCTTTGGACAAGCTGTCAGCACCAAAAAGGTGACAGACAAGAACGTCCTGATGGAATGTGGACAAGAGCAGTTAGATATTGCCAAAAGCCTCATGAGAGATCTCCAGAAATCTGACCTAGAGCAATCCAGGGAGGCAAGAACAGCTGCTTGTTAGAATTGGTGCTGCTCTTCAGGCAGCACACACCAGCCAGAAGTACTGAGGAACAAATAGCATAACAGCTCTCCGCTGCAAGATCCTGAAACGAACTGCAGGAGACAAGCACCTCTAAGACATTATAGATCACCTCCATTTCTCCATAAAATAAGAGGAACTCTTGTCTTGGATGCAGAACGTCAGTAGAACGTCAAAAGTGTTTTCTCAACTACTTCTATTAAGCAATAGCTGTCTTAAAACCAGAAAACCTCTGATTTGAGTCATGGCTTTTCTTACAGGAGAAAGCATTAAAGTGTCACAAAAAAACCATCAACCTTTGTACAAATGCTAATTGTTTTGTAGAAAATGCAAACCTCACCCAAAACTACGGGTCCCAGCTTTTAACGATGGCAGAAAACTGGTGCCCATGGGAATTTTATATTTCCCTCTCTGTCTCTGCCCTCTCTTCACACTAAATATGTAGTTTTATCTGAAACAGCAGTAAGTAGCAGGGGCTTCTAAAGCA
This sequence comes from Tringa solitaria, assembly GCA_026413425.1. Classification (NCBI taxonomy): domain Eukaryota; kingdom Metazoa; phylum Chordata; class Aves; order Charadriiformes; family Scolopacidae; genus Tringa; species Tringa solitaria. The sequence goes on along the minus strand of JAOXJM010000033.1, from coordinate 50,000,004 downwards.
CTGACCTCCGACAGAGTTCCTAGAGTTTTCTAGGATTACAAAAGTCAACAGAGGAACAAGATGTACAGTGCACACCGGTATCTCTGGAATGTTTAAGAATCCTTGAATCTTGTCTGCAAGTTAAATCCAAAGTGACTGGGTAGAAAGCTGGCACATGAAATGGAATTTTACTGAATGCCCATTTATTTAATTGGCATTTAATAATGGCAAACAGCAAGAGGTGCAGTTTGCAGCAAGATGACCAGTGCACTGCCATTCTGGGTTCTCTTCCTTAAGACAGTACCTTTGTTAATGACTGGGAATAAAAGCAGTGCACCAAGCTTATCATGATTACTAAATTAAAAAAAAAAAAAAACAAAAAACAACAAAACAAACCCCACAACAAAATAAACCAAAACCAAACACAAAAAAGCATACCCACAATCAATGCAAACACTATTTGTACTAATTGTGTGTCTTTGACCCCAGAGAAATACTACTAAAAAAGATCAGAGGCAACAACGGTAAGCGGATTATGTATTACAAAGAAAAAGCACTTGTGTTTTTAGAGTGTATAAGCAGAATTACACGAGAGACCAGAAAGGCAAACTTTTGATCTGCTAAAAGCTGTTTCCAGATTAACACATCCAGTATCAATTATACGGAAGCAGTTCAAAGGCCACTAATGAAATTTTAAGTTAGAGGGACTGACTCTATGGGGAAAACAAATGAAGAGACTAACAAAGTGAAGAGAGTAACATGGGACAGAAGGAAAACAAGTATGAAGGACCAAAAAGACAATACAGGATATATTTTAGATTGTTAAACGTGACACTAAAATAGACAAGACTTTGCAGAGCTATCAGCATGTCCATGCCATTTAGAGATTCCTACAAGCATTCAGAAAAATGGAATAAGAAAATTGGTGGGGAGTTGCTTCAAGTATTAGAGAGGGAATAAATCCCCTTATAAAAGACTGGCACCTTGTTTCAACACAGGGTGACATGCAAAAAACCAATGTCCTAGTGATTTCATCTGGATTATGCTGATGCAAGTATTATTTTGATGATGATTCTAGTACTATTTTGATGAACATTGGAAGTTTGATTGCACATGTAAGCACCTGAATATCAACAGCCTTTTCTCCACTGTAAGAAATAACAGAGAGGTTACATTCATAGACAGAATATATTTTCACTCCTGAGAATTCTGTAGGGACATACTCCCCCACAAAGATCCAAAGAGAAAGTAATTTATAGCTAATGATATGCAATATTCCTTCATACTAAACTTAGACCTCACCTATCTTACAAGGAAAATTTAGATTATCAAGTCATTTTGTAACTTCTCCACAAAATCTTCCTTTCAGGGAGAAATTCAAAACTGCTGACTACGAGCTGGGCATCATTCACCAGGCAAGCACTTCATCTTGTTATGGGATAGATTAGGGATAGATATAAGCAAAACTGGCACCTTATACGCGCCAATTTTTCTGTTAATCAGACAGTAGATTCATAATAATTGTCTAAAGTTAATCATTGCTCTTAACACAATCTGGCATTAATGCAGTGCCTTTATCCAAAAAAGCCCACAGGATTCTTAAAGTACTGTTCACGTAGAAGTCGCCATTAAAACACAGTGCCACCTCTGGGGCAGGACTGAGAGGAGAGGCTCTTCCTGAAGAGCAAAGCCACAGAATTTCCCCTCTAAAGGGAGAGACAGGAAATGGGTGATTCCCCTTGTACTTAAAATTCTTGAGAATTCATGTGAATTGATTTTTTGAAAAAGAAAAAAAATCAGATTACAGAATGGTCATCGGTAAGAATAACCAACATTTCCTTTCATTCAGCCAAGGCTGCAGCAGAAGCTTAGTTGACCAAGTCTATAATAGGAATAAAATTACATGATGCACAAGGAGCTTGTGTTGCAACATGGCCAGGACTTCTCAGAACACGGACAAAGCACGTGACAAGGCAAAACGGATTATTTACTACTGCAACCATAGGCACGGAAGACTCAAAGCGTTACATGCATGCTGTACACAAACAGGATTTTTTTTTCATTCAAAATAGTGTGCATAAGTATTTGATAGATTTCTCTGTGTTAACTGAAAACATAATACATTTTAAGCATTACTGCAATCAGATGGCACTTTTTACTTTAACTGTAAATCAAGTGTCAAAGAATTTGTCAACTGAGAACTTGCAATTATCTGGTACCTGAAAGTCCACAATGTACATGTCCCCTCCAAGTTTTATGCCAAGTTTCATGTGAGGTTTATTTAGGCATCATAAGATTGCTTGGACTTCCTTTGTTCCTCAACATATGACTGATTTTTAGCACAATCTTACTAGAAAATTTCTCTGGTGGTGGTTTGGGGTTTTTTTTGCTGTTTTCATTTGGTTCATTAGGGGTTTTTTTGTGTGTTTTGTTAGTTTTTTTGTTGTTGTTAGTTTGTGGGCTTTTTCGCACAACAGGAAATTATTAAGCATTCAGGTCACAATCCATATTAAGAGAAAAAAAATCATGACTTAGGCCATTCCTACTGGAATTAACATTATGATCTAATTTCACGCAGTATTTCAGGAGGAAAGTACTTTCATGATACCACAAAAAGGAAATACATCATCTGGACATCTAAACCCTAATATTATACTGGGCAAAATCATATACCCAACAGATGTTTTGTTGGCTCCTTGCCATCTACAAAAATGTAAAATATCTGACTAGTTTTATAGAATAATACTTGAAATATACCTTGCACATCATTGATGAAAGAAATGGTTTTGTGATAAGCAATGGATGACTATCATAATTATTTTTTTTTTTTTAAATTTGAGCTCTATTATTAAGTGGAGAACAAAAGGCAGGCACTTCCTGGAAGAATTTGTCTTTGTTTTGTTTTTCATCTTAATTCTGGAAATAGTATTTTATTATTTTTCTTTTCAGAGTACGGATAAAACAAACTGTAATCTGAAAAATATCATTATCAAACTCTCAGTATGATATGACTATCTATAATGTGAACTGGCTCATTGCACTAGAAAGTATTGTAAAGTCATGAGATTTGCAATAATGAAGTAATTCAAAGTATTCTGGTTTTTCCTGGGAAAGCTATTCTGACAGTGAGCTGTTAGGCACCACCTAATCCAAGATTTAAGAATCTTTTAGATAAAATACTGGAGCAGAAGAAACACTGATGTTTATTTACACACTGTGTTTCCATTTTAGATCACCTCTATGGAACTCTTTCAAAACCTGGAGAGAGATACAGCTAAGGACAGATTGTTTCCAACATGTAAACTGTTCCTGTTTACTCAGGCTCAAAGGACTGCCTACCCCAACCATAGACACATCCCCTGAATTTATTCTGAATTTAAAGTATATTTTGTAAGCACAAGCACGACTGCATGTTTGGAAGCCAGTTGATTTTAGAAGTGTGGGGCATTACTCAGCAACTCCTGTAGATAACCACAGAAAGTTTTAAGGAAACAAGATGTCTAGCAATGTAGGATCAAAAGTTGCCAGCATTTATCAGCGGGATACACTCTGAATGTGTGGATACCTTTGGAATTACACTGATGTACTCAGGCTGAGTTTACGCTAACTCAAAATGGATCTCAAATTAGAGTAATTCAACACTAATAGCACGTGCAAAGAAACCCACTATATGCAGAACCTAATCAGCACCTTAACATCAAAAGCGTTTCCTCACCAGCTTCTACAGACAAAGATCAAAATCCTTAAAAGACACTTTAACAAGGTAGAGTAACTGCTTGTATAGTTGCATATACATAATTTGGAGATCCATCTATTTTTCTTTTCTAGCCAAATCATTAACTAACAGAGGAAAGGGCAGGGTAAGGAAGAGGTAAAATGAAGGGTGAACAACAGCATTTAGAGCAGTATGACAGGGCAGTACCTTTCTAACAGACAGAGATTTAGCGGGACTAAAGGCCTGCTCTGTGAGATCGAGCCCTTCAATAGATTCCGTACAGTCTGAGAGGGGAGCATCCTGCAACAGTAAATTCAGTAAACAGAGCAAACCGAGCCCAGGCTTTAAAACATCAACCAAAAGCATTATGATGCTTGCTGAAAACATGCAAAGAAACAGTAAGTGGTAGATAAAATTGCAAATGACAATGAATTGACATGCACACAATAGGACACCCAACATGAATAATGCTATGGTCATGATAAGACTTGCCAAACTTTTAAAAGTATATCAGAAAATACTTATCTGGGGCAGTCAAAGCACTCAGATATACAGAGCTTCAAAGTCATTGAGCTATACAGTATACTGTATAGCTCCAATTCTTACTCTACTTTGAGTTATTCATAGATTCAAAGTCTTTTGTATATCCAGATATACTGCTTTTAAGTTTTATTGACGTATAATAGCTTTTTTTACAAAGTGCTCTTTAAATAAAATATTATGAAGCATGACAAAACATATTTAACACACAACACTACTGCCCCACAGCGAGCCTGCTGTGCCCAGAATTAATACTTCAAGGTACATAAACTTGGAAAACAAACAAAAAATTGTCACAAAGCCCAACTAGTTTTGAACAAGAATCTAACCCATATAAAGAAGCCTTCTGAATTTCATGCATTACATTCAGCAAAAAAAACTAAAAACAAAAACCAAGAAGCATCCTCCACAGACATGCTTGGGCTACATGGCTGAAGCCTCTTAAATATCTGATCCTGAGCACTCTCGCAAAGACAATGGTGTTACCTCTAAGACTTACCTTATAGACAGTTACTCTCTGCCAATTAAAGAATAATTTTATGGTGATATATTAGGTGAAAGCAGAGGATATAATAGATTAACTTTTAGCTAATAGTTTTAGGTATTTTATACTCTCACCTGTACAAGACTCCTGTCCACAACTACCCCAGAAAGAACCTGTGATTGAGGGCCTGCAGTTTTAATATCTTGCAAGTTTTGCTCTCGGATCTGTAAAGGAAGCAGAAGAATACAGTTACATGAACAAGAGAAAAAGTTAACCACATTTTCGTATTTGAAAAATGGGTGGGTGAACCTGCCACAGGCTGCAACTACTGTTGGTTGCTACGGCCCTGCCCATCAAATAAAACTTTTAAACACCACTTGAAGATAAAGTTCCTAGCTGTTTCCTCTCATTTCTCAGAATTTACTCTCTAAGTACCACAGCAGGTACGACCCTTTGCTTTTTAGTACTGGCTCATGGTAAAACTCTACAGATGAGGTAACAGACAATTCTAGTCCATGAAGAAAAGTGAGAAGAGAAGCACAGATGTCATATTTATATATCTATTGTACCTGACCAGTCATTTACAGGTTTTTGTCACTAGACTATTGCACCACAGTACCACCTTCCTACAGAACTTGCTGTAAAACACTGCACAACATTCAATTTTTGCACCTTGTCAGGACCATATTCTCAAAAGGACGTATAAATATTTTTCTGTTCATAAACCGACACTCTGGAGTACCCAAACACACCCTTTCGTTGCATCCTAAATAGCTCCCAGTTCTTTCCATGCACACGATGAGAAAAGAAACTCAATATTTAAATCTAGTACTATTGATTTCAATTAGGTAATCTACAGTGGTAAAGAATTCATTACAACTGACTCAACATTTATTTCTAAAATATTCTGGTTCTTGTTTCACAACAAATGAAAAGCATGCATCCAGAAAGACCTTTGCTTTACACCTAAAAAGGGCATTCAATTTATATAAGAATACATGCATACAAGTATACAACCACAAGGTATTTATTAATAGTTGGTATTTCAGAAAGTATGAAGATCACACACCATCTGTACTTCTTTCTACTTTACTACCGTTCTTGCCATCAAGAAAGTATAAAGTTTGCAGTTTTACTTCTCTCCTCTTAGTCACTTCATTCAAGCATTTAATACAGCAGTATTTGTGTTTCAAATGCTAAGAAACTGCTTGGCAACTTCACCAGACTTCTCATTTCAAGTGATTATTATTTTACAGTGCCGAGTCAGGAAAAGCTAAAGTTCTGACAATCTTATATGAATTATTTTAGCACAAATCAGTATTCTTGCTAGTACCCCTGCACACAGACTTTCCTGTGACATAATGCTAACTCCCATGTTCCATATGGCCATCAGTTAGAAGCACAAAACAATCCAGAACAAGTTAAGTATTAAGAGACCAGCGCATATTTTGTACTTTCAAAGAAACAAAGTGGAAAAACCCCAATGCATTCAATGCTTTCCTGTTGGTAGACTAGTCGCAAGAAGATCTAAAATTTAAAGACTGGAAAATTAACTGCTAGGTCATTTCGAAAAGGTTAACATGTGGTTCCAGAGGCCCCAAAAAAATTCTGCAACACTCAAAGCATACTGTAATATAATAAAATATAATACGGAGAGAGATCCTTAAGACTACTTTGTATAGGCTACAATTTCAACTGTTGAAACCAAATCAGGAGAACACGTCGCTAATCTAAAACTATCAACTCAGGGAACAGAATTACTACCATGAACTCAGTGATGGCTGTTTCAGAGGTATCCAGCAACTCTATTTGTTACCCAGTATCAAAATGTAAGACAATGGAAGTCTTCATACAGTGAATAGTAATACCACTTTTTTCCAAGATGAGTTAAAAACATTTAGGAATTGTTTTAGTATCTAGTTATAAAGGGGCAGGACAATACTGGAGCTGTGTTATTGAACTCCCAAAGTTTCGCTATAGCAAAGTAAGTTAGTTCATTACAAGTGCACAACTTAATTGTAGCGATGATCAAAAAAAAAGTTATTTTACTGCTATTACAAACCTTGTTCCTCATTTCTTGGACCTCCTTTGGATTGGTGTTCAATGGAACAAACAGGTTAGGGACAGCAGAGGTGGCAGTTCTATGTCCATCCTCTTTAGTCCACTGTAATACCAAGAACAGTTGAACAGTCAGAATTGCTGTAATGGATTTAGACACTCAGAGCAGCAAATTTACAGAACAGTTGATCATGCATTATACATAGCAGAGAACTGAACCAATGATTGCATTCTTCTATTCATTCCTAAGAATATATTCAAGTTGCTTCTTCTTCAGCAGTATAAACTGTACCTT
>JAOXJM010000033.1:49980433-49987933 GCA_026413425.1 Tringa solitaria | reverse complement strand
AGGGGAACGAGACTTGGCTTTATACTTTCCAGGATCTAAAAGCACTAAATTGTCAGGTCCACCTGCACTGGCCAGGGTTCGTACCTTAAAAACAATAAAGTCACTTTTTAGTTTCTCGATGGGAGGGAAAAAAGAACCCAAAAACCTAAAAAAAATTGATACCAGCAAACCAGAAGAAACCTACTTCATTTTAAAGGAAAATAAATTAATATACTTGTATAAAATTTGCCTCGAGGCTTTGAAAATATCATTATTTTAATAGGTAGTATATATCAAAGCAATGGTTCCAATACAGTATTTGAATATTGCTGGTTAAACCAAAGCTTTGGGTGCCCTCACATAATATAATGATTTCACAGATCACCATGTTAGTTTAGATGAAGAGTTTAACCAGTAAAACTCACTACTATGAATCTGTTTGAAGGTTAATATAGCAGACTGTATTATTACATAACATACTAAAATTCTTACTTGAATCTCACAGGCAAGCACTAGATTATGAATATAGTAGAAAGCCTCCTCAACAGTCTCTCCAACTGAGACTAGGCCGTGGTTTCTGAGAATAAGAACCTAGAGAGACATTGCAAAAAAGTTAAAAGCAGTAAGGCAAGTATTTTCTTGCTCTTGACTAAAGAACATACTTCCCCCACCTCCACACACATACTTTTTTAATTCCAGACGTAAATACTGACCTTGCTTTTAGGCCCCAAATTTTTCTGAATAACCACCTTTTCTTCATCATCCACTAAAATACCATGGTAGTCATGATAAGCTACTTCCCCTAGAGAAAGTGCTTCAGGTGAGATTGGCAAAAGACCACACTTCATTGCAGAAACCTGAGGAACATTTAAACAAGTAACTTAATTTCTTGCAACAGAAAACTGGAAAAAAATGAAAATATAATAATGATGAGAATTAGAATAAAACAAGATTTTTATATATTATTTGTATGTGTCCGTATAGGCACATACATAGTGGTCTTATACTCCCATCCCTAAAGCCTCTATTTTTGACAACTTTTGGACTGGATACAAAAGTCGCATTGATCTTGGGTCTGACTCAGTGTGGTTGCTTTTACATGACATCAACACCACTATAAAAAGACTCAGAAAAACAAAAATCCAACCCCTCAAATCAACTGCATCCTTCATTCCTTTCACTCAGTGATTTTTTTTTTAATTATTTTTTATTTCCTCCAAAAAGAAGAAATTTAGTGATGAACTTGACACAGGTAATTCCGAAACACTGCAGGCAAAGTTAAGGAACATTTTTAATGACTACTCTCTAATTCACAGATTTAGGAATCTGATAATTTATCCTTAAAATGGTTGTATCACTGCTGTTAATCTGTTGAAAAAATAATCAAAAAAAAAAAAAAAAGGAAAATCAGAATGTGAACGTTGAAATATTGTCACAAGATGACTCAAAAAATTCCAGAGGTAAAAATGACTTCTAATCAGTTGCTCTAATGAGAGATATTGGAAAAGTTTCAAATGTTTAAGAAAATCTTGATAAATTGTGCTTTACAACACCAACAAAATATGCTAAAGCTCTTATGTCAAAAGATAAGGTCTTTAGTGGTAACAGACACACAAATATGAAATATGTATTTTTCAATTACAGAGCTCAATTTACTGTCTGACCACTCATGTAGCAATCAAATGAGGAAGATCTGAATGACTCAAACAGAATCACATATTTGAAGACAGAATTTAAGGCTCTGTCCCCTTCAAAAGGGTAGGCAAATCTATGATTAAGGGGGACCCATCTATTTTCCAGCTGGGTGGCGTGGGGAGAACATGACAGTTCTAAAAGGTGTGCTTACCGCTGCCCCTGCTGGCGTATGAATATGAACAATGCATTTAACATCAGGTCGAGCTGCGTAAATTGCGGAGTGCAAAGTAAAACCAGCTTGGTTTACTCCCAAATTAGTGCTTCCACGATCAACTACATCTCCCTGAATATTGATTTTAACCTGGGAATAAAAAGAATTAGTTTCACAAATCAATCAAGACTGCCAAAAATCTGATTTAATTCAGCATCTACCACTGAAGCTCTAAAAATCACATTTCCTTTAGCATTTTAACAAGTGTCAAAATGTGCACAATAAGGCTGTAGGTAGGTGACCAGGGCCCCGGCTTGAGATTAAGCTAACTGAAGAGGACATCAGGAACTGCTGGATGTGAGACGAGAAATCGCTGCATGTAACAGGTAACAGTGCAAGAAGCTGATAAGAGTTGCAGACAGCGCTGTGACAAATGGCTGCATTTCACAGAGTTATAGTGGAATTATATAAGAAACTTGCAAACTTTACAGATACCTGAAGAAGAAAAACTGGGACCTTTTGGGGAGTAGGTTCTTGAAAGGCCAGCACCTAGGTAATCATACCACTGACACCATGTAAGGCTGAGATTGCCCAGGTAAAAATATTATAAGTACCAAATTTGCATATGGATGTAGAAAAACTGGAATAAAAGGGAAAAAGTAATTATGCATGGGCTGTTTATTTGGGAGAGAACAAGATCAGAGAAAATGGAGTTTCAAAGTGGAGAAGGAAGGAACAAGCATGGGAGAAAGGGGCGATAAAGGGCCAGTTGTGTAAGCAGGCTGCTAGTCAGCACGCTCATCTGGCTAAGATACGTGCCTTATCACTGTAGCCTATCTTCTTATTAAATCCTGCTGCTAGCTATTTGCTGTGTGAACATACCCTCTCCTCTGTGTGTGCGTGTATACATTTCACTACCTTCATGCAACCTTCATTCTTAAGGTATTTACATTCCTGATACAAAGATAAAAGCAGGACACCTTAAAAAAACCAACAACCCACAACACACAAAATATCTGCACAGCGTGGCCCTTACCATCTTCTAAAAACCTTGTAGTAACAAGAAAGGGTAGGTCTCAGTTTTCTACGTTCCTGTTCCTATAGTTTTTTCAATTAAAATTTTACAGGTAGTTAAGGTTGAGCTATGTGAAAAAGAACCAACTTTACAGATAGCTGGGGAAGAGTATTGGGACCTTAAAGTGTCAAGAGCGACGCAAATTTGAAGTGTAACTATTACTCTGCACATCCTTACCTCACGTCTCTGCTAGAAGTTACTTACCTTACAGTAGTCAGGTTGAAAGAATAGTGTGAAAGTTTCTATTTTGTTTCAATGCAAGAGTCAACCACATTAACTCAAGTTGCCTTCTGCAGCAGTGTAGACTAGACTGAAGATAAACAGTAAAAATGCTTCCCACTAGCTAACGATTAACTGTCTCTAACTGCAACCATCACATCTCAAAAATATAATTTATCTACACCCTCAGCTACTTATATCATTAAACGATGGCAACTAAATCAGGCATCTGACACTACGTCTTGAAATTGTAATTGGTTTGAATCATTTATGTCTGAAATGCACACTGTGGCCCTCAACAAGCCTGATTCAACAGGCAACAGCTTTCAAGAGCAGGATGTGATTGGCTTATCCAAATAACCTTGCTATTCTTTACAGTTAAGTCAACTGGAGGACACCTGGTGGTGAACACGTGCAAAGAAATCTCTCAGATACCTCAGCTGTAGCAAAACCAACCATGTTCAATAGAACTATTCTAAATATGTAACAACGAGTGAAATATCCTCTAGGACAGAACTTAAACAGTGACAGATATACAGACAAAGCAGATTCAGCTATTCATATCTTACAGATGAAAACCAGTAATTGCTTACCAGACTAGATGCAGTAACTTCACTATAGAGGAGTCCAAAAGGTACAATGAGAAAGTGTTCCTGCTCAGAATTTACTCTGGCCTAAGAATAAAACAAGAGTAAGAGTTATTAAGAATATTTTATTAAAGTATACATGAAGGCCCAAGACCATGAAAGTTACTTTCACTTCCTCAGTACGGAATGGGCAAGTATGCCTGGAACATCTGACTGTCATGTATGCTACAATAGATGATCAACATACAGCACAGTTAATCAACTCATGGTAAACAAACCCAGATGGTAGATACATACTAGAGTCCTTCAAGATGGTGGAAGGTAGTAAGTCCTTAGATCCTGTGGCAGTAACAACTAGACTACTACGGATAAAAGGAATAATACTGAGAGAAGTGGGGAAAAAAAGTTACTGTTGGGTTGATTTTGGTTGTGGTTTTTTTTTTGTTTGGCTTTTTTTTTGTTTTAATTGGTGAGGTTTTGCTGGTTGTTTTTTTTTAAGACGAATGAGTTTATACTCCAACGGTATTTCTACCCTAGTAAAACAGAAGGTATGAAACAGAAGTGCATAAGAAAACACAAGAATTTGGCCCACAGATCTAAAACATCTTGACGCTGAGATGGGTTTCAACACTGATGCTGGTGCCACGCGAGACATCTGTGAGCAGTACAGGACACTTGTAGGTTTTCTACCAAGTATCCTGACGCCCACTTATGTTTTTGCTCTTTTGTCTAATTCATACAATCAGGAGTCTATAATATAAAAAACAATTCTGACTTCAAACCATTCATATCTTGGGATGCATCTGCTTGAAGCCTGTACAATGAAAAGTACAGGACAGCTAAGGTAGTTTAGGTATCACTCAACAAAGAATTAAAAGGCTTCAAATGTTTTACTGGACACATGAGACAACTCCCTATTTTGCTTTTAGTCTATCCTGATCTTGTGGTTTGTTTTTGGTTTTGTTTCCTTTTTAGAAGTTTTTAAAATTTTATTTATTTATGAGTTTTCCATTTCCCCAAGATGCAGCTACTTTATGCTCTCTCATGTCTTCTACTACTTGCAACAGTAAACATATATATACTTTGATATAGTTGTACTACAGGGGAAAAAATTCTAAAATAAGTAATTGATCTGTCATCTAAAAGCTTCTAGTACAAATCTAGCTTCCTTTACAACCAGCTGCTAACATGCTATAGCTTAAGACCCTTAGATTGCACCAGTTAGTTAAAGTTAACCTGTAATTTTATGAACTATCAAAACAGTTCTCCATTACAGAAGTGTAAATGATCTAGAAATTCTTTTGCTTATTTATGCAAGACAATAACCAAGTTATTATTCAAAATGCTCCAAAAGCTAATAAGGAAGCTCAAACATAAGATAAACAAGCAGCAAGACTCACAACCCACATTACTTTAGGATCAATCCAATAAACAGTTCACGCCCTCAAAGCAAACCAGACTTGGTGAATGCTCTGTACCTTCTGTAAACCTGTAATTTCAAATTCTGCCTAACCCCGGAGGCACCCAAGTTTACACTACTGTACTTGACATGAAAGCTCTTGGTGCTTGGTAATTCTGTTTCTCCATCAGGACTGCACTAGTCTGAACAACTTCACACACTGCAGGTGTCAGTGATCGATAAGGATCCAGAAAAGCAAAGATACTCCACCCAGCTCCCTGATATGCCCAGATTGGCATACAGTCTCATATCCTCACAGTTCCTTTCTCCTCTAACACACAGGTTGATGGTCCTCACTGAAGGCTGTTGTATCTTTTCTCTTGCTTAAAAAGCATGCTGGCAGCTTTTAACTTTAATGCAATCACCTAGTAATTAGAGCATCCACTCACAAAAAACCTGAAGACCTGAGGTCAAACTCCAGCTCTTCATGCAGAGGTAGGCATTGACCACATGCCAGAGGAGTGCCTTACTACCACAGTACTACTTAAGATATGGGTATACAGAACAAAGACAAGACTATTTTGTAAATGTAACAACTTTGTTCTAGATCAGCTTCTGAAGGTAAATTATATGTTAGTCACTCTTCAGAACGCTATTCACTGCAGGAGTTTGTAAAAGACAGGTGAACAATCACTTATGAGGGCCAGAGACAAACCATTAACCAAGAGCTTTCCAGTACAACTTTGCCCTTCAAAACTTTCTAAAATACTTCCAGAATGTCATACTCTAAGTGCTTTGACTGCCTTCCACCTCAGCTAGTATCACCATTATCTAATTTTCCTGTGCTTTCCCCCACCAAAAGAAAGTCAAGATGAGGCATTCCAGCCCAATTGCACAACCTTGCCTTAACCACTTCCCTAGGCACGCCGCTTCTCATTACATTTACCTTTTCACCTAAATGCATAAACATTCCCAGGGCTGAGCTTCATGATAGAAAGCCAACTCCAAACCTGTTTGCCTAGTAATCTTTTTACTGCATTAATGTTCCTTTTACAAAATCAATTCTCCTGTCACGTATGAAAAATCAGGGGGTGGCACAGAGTTGTTTACAAGAACCATTATGTTGGATATGTTCCCTTACTAAAGGAACCAAAAGATCTAACCAGCATTGCCTCGATCCTATGCCTACCTACATCTTTTATCATCTTTTAGTTTCACAAATAATGTACCTTGAAATCTCAAAAAGCAGTAATAATAAAACCACCATATTTCGTTCAGACTGCAAGTGGAAGAAATGAAAATACATAAAGGACAACCTCTACTATGTAGAAAAAAATCCAAACAATACAGCTCTGTTAGGAAAACAATTGACTGGGTTGCACACCACAGCTGTGACTTTACTCATAAGACTCATGTTGATCATTCTTCTGGCATATAAAACCTCCTTGATTTGACCTCCTTGTCATTATTTTTATGTATGCCAGCAATTACTCAGTCACAAGGAAAATTGCTGGCACGCTGCATTAAGCTAAGTAGCTTGCTCATGTTCAGAAATACCATGGCTTCTTTTCCAAATAGTTGGTACCTTGAATTATAAAGTTCAACTGAATGACTAATAAAAAAGATATTTTAGTATTTAGCAAAAAAAAGTAAGACATGACCTTGCAGAACAATACATACAGTTATTTGAAGCATTTAAGATACTAAAAGACCGAGTCTTTCAGGAAACTTAATTTCATCACAGGAACTTTCATGTACACTCTCTTAAGACTCTATTCAGGCAATGGTAGCTGACATCCAAGCTGTTCCAGTTGCAGTTGTTGAGATGCAATGACAAGTCTCTTCACTATTATACTGCTTTCAATACCACTTTGCTCCTCTTCCACACAAAGAGAAAATGACAGATGGGGGAGGGAAGCAAATCTCTTGTACATTAAAACAATTGGGTCAGTTATCTCTTGATTCAATACTCACTGTTATATGATTGTAAATAAGCTGAGACCAGCCAAAGAGATCTGCTAATCTGTAGAAAGCTGCCAATTTACATCGTAACAACTTCTCCCCTTTTTCATAAGCAATGGAATCTGAACCTCTCAGGTCATTCACGGGTGTCACCATGCCAAGACCTGAAAAGGAAAAAGTGTAAAAAAAACAAATAGGGGTTGCATTCAACATCAGCTAAACAACACACACTACTATTATAGGAGTTGTTCTTACTAGTTTATATCAACATATTAACCTAAGAAACGAATAGCAAACCTTCATTACTATGATACCGTAATTTGTATTACACAAATACAATGGCAGCCTTGCACAAGGTCATTTATCTTTGGTAGGCTCAGCATTCATTTCCCTCCTTAATATTCAATGGTGCTAAAGTGACAGTGCATTCCTT
>JAOXJM010000033.1:49945431-49957020 GCA_026413425.1 Tringa solitaria | reverse complement strand
GCTCCCTCAATCGTTCTTCATACGATTTATTCTCCAGGCCCTTCACCAGCTTCATTGCCCTATTTAGTCAATATTCATATAATAGTGAACACTTCCACAAGCTCTAAAGTATTAAGTATTCTTTATCAGCTTTAGAAATTATAGCTGTCAAACACTTTTCCTCAAAAATTCCACTTTGGGAAGTACCTTAGCCAACACTAACATTTAAACATGTACAAAATGCTGTTTAAGTCACTGATGTTGTGCCTGTGTATTTGTCTTTCATCTTAAACGTTATACGTCGATACAGCAATTTACTGGAATAAGATCTAGTTCTCAGTCTTTTACATTAGTTCTGAAAAATTAAAATACTGTTAAACTTGTGAATAAAGAAAACACATCCATTTAAAGGACACAGATAGGGCTAGACACTGCTTTGGCAATTATTTATACCTAAATCAACAGGAAATTCAACTAACAGCTGAAGGGAAGTCAATAATACACATTGAGCACAGTCAGGAAGGAACCTTTCAAACATCATTAAATTTCTAGCCCATCCTAACCAAACTACTTTCCATGCTTGAACTTCCTTCCAAAAACTGCAGCTTTCTAGATGAACATTTAAAAAAAAACAAAAAAAAAAGAATAAGTAAGGGAAAGTCAAAGAATAGAAAAACATAAAGCAGATACTGTGTTCCTGCTCGTATAAAAAAAACATATCCTGTAACTTACACTACTGATAGAGATGAAACAATTGCACAAATGAGTGTTTACAAGTTCCCTTCTGGGTCTGAAATACCTCAGCAGGAATTAAAGCATGATTTAACATGTCATAACAATTGAATAAATTAGAAAAATATTGTACCTCAGGCAACATTAATTCCCCTATTTGCCAATTAGTGTCTTTCTGTCAGGGAGAAGGCAGCAGAACCCTTTTCTTTGTCAAGTTTCCTTTAAAACCACCAATCTTCTATTCTGCAGAGATATGGAAGTGTCTCTTATCAGCGCAAACACAAGCACAATGCTTCCCAAAAAATTACACTTCAAGCTTATTAGACGGACAGAGTCTTAGGGCAATACACTGGAACAGCAGGGCAATATATAGCTGCACAGTATACAGAGCTTTCACCAGATCAACACTTCAGCTTGCACCAATTCTTTTTTTAAACAGCTCGAAGGAGAATTCCCAGAGAAATATGAAGACAATGATGTAGCTGCGCACGTGGTGTGGGCAGCTTCCTTCAATCACACAGGACAGAAGAAAATAATACAGGGCTCATTATTCAATCTGTTAAAATATTCTGTGTTGATTTGGGGTTTCTTAATGCAAAAGATATTATTTATCGACTATATAAGATACAATGTAGCCTATTACGTAAAACAGTATTTAAAACATCCTACTTGTCTAACCTTTATTATCCCTTGATATAAGCATTTACATACCTCTGAAGGCTACTGGTCTATTTATCCAATAAACAGACCACCTATGTACCTGCTCATCTCTGGACAGTATCTGATCAAGTTACTGTATCATATTTGACTAATAAGACTGGAATCATGGGAACAAATGGATATTCTGGGTCAAGGAGTTCAAATCCCAAGGTACTGTGGAAAAATACATTATATCTGCTCCTCCTCTTTATATAAGCTAACCAGCTCCATCTTAAAGACAGTCTTATTCCACTACTCCTAAGGGAAGGCTGTTGCAGACTTCTATGCCTCTGTTGCTTAGGAACCATTTTTTCTAATTTCCAAACTAGGTTTATTCTTGGATAGTTTATACCCATTTGTTCTCATACCTCAAGCTTAAGTTCTTTTTTACCCACCTGTGTTGTTTCACTCCTATTTTTATATAAAGAACAACCTTTTTCATGCTTTGTTTTCCCAGATCAAACAGGACACTCCAAGTCCGCCTCACAGAGCAAATTCTCCATTCCCTTAGTCATTCTAGGAATCCATCCCGTACCTCTTCCAGTCTGAATACCCTTTTTACTTGATAATGGGTGATAGGACTTAGACACACTATTCCAGATAAGCTTTCACCAGTACCAGAACAAGTCAATATCACTTTACTTCTTTAAAGGAAAATATTAGGAGGACAACAACAGTATATTTGTTATCCTACTTCTTTTCATAGTTGCCAAGTTTGATAGGTTGCTCATCCTGAACTGCAAGGATAAGATCATCTTCATTTTTTTAAATGCTATTAAATATGACTCCTTTTCCTAGTGGTCATCTCCTAAGTTCTTAACTTCATTCCATGCAAAACCTTCTTTTCTATTGATGATACTTGGCATCTGATGAGAAGACACAAGATTGGTATAAGAAGTAGGAATGCATCATGTTTTTAATGAATACACTAAGTCTTTAAACGGACCCTTGGCAAATTCCACTACTAACATACTTCCAATACATCATCTTCAGGTCTTCCAGTTCTATCCACACTAGACGCATCCTGTCACCATTTAAAATCAATTTTCACTGAAAGGTCACTCTAGTTTTACATGGAATCATATTACACATTATATGACTCTTAAGTTAAAAGAGATCAGCTCTAACACTGTATTCTCTCCAAGAAGTCAGGTATCTTATAGAAACAGTCTTTAGATTTCTCTGACAAAGTTTTCCTCTGTTAAGAGCTCTATCACTTCATACTCCATTTTCCTCTTACCTCCACGTGCAATAGATTCTCTTTCTAAATTTAAACAAATCCCTAAATATTAAGGTCACACTAATGATGCAAAGTATCCCGATTCACCTTTTCCTCTAAACATAGTGACTACTTTTGCTGCTTACCAGCCACCTAATACCTTTCTGCCTTGACATTTAATAACAAATCTTGCAACTGAGCCTCTAATTGCACAGACCACCAACTTCAAAATTCCAGAGTAAACCCTATGGAGTCCCTCTAGTTTGCACCCTGTAAGTTTGACTTTATCTTTATGGAAATCATTTTTATAACCTCACTTCAGTAAGACCTATTTGCCAGTATGTGCGTGTTCAAAACTGTCTTCATTGGAAATTAAGGCAAACTTTTTGTGTAGTCTTTCACCTGTATCTAAACTACTTTTAGTCTTACTTCATTGTCCCCATGCTTCCTCTGACAAGATAGGCAATCAGTCTTTTTCAGATTTTCTGCTTACTGCTGTTGCTCCTCTTCAAACTGCTACTAACCTTGTTAGATCTTGCATCTCCACTTTTTTGTATATGAAAAAAAAATCAATATTGCTAAGAGTAAAAATATTTTATACAATTGCCAGAATTATCTGTATTTACTGCTGTATCAGAAGTTCAGCCCTGCCAGAAGTAACTGAAAGCACCTTATCAAATAAGCCGTGAATATTGCTTAAAACTGGAATTGCAAGAACACTCAGATGCTAAATTAAGTTATTGCCTTTGCAATTTTAACGTTCACTTCTATAATTACAATTATTAACAGCTTTTCATAAACTCAGAGAGATGTTTGGGTCTTTTTTTTTGCTTTAGTTGGGCCTTTGTATGTTTTTCCCTCTAGTGATGTATGCTTAAAACATGACTAAATAGATTAATGCCACATAGGCCTCACGAGAGCTAGAAAAAGAGAAGGCAAGTTAAGGCTGTTTAATTGCAGCTTTACTTCTGATGTTATATCCAAATGGAAAAAAAAAAAAAAAGAAAAGAAAAAAAAGCAACAACAAAACCTGTATTATTAACATCTTGGTGTGAGAACACACTGCACAGCTATTACAAAACTTACTTGAAGGAAAAAAAGGGCTGCAGAAACAAGGTTCAAATTTAGGATTACTATAGCAACAGACAGGAGGGAGGGGAAAATTACCAGATTACTCTCTCAGATCATCAAATCCTTGAAAGAATAAATTTAGATTTGAGTTTCAGTCAAATGAACAGAATTTATCCTATTCATTAATGATTAAAAGATTAAATTAAACAAGCAAAAACTGTAGTGCAAGAAGTAAAGTAGCAAATACAAGATTTCAGACTGAATGTCCTCAGCTTTTTCTTCTACCATTAAATAACTGGTATCACAATAGTACTTCAAACCAGTAACTGATAACAACCAAATTATTATTTAGGAAAGTATCTAGTCCTGATTAAATGTCTGCAAAGAAAGAGGCATTCAAAATCTGCCTTGTTCTTAATTAAGTGACTCCAGTAGCTACACTACTGAAAATGTGCAATAACGTGCCCCCATTTGACTTGGAGGTGCAATGAATTTCCAAAAATATAGTTCAGTTATTATAGAATTAACACATTTCAGCAACATATATGAACACAGTAATGACCTAATGCCCTGAAAACCAGGGAAAGAAATAAGTTTAAGCTCTTTAAAAAGGTGACATTATGAAAAACAAACTCAGGGTATCTTAAGTAACTAATTGCTCACATCTCATTATGCAATCTTTAGCATTCTTTGAATTTTCAGGTTGTTTTTATAAATGCTTAATTAGCATAATGGACGCTATTCCAGTAACAATAAATATCACACTTATGTTAATTACCACTAAAAGAGCAAGAAAAATAGTGGTCTCAGTCTTCTTGGGAGACCAGCTATTTCAATACTTTAGCCCCCTCACATTAGGCAGGATCCCAAACCCATTAAACATGCAGCTGAAGTGGCAAATGCAGCTACAAAGGTTTATTTTTGACATTGTGAGCTTTGCTTGAGGCAGGAAGGGGTGCCTCCCCCCTTTAGTGGCAGGTATTGACCCATAAAGACTCTAAGCCTCAGGCAACTTTTCCACCAGCCAGAATGTTCAATTAATAAGGCTGCCCTCATAATTTGCAAGACTGCTGAAGTCCAGCTTTTCTGGCTGACATTCAGATTTTAACCATGCTTCCCAGCCTTCTGTTCACCACTTCTGCCTTTTGTTGATCAGCTGCCAAAATACTCTTTATTTTCTGGTGGCTGGGCAGGCCAGAAGACAGTTTGAGACTACCTTCCTCCAATTTGTGCAGCAAACTGTTCACTATGTCCTCTGCTCTTGGCTCCTCCTCAAGTTGCTGCAGTGAGGAAAAACTGGAGGATACTGGAAGGACTAACATTCCACAACTGTAAAGCAAGGGTATAGGAATCTTAACTGGGGCTTCCTTCTCCCTAAATCAACATTTCCATTAACAGATTGGAATTGAGTCAAAGAAAGTGTCTTAGATCAACAATAAAGACTATGGCAGATCCACAAGTGGACATCCCACCTATCAAAATCCTTACCTTATGCTGCAACCACAAACACCCTCTCTTTCCAGGAGAGAGGCAAGAAGCTCCGTATAAGATGACCCATATAACTCAGCAGATCAAGATTAGCACAGGTTCTAAAGCAGATTGAAGTGTGAAAAACATACAGGCAGATATTCAGTTGCAAGTAGCAGCAACCAAAGAGAACAACAGGATGGTCCTCTCTGAGTCCAAGGCACAGAAGTCCACCACCTTCTCTTGAAACATGAACATAATAGCTTTCCCTTAGATTAAGCATGTATGTTTATCTCCCTCTCCATCCGAGCCATGTATGATTCATTTGCTTTGGGAAAGATCTAAAGAATTTAGTCTTTTTACCTAAATCGCTATATAAGCAAACAGGAGAAAACAAAGAGAAAAAAAAAAAAAGATTCATTTCCTATTTGCAGATGAGATCTAAGCAAACACCTAGAGATTATTATTAATTTATTTTTCCTGCCTATTAATAGATTCAAAAAAATAACTTAATACAGTAACACAAATGTTCTACATAACCAAACAAAATTTTACTGTATACTTCTGGCCATCAACACTTTATCAAAAATAAGTAACAAGAATGAACATCCCTTTTCTGACATCCTCATCCTTAATTCATTCAAAAAGAGATAAAATTGTTCTGAAATGCTTCCAAGTTATCAGTTATAAGCAAAATTTACTAGAGTATCTTTGAAAACTCATCACCTAATAAATTTTAGTTTAAGTCCAAGAGGGAAGGGAAAAAAAACACCCAGAAAACCCCACACCGTGCTATGCATGCTAGTAGACTTAAAAATTACATCCACAGTAAAGAAAGAAAATCTACTTTGGCATCAAAATAGAATCTTGTGCTTTACACTGAATCTGTTATTCAAATCATATGGGAACTCGAAGTGACATTTAAAAATTAAGCAACACTTCAGTTGCATAGAATTTCACCTGACAATTATGAAAAACTTTGCAGTAAACTGAGAGCACCTAGAGAAAGATGACAGAAATAGTGAAAAATGATTTCCTGTCAACTGAAGTCTCCTACGCTTCCCTATTGATGCTTTTTTACCCCAACTCCTCATGTTCACCTCTACATCCTGCACAAGTCCATCCTTATTCCTCCCTTCACCTGAGCACTGGTCCCCCCGAGGTTGACAAAATAGACTGCGACTGGTTCAGAGGTACCCGTATGCTGATGGGCAGGCAAGCAGGTAACAGCTACACAGCCAGATGCTCCTGCTGCTCAAAACAAATAAGAAGCCATGCCCCTCATAGCATGGGCAGGTTTGGGGCTTAGATTATCCCATTAGTGGCAGAAACTGTGTGTGGTTGAAGCCAGCATTTTCCTGTTAAATTCAGCTGAATGTAGCTAATAGGTTCAGAAGATTAAGAGAAAAATAAAGTAAGTCCCTTTGACTTTGGAATACTTTAAGCTGTGTTGATTCAAGATTACCATGCAAAGCTATGTTAGACAAGATTTTTTGGAGGAAAAAAAATCCAAGGATACTCTATCTCTCAGTTAATGCACAACAGCAGCAATGTCTTCTTTTGCTGAATTTTAGATGGAATGGATGTTTCATATACTTTATAGGGTTTTTTTCAGCAATATTTTGTAGTGACAATACCTAAAGAAATTGTATCATCTGTTAAAAGAAAACTAAACTCAAATTATGCCTTATTCTTCATCTCCAGTATCACAACGCAGGAACAGTAACTTTAGGGTCAGTAGTATATAATAAAAACCAAAACAAAACACAAACAAAACAAAAAACAACCACACAAAAAAAACACTAAAAAAACCACAGAAGACAAACTTCATGGGTCGAGGTCTTCCCAGATATTTGCTGGTTTAATCTGGCATTAGCTACATTAAAGCTGAAATCACGTATCAGACCTCTCAAGATTCAAGATCTGAAAAAAGACAGAGATAAAAAGCATACAAAGCACCACAATAAGAATTTGAAATTTGTACATACAAACCAAAACCAAACCCAAAATAAATGCAAATAAGTTTCTATGGCTGCAAGTAAAATTATAGTTTTTAGTCCAAAATTGCTTTTTTACTGATTCCAACCAAAAACCTAGAAGATTTTAGGTACAATAATTTTTCTCCTCATCTTCAGTGCATAAATGTACCACAACTTAACATTAATCTACTCATTTGATGTGCAAGTATCAAAGATACCATAAAGTGTTACTGATTAACTGCATTTACTGCTCACTCTCTCCATGACCCCTTTTCAGCAATTCAATTAGGTATATGAAAGAAAAAGAAAAATCTCAGAACTCTGAAATATTTGACTCCTTTCAGATTTTATGAGTCAAGATCTGAAAGCCACGTAACATACGGTATAAAAATCAGTAATTTAAAAAGACAAAACTCAATACATTAGCCAATTAAAAATGCAAAGGATATGTGATTAGTCTAAAGAGCATGGAAACCCCAAATCTCAATTTTAAAGAGTAGCTCTTAATAGAGAATCATAGAATGGTTAGAGTTGGAAGGGACCTTAAAGATCACCGAGTTCCAACCCCTCTGCGATGGGTAGGGACACCTCCAACTAGACCTGGTTCTAGAACCAAGTCTTTGGTTTTGGCTTTCATATACGTTGATTTTTAATTAGTCTGCAGGGAAATCCACTCAAATAAGCAATAGTTAAAAACTCTTTTTAATGCCCCACTTGCTAACGCAACTGATCTGAGGCTGAAAGGTTGATCTTTCACTGAAAAATAACTGTACCCAACAGAGCAGCCTGAGACCATTTCTCAAAACGCAATCTAATAAGCAAGGTCAAAAGGAGAAAGTCACAAAGGTGCTGAAGAAGTTGTTACTCCTGTTTGGCTATGCCTTCAAGGACAACATTTTCAGTTTCTTCTTAACGGTCAAAGAATCAATCCAGCAAAGCCAGCAAGCTTACATGCTGATCAGCCAGCTTGACTAGTAGTAGTTATGCAAATCCATCATCCACTAAAACTTAATTTGCCCTGAAACGAAGAACAGTTAGACTCCAAAATTCCCCAAAAGAGCAGTAGTAGAGCTCTCATGACAAATGACATCATCTTAGCTTATACCTTATTTGAAAAAGCAGTAGTCCTAAAAAGGATGTTTTTCCTGAAGTCTCTGCCCTTACAACTTTTGCAACTACTAACCACTAAAATTTCTGAACTGACAAGATCACAGTAAACAACATCCTCTGACTGGTGAGGAAGAAATTTAACTAAGGATTATCAAGATTATTCTCAATAAACAACAGATGCTTACCAAGACACTAACAGATGTTATCATAAAGTTATGTAGAACATTCCATTAAATTACTACAGAACCCTGTTATTGTACAAACAATACCTTAAAATTATAGGAAAAGGAACCATAGAAAAGGTGTGAGAAACTGGATGCGAGACAGTAATTTCAAAGTAAAAATTATCACATATCAAAATATCTGTATAACCAGCATTTTTAAAGCATTACTACCTCTAAGGAAAAGAAGCTTTCCTCAGAAAATAAACTGATTTACATGATTCACCCTTCACACCCTTCTTTACCAACAGGCTTGTACAGCTACTGTTCTCAGCCCTACCAAAAAAGAGTATTTTTGAAGAGAAATGTGGAGTAAATTGCAAGAGTAGGTAATTTCTCTTATTCCCCTGAGAAGGCTGATTAAATTATATGAATGAAAATTGCAAAACTCAGGTAATCTAGGAGCTTCTACTATTTTTAAAAAATACCTGCTTTTGAATCTGTTAATATAGACGATCCATAATTTAACAGAAGAGTTTTAGACAGGTTCCTCAGCAGATGTCAAATGACCTGCACAACAGAATCAGCACTTCACACTTACATTTGTATCTGCTCACAATCACTTTTTAAATATAAAGCACCTACCACTCTACAAGCGTCTAAGAAATATTGAGTTACTGTATGAATTACTAACGCAGTGCAATTTTAGCAATTGCTTTCTGCCATGCAGCATGGTTCAAGAATAAACTCTAATTTAAAAGCCATCAAAATCAGAAATTTAGCATTATTTTTTACTTCATGTCCTCATGCTTCAGGTGTCCTCACTGCACAACTGAAGCAACACTTCTCTCATGCGCCCTCCTTCATAAAAGTAGTGGGCAAGTTTTGTTACTATGAGTTTTTCCCTCAAATCAGGACTGGCTCATTCGCATAGCAAGTTTGGGATTTACAAATTACTCACTATTCAAGACTGCTACCATTCTTAGTTATCTAGGAAAACTATTTCTACAACTTAGAAAAGCAGTGGGTACAAGATTTACCACCTCCTCAGCGTTAGAAAGCACTCATCACATAGAAGTGGTATGCTTACATCAACACACTAAGCATCCCTCTCCTAGTTTGAAACCTCCAGTTGCAATATCTTATTCTATTTTTTAACAAATTGGCTACTTCAAATTCAGCTTTTTCCTTCTATAGCAAGTCTCAGAACGTTGGGTGAAGTGATTTGGTAAAAGCACTTCATGCTGCGAAGCTACCCTTCAAAAACCAAGACTTGAATGGTGCAGAAGTAACTGTATCCCTACTCCTGTGAAAGTCTCTCAGTGCTCAAATGGGTTTGTCCACATAATCTCACCAAATGATCCAATTCCGTACATGCAAAATAATATTTAATATCAAAGGTGAATTTCAAAGAACGTGAACAGAGCTGAGTCATTTTCTGTTGAAGACATCTAAAAAGAACTGTCACAGGAAAACAGCGATTCAGTAAAAAACCTTCTTCGCTCTACAGCATTAGTGAACCATACTCTAATGAACTTACTGGCACAACACACTAGCAGAAGCGCTTGTTTCAGATGAAGCACAAACATTCAGATTTCTCACACAATTTTCTAATAGTCAACCATAAAAAGAAAACGTTCAGGCAATACAACACATTTTGGCTAAAAAGCACTATCCTCAGTGTGGAGCCTCACATAGATAACAGAACTCCAGTAAAACTACAAGATACTAAAACATGCAAAGTAGCGCACATATTACTGTCTTGTCTTGCTACAACAAAGATGTAAAAACTTGCCATTGCCTCTTCCCCAAAACTCTCCTAAGAAAATCACCAAGTTTAAATTCTGTAATTAAGGCAAACTACATAGAACGTTGTTTGAGATTATTTTTACATGATCACATCAAATCTGCTTGCTGACTATAAATAAATACCGAAGCCACCTGCTCCAGAAGTCCAGTCAATAGCTGCATTTCCTCTCACTTAACATACAACAGCTCTAAAGAGAATATTTCCTTATTGAGGTACAGAATTATTACGTCAATCAATTTAATAAAGACAAATGAAAGCCTACTTTAAAGTTTGTATTTCTTTATTTTTAAAATAAATTCTTTTGTTCCATAAAAAAGAATGAATTTGCAGCAGTTAAGAACTGCCGAGCATTCCGTTAGCACTTTCAGTCACGTTACAAGAACCCAGAGCTGTAAATAGCCTGTATGCAGGGAGAAACCTGTAGCTTTCAGCCAAGCATACAGAAATTATCAAGCAGTAGCTGCAGTTTGAGAATTTGCAAGCTGAAGGTAGATGCGTTTTGTAAAGCTCCATATAAAGACATAAGCCACCATACGAAAACAGAATACTTTCAGTATACAGTATTATGATCTATAGCAACTTTCCATAAAGCAGAGAATAAAACAAAACCAGCAATAAGCTTACACCATCAAGCTACAGCAGCAGCTCATGAAAGATTTAAACCAAGCGCTGTTCTTAGACCCCATCTCAGTACAGCCATGGATATTTTTCCAGCTTGACTGGATCTTCCCCCTCCCTAATTGCTAGTTTTAACTGAAGACAACGTAGGTTAAGAAACAACCTTAAATGCAGCACGGAGACTGTGCAGTAATTACGTGCAGAAAGACGTGACGTTTCGTACCAAAAGCAGACACTAGAAATACTAAAATATAGATGCCCCTTCCAGCAGAGGAAACAAAACAACTGCCGGTCTGCTGCTGGTACCCCGCCAATCAATAGCACCGCACAAACGCATCACATCGCCTCCTCCGTCCTCTGCGGACGATTATTTGGACGCTCTAACGGCCGCATTTCGCCACGCACAATCGGCAGGTCACCTCGCAAGCCTAGAAGCAGGGACAGGTGTAGCAGCAGGGCGGCGGGGGAAGAGCCCGCAAGGCGCGATCCCCTGGGCGCAAAGGAGATTTAAGCGCCGAGCGGCCGCTTCCTGCGGCGGCGGGAGCATCCCACCACCCCACCCCGCCGGCCGCGGGCAGGGGGAACCGCCTCTCCTCTGAGGGGGCTGACAGGAACCTGCCCCTCCGGCCCCGAACCGCCCCCGCGGCTCGGCCCCCACCGCCCCATCCCAGCCAGCGGCCGGTCACCGCCTCCCTCTGCCCCCCACCCCCCCCAGGACCCCAAACCCGCCCCTCCCCGCCCCAG
>JAOXJM010000033.1:49904206-49945319 GCA_026413425.1 Tringa solitaria | reverse complement strand
CCCCGCTCCCCCTCCCCGCCGCCCCGGGCTAACCACCCCGGTTCCAGCGTCTGCGCCCCCGCCCCGCCCCGCCTCCCCCCCCCGCCCGTCCCCTCCTCTCCCCTCCCCGCAGCGCCCGCCTCCCCCTCACAGCCTGCCCGCCGCCAACGGCTGCGCACCCGCCCCCGAGGACCGTTAAACGGCTGCGCCCCTCGGCCGCGCGCGCCCCCCGCATTCCTCTGCCCCTCCCCACCTCCGGGCCGTTACCGGCGGCCGCCCCCCCACACACACCGACTCCTGCGCCTCCCGCCGCCGCCCCCGTCGCCCTCCGCGACAGTCGCTTACCCGAGGCCAAATGAGAAAAGGCGGCCGGAGGGAGCGGGAAAGAAGGGGGCCGGTGCAGACGGTCCCCCCCGCTGAGGCTGTCTCCGCCGCCGCTGAGCCCCAGCGCCGCGCTCCGCCTCCCGCCGCTCCCGCCTCCCCCACAACCACCGAGCGGCCCCAGCCCCCACCTGACAGGGTGCGGCTTCCCCCGGCCGCAGGCCAATAACCGCGCCGCCCATTGGAGGGCGCACGCTCGGCGACTAAGCGGCTCTCCCATTGGCCCGCGGTCAGGCGCGGAGGGGAGGAGGGGGGGAAATGGCGGCGATGGGGGAAGCGGGTTGCCTCAGCCGGGGCCGCTCTTGGCAGGTCGTGGGAGCTCTGGCCGGCGTTGGGCGATTACCGAACGAGCGGGGAGAGGCTGAGAAGAGCCCCCCGGCGCGGGGAAGGGGTTTCTTGTGGAGCCGGAGCCCTTCGGAAAAGAGCGGCGCGTCGCCTGGGAAGCTTATCTTGCGGCAGGCTGGGAGATAGGGGCAGAAATCAAGTAATTGCCAAGGAAGAGTTGCGATAAAGGGCTCTCTGACACGCAGCGGTGGCGATATCTAATCGCTGGAAGCTCAGAGCAGGTCGAGATCGATGCAGAAGCGCAGATACCCAGTGAGAGGACTCAAACTTGAGAACTGCGGTGGCGGGGGTTAGAGACATCTCCTAAAACTGAAGGTATTTAAGTCAGTCCAATACCCTCCGGATGTTACATTCCATCAGGCTCATGAGAAGTTGTACACTTGCTTCAGGAAGCGTGCAGATATGTTGTATAGCTTGTATAGAGGAGGCCTGATTAGACCTTTAAAAATCGTCCCTTTAGAAATTATAAATCTTTTGAAGAGCTGCATGGCTAGTATAACACCACAGTTTGTTAGTCACTGCAAATAAAGCACCAACTGTAAAGTTAACTTGTTTTGTTAGCAATCTTAACTTTCTGTACCTTTTAATATCATTTTTATATCACTTTAAGGCTGCTGCTTCTTTTTGGTAGCTGTTGTATAGAATAGTGCCTGCCTTAGGTCAAATGAAGAATTAGGGGTCTGGGAACGTGCTTTCACAAACACTAAACTCTTCTCCTCTGCCGTCTGTACTCCTCACCCCCAAATTATCCATACGATCAGAGGTTAATAGACTGCCGCTCGCAGAACCTGATGGATGCCTTTAGGAGCCATAAACATCTCTCCCTTGGAATATGGGAGAATCTAGCCTGCTCCAACCACCTCCACTGAGGAAACACAGACCACTTACCTAGTTCATGCTTTCTGGCAAGTTATTTTCATTTGTTCACTGTTCAGACTGGAAAGCCAGGCCGTGGAGATATACATAACCTCATATGTGAATTCGACCACCAAAAATGCGGTTTAGTTGTCAAGTGATGACACAGAATGATTATGGCACATCTGACAAGACAACGCTCCTGGACAGAGATCTGCCTAATCAAAAACATCCCACAATAGGACACATATTAGTGTAATTACTAATAATTAGCAAACCATGTTTGAACTTATTTTGTAAGGACTGTTGCTTTAAGCCTAAAACATTAAAGTCACTTCACCTGTCTAGTGCTGAACCCCATTAAACCCAGTGGATACCAGATAGCATACTTTTGTCCTTGTTCAAAGTCTAATCAAGGAGATCTGCAGGTGCTCCACACCTGCAAGGTCCAGCCACCTGTCTTGCACGTTGTCTTCCCCTTGAGTAGGGGACAATAGATGGCTCTCTGTCAAAGCTCTCCTTCATCTTGGCACCTCATTTACCTCCCTTTCCTTTCCTCACCATAGCATTCAACACATAAAGCTCTCTTTCTTCTTGTCCAGTAAAGTGAATGGGAGAATGTTTCCATGTTAAAACTAACTCAGCAAAGAAATACGGCTTTGTTTTAAAAGGAATGGGTCCTTCTGTCCAGCTCAGTGCACGGCTGGAAGCCCAGCAGTGCCAAGAGGGAGGGGGACATTGAGGGCAGCAGCAGTGCCCAGGGAAGGACAGGGTCATTTCTTCCACAAGCAGTGCAGGCTCAAAGTGTTTGTATAACTACCAGGTGGGGTGTCACAAGCCACTTCGGCTAATCAAAGGATGCATTTTATCATCGCACCTGCTTGCTCTAATGGTGAAATGCTGCAGAAGAGTGCTGTTCCTTTACCCCTCTCTTCTGCTGTCCTACCCTGTGACCTGCCCAAGGTCACAGGTTCTAGCTGTCCCCTTCCAGCCTTCCCCCGACCCTTGCATCATATCCCATAATTGTTAGAGCAGAGAAGATAACTGTTTCACCTGGCTAATCTGATGGAAAAATCAGGATGGGGGGGGGTAAGGGAGGGGGCAAAGCCAGCTTTCTGCTGAATCAGCCGACTCAAAACAACTCTCTCTGCAGCCCAAGACTACTACAGCTGATGCGTGACGGTGTTAATCTTGCCTGTTCAGTTTTTGGCCGGCTGAGGTTCCCAAACTGCCTCTACCCAGCTGCAAGGACAGCACGGCTGGTGCAAAGGCAGAGGTAGGACTGCAGGGGTAGAAACGTAAGGGAGGGCACACACATACTAAAGCAGTGCACAGCGCTGCAGAAACGTGGCATCAAAGACAGTGTGAAGAAGCACTTCTGCAGTATTTAAGACATGGAGAACTTGTCTGCCTGTGGCAATTCTTACCAGCTGGGTTCACAGCATTACAGCTACAACCAAAGTTAGAATACGAACCACACAGTATTTTTCAGCTTGTGGTATCTGACCCCTTCAAGATCTTTGCGCTGCTGATGAGGAGCCTGGGAAAACAACCAAGACAAGCTTGTTGCCAGGAGGCTTCTGCTTGCTGTGGGCACATGTGCACGTGTCCTGGAGAATGGTTACTGGCCCTTCAAAAAGCAGGCAAATATTGCCACGTATTTACAGACAGGACCATGTCCCCACGAGAGGTGTCAGAACGCGGTACTGTTGAGGCAGAACAGGTGTTCCAGTTGCTGCCTCACCCACAGGAAGTTATATTCCTTAGGAGGCTCAAGCATCAGCAGCACTGGACTCGACTTACATCATACAGTCTGAAATAGCCAATGCAAATGTATTGATTTACAAATTGTTTTAGTTTGGCTTTTCTAGGTATCAGAAAGATAATACTGTACAATTACTTGTACACAGTTGATCTCTTTACCTGGCATTAGCACTCCTTGATGGTCAAAGCGTTGACAGCTGCCTGTGAGAAGCACAGTACTAGGTTGATGTCACAAATCCGGGATCAGGACATTTATCTTTTCCTTTATATGGAAAGGATATATACTCATCCCACATAAAGCAGTTCCAGGTCAGTTTTCTTACCTGTAAACTGGGAATGATGGTATCAAAACAGATCATTCCCTCGTGGCCTGCCAGAACCATCCTGTCCATCCTGACCGTCTGTTGACTGGGCTGGATTTGCTTCCCTACTGTCATAATTCATTTCCATCTCACGCAAGCCTTTAACTCCATCTTGGACAAAGTTCTTGTTCCTCTAAATAAAGCAGTGTCAGCACATACATTCTCTGCTAGTTTTGCCACAGAGCATTCAAAAGCAGAGTCTTAGCATTGCAGCTTCCTTATCAGGTGCCAGCAAAGTAAAAGGCAGTCCCTGATGGGTCACACCAGACATGGAGCAGCAGAAGGGTGTGCACAGACACAAATACCTGTACAAAATACCCCAAGAGCAGCCCTACAAGCACTGTGTGTCTTTACTGGCACCCAGGACCCTGCTGGTACCAGTACAGGTGAGCTTATCCACATGTAGCGCTACTACTGAAAAGCTCATGAGGGATTCTTCATTGAAATTATTGAACTTAACTGCCTTTTTAGAAATGATGTAACAGGTTATACTAATTTCAGCTGTGTATAACAGCATTAATAATATCTCATGGCTTATGTGTAGTAAGTACTTTACCTACACTGACTGACCTAAGAAATACTATTAGCAGCTTTATTTTTGTCCCAGCTGCAATCATATTCATCACAGGAGGAAGCTGCTTTTTTGAATTTTACTGATTTATGTAAGGAAGCAAAACTTTACCAAGGGTTTAAAAATAATATATATAAACAATCTTTAATGTATATATATCTGAGAAATGATACAACTGCATGAAGAAAAAAAATTAAATGTATTCTGGTCTACTTTCATCTCCCTCCACAACCAAACATAAACACATCTGTGGTTCATTTGAGCTGAAAAAAATAAGTTAAGAGAACTGAAGCAGCAGGTGGGGAAAGGGCAAAGCAGCTGGAATGGGCTGATACAAAACTTTGCCATATTTTCTACAACCTATTAAACTGAGAGGCCACTTTGGCTTTATACTTGAAAAATACGGACTTTATGCTCAGGGGAGCATAGAGAAATTTGTTTACACTATTGATATTAACTGTAACTCTAAATTCACGGTTCAAACTGGTTAGTAACAGTTCCAACTGAACACAACCAAAGGTGCAATGATTGCTTTAGCCAAAAGGAACTCAAGCAATCAACTTTCTTTCTTTAACCTTACAACACTCTTTGTGGAGGTCCACATTTGTTTTTCCAAAATCCTTTTCCAAGTAAAGCCAATTCTTTTAATTGCAGCATTTATGACTTCCCATCATGTGCCCCTCTAGATGTATGTTCCCTGCAAGTTGCTTCTGTGCTAATTCCAGTGTCAGCAGAGCTGCCGAGATTGTTTTTAGCTGCTCTCTAATGACAACTTCATCCTTAGTAGTAGGAGAGGGAAAAGTGCCATTAACAGAAGTCAGAATTTTGAAGAGGTACGGCTTAAAAACAGACCCAGGAGAGTAAAACAAAGAAAGGAAAAAGAAAAAGATAGCAGGGCAAGTTCAAAGTAATGAAGAGGGCTGAGAAGCGTACGAAAAATATTTTAAAGTTTTTAATATTTTTATTATTATTAGATAGGAAAAAAATAATTAATCTTGGGAGACCTTTTGTAATATTAGAATATCAAATTCTGAATTCCTTAAAATCACATTTAAAAAGCCACATTTTCAGCAATGCTCCCATGGTTAGGGTGCAGCTGGCATTTACTTGGAAAAATAAATAAGCATAAATATTAGCACAGTATAAATTAAAGAACAATGTAATCACTAAAACAGTTTGTGAGGCCACACCTGGCACATCTTTCCCTATTCATCTGGTAATAAAACCCTTAAATAAGTTTACGTGGAATAAACCCTTTTTTTCTCCCTACTCCTGTGACACACCTTTCACGTGCCCAGCCTTCAGCACCAGTGCAAAACTCCAGCCATGCAAAAAGCTTTCAAGGTCAGACTTTGAGTGCACATCAGCCTCCCCAACACAAGAACCAACTGCGCCGAGACTGTACCCAGGAGTCAGTACGTCAAAAGGCAGAAAAAGGGGTAACTCAAAGGAGGGTTACAGGATTTCCCCTAGTTTTATATATCCAGAGGGCTAATCTTGCAAACAGTTGTTATTATCATCATTTCCGTGCAAACCAACTCCAGCAGAGTTACGTTTGCATAAAATTACATTAAAAATGATTCTCTGATATTGCTAAGATTACATGCCCACTAGGGCCATGTCATGAACCTGAGAGGTTGGATTAGAGCATCTAGTTAGCTGGGAAGTGGGTAAGGAAGGAGGTACAGGTGAGGGCTAGTAATGACCATCCTGTAATTAAGATACAGGAACGAAAGTCCCAGAAGAATAGATTTTGGGGCTGGGTATGCTACAAAACTTATTATGTACCCTAAAGCCGCTGAACTTAATCACTTCAGTTCATGCAGTTTTAAAGTGAGCTCAAATGCTATCTACTCTAATAAGTTTTAGTCGCATTTGTTGCTTGGTATTTTTGTACTTTAAGTATTTATAGAAAAAGAACTATTTAAGGGTTTGTAATCACGGTTATCTCAAGCACTCCCATTGCTAAAAAAAACCCACCTCCTTGACTTCAAGGAGTTGACTATATGGTAAGATAGAAACTATTGCAACATCAGTCAATTTGCTTGCTGCTAGGTGAAGTATTTAAATGTTCAGAACAACTCTTAAATGCTTCATGATGTAGATAATTTAGGTGGTGCTCAGATGTCCATTATGTAAATTCCACCTCAAAGTATATTTTAAGAATAATGTAAACACAGAAATATAAAATTCAATTAATTTCATTGTCATCTAGGTTAAAAGACATTCAGATGAGTAGTTTTGCTAAATAACATTGCTACTTATGTGAGAAAGATGAGCCAAAAGTTGCCTTAAGTTTCAAAGACCTGGCCCATCAAGTTTCCACCTGAAGTTAAGCTTTAATCCCCAGCTTCCATCTGAAGCCACTTAAGATTGATTTCTATACAAATGTCTTCTACACACACACGCTTAGCAGCTGTACTGCTGTTGCTTGGAACTCTGCGTGCAACAGGCTAACCAGCAGATGTCCCCAAATTCAAAATAATCACAGTTAAAGGTTCAAGAAATCTTTACAGCCCTTTTGAACTTTCCAGAGCATGAAGCACCACAGGCCATGAATACTCCCTGCTTATTTGCATTCTTGTAAAAACCAAAATTCTGAACTAGGGAATACCTGACTGCTGACACAAAGCATCTTTTTTGGCATAGAAAAATTGTCTGGATATTGGTTCACTTTTTATGATACACTGCCTATTGATTGATAAAAATCAATCAATCCCTTGTTGAAATTTTTATTTTCAAAAGCATTCGATTTTTTTTCGCCCCCCTAGAAGAGCCATCTTCCCCCCCAAATATAATCTGTAACACTTTTTCTTGGAAGTTTAGGTACAAGAGTCAAGACTTTTTCCAAACTAGTATCAATTATTTTGACTTGGATATTACCAAACTCACAAACTGCTTTTTTTTTTTTGGTGGTGGCGTACCCAATACTGCTTTTACCCTTCTCTCTCTCTCTACCTCCTACCTTGAATTCCGGAGATGTTAGAGATGTCAATCTATGAGGCTGTAAGCCTCCTGTACTTCTATTAACATAGAGATGTAAACCTGCTGGGTTACACTGACA
Source organism: Tringa solitaria (assembly GCA_026413425.1). Taxonomy (NCBI): domain Eukaryota; kingdom Metazoa; phylum Chordata; class Aves; order Charadriiformes; family Scolopacidae; genus Tringa; species Tringa solitaria. The sequence goes on along the minus strand of JAOXJM010000033.1, from coordinate 49,937,998 downwards.
TTTCTGAGCAGAAGGGCTGTTAGGTGCTGGGAAACAGGAAGGTCCTCTTTTCTCAAGCAAGCTCCTGAAGAACACCTTTGGCGACTTGGCTTTTCTCGCTCAAACGTTCCTGTTCCTCAAACATGCTTTTTTAAATTATGGTTGTACTTGCATTTTTGTGTCCATATATAAAATGAATGCTTCAGTTCTCAACCTTGTACTCAGGAAACCTTGAAGTAAATTTCAAATGGGTAATTTCCGCCCCCAGCCACACTGTCTGATGACCAGAATGCCAAGTTGCTAATAGAGTTGCTTACATAAAGATTTGCTTCTTAAGGGGGCTGAAAAGTAATTCTTCTAACTTCATGGTTAGAAGAATCAAATCACGGTTAGAAAATCACTATTTAACACAACTGCAAACAAAAGCATGAAAACACACACCCATGAAGTTAAAGATGACTGCACAGAATTAGGTTGACTGGCATTGAAAGTTTATACAATTTAGAAATATATACACTTACATAAAAAAGGAAATTAATATGAAAATTTACATATTTGCAAATCTTGTATTACACAGGTAAAGACAGTGTTATGTTTTATATGTATTAGATTACATAAGATTTTTCAACTGTAAAAATACTTAAGATATATGGATGCAAAAAAAAAAATCTGGATAGGACCCCAAAGATAGCATATTGTATGACTGTCGTGACACAATGAAGTCAATTATTCCCAGACAGAGAAATATTTACTCTGTAAAGAGTATGTGTAAATACTGCAAGAAAATAGAGCTTGCTCTGATACACATATCACTCTATGCCAAAAGTATTTTTTAAATGTTTTGTTGGCTGAGCCTTCTTTACAGAGTGGATCATATCAGAGTAGTGAACCACAGGGATAATTATTTAAAATAAAAGCAATTGGAAACTTTAAATATCCAATATTCAACAGAATCTGACCTTTAAGCACGGCGTGTTCTTTACTTTGTGCACATAAAGCCTATTACAGCGGGAACAGAGATCAAAAGACTGATACTGTGTAGGTCTGTCTCTTGGAAAAGACAGGCAGAGTTTCTTGCCTCTATTCCTATGTATGGCCCTAACATTGCATCTCTATTAAGGAAAATCCCTTAGGGATTAAATCCTGGTTTACTGTTTTCATAAACAGAAAATTCTTATTCTGTAACATTTTTGTTTATGTTTTTAAAGGTGTGATCATCTAACTGTAACAAGATTAAAACTGATGTATAAACTTTGAAAAACTAACAGAAAAAAAAATGAAGTTTATAGATACAGATTCAGACCGATAGAAACTGGTTACCTTCTCCTGTTTCAGGAGTGACAGCGTGGGGTTTTTTATTATTATTTTTACAAGTCTTGTAAACATTATTAGAGATATGAGACCAGTATAGCAGTACTTTTGAATCAACAGTTACTTAACAGGTCATTAAAATAAATTTCTCCCCTTTATTAAAATTTAGGAACAGGCTAATTTTGGCATAAATATCAAGCCCTTCGTTTTAGGATACCTGTCCCCAAAATATTAGGGAACAAATATTACAAGCACCCTGCTAACGCCTATCACTGATAGTATGTTAAAACCAGGTTTTATTTTGCATGCAACTACAAACTGTGTAGTGATTTTAATAATGGAAAAATTCTTGTTGAACTACAGTAGCCTAAGGCACTATGTTTTGCCCTAGAACAGAACAGAATGCAACGGGCTGACAACCTGACCCTAAGAGACTCACCACAAAGAATTATGGAGCGATAGTGGCATCACGCTCGTGGATTCAGGCTTTTTTCTGTGCTCTGTTTTAAAGAACCTTTGATGATGGCAACGTGAGAGAAAACCGCTAGTCAGAATCCGAGGTATTCAGAAGACTCCCTCCCTTCCCCATTAAGATTTTCTCTTTTCTCATACCCATTAAAAATACTAGTGGCACCTACCCTTCCAGTTCAGAACTAAGTAATGGGGCTGCCATGAAAAGCCAAGTCAATGTTATTCCATGCCTATCTGAAGCACACGGCATTAAGTAATATGTGGGATACATTTATGTATGAGGTGGCTTAAAAAAAGCCACATTTCCTGATCATCTTTACCTATAGTAAACCAAATTATTTGCACAGAAGTCTTCATTATTTACATGTCAATTATACAAGTAATACAAAAACTCTCAGTTAAGCACCAGTACTGACTTAAGGAGTAATACCTTCAAGTCAGAATATTAGTATTCCCTGTCACAAGTAAACTCTGATATCATTTCAGAAGTTTCCCTTTTCTGTGTTGGTTGTATTCAGACCACTTCTTTGTTCGTGTCCACCTTCCTTCTACCTTCCAAGAAGATTAGTAATAGCAGCAGTTTTATCAAAAGTGTAGGTATCATGGACAGCTTTCACAGCACAATCAGTTCGGATCTTTTTAAAATAAAAGACCATAAAATCCACTGATCTGGATTGTAAGGTTTTACCAAGAGTTCATTAAGTGGAGTCTATGTACCATTCACGTGAGAATAAACGGTTGAAACCAACTCAGTTTCTGTGTGCAAACACTGGGATGTCCAAGAGCGGCAGGAGTCCACATTTAAGTCGAGGGCAGTAGGGTACCCATTTGTCCTAAGTGTCAGTCAATTACACCAGTCACGTCACCTTGGTTTAGAGTAACCATAAGGACACCGAAGAATCAGGCTGTCGTGGCTAGGTAAGACATGAGTGCTATAGTATTCCACCAAACTTCCCATGTTCAAAAACATGATGTCTGAATCCAGGTAAAACTTGGAATCCTGTTGTAGAACAAAACCACATGTAATCATTGCCTGTAATTTTTCCAAATTTGTGTTGAAAGAAAACCCCCAAAACATCATCATCAGGACTAAGAAGTTCTTTCAAACAAGCTATTGCTTTGCAAACTAGTCACACAAGGAAGACCAAATTAAACTCAGGAATTCACTATTCCATCCTTTAGGTTTTGACTGGAGCTGAAATTTAGATTTGAACATTTATGGCTAGTTTCTCTTTTGTATGATCCAGCAACTAGGAAGGCCAGATCCAAGTACTTAAACTCTCATCCTAGACCAGATATTTCTAAGTCAGCTTATTTTTACTTTTAGGAAAGGCAAGAAGTTTAGACTTTGACTTATTAGTTCCTACATATACCTATACAGATGCACACTTAATACACATGAAATTCATACACGTATACACGTACATATATACACATACACACATAGTACTGCCACTAACCTTTTCAAAGATTCTGTAGTTTCTCACTTTTTCTGCAGATTGATCCCATACAACCAATACCTTGAAGAAGAAAAACGCAACATATTCAGTCTATGCTAAAAAGCTCTGAGTCAATGTGTTATTAAGGAATTGGTTACAATCCAGCCTAAAAAAACCCCAAACAATCACCGAGGTTATGATAGCGATTGTCTCAGATTTTCTTGCTGTAAGGAAAAAGCACATCTAAATTGTTAAGTACTTTATCATATAAAAGATACAGTATCTCTAAATCAAAAAGGTTTTTTGGGGGTAGATGCAGCAATTGCCAGTTACCTTTCCAGGCTTAGTAGATGAGTTCCTAATACAGTACAATCCATTTTGTGGTTGTCCCCGTGGGCTACTGGCTTTAAATGTCCTAAAAATAATACAGCAATTACACGTGTTAGCATTTTCTGAATCATGTAAGTAAAATGCCTAGATTATTAAAATTCTTATGATAAATCTCTATTTCAGTTTAATAATTTGTAGTACATCATAGCTGAAAGAATTTCACTGTTCTAGCATCTGAAGCAGCAACACAGCACAGAAGACCTGGCTTTCTGTCCTATCTAGTATCCTGGCAGAACAACCTTCTCCAGATGGAGCAAAATCACTTTGCCAGCAGAGCGCATTTGCAGTTGATGCATGAGCACTAAACTAACTCCTTTAAAAAGCATCTGCCATGTTAAAGGATTTTAAATACTTCTATTATGCTTTTAAACATAAACTGTACCCATCAAAATGATCTTTGGACTACTATTCAGTGCAGGTTTTTGCAGGACCTCTAAGCAACTGTTTTAAAAGTCTCATTCTACCTTTCAACTTCGAAGGATTCAGAGGTATTAAGAAATATGGAAGCAGGCAGCCCAACCTGTAAAAAATGTGAAAAAAATAAATGACTGTGTAAGTCAATTGACAACTCAAAATACTAGCAACTTTTTATGCAAATAAGCTACAGCCATCAGTATCTGAAATTATTAGTGGTGACTTAATCTTTACTTTATGCTTCTTCCTCCTTTACATCCAATATTAAAATCCAGAATTTACCAAGGCAATCCTTAAAGCCCAATAAAAAAAAAATCACACAGCAATGTGTTTTTAGAAAGGTGGGTTTTCTTTTTTTCCTGAAACACGCATTTAAATAGTTCCCAAAACTATGCTTAAGCCAGAAAAAAATGCTCTTTGAGAATGGATCATCTGCTTGATCTTACTTTTTCATAGTCATCATCAGAATCTTCATCAGGTTGGTTTGGCTTGGAGGGTAGTGCTGGTTTTTCAAATGAGAAGCTTCTAAAACTCTGCCCATCTGGTGGTGATCTCCTGGCAGAAACAGATCAAAAACTGAAGGACATCTCCTTAGCAAAACAGAACAAATATACACAAAACACTAAAGGGATAATAAAACTAGAACCGAAAAACAAGTTTCAGTGTCTTTCTTGTACAGTCTTAGAGTTTATTACCTGTTCCTCAGAGCATCTAAACGATCCAATGGACAAAAATATTTTCATCTGATTCACCACCATAACTAGTTCCACATCCCTTACTAAAGCTGATCTTAACGTAAAATGAAACACGTTTCCAACTCCACAGAAGCCTAAACCTGGTTTTGCGGTTCATTGAGGTTCTGACTTCTGACATTAAGGCTTCTTGTTCACTGCAATCAAAAGCTTTTAAGTCTTTAAGACAGACCTAAAAACAAATGAACTACAAAATTTTGGTGTGATTTTTTTTTTTTAAATTTAGTTTGTCTACTATTTCTGAACTATTTCAGAAGCTAAGCTGATTGCAAAATTTTCAAACAACAAATACAGAGACACAAAAGTACAACACTGTGAGGAAGAAAGGGATGGTGCAGGGAAGAGAAAGTTTTCTCAGATTCATATCGACCTGTGTCTGTCAACAATGAACTAAATTATTAGTTCATTGTATTTGCATACTTACTGTAACTGGGGACATGAAGGCTTCTCTGGTTTAGGTTTGATTCCAGGGGGCTGGTGGCTTGGCACAGGTGGCTTTGGGAGCACTGGTGGCACAAACAGGCCAGGTTTACCGTGTTCTCTTGGCACTTTGGGCTCCACTGGTTTTTCAATAAGCTGTGACAGCTTGGGTTTACTGCTTGGTAGTGGAGGAGGAGTTCGTGGTGACAGGTTTAAGGTTTTTAGCTTCTCGCATCCTTCTGGGGTAGCAAGAACTTGAGCTAGAGGCAGAGGCTCTGGAGGCAACAAGCATGATTCTTTGATACACACAGGCTTTTTGAAAAGAGGTAGAGGGGGTACAGGAGGCAGCTGTTCACTTGGTCTCCAGCCCGAGGATTGAATCTTTAGATTAGGTAACTGGGGTTCTCTCACATTTAAGTGATCCTCTAGTTTGATATCAGGTAAGCTTCTTTTAGGAGGCGGTGGTGGTACTGGCACAGCAGATTTGCCAGCAAAGGAGTTTGCCCTTGATTCACCGTAGGAAGCTTTTCTGACATGAGGAACTGGAGGAGGCGGGTAGGCTGGAGGCAGGACCATATCTACAGAAAGAAAACATCCAAAAACCATGACACACTGTGGGAAAATACAGTATGTCAAGAAACAAGACTTTTCATATTTATTTTCTATGGAACTTAGGATTCCTGTTTCATTGGCATCTAGACTGATAGTACCCAAAATGATGGATAAGTATTCAACTTTCAGCACAATTCTGAATGTTATACATAGTAAAGGTGCACAATTTTTATTCAGGCATGGCTTATGATGACTTCACAAAGAGTTTTCCCTCTGCTAAAAATAAGGAAAAAGAGACTACATCAAAAGCATTACCCCTCCTCCAGACTGATGACCAGATACAGGTCCTTCCAGGGCAGGAGGCCTGCAAGAAAACATGGCCTTAAAGGCATGTAACACTGTCTGTAAATTTTTACTGCTCTTACCAGGAACTTTTGACCCTAAATACTTCTCAAAATTAGATACCTGTGCATTACTTCAGTTATTTTACCACCTGCAGTGCTTAAGATATGACCAGGATAAAATCGGAATCAGGCATTCTACATGAATATTGCCTTCACTGGTGGCCTTTCATAGGGATGGGTTTTTTGTGAAAGGAATGAAAGAACTCACCATCTTTCACTATGTCAGAAGTATCTGGCTGCAAGTAAGATTCATCCTCTTCCTCCTGGTCATAATCTGCAGATAAATCAACGTGTCAGACTCTGATAAGTACTCCCAGAACAAAGAAAAACTACTGAGTACTTATTGCTTTTTAATGAACAAATATTTTTCAGGTTTGTTTGTTGTTTGTTTTTGGTTTTTTGTTTTGTTTTTTAAAAAGAGGTGAAAAAAATTAAATATCTTGATGCACCCCTCTGCTATTTAGAACAGATTTTTCCTTAAACTTTGATGTCAATTAAGAAAGCCATCGCTTACAACAAAGAGCATTAATTACACTGCACATGAAATTTTTTCTGTCTTTCAAGTTAAAATTTACTTTCTGGTGACACCTTCTAGTGTTATAGCCTTCCTGAGAAAAATTCAAATCAGTTGCAGAGGCACAACTACATGGATGCACTGGCAAAACAGTTGGAAAAAAACAACCCCCAAAACCTAACCCTAACACAGAAACATTCATGATTTTGCAATACAGAAGCTTAAGCAAGCCTAGTGATCTACAGAATAATTAATTCTTCTGCCTTGCTCTAGCAACAACAAAAAAAATGCACCACAACAAACAGCTTAAATGGTTTCAATGTTGCCTTTAAGTCAGAATAATAAAGTCATGAAAAACATGCTACTTCTAGGCACTAATTTCTCATCATTGACTATAATAGGAGCCTCAAGGACAATGTGCAGTATTTCACCAGAGAAGTGCATTAAAAAAAAAAAGAAGGTAAGAATATCTGATAAAAATCAGTTTGCTCTTCTAATTTTCCTAATTTAAACTCCTGCTAGGCCTCTCAACATAACTTGTATTGCATACAACCCTTCCCTCCCATAAACACAGAAGTACTAAACTATAATCCTACATGAAATGCTGATGAGTCTGTTTTCCTCTGCTTTGCAGCAACCAAACCGGATTTCCTAAAAAGACTCACTCCTGCCTTTTTGTCCTAGTCAGGAAAAATAGTGAGGAATTTCCTTTCAGGAAATGAGAGTACTTGCTCCAATCAACCCTGCGGGTAGAAATCTGAAAGGGCAGATGGGCAAAGGCCTAGTAAAGGGACTATGTTGAACCATGAGGCAAGGCCCCTCATGTTGGATTTCACTGATGTGTTTCTTGGCTACGGAGTCAGCTGCTGAAATACGCTGTGAGTGCCCATCGGACAGGCTTTCTGTAATGTTCTCACTTCTAATTTAAAAATAAACACACTCAGCCTGAACTGTTTACTATGAAACAACAGTAAGTTATCAAACTTTGAATAAAAAGGCTATGCTAAAAGTGAGATTTTCAGAGCTTTCCTTCAAAGAGTTACTCAGTTTGAAAGGCATTGAAGAATGTTATCCTATGCATTTCACATAGGCCCATCCTAGGCATAATTGAAGATCTTCCTGAACTGGAGGGATGATCAGTCCTGTTTCATACTCAAGAGACCACAAGACAGATGCAACAACATCCCCGTGTGGGTGACTGCTTGTTTTGCAGGACAGGTGAATTAATTTCACAGTCTAGATCGGAGATAACTAGCTCCACAATGTTTTACTGCATTGTCTCTGCAAGTTTTCAGAACATACTTCGCAGTGACTAGTATCCCATTGTTATAATTATATTCAATTATTGTGGATAATATTTGATTATCATAATAAAGATCACTTTCTATTTCCACACTATGACCTATGGACGTACTCAGGAGTTTTATCTTTTTGCTAGATCTACAAACTTACCAAAATTTTTGTGAAGACTGCATGTTAAGTAGTATTATTAGTATCAGACACCTCCTTGAAAGATCTGAACTTCTTTAGTTTTCATTTCTTTTTATGAATAGTTTATGGCATTGAATATCTGCTTCTGATTTAAAATTGTAACTACACACCTTGTGAAAACAAGAATTTATAGTGGAAAATGGATCAATTCGCTTAAGGTATGGGAATAGTTCCAGAAGAATCCAGAAGAATCCAGAATAAATAAATAAGCAAATAAATAAATCTAATTTAACAGTGTACAAATTTGTCACCTTCATTATCTGCTGAATGATGAGAATACTTGATATCAATGGGACGTTCTACTGAGCCGTAGAAGCTGTCTGCATCAGAACCAGAATCACTGCAAAAGACAAGACAGAGTGCCTTCTGCATCACTGTGCTACATGTGTTGGGACAGTAAACATGTCTATTAGCAGGACTGCAGCACTGGAAAACAAAGCTGGAAAACCAAAAGCAATTTATTCCTATTTCCCAATTAACAGCCAGATATGTTGCTGCTGTCATTTTAGTGTTTATTTATTTTATACACAGTTCTCTTGGTAAAAAGATTTATTTTTGTCTTGGCATTCTTTCAACTATGTTTTAGGAAGGCCTTTCATTTTTGGACCTTACTGCACCTGTTTTTATTTAATAATAAATTACTTGTAGGTGCAAAGAGCCTAAAACACCACTGCCACAAGCTAGTGCAAAAGCAACAGAAAGCAAATAAAGATTAAGAGTTTATACCTGAATTCTGTCATTGTTTCTTTCTTCTCATGGTAGTGATCAATCTCCCTCCTCAGGGATAGCATCCAATTCTAAATAAGAATAAAAATACAACATTCAACCCATCCATCTTTAAATCATTAAACGAAGACGCACAGTATCTGTCCTCTGTAAGAACAGCGCAACTGTGCAAGGAACCTATATAAATAGTATTTATCCATCACTATATACGCATTATCAGTCAAAACGTTTTGCCTATCTAAAATGCTATATAAATGTGTTAAAACATTAAAATTTCAGTTTGTGAATTTCAAGCTGGTATTTCTAAAGCCAAGTACTTGTTGATAGTATGTTTATGGGTGAAAGATTTCACTGAAAATAAACTGAGCAATATGGAGAAGACCCTGCTGTCTCGTAGGTCACTTACAGCCATTCCCTAAATTACAACTTGAACTAATAGTAAAATAGTTAAAACTTCAGGCATGATTTTCAGAGGAGCCCAAAGAAGTAGGTATACAAACTTCAGTGGCAGCTGCTCATCCAGGTCATTTATATTTTAGGGAAGTCCAAGATTCACTTTCCGCTTCAAGGAAAATTGTATCGCAAAAAGAAGAAGAAAGTTACCTTTCTTTCATCTTCAGAAGAAGCTGAAAAAAACCACGTCCTGTGTTTCTTGCTAATGTGAACTAACTTGAAAGGAAACACATTGCTTGATGTTGTCTCCTCAGCTGCCCGCATAACCCTGAGAAACAGAATAACCAATACATAAAGACCTTAATTCTGCTCTGCACGTCATAAAGTTCTGATAGGAAGCAGTTTTACCGGCCAGTTTTGCCTTAACAAAAATAACCCCAAGCCCAGGAGAATGCCACCAAAATCCCCAGATGTGCATTCGTTTTACTTCTCCATTAAAGTGGTAGAAAAGACAATGCAAGAATGCTGACAGTACAAAAAGCACTATTAAACCACAAGCCAAACTTATAAATGGATGTTTTCACCTGTTTAATAGTTTGAATGAATTGTATTAATTCACAAGCTTCACACCACAGCAAGAATTATTTAGGGTGCCTCTGATCCTTATTTCAGAAAGACACAGAGCAGAAATCAAAACAGAGGTTGCCCATGAAAATAAATGAGAACTAATATTGAACATTAAGTTAATTTTTCCACTTCTCCCTTATAAAAAACTTTTTCACTTTATTATTTTGAAACATGCATAACTCAACCTCTTTCACCAACTGCATTAGATATGTTTTTTTTTTATTTTTTCCCCCAGAGGAATCTCAAATGAGGAAATTCCTTACACACGCAAAAGTTTGGTTTCAAATGCTGGCTATAAGGCTTTGGAAAAAATGAGACTGAAATCCTGAGACTGTGAGGAATCTAAACATACCTTTTCTAAGATTTACTCGGCATAAGCCATGGAGAAATCTGATTGAAGTTTTTATGATCATTACTGGGGCTTTCTTCCCTCTTCCTGTACTGTTTAACTCACTGATTTCCTTATATAATACAGTATTTCCATAATACTTAGGGAAGGTGGTTTGTAAACACAGGGGAAAATATTATCAGAGACATTTGACATCTGGTTAGGTACCCAATCAAAATAACATTGTTCTCGCCTTTCAATACTTAAAGAGGCATTATAATAAGGATGGGACAGACCTTTTAGCAGGGCCTATTTTGACATGACAAGGGGTAATGGTTTTAAATTAACATTTAGACTGGATATAAGGAAGAATTGTTTTTTTACAGTGAGGGTGGTGAAACTCTGTAACAGGTTGTCCAGTGAGGTGGTAGATGCCTGGAAGCATCCTGGAAATATCCCTTTTTCATCCCTGGAAACATTCCAGGCCAGGCTGGATGGGGCTCTGAGCAACCTGACTTAGTTGAAGATGTCCCTGGTCATTGCAGGGTTTTGGACTAGATGACCTTCCAACACAAACTATTCTATGAAAAGATATATCTAATAAACACCATGAAGTTGCTGTTAAGAACAATGTCAACTGCCAAAATATTTCAGAATTAGAAATTGCATGTGTTTTTAGAACCCCAATCCTACTTTTAAGGTGAAGGTTATAGTTTTCTGCATCTGCCCAGTCCAAAACAAAGCCACAAAAGGAACTATAAGTTATATTACTAATGTAAGGCTAATACGGATGTTAATGTGGGAAATACCCATGGTACAGCTGGGAGGAATAGTAGCAATAGGCATCACTACACATTTTGAGTCACCCGTGAACACAGCACTTTCTCATCTCGTCTGCTCTTAACGCATAAAGGCTATTGAATGAAAACTGCAAAATAGAAGTCCAAGGAAGCCTTAGAGTGATTTGTTTTCACACAGCCTCATGCAACTACCAAGTCTAACAAATTCGTTTGTTTCAAATTCTTTTTCAATAATCCTTATGTCTGTGCATAATAGTAATCAAGACCCGGGCCCAATTCCAACCGAGGTCTCTACAAGGCTGGTAGAATGCAGATACATAAAAAGCAATGAGACAGTCCCTGGCATTTACAAATTCCATGGTATTTTTTACATTAACGTGATCACAGAAGCCAGTGTCATGGCCAACTTATAATATAGGTTGCTTATACAAATTAATCCTGAATCTTCAATTAGCTACAGTGTTTACAACTGCATTCCTATAAAATATGCCATTGTTACGGACAGTTAGAAAGTTCTCATGTTCTAATAACAGATATTTCCTTATTCCAAAAGTCTGAGAACATTATGCAGTACAAGAATAACATCTACAAATACAGTAAAATTGTAGTGCAGACCAATAATGTGATACTTCTCTACATTCTCTCTCTCATTAGTCCTTTCTTAGCATCAATTACAACAGCAATTTCCTAAAGTTAGGCTGGACTTCTATTAGTAGGCCTCATACTAATGCTAACTCAGACAAATTCTGATAGTACTGGTTAACTTAAAAGCCATTATTTTTGTCTTCGACTTAAAAAGCAAACAGATTTATAACATGTAGGGAAATGCCTGACATTTCACACGTTCATTCTCTCATCACTCCTGTAGTTGATTCAATTTTGACACTAATTAGTGTTACTGAATGAGTAACTCCATAAATACTCCGTTCTGATTCCTTTCTGGTTTTGTGACAATCATTGAAATCACTAGAGAACAAAGACCGTTTGTCTGAAAGAATCCACATGTATCTGCATGTGCAAAGTCTGTATTAAGTCAGTAACAAGAGTAAGCCCATTGCAATTTAGCAGCTTTTCTGGTTAAATTACAAAAGACAAAGCCTATACTTGCAAAGCACAGGAAACATCATATATACAATTTGAAAGGAATATATCTCTTGGAATCTGAGATCAGTGCTTAAACCAAACAACAGATGTAGTTGAGTTTAACTTAGTTGGAAATGAAAACCATAGCCCCCTGGATTAAGCAAAAGGAGCTCGGGTGTTAAGTAAGTTCTTTGGCACTCACCTGTTGTAACCATTCAAAGAAAATGCGCCCTGTGGCGATGCAGACGTGCTGCTCTTAAAATAGTAAATACATCCCTCATGGATAATCACAAATCTCAATGGCCCTAAAGAGATAAAGACAAAAAGTGAGCAAAATATAAATCCAAAGGCAGTATATTAACTAGAACCTCTTAACTTGGGTGGAATTATTGTTTAAGGTTTTAGTAATCATTATAAAAGAGCACAAACTAGTTAAGTGACAGCTTGTTGATGACCAGCCACATGGTAAAGATGTCCATTCACAAAGTTTCAAGACTAGGTGTAGTATTTGCTTCTCTCATTTGAGAGGCAGCTGATCTGATAACTTCAAAAGAAGCTTAAGAGACTGCAGGTCTGACCTCCACCTGTGCTCCTTTACTAGAGGAATAAGCTAATGTAAGAACGCAACCTAAAACAACATGGGAGAAAGGTAGCCACAACCTACAAATACATATTTATGGCCATCCCCAAACCATGATGGTATCTCCCTCTCTCCTTTCATCTCAAATACATAAAGCTGCCAATAAAATCTCTTCCTTTTTTTTTTTTTTTTAAAAGGGGCCAACATTTCTTTATCAAAGGCAGTAATCTTTGTCCTTAACTATATAAGTATAGTTTAGTTGTAAACAGGGAATAGCAAATGAATAGCGTATAAATAAGATTAAAATCTTAAGTTTTCTCCATGTAAATAGATTCTGATTCCAGAAGCAATTACTGGTTTTAAGTACAGCCTAATGTTGGCAGCGAGAAAATTTCCATTTCACAACAGCCGTAGGAGATGGGGATATTTTTCCAGCACAAAATAACCAATTGGGAAAAAAGCTGAGTACTAATTTCTTTCAGAAAAGAATATTTGAAATTGTTACATATCCTGGGAATCTATTTCTGTCTTTAAAATCTTACTTGTGAAGGACTAGACAAGTTTAATCAAGTAAAAGAAAATCAACAACATTTATCATCTAAGATTTACAGTTCCAAAAGAACTAAAGGAAATTCTTTCAATATGGCTCTTTCATACCTGTATTCCAATAAAATTGTAATCCATTACAGACAAAGTAAGTGGAAGAACAGCTTCATTAAATAGTCTCTTAACAGGAAATGTGTTAATGGCCCTAAAGGCAAGCATTTAAAACATTTAATTTACTTAATACCTCATTCAACTTACACTTCAAGATCTGCAGCTGGGTGCCTCCTTTTTTATGAAGATACCCTGATTTGGTCACTCCTCCAGGCATTGTCAAAAGGTTTTGTGCTCCAATTGCCTTCATTGGGACTGGCCAGACCTGCTCCTGCGAGGCCATCGTTCTGCAATGTAGAATAATTAAAAACAGTTTAAAACTTATGTTTTACTTGAAGGAAGGAGTACTGAGAAATGAAGCTTGTTTCCTTAAACAAGTTTTCCAAACAACTAACATGGTTCAGCAGTCAAGTATGTAGCACAGACAGGGTGTTCATAGATTCCAGGAAGTTTGTAATGTATAAAAAAACATGGTGCAAAAAGTCCCGAATTATTTTTATACAGCTCTCAAGAGTGATTGACAGTCATTCAAGAGTGCTTATTAAATGTTATTTAAGTATTTATATTTTAAAAATGCCTCAGATAACACTGTGAGACTTAGTCAGACAGGTGACTAGAAAGAAAATAAGTCTTTTCTCCCAAGTTCTATGCCACACATGTATATACAATATAATTTTCTGTATAATGAGGGTATCAACAGTCCTATTTTAGTAACTGCAGTATCCAATACTATTTACTGCTTATAGTTACATGTTTTATTCTGAATGAAAGCAATAGTATATAATCTCATACTGGATGTCATATGTGACAGCATACTGTGCAAATGAAGTTTATCTGAGATTGCTTCAGACTGCCATTTAATTTGAGATATCAATTATTAATACCATGCTCCACTGAGCACCTTTGCAGTTACCACTCTTTCTGCTACCATCTTGAACAGGTTACCAAGAAAATTAGTTACTTAGTAGTATTTTTTTCTGATATATCAGTGAAACCTTTCTTTTTTTTCAACCAATAACAGAACTAGGCTAAAAATCCTACTGTAATATAGTAAAAAAAAATAATCATGCATGAACTGAATGGAAAGTTTGACCTAGACATAAAAGGGTTTGTTATCCTCGGGTGCAGGACTAGAGACTTTTGCTGGTAAGAGGCAAACTAATGAAGTTCCAGTTAACTAGTTTCTGATAAAGGAATGATGGTTTAGAACTAAAAGTTGTTAGCAGAGGACTGAAATCTAATGGATTGTCTTTGCTTCTCTTTTCCCCAAAAGGGGCAGTACTGGAAGTCCATAGCATAGCTCAGCACAGGAATCCAAGAGCCTACAGCACAACCCACCTACTCCAGCACGAGTCTCTCCAGCCTAAGACAGCAACTTGAAGTACCCCTACTGAAAAGAATAAGCAAGTGATACAGTTTTGTTGAGGGATTAATTGCAACAGTAGGGTACATATCCATTGAGTGTGTCTTTGCAAAAATAGAAATGCAAGTCAATTGATCTTTCAGTGGATCAGCTTTGGATTTAGATCTAACCACTTGGCCTTTACTGATGATGCATGTTTGGGAAGGAATGGAAATCACTGACAATTTCTACCAGGAGAGTTTAAATTCAATTAAAGTCTCTAGGCAACCTAGAAAATTTAATCACAAATATTAGATTTTCGTCCCCAGTGTTACAAAACAAGCGCAAGCAGAGAAGACACGGTCCAAGGCCCCTAGAAAGGTTCTCACAGCAGACACTGCAAGGCACCATGGTTTCCCAGTTTTCCTCCACACCTCCCCACCCACCAAAAGGTAAGTTACTTCTGTTCTATTCAGCTATGTCCTTCCTTCTGCTATTTCCTCCCTGTTCTTATTACGTGATTGAGATCTTTCCAAGCTGAGTTGTTCCTTCCTCCTCCTCCGCCACAATGAAATTTCTAGCAACAGCAATATGTTAGCAGGGCCAAGAAGTGGCTACGCACAGATATTTTAAGCCTTTAAGAATTAAAAAAATAGTAACAGAAGTTACCCTCTCCCCTCAAAAAAGAGGAAAAAAAATCCTTCAAATTATTTCTCTACATCTTCACATCTTGCAGAAAAGTCAGTGAGGGAAATGGAGAGCATTAACCAACTGGCTGCAGACACCAAACCACACAGCAGTACTGCTAAGAATGATGTCCTTGAAATGAGGACTGCAAAGGCAAGTCCTGGGCTAAATTTGTCTTTTAAGAACAGGTACATCAACATTCAAACATTACTAATTAATTCATGATTAGGTTATTTGAGTCTGTTTCTAGTTACATTCAGGGAAAAAGGCTAAGTAAAAATGAACCTTTTTATTAAGGCAAAGATCAAGAAAACTGAAATCAGAATGTATCTCCCTAATGTCTGTCTCAATGCCACCCAACAATTTCGAATTCATCATGGGTCTTCAAATCCTGTGCACTTTTACTACAAAAAAAAAAAAAAAAAAGAACAAGAAAGGATTTAAGCACCCAGCCTTTGTTGTGCAACAGTTTCAGTACCGCACTTAGGTTGAAACAAACCAGGAGAGGCAGAGTTAAATGTCTCAGAGAGATTATCCAAAACAATCAGTAAACTGAGATTTCTAGGAAGCCAACAACAAACATGGGACAAGTGTATCCCACCCTAGGTCAATACAGAAAACAGAAATATTTGACTATGCCCTGTTGGCCTTCTGTACAGGAATAGACTAGACTACTCACTAAAGTGTGCCTGTATGGGGCGCTTTCTCCTTCACCTGAAAAGCCAGAACATCAGGCAAACAGAAAAAGAAAGAAGTACGTAAATCATGGAAGCAGAGGAGCAAGCAGGGAAAAAAAATATATCCAGTTTTACAGTGTGATGACTACAGAATGTAACTGAAGGGGAAGGACAGCAGAGTATCAAGTTCTGCTTCCTCTATTCACAATCATTTCTTACTTTTGACGACTCATTATAAAACAGGACTGAGAACAGAGACCAAACCTCAGAACTTCCCCATCCCAGCAAAGTGAATAAAAGGACACATGGCTGAACTCCATGCAACCCAGTACACATTATACGAGCTTAAGAACCCACCTAATACACCACGCTTTTCCATAGATTTACAGTCTGCTATGCCTATTTTCTGGATCTCATTGTGGCTTATAGCACCCCCATCACATCTGCAGGCTCCTCAAGCACTGTCACTTGCAAACACACAGGGAGGACTTCAATATTCTGAATCAAAATGTTTGAGTTAACCTTCTAAAATCCATGTAAGTACTTTTAGTCTAGTCCCAGACAGATTTTTCTCTTTTTCTTAACAGCACAAAACAATCCTGGAATGACACTACATGCTATTCTGCATCAAGTTGTTGGGAGAAAGCTGTCAAAACAATGCAGTCACAGGATCTTTATTGTAGGGATGGGAGGAAGGAAAAATAGATGATCTTAAAAGATTTTTTGGTCTTAGCATCTACAGTATGGTTGCCTTTATCTCACCAAAATGGTTCCTTCCACTCTTGATATTTCTCTTAAAATTTTTTAATCCATTTTATGAAGAACAGATGGATAGCAAGCGCTGAAGACACCGTAGAGACTGACAGTTTCGTGATCATTAAGAACAGAAAGCTATCTCCAAGTTGTTTCTTATGCAGTTACATTCTTGCATGACAAGCCAAAGACCCCACAACAGATTTCCACCCTAAGTGCATAAGCAGAGTCTCTCCCACAGAGCTGACACTGAAGTTCAGATAAAGGGCCCACCAAGTGCAATCAGAGCCAAGCCATGCTCTCTTTCTACCACCGGTCCTCTGTCACAAACAGAAGGTGACAGTGCTCATGCACTGTGTTTTGTGCAAGCTCCCTGTTACAGCTACACACTTTATCCTTCTTCACGCTCATGGAGGGACTGGATGCATATTTTTAAGTTCTCCATCAAGCTCCAAAAACCCATTGTAAGTGGCTCTTCAATCAACTTTCTCCCCCACTTGAGCAGCACCAAACTGAACTCTCTAAACCAGAAGAGGATGGCAGCAGACAGTGAAAGGCTTTGCATCACTTTGTTTCTCAGATGATCCCCATGAGGGAGATTATATGTCTTAGAGTGTAGTAGGAGAAACTGTGGAACAGCAGTTCATAGGATTAGCTTCATCAAAGAATTGCCTAGAGTGGAAGGGACATTTCAAATCATCAAATCCAACCATCAACCTAACACTGACCAAACCATCACTAAATCATATTACTACACACTATGTCCACTCATGTTTAAATACATCCAGGAGTATTCAATATTCATTCAACAGTACTTTTGGAAAGACAGAACAGTGCAGGTGGCACTCTCAAGCATGATACAAAGCTTATACAATTACAATAGTAATTACTTCATACACACAAACTGGTTTGACAGACTAAAAGTCAAAGAAGTTTTCAATGTATTTTTAATGTATCAATAAAGTCAGTCCAATTCTATCGCAAGTATACTTTTCTCAACCACTATCACAATGAGCTGCTTTTTAAAATACCACGAAAGCCACAACAGCATGAAAAAAATGTGAAATCACACACTTCATCATGTAACCTTGATAATGCCATTCTGATGCAAAAGTTTCTTCTCAATCATAACAATACTGCTAACAAGCTCTAACTCCAAATGGAGAGTAGATTTCTGTTATTGTGTAATATATAAATGTATACATCTGAGAAGTTGTTTTAAGCTATCCCCTCAGTCAGTGTTTATAGAACAGCTAGATTGGAGTCTACAGCATAACTTTACAGGCCTAAAGTTCCTCTATGACTGAAAATAAAAAAATTCTGCCACATTAAAAATCTGGATTACATTATAGAAGAAAACTTACCCCTTTTGGCCTTAGAGCTATTGGCGTTCAGCCCAATTAAAGCAAATGCAAGCTGATTCGGCTAAGGATTGCATCCTGGAAGAGCCATGAGTCCCCAGTTCTTGCTTAACTTCAGCAGAACATATGGCAGATGTGATCATCTCCACATCTTGCAGTATATAGGCGTAAAAACACATTACCCTCATCTCTGAAACTACAGCTGCCAAAAGCTGTATTAAAATTCTCACTTGTTATAATAATATTTATGGTGTGTCCTGGAGCCCGGTTTGGTCATGCTGAAAACAAATGAAAAGCAGCCTCCAAAGCTGCAATACAAAAATTAAACCTGATCTGAATTTGTAACAAGTATCTCTATGTCAAATAAGTCTTTTTAAAGCCCATAGTATCTCATAACTTCTAGTCTTTAAATTCTATTTTGAAAGTAAAATCTAACAGAGCAAGATGCTAGTTTCCTTCTGAATATGTAACTTACATACAACATTACGTATATAACATATAATTTACAAAAGTGAATGCATTCCTCATATAATGCAGAGGGAGACTTAAGTTTCAGCCTCTACAAAAGGCTTAACCAAAAATGAGACAGCATTACATATAGCAAAACTGTAAAATAAAAGTTTCCCCAATGTGCTCTCAACAACTCTGAATAAAAACCAGTACTCCGAGTCAACCATCTAAACATTTCCCATCTGTTCTCAAAACTGCTTTCTGCAAAGTTTTCAGACCTCTTCCATTTATTAAACATTCTCTAGTATTTCTGAAATACTCTTCCATATCTCTCCTACTTCTGTGGTTACACATTCCATTTCTTAATACTTTTAGCAGCCCCTTTCACAATAGTCTCTCAAAAGGATTAGTAACACATTACAAGCACTGTAAAGTCAAATAAACGTTACAGGACAAAGAGAACAGAGAACTAAACCCAACTGATATACACTGTTGCAAGTAAGTTTACTCATTTAACTTGCTTCAACTTGCTTTTCCTTTCTGGCAAACATTTTCAATCAACAGCCACCTCATCTTTCCCCTTCCATTCTTTACCCTTGAATTTTTTGCATGAGTTAAAAGTATCTTACCCCCAGCTACAGTACTCTACTTCTGGTTTTAGTCCGCTCTCTACCTAAAAGAGAAAAGATGACAGAAATACAAGCCACAAATATGCACTAACCTGGCGACCGTGCTGAATCGACACATAGTTCTTCTGCTGACAGTTTCACCGAACGATTGTTTCCTCTGTGATGACCAAGCCATTAATAACTTATGACCTCTCTGAGGCACGACAGGAACATTTCTGTACTTCTCCCCGTTCTGTGTATTTTAAGGTTGAAAGAGGCTGCAATAGCTGCTGTAGGCTCAACACACAAAAGGAAAAGAAACCCTGCCACAACTGCTCGTGCATCTGCTCTGCTCTGCGGCCAAAAGGGACGCCTAGGCAATGACTTGTTTCCTTTCTTACTTCCTGTTTCCCCCAGTGCTAGTGGGCAGCAGTATCTCTGTCACATTTCCCAAGTTCCCAGGGAGGTTATAAATCAAACCCTGCATACCTCAAACCGCTGTCAGAGGGCGAGCGAGAAAGCAGAGGGGATTTTCCAGTCCTCACTTGTTTCCTACTCACCTTTCGATCAACTACTTCCCCTTGGGAGAAAAAGAAAGTAGTCCCTTTTTTTTTTTCCTTACAGTGTACTCAGGCTCTCACACCAGCAGAGGCACAGCTCAGAAATGCTGCCTGGGCTTCTGAAGAGCCTGTGCTTCAGGTACTGGAACCGTACCACAGAACTATGATAGGTATTTCATTTCTCTTTTCTCTCCCGTAGCTGGAGCTTGTCCTTCTCTCTTCAACCCAAGAAATTTAAAATAGCCATTTTGAAAGATTATACATACTTTAGAACGAGTCTTGCCTCTACATTTGATGCTACACAAACCACAAAAGACAATAAAATTCGAATCCAAGAGGCTCACAACATAAGAGGAACAACTCTACAGGACAAGTATCACCAACTGATGATGAATAAATGCCATTGCTGTACACTTACTTTCATCTGGAGCTCTCTAAACGATTCAAGTATTTCACTGACTTTGGCTGGAATTAACCAACACCCTAGGCTAGAAGATTCAAGTAAGACCAAAAGACCCAGCAAGTTTCAGAATGATATACAAAACCTACATACACAAATACACCAGGAAAAGCTTACTTCACATATTTTCTAGAAAATGGACATGAATTTGTACTCAAAAACAGAAGGAAGAAGTTTCTGTATAATGTCTTTTCTCTTTGTAAAATACCCAACAGCCAAATCAGAGAAGAAAATAACATTTCAATACTGGCCATGACTGTTTCAGCTAGAAATTCAATTCTCAGTCTTCACCATAGGGCACCCATTTGCACTCCTTCCATAGCCAGGCTATGGTAGGAAGGGGAAGTAAACCATAAATAACACCTGTTTCTAGCTAGGATCAACATATCAACACAAAATCCCAAAGCTATTTAATAAGAATCAATACTCAGTTATCTCAGTGGCTTAATTAACGGATTTTTTTACACAGAAATGACATAAAGAAGACTACACCTCAGCAGTCTGTGAATTAAACTCATTTATCTGATATGGTATCAGCTAGCAATTTAGACTTTAAGCATTCACGCACAATGCTTTAAAGCAATCTTTCCTCCCTTATTTCTCTGCTACTTAAGCATACTCTTCCAAGTTTGCATTACCATCTTTGCATCTTCATCTCTACCTCAGTAAAAAAGTTACAATCAAAATGACAGCATTTGTGTATATGTAACTCTGGGGGAAAAAAAATAAAAATCAGTTCCTCTTTCCCTTTTCTGGTGACACACCTAAGTCTTGGTTTTCCCCTCCAAACTCCACAACTATACTACCATGCTCTCTGGCCTCAACTGTCTGATTTTAATTAGGTCTCATTTATCCAACACGTTTTCCTGAAGTACAGATTTTCCACTCTAACCTTTCTGGTGCTGTCCTCTCCCATTCTTCACTTAAGCACTCAAAAATACAGACTTTTTCATTTCAAGTTCCAAGATCCCCTTTTGATTTTTGTGGTGATTTCCACCACTGTCAAAATGGTCACTGAGTTGGAAAAGAAGCCATTTCAGACATGTACATGCACAAGCTGGTGTTCCACTGAGGAACAACAACAACAAATTAGGCATTTCACAGTTTTGAAAGAATGAAAATTCAGTTTAACTTTCTAGACCAAACATTAATTAGAAGGGTTATGTTTCAAAATTGCAAATAAAGAGCCTGCAGAAACAGGAAATCTTTATGGATTTGATTAACATGCCTGTCAGGGAAGTGAAAGGTTATTAAACTTCTTTCTTCACAATGCAAAGTTCAGTTTGGCAAAGAACTCTGGTATATGATTTTCAGACCACTAACCTTCATTTGTCCCCACAAAATCAATAGTGAAAAGCAGACTTGCACCTTAATAGGAAGGACCAAAGCATCAGAAACCACCATTTGGATTTCATTCCAGCAGGGTCACTGTCTGAGGAAGTCAGCCAATCACTTCTGCCATTGTTAGGAACAGCTCTTGCTCCCCATCAAAAGCAGCCCTACTTATCTTTAGTGAATGGCAAGCAAAAGCAACCAAATATACTTCTAGCACTACGCTGTCCTTGCCAGTAAAAGCTCACTAGTCAAGCTGATGGGTTGAGCTGTGTCTGCAGCAAGAGAGCTTCCTCTTGCTGACCAATTTACAGGAAACTGCAAGAATGGACTGTAAATAAAAGCTGCGTGAGAAGAGCTCAGCAACAGGCCAGGCAGAAAAATTAACAAAGAAACAATGAAAAAAATTGAAATAATGTAAAATAGTGTAAAAAACACTTTCCTTCAGTTGCAGCAGTCAGGTTCCACTCAGAATAACATAAGAGTCCACGTTATATATTTCCATAAAAGCCTACAGTACAGTAAAGACATTAAAGAAGGCTACATTCTGTTGGTTTTACTGACTTTAATGAGCTTGAATTGGGATCAGATTATTGTGAGCTTTATTATTTTATTAATTCTACCAAACTAGCTTAGTCCCAAGTTTCTAGATCACAGTGGAAACTCATCCATTATATTGAGAGATGATAGATCTGTCAACTGTATACTCTGCAACTGGAGGTTGCAAAAGAGCAAGGATAAATTACTCACCTGAATCCTTCATCTGCTAGATAAGGCAGTCCTGTGAAAATGTGAATAAACATACATCAGAATTACTTCTGATGGGTGACCTGCAGAATAATAATTAAAAAAAAATAATCAGCAACGAAGAAGAGAAACGAGGCCAGAACTTTCAAAATCTTCTTTCAATGCCAAAAAATTCCTATTCTTTAAACTTCAATTATTGTTCCACCGTTCAGCTTACTTAGGAAGAGGTGAAGAAGCTTTAATAATGTATTTATTAGTTATATATATTAAAGAAAGTAGCTGAAGCCTTGATAATATACATTCAATCTAAAAGTGAGAAACACTTCAGGTCAAAAAGCTTCTGAATTTCTATATATACCCCACTGCTCTTAAGCTCTGAACATCTATGGACATATTTTTCCAAGCCAGTTCCTCATGGCTTGGAACTTCAAAACAGCCAGCCAGCATTGCCCTGCAATAAGCAATCCATACTTCAGAGAAAGAGTGTATCAATTTTAAAACAAAGTTGTAACTTTTTTTGGTTGTTTCACAAAACAGCTTGGCACAAATCCTAGAAGATGATATACTGACTTTGACTTGGGGATATAGCTCATGTCATATATTGCTTAAATGTCTATAGATCAAAAGACAGCCGCAAAGTGTTTGTGGTACACACATAGATTGTAAAAATCTATGCTGGAAGACCCTTCTGCAAACTCTCAATATAAAAACATCATCATTTAACAGATTCTGTTACATCAGTTAGCCTTGAAAAATAACCTAAGACTTAATACTGATGTAAATAAGGATTGAATTAAAATCAGTACAGCTATCCTAGCACAAATTTCTACGTTGGCAATTTTATTATGAGTGGCTTTTTCAAGTTAAGTTCAAGGGATTTCTACTGAATCAAAAGGCCCTTCAGAACTGTACAGGAGCATTCTCCCAGCGAGTTAACTATATGTCAAGTCTATGCCAGTCAGACCATACCAGTAACACTCGGTATAAGTAATACTTAAAATAAAAGGCAATTTCTTAAACATTTTTGCTGCTTATTATGTTTCTTTAAAATAAATTCAAGGACACATTGCCAAGGCAAGACTTTCATTCTCATTTACTATTCAAACCGGATGGGTAGGTTCTTTGTTCCTTTTAACTGTTACCTATATACAAGGTATAGGTAAAAAAGACCGTAAAAAAGAATGTAAATGCAGCTATGGTTTTGATTAACTGATATCTTTCATCAGTGCTTGTAGAACAATTTAAACCAGACCATAGTTTAAAAAAAAAAATCATGTAACTGAGCAGAAGTACAAACATGATTGCCAGAGTCCTGTTCCTGCAGACAGCTGTGCTGCAGACAGCTGCAAAGGGAGTTCCCCCAAATACACGTAGACACTTAGAGTGGGATTTTCCACAAATTATTTAGTTCCTTGGCAGAAGTTTTTGATTCAAAAACATTACAGTTGAAATAACTTTACCCCTAGGCTGGTTTGTGATGACCTGCATACAATTCTATCACTAATGTACTCATAATTGATAATTTAGGAAGCACTGTTGCATGACAAAATTATTTCTACTTATGTGTCAAAACACCTTTAAGCATTTAAGGTGGCAGGCCATTGGTGTTTAGAAAAAGCAACACCTAAATAAAGGTTTTCAGAAATTTACAAGAGGGAGTCAAAAACCCATTACTGATTATAAAGCATATCTGATAGGTACATTTAACCAGCAGACCTCCTGCCATATAAAGTTAAGTCTGTTGTTAGGAAATATTTTTTTTCTGTTTTCTTAGAATTTGACTTAAACCAATTTAAAGAACATCAAGGATTCAGGTGAAAACAAAAAAAAAAAGGAAGGTGAAAAACCCACCTTAGAGGCCTACACTTACATTCATAATCTTCTATCATTTCTGATACTAAAGCATTTTGGCAAGATGTACAACATCCATTACTTCATTGTATACTGTGCTTGTACAAGACTAACAAGACTTAGGTCCAAGACTAATATTTCCAGTTAAAGAGAGTATTTCAGGTAAGTGTATATGCAAGTCAACAGAAAAATTACCAAATATAAGCAATTTTAAAACATTCCTGCAGCAGGATATTAAAACCAACAAAAACTCATAAAACATATAAAGAAAGTCCTTTTGAATGTGTATCAGCAAAAACCTGCTACTAGTAAATTTTTAAATTCTATTGTTAGCCTCAATAACAAGCTACTAATTGAATACTAAGGCAATTCAGCAAGCCCTGGTTTAGAGGAAGCCTTTGGTCAGGTCACCCATGAGCTCCTCAAGCTTGCGTGTCCCTCTTCTGGTGGATTGCAGTAACCTTGTATTTAAAGAAACGTACCTCTGCAGGCAAATGGCCGCAGCCAGCGCCGAAGAGGAAGCTCAGCTTCTGTCAGACCCTGGGAAAACAAAACAAGACAAATATTTCCTATTTTTATTTTGCTTGTATAGAGACTAGTGATACAATCTGAAGACAAAGTATAACCGCAAAGACTCTCTCTATACTTCACTGCTGTGTAACACAGCAGATGGAGCCGGCTTCTTCATTGTGATGTTGTGAAGCATCTCAGAGTTTGCTCTTCTCATACTTGGAAACTCTGACTAGGAACCAGAATCTCAAAAGAAGCTAATAACCATGCAAGCGTAATTCATAGAATTAGAAGGCCCAACTTGCAATTGTATTGCTAATGGACAGTCCCCACCTCCAACAGCTTTGAAGCTCCTTGTGCTTAAAACCTCAAGCACGCAAGTAAGTGTACCAGAAACAAGGTTTCTTTATTCAGATACCAGTGACTGTTCCCTTTTAAACCACGATAGGGACTTCTCTAAATGATAGGCATAAGAAAGGCTTAAGTATTTTGCCACTCCCCCTTCCAACCCATCCAAACCACTAAAATCAAAGGACTGAAACAGGTAGGAGCATGGATTACAATAACCAGGATAAGGCTAAAGTATTTCATCACTTAGGTAAATACAACCTTTATTTTAAAAAAAACAAAACCAAAACAAAACACAACAAAACCCAACCAAAAAAATCCCACGTACAGTGCGAAGAAGAACCTCTGCAAGCTCATGCTTACTTGCTACAAAAGCTGAATTAAATTTTAATCACCAGATCATGCACAGTTGGTATTTTAGGTCAAGATTTTATTTTTAAAACAAATGCACACTGCAAGGCTGTGCCAGAAAGACAGCAGTACAAACAATTTTAATTTGGAGGATCTAAGAGGCAACAGTCGTTTCATATCACTTAACCCTGAAAATATATAATGACATGCATTGGGCTTCTTCTACAAGACAATTTCAACAATGCCATTTGAAATTCTAATTTCTTTCATGGAAATCACTACTTGCTTCAGAAGCATGACCAAAAGGAAAAAAAAATAATAAATGTATTCCCCCTTAGATCTTGTTTAAATGAGCTCCAAAAGCCCAGCATTGGCCTACACCTCCGAAGCTGTAGAGTTGCATTCAAAAGTGAGTTCACCTGGGTCTGTTTTCAAGTACAGAAGACATTCATAAACAATACTTCATAAGACATGAAAAACAATATTCTTATTTTACAACACAGATCACAGTTTGCCTAATCAAATATATTACTGATACAGTGCCAATGAAGTTTGCAGAAAGGTTTCAGAGGAGGTACCAAAAACTCACAACATACTGTAAGAGCAAGAAACACCTGACAATAAATAAGAGAGTAAGATTTAGCAAGGAGCTAAAATACAAGTCCTAGATCCTCGCTCTCTATCCAATCTTGGCGTCACTCTTCAAATCATCTCTTTTTCTGACATGTCTTGAAAGTCAAGACACATACTCTTATCTTAGAAAAGCCTTTATAAGGGTTACCTCTTTCACATTGGGAAAAAGACTTCAGAAAACAAAAGATCGTGGGAATGGATTTAGTGGTACTGCACATGTAAATCAAACCCCTTCCTAGAGCGGTCATAGACCAGAATTGTAGAATAGTTTGGGTTGGAAGGGACTTATAAAGGCCATCTAGTCCAACCTCCCTGCAATGAACAGGGGCATCTTCAACTACATGAGGTTGCTGAGAGCCCTGTCCAGCCTGACTTGGAATGTTTCCAGGGATGGGGCATCTACCACCTCTCTGGGCAACCTGGGCCAGTGTCTCACCACCCTCATTGTAAAAAAATTCTAATATCTAGTCTCAATCTTCCCTCTTTTAGTTTAAAGCCATTACCACTTCTCCTATCACTGCAGGCAGGCCCTGCTAAAAGGCCCTGGTGATCATCAATATTTCAGAGAAGGAAAGAACAAAACCCAAAAGAAAAATGCTGTAATGCATCTAATTTAATGCACAGTGGTTGAGAAGCTGGGAATACAGAAGTCCATCTCAGACTCCAAGATGTCAGTCTCTGGCAGTTCAAATGACACCAGCAAGCCCCTGAGCTGCAAATTCTCACACTGGAAGAATATTCTATGTCTTCGTCCATTTCTTATACTCTTCTACAAGCATTCCTCATGTCTGACTCCATGCAGCCATTCCGATTGCCCCATCAAAAAAAAAAATATTCTAAACTGGAACATTCACTTTAAAAGCTATTTCCATTTCCTTCCCACTGATTCTTCTTTTTTAAATTAAGATATAATGGCTTACTCTAGCCAAAGTTTGAATCTAGAAGAAGTCTGCAATTCTTTTACATACACTCTACAGTCTGGTTTGATTATTTCTCCACCTGGTTTTCTTCTCTGGTTTGATTATTTCTTCCTCCCCTGCTTTAATTTGAAGAGGCTTTTTGGCACCACATTAACCTATCTTCGAGAATTTGCTTCTTTCCCAATCCTTGCTTAAACATCTAATAGCATTGTCTATTCTTTCCATTCTTATGGTCACATCAAAGCCGGTCCAAAGAACGTTTGGTTGACTCCTGGCCTCATTGACTTTTCACCTCCAAAATGTATTTTTATTGATTACACATAGTATAAATAAGTATATATATAAAATTCATATCTATACAGTTTTTAAAGAAATGGTCTATGTTATAAACTCCAGCAGCCCTACTAATCTTAGCAAGATGAGCTACAAGGAATGCATTGCCTTTGTGCACCATTCTTTCTTTAAAAATTCTTTTGAAAAGCTCTTTCAAAACAACGCAGCCAGATTCTTTGCAAACACGAACTGGTTATGATATAAGGGCACTCTTCTTTATGACCTCCAAAAGCTTATGCTTTGTGCACTGCCTACAACTAACAGCCATTATCCCCAAGAAGAACGTACAGCATTCTTTCATTTCCAAGTTCATTTCCATAAAATTCAAGTTTACTCTTACATATGGAGCATATAATCTTTCCAGCAGAAGCTTTTACAATATTTACAGATTATCTTCCTGCTATACACATCCTAGATATTCTTAAGGTATTCTAAATACGAGTCACTTGTTGTACACAATGAAGAGCTGAAGCTGGATTTCACTTGCACAAAGACAAATTCAGGAATTTGGGTCAATGGGATTAGTCCTGTTTCAACCTAAGTAATCAAACGTGACATCTTTGTATAGTAAATACATCAGTTCACCCAGACCCAAGCCAAGTGACAGATCATACATATCACTGCTGCATTGATTCAGCTGCGTGCACTACGGTCACCACAAAATAAAAAGAAGGTCTACAAATGCTGAGCTTAAAGGAAGAAAGTGCTCTTTCTACACACTTTAAAAAAATATAATGGCATTTGTGACATTTTATATAGCATTTGAAACCATATAGACTGATACACTTAACATCCTCTAAAAAAACTGCACTTGAAAACACGTGTTTGTAATACACATCTACACTTTGAGATAGTATCTACAGCCATGAAAAGAACTCTCAGCTTTAGAGATACGCTAAAAAGTGTTAGAAGTGCATTAGACTCTGACCAAAAAGCCTCCCCTCCCTCCAGAAAACATCCTCCAATCTTTCAGAGCATTCTAGTCATGTAACGTTAACTAGGAAGCCACTATTTTAATGGAAGCCATCATAGTGTTCATTTTCTATTTCTGTCATGTACATCTCCAGTAGATCAAAACCTACCAGTCCCTATGCCTCAAACTAAAATTCTCCTGTTACATACTTGAAAAAATTTGTCTACAAAATTTTATAGAATACTTCTAAATTTAGCATCATCACAAGTTAACAAAGATTTTGACATAATCACAAGTTTATATGATAAACCTATGGAGATACACCATTGATAGACTAAGCATGCTATTTGCTCTGAAGAATCACTTAAAAAACCCCAAAATTACAAGACACAATTTGGTTATTCACCTTGTCTTGTCATACCAGAGAGATAAAAGCATCCTTATAGTTATCAAAGACACATCTAGAAAAATAGCTTGTTTTAGATAAAACTGCAAGCTCCCAGCACCTCCTGTTATTCAGATTATATTCCATCTATATCTGTGCATGTTTATATAAATATACACATTATATATGTAGTATATATGTACACATATATATAAAGTACACATGTGGGTATTTATGAATAAAATCCATTCTTTGAAATTAACCACCTTTAGCAAAGCAGCATACTACTACAGTTTTGATTAACAATTCGAGTTTTGCATTTATGGCTTCTTTGTTTTTCTTGGAAGAACAACTGGATTACTTGAGCCATAACATGGCGCCAAATTTTTCTAACTATACATCCATTTTTATTTGCATCTAAGCAAGAACAAGTATTAAAATATCAGAGGAGAAGCTGTTCTTCCAAAAAGATCTTTTGTGTGGATTCTCTCCTCAAGCAAAAAGAAAAGTAGCAAAAACATAAATTTACGGATTCAATAGTCTTGAATTGACCTATTTTTAAAACGTTAAGTCAAAATGATCACAAGACATAAGAAGACTTCTCTAGCTCTTAAGTCCAGGTAAGACATTTAAAATTACAATAACAGTTAGTAAACACTTTCCTTGGTTTGGAGTGGGGTTTGTTTGGTTTGGGGTGGGATTTTTTTGTTTTAAATGGGCAACAGAAAAGTAACAATGAAAATCATTGTGCTTCACTTCCATTGCTCCAGTGCCACTTCCTCTCCTACACAGTCTACCAGAGAACCAGCAGCTGGCATGGATGAGTGCAAGGACTGCAATAGTTATAGTTTAACTGAATGTGAAAAAATAAGCCTTAAATCAGAAAGGACAGAGAGAATACCATAAAGTGGTAAGACTGAAGTATACACTATTGATCTTGAAAGAGTTCTTGCTATGTACCCTTGAAATCTTAAAGCTTGAATTTTTTGCTGGTTTGGAATGCTGTACAGATTTTCTTTATCATTTTTTCATTCCACTCTGTTGGAGATGCAACTGTTGAGCTTGAAATCACAAGGAATCTATTCTCCAAGACTCAACATCCCTTTTGATATTTTGGCAGTTCTACAGAACACCATCCTTAACGCTTTTCATTCTAGTACAAGCTCCTTCTTTTTCTAGGTGAAGATGCTGAAATATCCAACATAAAACCATCAGACCATAGGATACTAAGCTTCAATAAAATAGCAATATAGTTTATCTTCTTCTTTACACAGAATTATTAGGAACACATCAGGCTTGTATTTGCTTTTTATATGGACTCATGCCTGAGTATAAGGCCAAGTTCATATTTGGTCTTTACTTGTAAGATGCTCAAAAACCTAAAAACCCAACAATAAGAAACTTAAAAAAAAAAAACCAAAAAAACAACCAAGGAAGGCTCACAAACACCACACTACAACTAGCAAAGATTATGTGGGAGACAGAGCTTCCTCACAACTTTTTGTTTCTATAAAAAGGTAAGAAGGACACTTCACAACTTCTGATTCATGTATGAGGCGTGTTTCTTCCACATACCTGCTCAATTAACACAGACCAGCAAGTGCATTTAGAGCAGAATCCTACCAGATCATTAAACCCTGCGCTTTCCATCAACTCCTACGGGCTATGAAAATGACAGGGAATGAGTAATATGTGGCAGTCAAATGACTTGATGTGTTAACCGGAATGGTAGAAATGGCACAGGCCATCTACTCATCTCATTAATTTGTTCCTTACTATCCAAAATGGAAAAGAACACTCCAGGACAGAAGGGAATTGTATAAAGTTTCCAAATGAAGAGTTTCAAGCAAAAAGACCTCCATTTGCCAGATTTCACAGCAAAGACACTGCTGCAAATCCCTTCTGCTTGGTGCTCTCTCAGTAAACAAAGCCTGTTGATCAAGTGCCGCTTTCCTTGGAGTAAGATCTCCAACCCTGGAAGAAGAGACCTAGCTCCTAGTTCAACATCCTAGCTGTGAGCTTCCTACTACCAATTAATTAGTAAGTAGTATGATACTGTTACAGCCCATTAAATAAGAGGGTAGTACATCTTTAGTAATTAATAGATTTGTCACTAATCCCTTGCCACCTGCCAACTCAGTTTTGCTGGGGAGCTGAATCCCACAGTGAAAGCACAGACAAGGTGGCATCAGCAACTCCATGAAAACCTTCTCTTCCACTGAGGTACCCTTCTACCCCTGGCACTCCTCTTATTCCTCTAGGACCAATAAGCCACAGCATCAGCCAGCTCTGCTGAGAAGAAGAGCTGCCAACCAGCAGGGAGGACAAGAAACACAACTGCCTTCCACCATGGGGGTAGGGATGCTGTGCAGAGATGGAGAAATAGTCTGGGAGCAGAGGCACAGTGCCAACGACAGATAGTTTCCGGACTTATTGATATCGCTTAGTACTGTGTACATTTGGAAATACGGTATTCCATCTTATCAGCATTGTTTCCATCGTTATTAGAAAGGTTATCTGCAACTCAAAGCTAAAGAGGTGAGATTCAACAAATTCACACATTCCTCTGATAATGCTTCAATCTGCCTCTTCAGACACTCAGATCAGAGGCTTTCTGAACTACAACCATACAACCATCTTCACAACAACCGTGATATTTGCCCAGGGACAGAAACAAGGGCAGCGGGGGGAGAGGGGAGTGTGTGCGCAAATGACTCACTGAGGCTATGAGTTCAGAGGGAAAAAAGAATTTCACTGCAAATTCTTCCCATAAGAGCTTCCCACAAATACAATCATTTCCTCTAAGTAGCTAGAGAATAGTTAGGCTATCTAACTCTGTTCTCCTAGTTTAAACGTGAAAAGTACATTTAAAATATTCCTCTTTCCCTTCCAAATTTCCCTCTCTCTCCAACTGCACAGTCACACATGAAGTATTTATCTAGCATAATTCCAGCAGTCTGCCATGCTGAATTTACTCCTGAGTAACAGTACCCACACGAGCTTATTGCTGGTGGGACTGGAATAAATTAGGGCCAGACTATGCATCATCTTGATTTCTCCTAAATCTAGGATCCCAATTCCATCGTATAGAATCCCACCAGTATTCTGCAAGGTAGTTTTCTTTCTTCAGCTCTTTAGGGGGAAGAGAACCACTAATCCTATAGCAAGACTCATTTGCCACTGTTGCAATGGGTGTTCTGTCTTCTCAGAAAACCCTTTCTGGTCAGTGTTCTGCTGAGTATATCCACCTATTTACAGACCTAATGCAAGTCTCCAGTTGGAAATCGAAGGTAAGTACTCTCTCCTAGATTCCAAACCACAAAGACTGCACAGGATTGGTTGTCCCATGGTCCTACAGGTGGTATGCCCACTTCAACAACAGAAAGCCTATTTCTCCACGGGAGGCATACAAAAGCCTGTATACACAAATCCCACCCCTCTCACTTTAAACTGTGCAGTGCTTTGGAAACGTACCTACTTGGCATGAGAGTGGAGTCTGATTAACTGACTGAAAAATTACAGTGGAAAGCTTGAATGTTTAAGCCTGACTGATTAAAGGCAATTAAGAGCTGCAGATGCTCAGCAGCTGTGCAAGTCAGGTCACTCTTTTGCCTGAACATAGTTCCAAGTGCTTCATTTTGACTAGTCACCTCTACAGATCAGGTCAGTCTTGAAGTAGCTCATCATAAGCATTTCATCTGTCAATAGGACCTGTAGGCTCATAGTCTAGCTTTCTTTGTGCTAAATTATGTCCTGACAATGGTGTGGAGAGAAAAGTAGGAAAAATGCTAATCCTTATAGGAAGGTAAAGAAAACAACAAAAAGAAAGAAGACTAGCTCTTAAACAGGCCCATATATCTTAAGTGTACAGCTTTACTAGCGTAAGAAAATACCAGAAGCTGACTTCAGTACATAGCCTTGGTCAAAACACTGCGATTGCTAGATTTGTGTAAAAGGTTTAGAAGTGCATGTAATGAAAGAAAAACGTCCAGTAGCAGCCTGTGCCATCTCTGCAACAGGATCATACCACAGTGCTCCGAGATAAGAGATGCTCTCACTTGAGGAAATAACGGTTTTGCAATTGTAATACATTGAACTTAGTCTCTTCAGAGTGTAAAACAAGTTCCAGCTTGGTCTTGGAGAAACAAACAATTATGTGACATGTTGTAATAGAATTACTGTTAAGCAACATCAAGGTAATGATTTACTCTTTTTAGTAGGGTTGTCACAAGATTAGACACTACTAATTTAAGCCTCTAATTTGGTCGCAGGTTCTCAAGATTAACTACCTTCTGGTTTGAATGCTAACCTCAGCACTTAGATGCACGCAAGCAACTTCTCCTAAAGTTAAGGGGAACTAGGTAGACTTTGAGGTGAAATTTGTAAGGATATGGCATTTAAACCAAAACTTTTTACTTTATAGAAGAGTTTTAACAAGTTTTACAAACACACCATAGAGAGATTTTTCCCTCACTCATGCCAGAATATTAAGAAGCACAGTAAGTTGGTAAGTCTTGTAAAATAATAAAACATGAGAGGAAGGACCATATCAAAGAGATTTTAACTTTGATTATAAGATCAATAAGATCTATAAAATTTAGATGCAGATGTTGAAAGGAAATTGCAGATCAAATCTAGTTTCTACTTCTATAGGTTCAACACAATATAGTCTCAAAAATCATAGTTCACAAGACACTTAAAATTAATTTTTTCCCCTTCTCAATAAACTACCTTTTATTTAATAGGAAAATATGCAAATATTTATAAAAATGACCGTTTCCAGAATGATGATTAACGTCTATCACTACAGTAGCTGAAGTTAAAAATAGAACAAGGAAACAAAGCTTCCTACCAAACCGCCTTTTTTTTTTTTTTGGTGTGCCTTACAAGCCATATTTCACCAGACAAGACCAAAGTATTCACAACATCATCTACTTCCACCTCTCTTCTTCCTTTTTGGTTACTAAGCAGCTATGACATGAAAAATCAAAATGACTAACACACACTTTTACACTAACTAGAATCTGTTTCAGGATCTGAGCTACTGCCCTAAAGTGCTGCATAAAGAAAGACATCTCAGCGACTGATTTCAGCAGAGTAAAGCTCTCCAAAAGAGTAAGAAGCTTGTTTGTCTGGAGAAGAACTGAATATGAAAGTGGAAACTGACATCTTAAGTAAGATGGGGGGAGGTTCAGGCTGGATATTAGGAAAAATTTTTTCACTGCAAGGGTTATCAGACA
>JAOXJM010000033.1:49885736-49896656 GCA_026413425.1 Tringa solitaria | reverse complement strand
TTTTCCTAATATCCAGCCTGAACCTCCCCTGGTGTAACTTGAGGCCGTTTCCTCTGGTCCTGTTGCCCGTGACTTGGGAGAAGAGACTGACCCCTGCATCTCTAGCACCTCTTTATAAGCACTGATGGGATGCCCTCTCAGTCTTCTCCTCTCCAGGCTAAACAGACCCAGGTCTCTCAGCCTTTCCTCACAGGAGAGGTGCTCCATTCCTTTGATCACCTTCCTAGCCCTCCAATGGACTCTGCAGGGGGACAAGTCGCAGCCCCGGGGGACATGAGTTGGTAGGGTCAGGTTTTACCTGCCTGACACCAGGGTCTGCCACAGGCCCTGCCTGGCAGGCACCAGGGGCAGGGAGAAAGCAGGTTGTAAACGCATCTGCAAAGGTCATTTGCGAGTGACCTGTGTCCCTGGGAGGGAGGGAGGTGGAGGTGCTGCTTCAGGTCTGGCCAGACATTTAAAAATATACAAAAGCAAAATATGAAAAAACCCTATCAAAAAGCTATTTAAAATGCTCAGCAACTTAGAATGCTTTTTTTTGTCTTGTAAAAATGATATACCAAGTAGCGTTACTACTGCTAGAGTACTGCTATGAGGAGGAGTACAAAGTGGCCAGCTTATATGCCATTTACTTTTGTAATAAGAATGTAACTGAAAAAGATCACTTAATAAAGCAACATTCCTAAAACATTGATCTTTGCATAATTCTATAGATTTATCTGAATAAAAAGCAGTAGATTCCTTTGGTGATGAGTCAGCTAATACTTCAATTCGATTTTAAAGCCTTTAACCTTTACAATGGCATTAGAATAGTTTCTGTGGTGAGAAAAGAAGGCGGTGTGATATTTCCCGTGAATGCTATTTATTAGGTTTTTTCTTTGTTGTTCACAGAAATTTGTAGCAAGAAGTAGCAAAGAGAACCCCTCTTCTGAATGCAAAAGAGACAGTGCTTGGTGTGTGAAACAAAGCCCTGTGTGTTAAGTAGAACAGAGACCAGCAAATGCTGGTTAGGAAATGTGGTTTAGTGATGAGCTTTGATTGATCTGTAACATAAATAGAGTGCTGTTAACACCTACTATTTGATTTGAAGGAGTCTCCATGTAAAGAAAAAGATAATTTCTGAGTACAAGGGAGTAATTGTGCTGGCAGGGTCTAAGGAAAATGAAGCTTCTTAAACTTTCCCACGACATGTCCCTCAGTTGCAGCCAGCAGCAGCCTTTACCCTGGCCTTCACTTTCTGTTGCACAGACTGCCAGCTGTGTACAACCATGGGCAGGCTGTGGAACACAAATAAGTCCCATACGAAGACCACAAGCGGGAAAGCTGTTTGTATGCAGCACTTCCACTGATTTCGGTTTCGAGTTCTGTGTCAGAACATCCTGACTTTGCTGGTGGAAATTACAGCATTTATTTTCCTGCCTGACTAAACCCAGAACTTTCAGTCTCCAGAGAAGACAGATTAGTGCATTGAGAGCATTAAGCTGAAGCAGGTGTGGGGGACCTTCGTTTTGTTGGCTGAATATGCCCTGTGACTTCATTTTATAGGGTACAGCCCGTGATTCAATTAGCCTGTGTGTTATTACTGGACAGCAGAGCATGTTAACGTAGGGTCTGCCAAATGTGTTGGAAATGCATATTTGGTCCTTAGCAAAGAAAATGTTCCCCACCCCTAAACTGAAGGCTCAACTGACAAGGCTTTATACAAACCACATTACAGGGTAACAGGCCTTTCTCCATCTCTCTTCTGAGTTGAGATTTCCTTTTGCACAAGCTAAGCTTTCTGCGTGACCTAAATTGCATGCAGTGTTCCAGCTGAGAGGACTCAAACATGTGCTCATTCCTCCTAGAAACACTGTGCCCAGGACCTTTTAGGATCACACTTGCGTAACATCAAGAAATCATAATTATTTTATGAGCTTGCTCTTTCTCAGTTGTCTCAAACTGATGAACTCACTACTTGTATCTAAAGCTTTTACCAGCTCACAGCTGTATTATACACTATTGAACTTGCATTACTCTAGTCACTGAAGCCAGCAAGTTATTTTGAATTGCAATAATCTTCTGTAGTGAGGAAACATCCCAACTTCATACTATCAACAAATATAACACTACCTTCACCTAAAAGATCCAGGCTCTTGTCAAAGAGAATGGTCAGACTAGTCTGGCATGGTCTACTTTGGAGAAAAAAAATCCATTTGGTCTTACCTCTACATCCTTATTTATTTTTTTTCTTGAAATGTGCGTATAACTGAAATCAGATCGAAGGGACTATAGCTGTGATGCTGTTTTCACTTCAATCCTCCTTAAGTACAGAATTTGCATAATCCTCATTGTGTGAAACAGTATGTGATTTTCAGCTGGACTAGATTCCCAAACTAACAGACTTATCAAAATAGTTATTTGTGGTTTCATTAGCCAGCTCATCCAGAATTCTGAGAAAGATGCTGTCCCTCGCTGCATTGCAGCCTTGCTTCCTCTTTCCTTGTTCTCTTTTTTTTTTTCCCCCAAATGTGCCTGCAAACCCTTCGTCTATTTGTTATAATTGTCTTCGCATGCCTGGTTTAGCTCGACTTTTGGCAAGTCTGATTTCCTGGCCTCCAGACATGGTTTGCCTTTGCTGATCACTGTTTGTTTCTTGCAGAACCTCTGCTTATACCTGATCTCCCATTTGTGATGGCTTGCTACACTCTTTGAGCTCCGGCTGCTCTGTAAAAGTTTCTTTCCTTGTTTTTTGCAGTCATGTGGCACAGAAGTTGTAACGAGCCCCGTGTAAGCTGTCTGCACCAAACAGAGAAGCATCCAAAATGCGAACCTGGGGTGGGGGCGAGCGTGGGGCGGGAGGGTTGCTCTGGTTTTTGTTTCATTTATTTGTAATTCTATCAATTACCCTGTAAAACACGTGCTAAAACATGCTCAGTCCCAAGGAACTGAAGCATTTCTGTCGAATTTCAGGTGCTTATATTCTGCTTGAAAAGCATCAGAGAATTGTATAATAACTACAAAAATAGTAATTACAGCCAGATCAAAGCTGATACTGTGATATTAACACGAGTTCCGACTATGGGATGCAGGACTGGGTTACCTATGTAAATATGCAACATACCTCACACTTTAAATATGCTCAGGTATTTCTCAGTCTATTGTTCTACCCCAGAGTCATGGCCAGATTTGATTTTGCTTGCTGCTGTTTCTTTTAAGCTGCTATCCCAACCTGGGAATGCAGACTGAAAGCACCAGTCCGGCTCCACAGACGCTATCACAAGGGGCCCTGGTGGGGGCCTCTCAGTAACAGTGCAGTATACGTAAATAATAACATTTACTCCAAGAGGTACGAGAATTCCAATTGTTCTCCCCAAAAGGCATATATTAAAATGACAATATGTTTAGGTGCAAACAGGCTACTTTTCTGTGTCAGTTAGAAGTGCCAGAGAAACATGAAAATTATTTAAATTCCAAAGATAAAGAGATCTAAAAAAGAGCAAATGTTTTCATTAGCAATATTCTCTGTTGTGTTTACGGGACTCTTACCAAGCCTTTCATAAAAATAAAACCTCTGGTTTGGCTTTTTTTGTTGTTGTTTCTTAATGCTGACAAATACTGCAATTAATTTAAGTTACATAACCTATTCCAGAGCCCAACTGTATCCCTGCAGAGACAGAACAATTCATTATGGATGGAGGAAGTATGCCAGAAAAAGCAAGGCTTCATGAAGGCATTTTGCCTATTTCTGTCATGCTTTCCGGCTGAAGCTTTAAGGAAATAAACTCACTAATACTTCTCCAACATATTTGGCTGACACTAGTACATCCCTCCTTGACTTCAATATTACAGTCTTGCTGATGCGTAGGACAAGAGGAAAGTGATCTGTCTGCGGTCATTACCGTTGCTGGCAACACAGATTATTCCCTCTCTTTTTTTGCTGCACTGCATTTGCAATCAGATTGTATCATTCCTCTCCCTAGAAAACAGCAACCTCTTTTGCCTGGTTTTCAGCGTGTTTGTGCTGAAGCAGCTATAATTTGGGTTTGGCATCTACATTACTGAGCTCTGCCATGGGAAACTCAGGGATGTCCATTGGGCTAACATGTTTTGCAGTTGCATGAAATACCTAGGAAGAACATTAGAAGTATTTGAAAAACAGGGATTCATAAAAATCACAAGAAAGTAATCTGTCACCTACCTGGTCTTCAGAGGAAATAACCACACTCTGGATAGCTAGGATGTTCAGCCTGCATGATTATACTTCTTAAGTGAGGAGAAGGCCATTATTGAGACTAGAAGAATGCGTTTTCTTTAACTTGCCTGCTCTTATTAGCAGAAAGTATGACCTTTTCCCACATGACCTCATCTGATAACCCGTGTTCTGGTAAGACAGGTGAGAACCATCAGTTTCCATTGTATGTTCCAAAGGAATATTTCCTTACAATCCAAAATGCAGTAATCGGTTTCACGCTAAGCACATAAATAAGAGTGACAACGAACACCAAATTTATAGTAACAGTGAAACTTGTCTCCAGATAAAGTGCTCTTTTTTTCACTTTTGAAACTGAGTAAATGAAATCTAGCCATAGCTGCAGGGGCAGAGAATCCCAAATACCACAGTGCTAAACCTCCAACATATGACTCGTGATTTGAGTGCACCACGCTGTGAGCTCCTCCTACTCTTTCCAGTCTCTTACAGCAAACGGCATGGTAACGGAAATCATCAGAACAATTCCAGCCTGCTGATAGTGAGTAAGACTGTCAAAGTGATACAACTTACATGGTTGTGAAGTTTCCAGCAAGAAATGACTACTCACACAACTACAGCCTTTTTAGCGTGGCTCACACCAAGAAGAGCGAAGGGCAAGACAAAAAATCCAGCACAGGAATACAACAACCTTTCAGAGCTGTTCAGCTCCAGACGTGCTTACGAAGGCACGAACACCAGAAAACTTGGTGGCTATGGGTTTCAGTGTCA
The DNA here is from genome assembly GCA_026413425.1 of Tringa solitaria. Classification (NCBI taxonomy): domain Eukaryota; kingdom Metazoa; phylum Chordata; class Aves; order Charadriiformes; family Scolopacidae; genus Tringa; species Tringa solitaria. Next base: position 49,891,699 of record JAOXJM010000033.1, on the reverse strand, counting down.
TGTAGGAGGACTGAGGTATGTAATCACCATCAGAAGAATGGGAAAGCAGGCCTCTCTCAGGAGCAGGGCTGATTTTAGGCATGATGGAAGGAGGGAGCAGCCCAGGGTTGAAGGCAGCAGCAGCGCCAAAATTGCTCTAGTGTGAGGAATCGTGGAGCTCTTGCCTACGTCTGCCTGGTGGAGAGAGCTGAAGCTGCTGGTGTGGGTGGCAAGCATGGCTGGGGAAACCAGGGCAGTTGCCAGCTTTGCTCCCTAACAGCAGGATACTGAGTCACCCTTACCTTGCCCTTTGACAGTACTGACATCCTTATGCCCTTTGTCAAATCTTTCTTCCTATGTGGGCTATGTTTGCTCTGTTCCTCCCATACTTATCTTTAAATTCTTCTTAGACAGCATGAAGTCTATTCAACTCTCTTAACTGCTGCTTTGAGCTTATTTCTGGCAAGAGTCCTCACTGCAATCATCCTTTTGAACTGAGCAAAGCTGTAGGAGATTTTTTATTGCTTATTCATCCTGCAAGGTTATAGAGTTTATTACAGCATCCTTTAAAAACTGGTGTATATCGAAATGAAGAAAAAAAAATTAAAAAAGCTTAAAAGCACAATAAAACAGGCCAGACCTGTTGCTCAAGAGCAACCTGCAAAAGCTATAAAAACCAACAGTAAATCCTCTTCCAAATGCATCAAGGGCAGGAAGCGTACCAGAGAATCAGTAGAGGCAATATGTGATTAATGTTCAAAGGTACCCTTGGAGAAGGTAAGATAAGATCATAGCAGAGCATTACAGAAAAGCTGAATAAATGTCTTTTCTAAAAGAGCAAGGGACATTCCCATGCAAGACCTTTTCTTTATGGGAGAGTTATTAGAGAATCTGTGGCAAACTGAAGAATCGCTAGGAAACGCGATAGTTTAAAATAACAAGATATAACAAGACAGATAGTCACCAGAACAAGGCTGTATTCTTCCAAGAGTTCTAAGTGAATACATCTCAAACTATGGTGTATTGCTTAAAACCAGCATTTTATCTGAGAAGGGAAAGGTAATAAATGTGATTAAGATTTTTTGTTAATGATTCTAAGAGAGAGTCAGGGATCTACAGACATGGCATCTGGACCAGAGCAAATTAATAAAGAGTGTAATAACAGAATTAAGAGAGGCAGTAAAGATAATGTGCTAAGGAAGAGTCAGCACAGCTCTTAGAAAGAGGACTTACGCCTCGCAAGTAATTCTGTTGATATTCACTAAAGGAGTCACTAGAAATGTGAAAAGGGAGATCTGGCTGATCTATTCAGATTTCTCAGACACCTTCTGTGCAGTTACTCATCAAAGACTTTTCAAGAAGCTGAGCACCAATGGCAGAAAAATTGGCTAAAAGATGGGAAAAAGAAGGCAGCAGTTAAACAGAGTTTTCACAGTGAGGAAAGGCTTTTTCCTTCCCTGGGAACTGGCATGGAAATAAAGCTGTTCAACATAGTCATACACGATATGATAGAAGTACTGTAATGCAAAACTTACTGTGAGAAGGGAGGTGATAAAATGTGCTGATATCAAGTTATTTGGGGTAGTAAAGATAAGTGCTGAGTGTGAGGAAGAACTTGATAATACCGAGCAACGGAGCAAGCTGAAACGCAGGGCAAATAATTGCAAAAATCTTCCTAACTTAGCATATAAAATGATGGGCTTTGAGCTGGTTATTACCACTGAGGAATGAGCACTTGGGCTGTAATAGTTCCAGAAAGCTGGTGGTTCGATACTTAGCAAGAGTAAAACTGCAGAGTATTAGCAATTTTTATCAAGGGAACTAAAAGCAAAGCAGAGAACTGCCTTATGCCACAGTGTAAATCCATTGATCCTCACAGCCTGGAAAGTGTGTGCAGTCCTAGTTCCCCCACTGCAAAAATGGAATAGACAAACAGGACAAAAGGTGATAGTTGTGTGGTTAGGCTATAGATCTCTGTGCTTCTGGATCCTGTGGATGCTAGGGGTTCAGACAGGTTTCAAGTGCACCTGGGCAAACCTAAACCAGCAAAACCCATCATCAGTTGTTAAAAAAATAAACCACTTCTTCCTGCAGAAAGTTCACTCCTTTATAGGTGTTGGAAAAAACCCATCAGGCTGGACCTTTCATAGGACCAGTAGAAGCATTCTTACTTTATCATCACTGCTCTCAAAATACTTTATATAAATTTTTCCCTTGTCACTGTAAGAGTGCCTCAGCTGATATTTCAGCAGCCATGGGATAAACTGTACCAGCAGATTGGTTCTTAACACCTGAGCCATCATGTTATATTTCATCAGGCTCAATCGATTGCCTGCTACATCCAGCATGAATTTTGCTGCGACTTTCTGTAAGACCCAGGGGAAGCTAACACCAAAAGCTCTGCAGAGATAGCACCTCCTTTTTTTTTTAATCCTTTTAATATACAGTTCTAAGTCTTAAATTAGACATAGCTGTGAACTGAATAAGATAACTGAATTATTGTGACATAGCAATGCTATCAGGATGAGAAAATTCTATATTCAGAATTCTGTAGAAAATTTACTAGCTTTTCAGAAAGGTGGTGGAGAGGACAGCTATATCTCAAAAGGGCACAGACAATGAAAAGGGAGCTGAAAGCTCCTTAGAAACCAAACCTAACAACCAGAAGACCCAAAACAGTCTTGTGATTGTGACCGCTGTGGACATCTGTCCAACAACTGTGCCAAGAATTCAACTAATAAGCAAAAAACACAGCCAGAAATGAACAAAGGAGTGTTGTCTCCTTGGGGAAGCTGTCTGGTATCGTGCAGTCTAGCTCTGAAGAGCACATACTCTGTGACAGACATAATACAGATGATTACAAACCCCACTTTAGATTGAAGAATGTATTTGAAATGCAGTGTTTTCAAGGCAAGTTTATGCATCAAACTGCAACAGTCCTAATGAAATTATGTGAGCCTTGAACTGCAAATAAGGACACCAGAGAGACATGGGCTGGCATTTTCTATGACTCATCACTTGCAGACAATTTTACTATCCATAAATGAACATAACACTTTACAATAGACAAAGCTGTTTAAACAATAAATTATATCCATGTCCCAGGTAGTCTTAAAGCGGAAACAGATACAATATAGGATGGATCACTATAAGCAAGCACAAGAGATGCTATGGAGTTATAGAACAGAACTGATGCTGGGACCATGGATTATGAAACACGAGAATATGAAGTAAGAATATAGGAGGAATTACACCAATCTCATCTTTGAAGCCTCCCAGTCAGCTCTATTATAGTATTTGTCTGCATATCAAGAACAGATAACAATAATGGTAAGGTAAAATAGCAGTCACAAAGCATACAGTTACTTTAACAACTGAAAGTCTGTAGGAAAACTTTTAGAAAACACGTAGGCTGCTGAACCACTGGTGAAATGAGGTAACAAAAGCTTCAGTGCAGAATAAAATTGTCCTTGCCTGCAAGGTTTCATTTCCCACTGCCAAAAATCTGAAGGGTTTGATCTGTTCACATCTCAAACTAGTTTGTATACAGTGCTCATTTTGCTTCTCCATAGTTTTAAAAAATATTATTATTATTACTGTTCTTGGTACAATGATAAGGGAGCTTGCTTTTTTTTCCAAGCCCTATATTTTTCAAAATCGAGCCGACCACATATTTTCGGTATGACATTAATTTTCCTTCACCTTGATTTACATTGCCAAGTGTTATGAAGCTTATTTTCTTACTGTTTGTAAAGCAATTACGAATCTTCTCATGAAAGAGATCATATATTCAAGTAATTATTCATTATCTTCTGACATCTCCATTAAACACTAAATCTCCTCCAGTGTGTCAGGGCAGAGTTATCTGGTGAAATACTGAACCACTGAGGAAAAGGAGGCATTTCTCCTCTGTTTCTGCTCACACAAAACTTACTGATGCCACAAAACATTTCCAGTGATTTTTCCCTCCAGGAAAGTGGTGAGAATTTTGCCTCGGTCAGAACTGATGTGTCTGCAGAAGTAGAAAGACTCTTTGTGTCTGATGTGAACAGACCGGTGCTTGAAAAAGTCTTTGCAATACCCTCTTTTATTGCAAAACATCACTTTACATTAGGAATAAAGGATAGCAAAACTGAGGTGACAGAAGCTGTTAGTTATATTATAAGGGCCAATCACACAGTGTTGCAGCTTCTTGCTCACATAATATTAATGTGCCACTTCAGGCCATGGGTGTGCACTGCTGGGTATGCTCATGCTCCCCCCTCTCTCTCCTCACTACTGTGTATAAATTACTCAGAGACTGCAGATCTCAGTGGCTCAAAGGAGAGACAACTGCTGGTAAATTCTGTTCCTACAAATAGAGCATCTGAGCCTATGACATATCCTGCACAGGTGAAAAATAAACCACAAAAAGTATACCCTACAGCAGCTACATTTTGACATGCAATCTAGAAATGTTATCTTTTGAGTCAAACTAAGCACAATGTTGACTTAGACATAACAATTATTTTAACCTATGCGAGTCCTGTAACAAACACAGCGGGTGAGATTGAGTTTCAGATTAAAATACAGAAATGTAAATGTCTGTATGTGGGCTAGCTGGGTAATTATCCTTTGCAGCCAGTGGAGTTCTAGGGCTTGATTCTAGCTTTCCTGTTGCCCACACACAAATGGCTAATGTTATTTAAGATGCCCTACAGTATCCGTGACACTCGCAGAGGGAAAGTAGCTACGACACAGGGTCTGCACCCCGGGAGCAGCAGCCAGGGGCCAGGTGAGATACCCAGGGCATCTAACTAGCCTCCACGTGCCTCTCTTGAGGCAATAGTGTCCTATCCCTGGTCAGTATTTCCAAAGAGCTACTCAGCTTATCTAAATGTACCCCCCTATTCTTCATCAAAGTACTAGAGTGCATTCACTAGATCTTACGAAGGTTATGAAGGAAGCTTTATTTGCAAATAAGATGCCTCCACTTAGCTACCTCAATTAGGGTGTATTAATCCAACTCCCACTCACTGAGCTTAATTCAGATGCCTAATCATTTGCATTTTATGCCATTTGAGATGCCTTAAGGTATCCCGAACTTTCACACGGAGCTGCCAGGTATGACGCAGCAGCTATAAGGAACCCATGTCCTTGGAGCTGCAGCTGAAGACAGGGCCCTACAGCTCAGAGCCCCTCAAATGGCACTCGGTGCTCATGTTTAGGCAACCAGAAGTTCCATATGCCTGTGTTCTCTCTCTCCTTTCCCCTCTACTACAAATGAATATAGTTGATTTACAAGAACCACATCAAGCCTAGATTCTGCTATTGTGCTGAAGATGTGGTTTGTTAGCCATTTCCTCCCCCCCTTTTTTTAAAATTTTATTTCTGTGGCCTGTGCAAAAGGCCCCTTCACTGCATCCTCCACTGCTGCAGTGGTCAGAGAGACTGAGGTGAAGGTCATGTTCTCAGCATCTGGCAGGTTCGTGCAAACCCGCACCCTGACCTCAAGGCTTTCTGGAACATCATAGACTTGGTTACCTCCTTGCTGAAGACATCTTCAGCTTGTCATTGCATCAGTCAATACACCAGCAGCACCCACAGGCAGCTCAGTCACATGAATAATTAACATACTAAATTCCTGGAACTCGAACCGGCACTGCTTATCACAGAAATGTTTTTTCCTCACAGCTAAAATCCTACATACAGGTATGGATGGTCTCTGCAAACATTTACCAAGCCCTTGTGTCTTCTGGGTCACAGGTGACTCATGTCCTGCTATGTGTGAGTGGCCATTTCTCCAGGAAACACGTTCATAAGAGAATTGTTCTACTGCATTCAGCTCTGAAGCTCCCAACATAAGAAGGATATGGACCTGTTGAAACAGGTCCAGAGGAGGGCCATGAAGATGATCAGAGGACTGGAGTACCTCTTCTATGAAGACAGTCTGAAAGAGTTGGGGTTGTTCAGCCTGGAGAAGAGAAGGCTCCGGGGAGACCTTA
>JAOXJM010000033.1:49863962-49885636 GCA_026413425.1 Tringa solitaria | reverse complement strand
AGGTGTCCCTGCCCATGGCAGGGGGATTGGAACTTGATGATCTTTAAGGTCCCTTTCAACTCTAACCATTCTATGATAGCCTGTCCAAGCGGGGTTTTCATAACAGGTTGCCATGGGATGAGTAACTGCTAGAGTACGGCAGAAAACTGTTAAAAGAGATTAAAGTTATGAAGAAGTTGGGAGTGAAGTTAAGATAGCAAGAAGAAATTTTATACATGCATTAGAAAGAAAATGTAGAAGGCCCATTAGTCAAAGAAAATGATAAAACTGTCAATAACGATTCAGCAAATGCAGAAGTACTTAGGGGTTTTAGTTTATATTAGGAGGAAGGGATATGATGTACCCACATCACATGAAGATGATGAACTGCAGTCAAATTAGCAAATAAGTCAGATGATGGTAAAATGCATCTCTTGGGATAAATACTGTTACATCAAGCAGCCTGCATTATTTGCATGCAGGAATTGGAAAAAAGCAGGCTATGGTCTACCTCTGGCCTACTGATAATTCTTGTTATATTTTGGCATTAACAATATCAAATGCAGCTAGAGTGAAATTCCAGAAGACTGGAAGAGTGCAACTGTTGTGCCAGCATTAAAAACAAGCAAATGCATTGTGGGGGAAATCTGTGCAAGAAAAGATTTAAGTTTGTCAATCTCAGGTAAAATAGTGGAAAAACTGATCAAGAATTCAATGAAAGCACAGGTACATATTCAGTGTTTCAACTTTGACATCCTGATACAAACGTGGCATTATAAAATACAAATAACCTAAACAGTACACAGATTCATAACTATCTGAAAGATTTCAACATGTCCTTGGTGGGAATCATCCTCAAATGGTGTTTTTCTAGCAGGGTTTTATGCTGGACTCATGCTACTCACACTACTGAATATTTCCATCATTGACATGGAAGTAAAAAGAAAATAACCATGGATAAATTTGCAGATGACACAAAGAATCCTAAATACAGATGAGCCCAAGACAATTATATTACTGATATGGTCCACTAATACGTACAGAGTGAAACAAACAAGCTGAGGAAGCAAATATTCCTTCTGTTGATATCAGCAGGTTAAGACCAGTTGCCATTCTGGTAAGGTTGCCTCAAGTAAGCACAAAATGTGCTACATTCTTTACTAGCACCAATTATCATTTAAACAAATACAAGTTATTGCCTACCCACCCTCCTGACTGAGTGCTGACACTTACATGAACATTTGCGCAGAATTACAGCTATAATTGAGAACTCAGAGTAACTTCCCTAGAACATGTTTTCTTATCTGCCCTCCAATATTTGTCACTCTTTGTGTGGCACCTGGGGCCTTGAGAAATTTCTTGTCTAAATCTAAATTCTTTATCACCTCTCAGGCAATTTGCTACAAATTGCTAGAGATTTCTCTTAACCAGATTAGGTGTCATGGAAATGAAGCTTTGGCACCAGCATGTCCTTTTAACCACCGTATCTGACTCCAGTGCTTCCATCTGGTGAGCACTCTACTAGTCAGCACAGTCATACAGCATCCCCACTTCTGGTGAGGGTACCGCACCCTCAGCAAATAACCAGCCAAAAGGATACACTCCCTGATGGCAGATGGGCATCTGGTGCCTCTTCCTCAAGGACTGCAGTACTAATTCAGTTTCTCCACCTCCGCTCCTCTAGGCTTCGGGTTCACTGACATTTGTTGTGGTTTTTCATATAGCTTTCAGCACAAGTTGGTATACTTAGTTCTTTTCCCCAGACCTTTCTATGCATTTTCACTCCAGTGCTCCATAATCTGCTTCTAAATTGTATCTTATGTTATTAAAGGACAGCTAGATGGCAAAAGAAGGAGAATAATTCGTAAGTAGTCATACTTGTTAAACCCTTACATAATTGATTATAGCTTTGATGAACAGTATTTTAGTTTCTTCCCTCTATGTTTTATATCCATGTGAAGATAACCCACTTAGAAATATCTTTCCTTTAGCCTACTTTTTAGTCTACTTTGTAGACTGCTTAATCTTTTCACTGGAATATATGTTTGCCAACACTGACAGCTATATTAGAAATAACACATAAAATACTCTTTCATGCTGGTATTGCAAAATAGAAGCCATCTCACTGCAGCATTAAGGAATTTTCATATTAAAAGTCATTAAAAAATAGATGCAACCTAGATCATCTAGGCTAGGAAATACAAACTCTACCAGTAAATAACATGGGGAAAATTGTGCCTTTTTCACTTGTAGATTCTATACAAGGAGTCCCCAGGACATATAAAGATAAGGGTTAGAAATGACATATGCAAGCAGTAAGGGTGCTACAAAGTGATTTGGTTTGCACATGGAGAATATACATACACAGTGTACATATTTATATACACACACTACAGTGTAGAAATACCAGAACTGGTTCTGAAGAAACTGGCTCAGAAAGCAGAAGCAGAGCAACTGCATTAGTATTGCTTTCCACCTGGGCTAATTAGTCCAGCTAATAGACGGGCTAAATCAGCGGGCACAGAGCTCTATGACTCTCCTCACACTGCTTTGTTACTCAGCTTGCTGTCCAGGAGCCAGCTCTGACAGCACTACTTCAAAATCTGTTGCGCCACAAAGGCATACATTTACTGCTGCACATCAATCTCTATAAGGCATAGAGTAACTATAAAGATAAACTCTTTTATTGGAGGGGATACAGCATGAAGGCTTGGGTTTCTGCTGCAGGAGAATGGTACATTTTATATGTAGTGTCATACGATGAAATGCATGAAGAACCACATGAGCAGAAACTGCAGTGGAGGGGTTCAGTTTCTGTTCTCAGTGTCTCCTCTCATGAGCATCTATACAACAGGGGTTTATACCATCCCAAAGACACAAAAAAAAGACTTGAGCATGGATTTCCTGCAGTGTCACGAGGAACACAGCCACCACTACTTCTGGAAAATAAATATATTGGAATGAAAGCTTCTAGGTGTCTGATTTCAGAGGAGGCCATCAGATTTATTTCCTACATGGAAGAAGTTCTTTCCCAGTAATATTGAGCCAGGTGTGTTTCAGGACACATGCCTGTCAGCTAACGTGAGCAGTTCATGCACTCCCAGAGCCGTGAACTTATTCTTTGCCTCCTGCTCACCACCAGAGAGGTGCTGAGCCTGCCAGGGAAAATACCTCCCTACAATCCGGCATTGGGCAATCCTTTGCTTCAGGCTCACCTCAGCAAATCCTTCCTGAGATTTCCAAACTCGCAATATCGCACAGACTGTCTGTGAGAGCTGGGAACTGCTTCACAGGGACACCAGGGGTTCAAGTGAGGTTTCTCCTCACCTTCCCACATGCCAGAGAGCTTTCTCATTGCCATTAGCCACTGGGAGATGATGCTGATTCTGCTGACCTCCACAGCACCAGCTTTCAAACTGGCCTGTGCAGTTCCTGTGGACAATAATCTCTTACCCTCTGGGTATTTCAGACCAGTGTAAGGGAAGCTGAAATCTTGCTTGGGGTGTTCCAGTGTTAAGCATCGACACATCTTTACAATGAAAATTAAGATTAGGCAGCTACTTTGAAACCATCTTTGTCTCCAGAGAGATGTAAAGAAATGGGAAGTAAAAATATATACTTGCAACGTTCAAGCCAGACAACAAAATGAAAAATGTTGACAAAATATTTGTGAAGAATCAGAAAAAAAATGCCTAATAAACAGCAAAAATGTCTTCCTGTATCCACTCATTTGCTTGTGCATAGTCCTTGACCCCTATTGTTGGGATCCCTGCTGTCCTTTCCATTTCACGTTGGAGGATATGTTCCTCAGAACCACAAACAATGGTATCTGTTACAATCACTCTCTTCCCCAGACACTTCTAGGGATTTCCTTCCCATGCAATTTATCTCTGCAAAACTCCTTCACTTCTAATCTGTTTTGAAAGGTATTTTGATGTGCCTTCTACAACCCAGTCAGTAGCACTGCCCTAGAGGTGCGAGTGTGACTTCAGCAGAGAAGTGCCATCTCCTGCCAGCCACTGTGACAGTGTGAAGCCAGGTTTCCCCATCTGGTGGCAAGACACACAGAGAAGGGATTAGAAGTGGGGCTAAACCCACCTCTTTCAGCAGATCAATTAAAGATTTCCCACTCTTACCCCTTGCCCAGCACCATGCACCACCACTTCCATAGGCAATTCTGTTCCTCTGCTTGCCTAAGGTTTATGAATTAACTTCATCCACTGAAACTTAGTTTTTATACCTATGGGTAACTGAAGAAACTTACTTAATACCAATATATGAGTGGAATTAAAGTACATGATAATCATAGGCTTTTTACTGAGACTAGACCAAGTGATAATCTGCCGTTCTGCAGTGATAATGTTTAGAGAAAACCAATCCCCAAAATCTGTCTTTGAGGAATTTTGCAAGAACCCTCTGCATGCAGGGAGTTCTGATTTCACCCAGAAGATAACATCACAGATAAAGCACAATGAGATATTTCTGTCGAGAAGAAATGGTTCAGCCCTTGGAGCTTTTGAAAGCTTTCTGCCTGATTAAAATACCACAAAATAAGATCCATTTTTCTAGCATCGAGGCCAGGAGATTTCCTCACCTCTGAGATAAGCAGCTGTAAATCTGTGGTTTCTAAGAAGACTGGAGATAATATAGCTGCAATACCAAGAAAAGTGGACGTCCCCTGCATGGAAGTGTCTGCCTTGGCAGAAACCAAGACGTATTTCTACCACTGCTACCTTTCATGTCCACTCTGGCTGTCAATGAAGCAGAGCTGCTGCCCTGACCCATGTATGCTGTATCTGGTGACACGAGCAGCTCAAAGCCTGTAGGAGCTGTAACCCACAAACCAAGAACCCTTGGAAATCAAAGACAGAAAATCTGACTAAAAGCATGAGGAAAAGCAGTGGGAGAGAATAATTCTGAACTAAATGTTGGTGACCAGGCATGACTAACCCACCTGGTGACCAGCTATGAAATGTCATGTCATTTACAGGATGTAAGAGCCACGTATTGACCGCACAAGTTGGGTGCCCAAAGAAAACAGACTGAATGAACAGCAACCTTTCCTGAAATGACCAGAATTATGACCATGAGATAGGGAAACTTTACTCAGTTCACTGTCAAACTGTCTAAAATAATAAGACATTAGGAAATGCTTTCAACAGAGTTAGGGGAAAAAAAAATAATAGAAAGGTGAAGGAGCCTGGAGACAAACTGATCTTCGTTGTGGCTACTTAGGGCCGAGGCTTGAATGGCTTTAGAGACTGAATTATCCTCATCTCTTAACAAATGATCCCTGCAGGTTATGCTTCAAGAACATAGGCTGGGCAGTATTTCAGTATGTGCTCTGTTGGCAGAAGGTTTTGATGTCCAGAGTGTCAATCAAATGCTTTTCAGAAGGCATTCTCTATCATTAGAGAAAATTTGCAAAAGGAAAAAAACAACCCACATAAAAAAACCCCTCACATACAAGAGTGACGGGAAAGTCTTGCTAAAGATGTACCTCATAAAATTATTTACAGCAACAGAGACTGAGTTCAGTGGAGTTATTCCACACTTCCACCACCACAGCCGTGGTAGGAGTTCAGCCTTCAGTCTTTGGAGAGTTGAAACACTATCTTGTTTCAAAGGGAAATCACTGAAACTCAAGCTGTAGGGATTTGTATCATGATGCTGATAGAAAGGCCAAACAAAACAAACATCAGAACAGTTCTTGAGAGTCAGCAGGATCTAAATTATATTCTTCCCTTATTAATTCAATTTTATTTTAACCCTCTTTTCTCCCATCTTATTTTTCTCTAGACAAGAACGCTTATAACCAAAGACTCAGACCAGCCCCTTTTAATCTTACTTCTATTTCAGTTCCAGTTGAGGCCAGTAACAATTCCTAATTATTTGATGGTCTTGAACTGCTTGCCAGAAAAAAACACATAAGTCTTAAAAATGGGAAATCCTGTGACAAGATGTCTCTGTAACCTATCTTAAGGTCAGACACTGGACATTTGGGTTGGACTAGATGATCTTCAAAGCCTTCCAAGCCAAACCATTCTATGATTATCTAGGCACAGTGTTTCCACTTCTCTCCACATTCTCCTTGGTGAGAAGCTGTAGTTCTCTACCATTCCCATCCACATGTAGTAGGTGTCTGCTTGCGTGCAGACAATACAATGATATTGGAGCGCACACACACACACAGAGACATAGGTGGAAGAACACACAAGCATACTCCTACGGCCATATGCAGGGATATACAATGGGACTGACAGCGGGAAATCAAGGCTGAAGGGTTCAGCAGGCTTTAGGGGCAGAGGTGGCAGTAGTAGTCAGTCACTCACCCTTGCAGCATGAAAGTCAGCCTCTTCCTGCCAGGAGCAGCACAGCTGGAGGTCACTTTAGGCAAGTGCCAAAAAACCCCCTGCCAGAAAATTCCCTGCTGAGGGTTGCCGAGCAGCAGCACGGCATCACGGTGCAGGGGCAGGAATGTGTGCTCTGCACACGGGGAGAAAAAGTTGGGGGCAGAAGGGAGGAAGATGCAGTGACATAGCAGCTTTCCTGGATCCAGGAGGTGCCAGCCATCTCTGGCTCAAACAGGTCCCTGCTGGGAAACACAAGCCTTTGCTGAGCAGTTACCCTGAGAGGGCTTTCATTTCCTGGTTGTAATCAACAGAAACAAAATTAAAGGTTCAATGTGAGTTAGAAGATTAAAAAATAGTTATTGAAGCTGCTTTGCAGGCCAGGTTTGGGTTTGGTTCAGTTTACTGTTAAAAATACTGCTTCCACTTACTGAAATTTCCCTCTGAAGCCTCAATAGCTTTAAAGAGTGCCTGGGTGCCTAAACTGATCTTAGGCTAAGCCCCCAAGGTCACACAGTATAAGGCCAAACAGAGCCTCATCTCACATCCTCACATACATGCAAGACATTTAGTACTTTTGGAGGGACTTAAACACATGGAAACGATGGTGGAGTGAGCAAGGATGAGTTCAGAGAGAACTGGCTACTTCGCTCTCCAAGCAAGGGTAGAAGTGTCCTCAGAGGGTAAAGAGTGGATTATCATTTCACTCCTTACTTTACTGTGTGCTAATTTTCTGTCATAAATAGTCTTTCTTGCTTCATAAAAATACATGCGATGCTAAACCACATTTTTAAACAAGTGATCAAGTCAAAAGAAGCACTAGATCCTTTTATGGCATCTTAGATTAAGCACCCAACATACTCTCTAAAAAATACAAAATGTAGGTGTACAGTATGTGAGCTTTACTAATATGTTCCAATCAATTGTTATTATGAAACAGGAAATGATCAACACCTAAAGAGTGCTTTCATTTGTTTCCCATATTGTTCTTCATTCTCGAAAGTGACTCGCTGAAACCACTGTCACAGCCCACACACATCCACCATTCAAAAAAAAGAAAGAGCCCAGATTTGACCTCACTTCTACTATTTGTAGTGATACTTTTTATATTTTTGGACTGTGGCTTTTAAATTTGAAGCTAAAAATAGCAGCCACCCCCAGAGTACCGTTTGCGTAGGGGGAATGTTTTGTACACAAAACTGTCTATGTCCCTTCCTTATATCACTCACTCCGCCTACACCTCTTGTTCTCCAAGACGATTTTCTGTGTAGATTAGTGAGACATTAAAAGTAGAAGCCCAGCGCTTGGTTAGTGGTGTTAATATGAGGAAGTTCAGTCAAGCATGATAGCTTATGACTCTTATGACTACTCGTTTCACACTGCAAATAACAGGATGGTACTTTACAGCAGTTAGGTCCTGTCCTGGAAACAAGTACCCAAGTGAAGAGGTCATTCATTTCAATAATATTATCTAAATCAAAGGAGTTATACATATATGTGTATATATATATATATATATATATATTTATATACATATGGGAGTGTCCTGACTAGATCATATGGAATCTCCACCAAGTTCTCCAGCAGCACTGTGTTAAATACTTCTGAGGAAAGCACAACAAACCATCAGATGGAAAATTAAAAAATAACTTCCCCGTAAGTGAGATTTCCATTGCTAGATACTTCTCTCACATCCTGAAGTATTTGTGTATCTCTGAAAAAAACCTATCCTAATACCATGGCATTTGTTTTCAGCATTATGTATTCTGGGCACTGACTCCTGCTGCACCATTCACCTCTGAAATCTTGAGGCAGGCATCAACACACAAACTTAAGAGCACATCATTGCGATAAATTGGCACGTCACCTGCTCTGTACTATCTGCCCATGCACACCATCCCCATGACTGAACATTTCCATTGCCTGCTTTATAACTCTTTTTATGTCTTGAATTCTTTACAAATGAGTGAAACTACAAAGAACATGCCAGTTGAAGCCATTCCCTTGTCTGTGGCACTGTATTTTCCAGTTTTGTACACATCCAAGGATCTAGGTAATTTTTCTGGCTGGTGATCCATACTGAGGTAGAATTTTCCATTGTCAACCTAGAGTTACGTCTGGGGGTAATTAGTAAGTGATGACAATGAATATAGAAACTACTGGGATAAATTAATAATTAAATATTTCTTCCCCTGTGAAATCCTGAAAATTTCTTTAGCCATTGCGTAGCCCATTCATCTCAATGAGTTGGGTTCCTCCACAGTTCTCCCCAGAACTCAGAATTCCATTTAATCTAAACTATGTATTTTTGCCATTTTATATAATGTTCCTTTTCCTAAGATGCCACAAAAGAGAAAGCTAAAGATCCTGATCCACCTGAGCTGTGCTTAGTGCACTAAGTGCCCTAGTGTATTGCATCAGGAGGCACCAACAGGACCTTGTCTACTCTCCTTTATGATCCCCCAGCACTCCTGAAATGTACAGGTGTTCTGCTGTGCCCTGTGTCCACACCTCTTGTTGATGAAGGATATGGATTACCAGAGGGAGTAAAACTGATGCATTTCACTCATGAGAAAAATGATGCAACTTTACTAATTTTCTAGTGAGTGCTCCCATTGTCAGCTCAAAATAAGTGCTATTTTGAATAAGAGCATCTGAGCTGTATATTAAAGTGTCCATATGTGTCATGCACAAAAATAAACACTGCCCTTGCACGTTAAACAGCACTTTTTCTGTCAGTGGAAAAAATCCACTCTGTTTCTAAAGCTGCTTATTTTGAATTTTTCTGATATATAAAGGTTCTCAGCTGGAGTTTCACCAGCTGCCAGCCACTGTCATTACACACAGGCCATAATGGGAACCTCTTGCTATCTGTATATTCTGAGTAATGGTCAAACATGGTACAACTGCTTCTCCCTGAACTTGCTGCCCCTATGTCCTCAGATCCTCCAATGTTCAAGAAGAGCTCAGTTCCTTGGGAACAACAAATTACTGTTATAAACACATTGATTTATCTAGCTGGGCCTTTGAGTAGTATTACTCCATGTAACTGCTCCATGTGAGCAACTAAAATCTGCTATAATTGTATTGGCTCTGTATAATGAATGCTTCGTAGTTAAGATCATGATTTCAGCCGCATAACTTGATCAAGAGTTGGGCTGGCAAGAGTCAGGATAAGACAAGGGTTTAAGATTCAGGTTGACAACAGCTATGATGTAGGGTTAAGGGATGTAGAAGGCTTTACTAAGGTAATGTTTGGGGCTTGTGCCAATATAATATCCCTTCCTAATTTTAGGTCTTCATCTTTGGATGTTAAGATTAATTCTAAGATTTTTTCTTAGGACAAACTTTAGGCCAGCAGGGGCTGATGAAGAAAGATCAGCACTAGACTGAGAAGGCGGCCTTGCTAAATTTAGGGCTGGTGCCAAGAGAAGCATGAATCCAAGATCAGTACAAATCCTTCCTTAACTTTAACACAGTGAGTCTTTCCAGCCTCATAAAAACTGAAGAGTCCACAATCATGATCATTCTTTGGAACCCTTGCCAGATCCAATAAAACTCACTGATTTTGCTTGCCTGTGCTTTCTTCCATCACCTAAACCTTAAACCCAAACTGTCTTCCAGCACACCCAGCCACCCCCAGCCATTCCCAGACTCCAACCTGGTTCAGGATGTCAGTCTGGGAGGTAAATATAACTCCAGGACATGTTCCTGTCCTATCTTGAATTACAAAGACCCTTGTGATCCAAAACCCAATTTAAGTTAGTCCGACATTTAATCTTACTTGTTCCTGCCAGTCCCAGATCCCAATGTCAAGCAGGGCTGATATAAGGGATTTTGCAGTGTCTGAAAGGAGTTGATAAGTTTAGGATTGGTTTTAAAATTTCAGCTTTGGGCAGCAAAGACCAAGGGCAGCTTGTGGCTGCCTCCAGCAGAAATCCGGCTGGCACCAACATGGGCCACATCACCAATTTCAAATCTGGGGCTGGCAAAGGTAATTAGATTCCAATAGGCTGAAGAGTCTACAACTGCTGGAATAGCTCCACTTCCCAAATCAATCAATGAGCCCAGAAGTTATGAGTCTATACATTTGTGGCCATGAACATTAAAGGCCTCTTCTGTGGTATTTGGTATACACACTCATGTAAATAAACTTCATGGTGAGAAAACCTAGGAATAAAATCTAAGTGACAGAATACTTCTTTTTAATTAATATTATTTTTAAAATTACTTAGAAAAATACAAAGGTTATGAAGTCTAGGCCTCAAAAGCTGGGAAATGGAATTAATTTAATAAATTAAATTTCATTTAAGTGTATGCTGCAAGTGCATTACAATTCAGCCTTTAATTGCATGACAACATAGTGGTTTTCCTTGTGTTATTGAATGCCTTGGGTGGATATTCCTCCTTGGTATAAGAAGAAATCTACCAGGGCTGGGTAATTAATGATGGTACAATTAGTAGGATCACTACCTTAGATGCTGAAAAAATTGTAGAATGTCAAGTGAATGGGCAAAATTATTCCAGAATGGAGAAATAAAAAAGATTAAAGAAAATAGAGAATTTGAAAATGCAACACACTGTGATAACTTACACTAAAAATATTTAAAACTGTTCCAAATCACTAAAACCAAAATAATGGTTATCTGACGCTAAATATCTCCAGATTAGAGAGCCGACCTGTAACTGAATCCATGCTGGCTTGTCCCAATCATGTGCTTCTTTTGACTTGTGATAGCCCTGAGGAGAATTCCTTCTGTAACTCTCCCAGGGACTGAAGTAAGACTGATGGGCCTATAATTTCCTGGATCCTCCTTTAAGCCCTTCTTGTAGATGGGGGTGACATTCCAGTCTTCTGGGACATGTCGCAATCTCCATGACTTCTCAAAGGTTTTGGAGTGTGGCCTCCAAACAACATAAGCCAAGTCCCTTGATACCCTTGGGTGGATATTGTCAGGGCCCATCGATCTGTAGGGGTCAAGCTCCTGCAATAGTTCACACACCAACTCTTCCTTCACTGACAGTGGGTCTGTGTTTGCATCGACCTGGATTTTTATTCCCAGTGAAGGTAATTCATTCTAATTGGTGAATCCAGATTAATTTGGGTATCATGAAGACAGAAGCACAAGAGTGCCTGCAAAGAAATACATCAATACTGAGCTGGATATAGTAAAATAAGTGTTCGCAAGAGGAACATTGGAAGAAATGCTGACAAAGTACACACTCTCATCTTATGGGGAAAAATAGCACATAAGAAAAGAATTTAAAAAACCCACCTATGTATCTTTGTGCAGATATTCTGATATTTAAAAAGAAGACATAAAACTGATCCAGGAAACATGTAGAGAACACAAAAAACCTAGATGTCAAAGTTAGCAACCAGTCACTCAAGCTCAGCCAGAAAAAAAAATCAGAAGTAAAAATAAAATATTGAGACTATCCACATGCTTAAAATAAGACAGACTCATTTTTCTGTGCTGAATTTGGACCTGAATGAGAACTCAACGGAAATAACAGAAGCTTTTGTACATTTTTACACCACAGTGACATCAGCACATAGACTGAGGAAACGCTTCAGTGCTCTGCACTTGTAGCTTGGTGTGCCTCACTTAACCCACCGGTCCAGGTCAATACATTCATGAAATCATGCGCACTCTTGGTCATGATCCTTTCCAAAGTCATTTTCTTTGCAAAAAGATCAAACAGGAACTTCAGTCATTCACATGAACATGCTTCATCAGTAATACCTATGAGAACAAGACCAGAAGCCACTATGTCTGACTTAAATCAGATTTAACTTCTCTGCTTCCCTGTGAGGGCAATAATATTCATTGTCCCTACCCTTGAAAGTGGTTGTTGTAAGGACTAATTAACGTGCACTATATTATTCTTCTAAGACTGAGAGAATTGCTAAATAAAACTGAATTCCTGAGGGGTTTATGACTATGATTTGCTCACTTAGCACCTTCATTAAATAATAAATAAAAAGCTACAGAATGTGTTGGATATTAAACCAGACTTTAAGTAATGACAGGGTCTGCAAAGCACGGCACTGAGCATGGACAGTAGTTCTGAAAAATGTAGGGAAGGATGGCTTTCCAGCTGGGCCCAGAAATTGGAGCACTTGGGAGTGTATTTTTATTTTCTGCCTATTACAAAGCAAAACAAACTGATAGTTCCATAAATATTAAATGCATCAGTGAGAAAAAAAAATAATTATGTTTAGTTACTGTTGAATGTTGATGAAATATGTTCTAGACATAGACAGCTTCTTCATCCTTCCAGCCTACTGTAATGATGAGAGGTGCGTAAAGTCCATGGAAAATTCTTTACTATAAATCTCACAGAGGCGGCAAAGAGCGAAAAATGCTCTCGCAATTCCAACATGTGAGGGGCAAAAAGCAAATAGAAATTTAGTATAGGGAAAAAGATTGCTAAATTTTGTCCTGTGGAGTAAATAGAGTTGCTTTGGTCCTACCTAATACACAGATTTCATAGTTCTGATTCAGAAAACTGGAAATAACTTCCAGCAGCAATCCCACCCTAATATGTTAAAGCATTAGGCATAAAGCATAAGGTTCTTGAACTCTGTTTCACAACGCACTGAGCTGACTTTAAATTGAAAAATCAACATGGATGGCAAGCAAATCCTTTAATTCTTTAGTAGTAGTAGTAGTAGTAGTGTGGTGAAACCCAAACAATCTCATTTATAAACTTAGACATTATTCTAGATGTTGTACAATCAAAAATAATCATTTATGTGTCAAAGAGTTTCATGTGCAAGTGTAACGTGAAACACAGCAGAAGGATGAAGAGAGCAAATAGAAAAAAATAATTAGGTTAACTAGTGCAACAGTGTTATCATGCCAGCGTATTGACTGGTCTCCTTCTTGGGGGAAGGCAGCACGGAAAAGGTATGTTAATGACAAACCAGCAGGAAGATGATGAGGTATCTTGGAAAGTAATTATAAGATGTGTAAAGGGTAGACCAGACAAAAGCCAGTGAAAAATACTATGAGTACACAAAGGAGGCATTGCAGGCCAGTTGAAAGCAACAGTCAGTTAATCATTTTTCCCTGCCTTTAAGTTGTTATGTGACTTCAGACAAAGCACAGTAGTCAGGATTTCCAAACATAGCTTCAGTGATTCAGTTTAGTTAGAGACCCTTCAGAAGCACCTGACTTTCAGCAAGCATGTATCTCATCTGTTTTGGAAAATCAGGTCTCTCTAGGTGGTTTAGGTTGGACATCAACAAACTCAGCTATTTGCCCCAAAATCTCAAGCCACTTCTGATATTCTTGGCCAATATAACACTTCAGTATTCTTATCTCCAAAAAGAAAACAAAAACGCTTACCTGAGCTGACCGTTTCACTCACTAGTTCCTGAATGCAGGTGTGATTGGATAAAAGTGATGGATAAAAGGCTACCAAAAAGTGAACGATTATGGATGTGTATTAACCAGTGACTGCAAAAGGCTGGTATACACCTCTAAACAGTTACACTGGAAAAGGTAATTAATATGGTAAGACTACACCAGATATACAGATATATAGGCAAATAAAGCCAATGCCAGCTAGAGTATTAGGGATAAATGAAAGTGAGTCCAAAGATAACATGTAGTAAACTTCCTAGTTATATCTGAGATATTGAATCTGTTTATCCCATAAAGCAAAAATATTGTTTCCCAGGGAATCAGAGAAGAATAGAACTGCAATTCTCTGGTCACATCAGGAGACCAACAGAGGTGAGAGAAGATTCAGGTTTTAGAGATCATTCTATCCTAGGGAGCCAGTGCCATGTGAACATCAAAGAAACTCTTGTCTATGCTATTTCTCTATCCTGCTCTTAAACTAAATGCTTGAGAAGATTGATGGACATTAGTTATGTTTCTCATATGAGTAATAATGGACTAATCATGCAAATTTACAACATTACTGAAGCAATTACAGCTAAATTATAAGCAAAGTCTGTTTTATTAATGACTGTGACTCAGAACAATTCCACCATCTCTTCTGTTGTGACAGCAGCTTACAAAGTCCAACAACTGAGTGTCCTGTAATCTGTCCATGACCTGATAAATCCTCAGATGTCAAAGGTGCCCCTGGTGTGCCACAGGATGGGTAGAGTAAGTCCCCAGCCCACCACTGAGACCTGTGGCTCAGAAAGGACCTACCATCCCAAATAACTGAATGGACAATACCTAGCAGAGCATCTCCCATCACCCTGCGGATCTCATTACATACAAGAGAGTGCTGCTACCCCACAGGTCTCCTGTGATGTGACTCAGTGCCGAGCACTACAAGAACAGGCAACTCTTGGAGCTGGAAGAATTGTTTCACTTTGTCAAACTCCACATGGTATTTTGCTACCACATTTTAAAAGATTTGTAAAACATGCATTTTCATTTCAAGAAACACACTTCTTCAATAGCACAGATTCTAATATTTCACAGGCATTGGGGAATGCATTGTCACAACAAGCAGTGCTTATAGGAGACAATTGGTAAGAAAGGGCATGAAGAATGAAAAAGATAGTTAACTGCACTCCATAACCTTGCTGCTCTTCTATCTCAGGAATTTCCTCGGCTTGCACCTACGATGACATTTACTTGAATTACCTTATAGAGAGAGAGGAGATGATGCACCAAATACCTGATTTACTCACTCAGAGCCACAGTGACTCAGTGAAAGGTTATCCTTATACCATACGTAGGCAACATTAAGGCTTCATCCTACCATTAATGAAGTCGACATCAAAAGTCCTATGGACATCAAAGTGTCAGGGAGGAGGCTTTTACTCAAGGATGTTTAGGAACGTCTCATGAGCTATCCAAACAACTGCTCAGCGACTGAAAGACAACTCTGACATAGCCATTAATAACATAGTCTACTTATAATGTAATTTTACTGCAGGTCTATGGCTGTTGACATTATGGTTGCAGAGTTATATGTGGTGGAACATAGTAGGAGATCCAAGAGGTCCTGGAAATCTGAAGAAGGAGCTATAAAATGCTAAGACAATGAGAAAGGGGGGATGTATCTACTAACTTTATTTTATATGGTAGCATGCTAAAACAAGGGAACAGGAAGTTTGTAAAGAAGATTGTGTAACACAACCTTTTTTTTCTTTAGCTATTTTTGCCTCTTTCTACTGCTTGTGTAACATGAGCCTGTGTTCAAATTTTACTTGCATCCCTGAGGCTGAATTGAGTTGATCATTATCTACAAGACGAGACGCCTGTACTGATCGTTAAGTTTAGCTGCAGGGTCTGAAATCATTAATTAAAATATAGATGAGATAAAGGAAAACACCAGCAATTGCATCACCATCGCTAGGAATGATGGTTTAGTTCTCGGTGCTGCTAACTAGAGATTTAGCACTGTTAGCAACAGGTTAGGAAGCACTTGGGATGAAATAAAGATTAGGGTAGCCTACCTTGCCATCGAGGTACCTAACCTTGCCATCAGAACAGCAGTTATCGGTGAAAGTTTCCGTGAATGTCATTAACTCACCCTGAAAAAATCGCCCGACCGGGCGAGAAACGCGTTTCTCGAGGCAACGGCACCACCTGCAGCCCGCACTCGGGGTAGCGGGGAGGGAGCGGGGAGGGAGCGGGGAGGGAGCGGGGAAGGAGCAGCTCCTGCTGTGCCGAGAGTGGGAGGTGGGCAGCACCGGTCTTAGAAACCCTCCCGTCTCTTGGCCATGCCAGACATAATCCCCCCGCTTCCACGCCTTCCTGCGTAATACTTCCCCCATCCTTCTCCTCCTCTCATTCAGCTGCTTCCCAGCCCATCACGCCTGGTCCCCGCTCCTCTCCAACCTATTCATCCAGGTTTTGACACGGATTTCCTTCCCGACTGACCCATCCGTGTCCTGCATCATCCCAGCAGGCGGCTGGAGGTGGGGAACCACAGGATACAAGCACAATACTCCATCCTGTGCTTTCTTGCACTTTGTAGGGATGCCGGGTTGCTTCTGCAGGGGCATCACCTGCAGAGATAAAGAAGTCATTATCCCACTCTACTCAGCACTTGTCAACCCACACCTGAAATACTGTTTTGGTCCCCACTATACAAAACAGATGTGGACAGTCTGGAGACGGTCCAGAGGAGGGCCACCAAGATGACCAAGGGACTGGGAAGCCTGCCCTGTGAGGAAAGGCTGAGAGAATTGGGCCTGTTCTGCCTTGAGAGGCTTGGGGGAGACCTTATCACCATGTTATGGAATTTAAAGGGTGGCTACAAAGAAGATGGAGATTCCCTTTGTACAAGAGGTCATATGGAAAAGATGAGAGGTAATGGGTACAAGTTACTCTTGGGGAGATTCCAGTTGGCCACAGGAGGAAAATTTTTCACAACAAGAACAATCAGTCATTGGAATAATCTCCCCAGCGAAGCGGTGGATTCCCCGTCATTGGACATCTTTAAGATTCAGCTGGACAGGGTGCTGGCCCATCTTGTCTAGACTGTCTTTTTGCCAAGACAGGTTGGACCAGATGATCCCTGAGGTCCTTCCCAACCTGGTATTCTATGAGTTTAGGATTCTCAAGGTCCCAAAAGGGTGAGAGCACCCCACTCAGAGAAAGGACCATTTATCAGTTTAGCTAATTAAAAACTGAGTATTGTTTGCTGAACCAATAAATAGCAAACTAACACTTGGTGACTGCTAATTGTATTAAGTTAGATTAAATACTTAGATTAAATACTCTCAACCCATCAGATGGACACACCCACACTCAGAATAAAGCCTTTCTGGGTACACCAAGAAAAAAATAATTTCTTCTCCTGGAGTCTGGAAGAGGGAACAAGCCTTACTTTACCCAGCTGGCTCCTGTATTCCCAAGTCATCTTTGCTTATAGTCTTTCTTTGCCATTGATGCTTTCAAGGAATGTAAATGCTAGTTTTTATTTCTTTTTGAAAGGTGTCCATCACAAGTTTTACTGGGATCAGGACTATATGTTGTGTATGAGTATCTGAGAGGGATGAGCTAAGGGGAACAAGTGAACCTGAGAGATTTTTCACCTTTTTGAGGAGACTAACCTTTAACATTTTTTGATGTAGGGAATAAAACTCTAACCAAACTGATGCGGTATCTTCCCTATACATCCCAGTTGCTGCCCTATTTGCTCTTGTCCTGGCCAGAGCAGAGCTGTCCTTAGCTCCTGTCTTCTTCCGGCCCACAGATGTTTCTTCCTTCTTTCCTTTGGGAAGAACTGAACAATGAATGACCCTTCTTGGTTTTCAGTTGCTTCCAACAATAATCCACACTGTTAAATTCAAAGAAGACTTTGTATATAAAAGCTCTGAAAAGAAAAAGGAAGTTGTGGTCTGACTGCTTCTATCATGTCATTAGCATTAAAATAAAAAAGGAGATGAAACAGTCACCAGCATCGGGACCTGTTGTCTGGGAAATCATTACCAGTTACCAGAAGAAAGGAATTCCTTGGAAACAACAGCTTTAGAAGCCAGAAGGAAGTTGTGCAACTGTCAGTGGTGAAGACAGCAGTTCTCATAACACAGCAACAGGATAGAGACGTAATAACAACTCATCAAGCTGTGTCTGAAACCCTTGTTATTATCACCATCCCTGGTAACCAGTTCAGCCCTCCAGGCTGCAGACAGCCAAACTGCATAATTACTAGGAATGCTATCACAGGGTATTTTTCTTTTTATACTGCTTAAAAGTTCTCAAAAAGGATTAAGAACCCTACGAAGAGGGTAATTATTATTTTCTCCACTTGACAAATCAGGAAAATGAGATATGGAAACTTTAACAGACTTATGCAAAATACTCCATGTTATAATTAAGAGATCAGAGCGCCTACCTTCAGGGTCAAGCTGCTGAATTAATTTATGTTTATATATTATGTAAATTGACTTATTTTTAAAGAAAGTTTAAAATTAGTCTTGACTCCTGAATTTTCCTTCTGGTTCTGTCACTGGTCTATTTAACAAAATGCAAAAGACATATGCAAATCAAGCCACACCTGCCTCACTTATGATTGCAGCCTTTAATCAGCTGATGACTATGAAGCTGTCTGAGTTCCTACGATGAAAAATATTTAACAGCAAATATCATTGCCATTATATATACTTTTATATTTATACAGAAGTATGAACGTCAAGAACTGGGAAGTTTACTCAGGAGTGACAAAGCAGAAGGAAATAGGCAAGGGACTTTACAGAGTTTCTCACTCTATCGAGATATGGTAAGTGTGGGAGATATATTTCTGATTTTGCCTGGAAACAAAGCACATCCTGCTCCCTACACCTATTGCACTACAATATTTGAAGCAACATCACTGAACATTCTGTCCTATGAGCAGCAGGAGTTTTGGTTACTACATGCAGTGAGAAAGATTCACACTGCTCTAAATTCACTTACACCTCTGATCACATGATAATGTGGAATTTCTGTTCTCTTTTATTCTATATAAAGTATATAATATATGGACTACTCTAGTATATTACTCTCTTCTGTAAGACCATGACAAATATCTCCCCTTTTGCAATTTGTTTTTTCATCTTTATTGAAAGAATAAAATTAATTTGGAGCCAACCCATTCAGGACAGCTGTGAGATAAGTTGTCGTCAGACGGTTATAATTCTGAATGCATGATCCAAAGACCAACAACTTCTTGATAGACAAACAGAAGTTCTAAACTAGCCCTTTTTTGATCTTCCATGTAATTAATCAGGCTGATACAGTCTATCAGCACCTGTATGTGTTATCTTTTGATGCAGTGAAAAACGTATAGCCCGTGATTTTCATGGTCTAGAGCTCCAGCAAGTTCATGCAACCTGTGGCCTGAGACGATCTACAGAAACTCCAGGCTCCGTGAACTCACACTACTGTCAGCCTGGGTAGGACTTGTGAAAGAAAAAGCACCCTTCAGGCAGAAGAGTTGTGCATCATCAGAGGCGAGGTAAAACTCGCTGTGATGTGTGACTGGGATAAGCACAGCATGCAGTTTTTTTGCACATCTGACATGGAGAATCACATTAGCAGATGCTGAGACGAGCCCCAGAATTTTACAGCATTAGCAAATGATTACTGTAGAAGTAAGCATTGGCTAACATTGGGCTCATGTGTGCTTATGAACTTCTGAACTAGGGCAATGCCCTATTTCACAGGCAAAGACACAGAGAATACGTAAGGAACTATAAACTTGGAGTGACTATTTCTCACCAGTCAATCACCAAGAGCCACTGTAACCTAAGAAACGAACACCATAACTGCAAGGTTTGTGGTGATGACTCTTACGTCCACAGACGGTCCGGGTGGGAAGCTCTCTACTGATGATTATGACTCATAAGGAACTGAAAATTTTTTGCCATGAGTTGGCTTAATGATAATGTAAATGTAAATAGTCTGAAGACTGAGAGAGGCAACAAAAAGATCCTTGATCTCAGGTAAGAGTCTTTGACTGTGATCAGCCCCTCAAGGAAGCATTCAAAGCTCTGTGGACAAAGGATTCTTCTTAGCAGAATAAAACACAAAACATCTCTTTGCCAGGTTTTCTGCCCTGTAGGTAATCTGCAGTGGAAATGCAAGAACCAAAGGCCTTCCAATATTTATGAGCAGATGGAGATTTCTTGTCAAAAGGGCCTCTAAATGCAGTTGCATTTCCCCTTGTTCTGGGACAAAAGACATGAGCAGGTTTTGAGCAGCACACATATTGGTGGGACATAAACTCCTGGTCCTGCATGCCCTACTGTTGCCAAAAATTTGGCTCTGCCTCATTTAGCAGGTCATCAGCATCATTCATCAGTATAGTATCATAGCAGGTCATTATTCCTCAGCAACAATACAGTTACGAATAATTGAGTATCTTATGCTGAGAGCTCTGCTGCTGAGATGCATGACCTCTGTCCATGCAGGAGCAGGCACTGAGCTCCTCTCTCAGACAGAACATGTGGCTCACCTGGAGATCACCACTGTCCACGGTTACATGCAACTTAACGCTAGGGATGCCATGGGAAAATCCAGTGAAATTTCAGTGACTATTCCTTTATCCTACAAAATAAAATCTGCAAATAAACAACAATAATAATAAAAAAAAAAGCGCCACAAGAATGCCACGGCAGAGAAGCTGAAGTCAGCTGTGGCCTGAGATGCACTGAGGCTGGAGAGCGCTCCCACCCCACGCCCGTGGAAGGAGGCAGGCTGCAGCACGGGCGCTCGCTGCACTTAGGCTGTGGTTAGAGCTGAAGGCTCCATCCTGAGTGACTGCGAGCACGTATAGCCACGCTGTGAATTCGCCTTCTCAGAAGAGAACGCGGTGTACTGCTGTAAGAGCCTTTGTGGTAGGTAGTGCAGCCCAAACAGAGCAACAATTTAAACTTTGTCTAAATTGGGGCCTGCGATTCTTACTGACACAGAAATCAGCCCCAGAGCTGGTGTCGGTATAGCAGTATAAGAGCATCTCCTAAATCAGTGGTAAACATGCTAAAATTTATTTCAGAAATTCAAATAACACTGCAGCAGCAAAAGCATTTTTGCCTCCTTTTACGACTATCAATTGCTTCCACCTGGACTGTTATCAGTGTGCTGGGAAAGCTGTATTTGCAAAGCATTCCCAAAGGAGGCAAGAGGATAATGGGGATTTCAAACAGCTGTTCTCAGCTATGTCCCCTGCATCAGCCACCACAAAGGAACCCATTCTTAGCACTGAAGCCATTACTGTTTCATCAGTTATTATTTCAGCAAGAATATTGTAAATATTTAGACATTACAATGCAGGCTGTCACCCAAGCAAAAAAAGATATCCCTTCTAAACAGCTAGTAAATTGATGACGCCAACAAAACAAAAAAAACAAAAAAAGCTTATTTAAAAAGATGATCGGGGATAAAGACTAAAGAAGCACACGTGGTACACGTTTAATGCTTTTCACTTTCCCATGTTCTATTCCCCTCCCGCAGCAGGGGCGGCAGAGCCCGGGGCACCCTCCTGCGCTCCGTCGCCTGCTCCTGGCTTGTCGCTAGAGGGCAACGGAGGCTGCAGGCACAGAGGAGAGAGACGGTCCCTGCAGAGCCTCGGCGTCCCCAGAGCTCCTTTCTGTCTCGGTTAGCCCGAGTCAGCCAGAAGGGCCAAACACAGGCGGGGATCATCGCCTTTAAATCCTTACATTGCTGTCTGGGCTGCGTGACACACTGCGGGGAGACAGCCGTGGGAACGCAGCTGTCCCCTCCTTCTCTAGCTACGCACTTTGTATATAAAAAAAATAACCAAACCAAGCCTGTTCAGTTTGGCTTTCAGCCCTCAGACGCGTGCCCTCCCCAGCATCTCAGAATCACAGAATCACCTAGGTTGGAAGGGACCTTTCAAGATCATCTAGTCCAA
>JAOXJM010000033.1:49848935-49863862 GCA_026413425.1 Tringa solitaria | reverse complement strand
GATGTTGAAGAGAACCGGCCCCAGTACCGAGCCCTGTGGGACACCACTTGTGACCAGCCGCCAGCTGGATTTAACTCCATTCATCTCCTGCAGTGCTTATGCAAAGCAGCGTGAACATGCCGGCTGGGACACGGCTACACCTTTTTTGGGAGGGAAGAGGGAAGCAACATCCCACTGGTAAAGGCCTTTGCTGCTCCCGTGTGATAGGCAGCTGGGAAGGAACAGCTGTGCTTCCAAGATGTAGATAAATGGCGTGAATCAGATTTGGCTTCCTTTGCAACCATCACGCCCAGACACAACGCAACTGCTACCTCTGAGGCACGGCTGAGCGGTGGGGTGGCAGGGGGGCTGTGGGGACGGGGTGCATCCTGAATCAAGACCCTCTGGCAGGTTCATGCACCTCAGGTGGAGCCCAGCGCTGCGTCTCAGCCCACGGCAGGTGAAAAATGCTTCTGCAGGGGCACCCCTTGCTTCCCCTCCTCTTGCTCTGCCACGCTGTGCTGCGGGGTGACCTCCAAGGGTCTTCCTTCCTTCCTCAGAAGATGCCTCGTGCCAGATTGGCCTGTAGGTCTCACCCTCACGTTTTGCAAAAAAAAAAAAAAAAAACATGAAAGAGCAAAATTCTAGAGATTCAATCCCCAGCAAAAGACTGCAAAGGTCAGTTATGGATTTGTGCAGGTTCATAATAAATTAATAAATAAATAAATAAATTGTGGGAAGGATGGGATCATTTGTTCTGAGCTTTCCCTACAGGTGAGACAGGAGAGGGGAGGTGGGGAGGTTTGATGGGACCTCGTGACATCCCCATCCACTGTGTGACCTCTCTTCCCCTCCAGCAGCAGCTGGGCTGGTGCCAGAGAGCTGCCTAACTGCCCTTTCCAAGTCAGATAAGCCAGTGGTATTTATTTATTACTATGTTATTACTTTTTTTTATATTGTAGTCAGGTCCAGAGGAGTGTGGGACTCTGGCAAAGAGGAGGAAATAAAAGATCAATGGTTATTTACGAAACAAGGCTTTTGATAACAATATGAACAGATTAGATTAGAAGCATGGGAAATACTGGACTTGCCATTTTTTCTGTGTTGATTTTGACATGCTTTCTATTTTTCAAAATACTGTATTTATTACTTTTCCTAAAATATCATACTCGAACGTATTGAAGAATAGGAAAAGAATGTGGTCATATCATTACTGTGTTGTGTGTATGTATATAGTTGTATATTTACAGATATATGATTAGGTATATCTTTACACGGTGACTTCCAGTTCACAAGCTTGATATTTTTCCCCAGTATCCTTCTGCACAAGTGTGGGAAAAGAAGGAAAAACTTGTTATCCAATACATGGTTATTCTAGAGCACTAGAGCACTCTGCAGATATTAATTTACTATATGGGCAGTTTAAGTAGAAAAGAAAATCTAGAAAACATTTTTCTGTAAAAGTACATTTAATGATGAATAATAATGGTTCAGCTTCTTCTAATTTAAAATCTTCCTCTGCTTTTATTTGCCCTTTTCTTTATTCAGTTAACTGAAATAGGCCTTACAATCCTGAAAATATTAATTTTATGCTTGTGAGTATCACAGACTGATTTCAAATGGGCCAATAATACACAAATTGAAGCCTGTCTGTAGTTTCATGAGTCATGGTCTGCAGATTTATCCAACAGCCAAAATCCTTGGTGGACCTTAAGAAGGAAAACTATTGAACAGCACAAATAATTTTTTTTCAGCAAAGATAATGATTAGATCAATTCTTTCCATTAATATTGCTGGGTTTATGTCATTTTACAATAGGGCAAAGGCTTGATGAGGAGTCACAGATCTAATTTCCATTGTGCCCCAAGACTGTACAAGATAAGGTAAGATTCAGCTGATAGATAAAATGGTGAAGAATTGAAGGAATGGAAGAGGATGGTAAGTCAGAGGACTAATTTGATGTCAAATCAGTGAACTTCAAAGTTCAAACTATCTAGCTTAGGAAGAAAGACATATGAGACAAATAAGTTAAAAAATTAGAATATATGAAAACTTGGAGTCATGACTCAAAGCACAGGGTTTAAGGTAGCCTGAGGGACCATAAAATATTCCAAATTCATGAAAGGTGGCATTTTTGAAGTGGGCTGGTGAATCTACACTGAATTTCTGTGAACACTTCAAGCTTACTTTTTAATTTTACATTAACTTACTTGCTTTTAATTAAAAAGTTTTAATTTTATTTTTAAATCAATTTAAAAAAAATAATGAATTGAATCTCACCATGATGCAAAGCAATTTTAATCTAAATTCTCAGACTCGCCAATGGCAGACCTCTTGAGGAAACAGGCACTGAGCGATTGTATGTACTAGAAGCTTACAACTAATGACACAGGAGAAAATTGCACTGATAGTGACACCACAGATGTTCACCCCAATCATATGATACTTGTACAAGCAGCTGATCATATGATACTTGTACAAGCAGTTTCAAGTCAGTGCAATCCCAACTAGAAATTACACCGACGAGAGCTGCTGACACACAGACGTACAGCACGTGTTACGTTACATTTACATAACATGGTACATGAAACTCCCCACGTACTTCACAAGTATTTCCCAGGACAACCCAGCACAAGGGGAAGCACCCACCTGATGGGGAAAAAATGACAGAAAGACCATGTGATGTCACAGTGTAGAGCTGGGCCCCACAAAATATTCTAATGATTAATAAACCCAAATTTAAGCCCGTCAGAATGCACCGCTGCCTTCCATAGTCAGGCAAAGTTACTAATTTTAAAGAGTGTGTCACCACAGATATGGTTTCACGAGGATGAACCTTGGACACACCGTAAATTTAGACTAAAAATGTTCATTTGAATTAAATGAAAACTTCAGAGTGTGGGCACTCCAGCTGAGTGACTTTGCTAATTGGGTAGGAATTCTTATCACGCAAGGATCGCTGCTCTATGTTCAGTGTCTAAGGCAGCCCCCAGAAAACCACACTGCAGAACATGCAAAATGTGGAGGATGAAGATAACGAAAGCTCTCTAAGTGAGGAAAAATGATAATGTCTTTGCAATTACAGTTCTGAATAATGTGTGGGAAAGGCAAAACCAGCAAAATTCAAAATACACACAAACCTGCACGTCCAGATACACATGCCTGCTACGCAGCCATGAGCTAATGATCACGGTCAGAAGTGTCACCACCTGGGATAAACATAGGAACCCCTGCCTGTGACAAGGCGTGTAGCCTACCAGGCTGTCCTGGATGTCCCACCGAGGCATGGTGCAGTAAGGCATACCTCAGCGTGGTAAACTGACAAAGGTGCCACCGGGAACCACTGATGCTCCTCACCATATGGTCAGAAAAAGCATTATCCAGAAGGCTTGTCTACTATCTGGGATGATGGATCCACAGGACTTCAACAGAGCCAAATGCAGCACTTTACAGCTCACGACCATATGATTGCTGGATCCACTGTTTCCCTCTGCCACCATCCGTTTCCACACCACAAGGAAACCAAGAAAACTGATAAAAATATGGAAAAGATCTGATTTATCTCTTCAATATTAATGTTTCTGTAAGGGAAATTTAATCAAAAATCTCACAGATGCCATTTAGAAATGAAGATGGCCATTGACTGGCAATGTTGATTTATCGCTCCTCTGAAAGGTGTTCAGTATTTTACCAAAACTGACGAACTGCAGCTGAGATTTTTTTTTTTAACAGCATCACTTCTCAGCTTCTTCCATAATCTGTTTGACTTCTCAGCAGTCAGATGGAGATTTTTTTATTCTTTTTAGAATAAATCAATATTAAATCTGAATATATATCAACAGGTTTGGTGCTGTCATAATAATAGAAGGCAAGTGACTGTGAGCTAAAAATGAAAGAGTTCAGGACAGAAACAGAAACCTGAGCAATTGTGGGAAAGGACATCAGATTCAGGCTGTGATTATAAATTCAGATGAACGATAAACCTAGTTTCAAAGGCTTTCCCATGGTAAGTTTAAGTTAGCTGGTTCCAAAGCAGAGGTTAAGCTTATTTGAAGTGATATGAGAAGAAATCAGTGAGAGGAAGAACTGAATCTCTGGTATAGAATTTGCCTCCTTCTCTAGAACAAAAGTTGGAGTTTTTTCCTACATTGGCTACAGTAAATAGCATTACTAAAAACACGGTAGCTTTTACTGGTAGTAAAGAAGGAAACTGAGAGGCAGCGTGTAAAATGTAACATACATTATGGGAAAATGATGACACAGATGAAACTTGTGAAAGAGTACATTCTCCTATTGATGTGAAAATGTTCATTGGCTTTGCGTTTTTGGTTCTCCTTTATCTTCTTTCTAGAGAAAAACACACGGAAATAATATGGAAAAATGAGCGATGCTGTCACAACTTGCTTATGAAACAGAACTCTGTGTCTTTACAGTGACAAAGTATTAGAACAGATTTCATTTTGCCTCATTATGTCCTTTCTGAAACCCCCCTCCCCAGTTTATATTGAGATGAAATTTCTCTGTTTGGGCTTCTTTATGTTTTAATGCATCTGTTTTTCTCTGCTTATATTTTTTTAAATTGCCCTTTAATTCCTCTTCACGCAAGGCTTCCTATCACTAAAAGTGGACTAAGAATAATTACTTTGTAAACTGCTTGAAAAGCAGATGAAGAGTGCTAGGTAACATTATTACTGCTAAATAATAGCAATTTTCAGTGTATTTCTGCTGAGCCAGATGAACACTCCATGTCTTTTATTCGATGTGGATCAATAATTTGAGCAAATACTAATGTTGAAGAAATGTTAAATGAAATCTGAGCAGTTTTGCGGTAAATGAACCAGTTACGATAGATGCCTTGCTTTACTCAACATTTTATAAAGGGCTCTACTGAACGCATTTATTAATTAGGCCATCGGGATTCTTCTTTTTTATATGGAAGTAGAAAATTATTGGGAAAGTGTGGCCTCTACAAAGATGAAGCAAGTCAATTTATTAGCCTGGTGTGACAAACTTGGTAAGCTCACTGTGTGCACTTCCTTTTACTTTACTGAAAACCAAACATGTCACAGTCCCTTATTTAGATCACAAAAAGTACAAAAGTGAGACAGAGAAAAGGAACAACTGGCTATAGGGAAATGTTTACAAATCTTACTGTAAAATATGATCTGGACCTGTTTGTATTACAGCTTTCATACAGCTGTATTAAGATGTAATAAAGATGGAAACAACTTGCGTTTTGTGAATGATGACAGTTCAATACAAATCTACAGATTACCAGAATTTGTTGGTTTCATTTCTTGAAGCCCACTAAGAACTTTTCTCCGCTATGGAAATACTCCTGTAAATATGAAAATCCTGTTGACTGAAAGTAAATAAACCCCACAGGCTTACTTTCTGGTAACTAATCTACCTTGAAGATTTTTCACTGGTCATTTCCCTGCTAACCCTTTTGGGCTGGGGTTTTTTTTCATTTGTTTGGTTTGCGTTTTGGTCTTTTTTAATAGAGAAACATAACCAGAAAGTGATCTTGGAACTGATCAAAATGTGATCTTTTTATCTTGGCTTCTATCCTCTGATAGAAGCCTGAGTAACATATAAAGAGCCTCTGGAGCCCTGACCTGTTAGTGAACTATCTGGGTGTTACGGGAGTAAAAATCGATAAAAAAAATATTAGTAGGGCCATTTCAGTTTCAGTTTCTCTTCAGTGAAGTGAGTCACAGAACTTCTGAAGTTAATGGGTACAATCCATAATCTTTTGGCATTAAAAGTGTTTCAAACAAGCCTAGATAGTTATTGGCAGATTGAAATGTATTGCCTTGAGTTGTGATATACACAAAACAAAGCTCAATTAACTAAGTACCTATGGCTCCCGAGTAACTACAAAAAATCCATTAGTACTCTCCGCAGAATGAGGGACTCAACTGAACGTACAGATTGATGCACTTTATCATCTAGGTTTCTCCAGTACGTTGTATCAGGTTTGTACTATATTTGCAAAGACCGTACGGCACACACTCTGTGTGTGTGTCCCCACACGTGCACACAAGTGTGAACTAACAATATATATGATTGTAATATAATTTCTATTTCTGTACGATATTTTATAATACCATGTAAACAATTTTTTTACTCTGGAATGTTTATATAAAAAGGTGTTTTTCTTTTAAAAGCATCATAATTAACTTTCTGTATTTACTTGGAGATGACACACTGAGGCAATGGGATGTTCTGTACGTTGGAACAACCTTCCTGGTCACATTAGTGCTGTGAAAGCCACCTGAGACAGACAGATCAAAGGGAGTACAAACTAACAACCTGCTCTCAGAAAGAGCCCAAGTTACAGGAAAACACAGGACTGGCACCACCCTGGCAAAGGGCACAGGAGTAAGAACTGGCTGGACCTCCATGCTCTAAGAAATAACTGATCCCACAAAAAGTAGTAAGAAAAACCAAAATGCTGGAAATTAATAGCAAGTGACCTCCCTCTGGTTTTTTTCCCCTTGCTTTCTGTTTGCAATTTGTCATGGGAAAGAAGCACTAGGTGTTCCAGCTTTACCACCAAGCGGTATTTTTCTGCAATCATCAGCTGCGTCTGAGCAAGCAGAGCTATTTTTAAATCACCAGCCAGTACCTCTCGTGCAGTAAAGCAATCACCTAACTGCAGAGTCATGCACAGCACGGGGAATCTCTTCTCTTCGTTTGCAGCGTCATACAAACGGGAAAGGCATACAAACAGTATCCTATACGTTTTCAAGAGTCTATGACTAAGTCTCAGTTTCACACTCTGTCCGTACCCATACCAAAATGTTCTCTGAAATTTTCCTATAGTTGCACTAACATGGTTAAGTCCAAGTTCAGTCTGATTTCTTTCGGTGGCAAGAAAATTTTGCAAAGTCACGAGTACAGCTGTGGCAGTCACTTTCCTGGCTGACACATCAAGGACTGAGCTGGGGAGCTCCAGAACAAGAATCGTTACAGCCTTGAACACTGAGCCCTGAGAGCTCAAACTGCGTGTTACAACTTCTGCTTTTTCTTTATTGGCACATAGACTTAAATACTCGCTGTGCTTTGTGACACAAACACAACTAAAAACAAACTTCAGAACAATCCAAACCAAAAGAAATCAAACACCATGTCCTAATGCTACATCCTACCTCATATTCCCAGTAAGTGTCTCAGGAAGCAATGTTCCTGGTTAATTAAACAGACATTAAATAGCCTGACTGTTGTATGTACATCAGCGTGACGAAGAGATACTCGACTAAACGTTAACGTGACTCACAGACTAATATGAAAGTTGAACGCGTGCAAATAGAGATGTTCTTTACAGAGGTGTGCTAAGGGAGGCTAGTGTCATTTACGGAGGGATACGCACACAACGGGATGTCACCGCACACAGTCTGACCGCCTGGCAGAAATTTATTGATGTTTGTCGTCAGCTTTTAGAACTTTAAATGGAAAAGCTAGAAGAGCGGCAGTGATGAAAGTGGCTGATCTCTCAGTACACACAGGCTAATAATTTTCAAGTGCATGGCAAGTTTTCAATTTTCTCTTCTCCCAAATACACTGCAACACACAGATTTTAAACAAAAAGCAATAGCAGATACGTGGCAAGAAAAATAATCCAAAGCTTTACTTGGGGAAAATAACACAGAGCAAATGCCATAAGGTCATTTCTGTTACTCTGTGCTATTAGCAGCAGCTCAGATACTATGATAAGCAAGCTCCTTATAAAGATTTTTGGATTTGCTCCATTATGAAGCTGATTTGCTCCTGTACCCTCATCTTTCCCTTACCTAGTCTGCCTCTGTGTTAGCATGCTTCTGGGAGTCTTCTGGGGATAAAATAACTACACCTTTAAGAGCATGGTTTAGGGGACTACTTGCTCAACAGTCAAATAACATATACATGAGTCTGCTAATGTTTTTCCTCTTCCTGTAGCCTTGCTAGCAGCCTCCCGTGAAAGAGGAGTGTGCTGAAAGGAGGAGTTATATGCCCAAACCCATGTGCCAAGGCACGTGCTCTGTGCCTCAGGCTATAAACACAGAAACCTGGAGGACAGAAAACAGTACTTTCATTATTTTGGATACCTTAACAAAACAATACCCCACCCTTAACACCTCAGGGCTATAAGATAAGCTCTGAATCCAGGGTCTTAATACCGTCCCTTTCCCAAAACATGTAGAGACTTTCCAGTATCAGGGAGCTGTAAAGGTTTCTGACTCATTCACCCCAGTCCACTAACAGGAGGTGGCCTGTTAACTCAGTGCTGTGGCTGTCAGGAGCAGCAAGAGCAGGCTTGCTGCACAAGGAACGATGATGACCTGGGAACCAAGGGGGACAGCAAGGCACACAGAGGCAGTGTCCTTACCCACAGAAGCCCTGGTCCCACAGGACCCAAGCCGGGAGCCAGACAGGAGCCAGGGCCAGCCAACAGTTGTGTGTTTGCCAGATGAGTCCCTAGTGAGGCAAGGTGGGGTCAGGATCAGCAAGGTCCATGGCATCCCTACATACTCCTCTGGCGTTGGCCTGAGCCTGAAAGCAGCTCCTGCTGCAGAGCTGTTGGTCCACCCATCACTCCAACAGCAGGCTACGTATGTGATGCTGACTGAAATGGAGAAGGTCCAAAGATCCATGCATAAAAACTAGGGATGTGAACCAAAGATTGGCCTTGGACATGTACAATTTTTAAGCTATGTCAGATTTGTATGGTACATCCAACACCTGGATGCTGCATCACATGGCCTGGGAGGCAGAGCAATCTGCCAGCCTGATTTCACAGGTGAAAGATGTGTGAAGGGGCCTTCAACCCCTTTTGTTATGACCCCCATCACTGCAAGCCTCCACAGCGTTTCTGAGTGGTTTTCTCTGCTTGAGCGGAGCAAAAATATAGAAAAAAAGCCTTTTTGAATGGTTTGCTCTATGCAAGTGGCAGGATTGTGTTTGCGTATTAACCAGCCACATCACACTTTGGATCACCACCAGCCAAGAGTACATATTTATATCGAACACAAGCAGCGCAGGTATTTCCCAGTCTGCTTCCATACCAGTTGCTACATGCACATGTTTTCCCATCTTATCTTCTGCAAGAATCAAATAACATCGTAGTACTTTCAAAACAGTGATGCACATGCCGGGAAAACAAAGTACATCTCTCACGCAGATTGGAAATCAAGATCCATAAATGGCAGACATCTATTCAAATTACTCAGCATCAACCTTCTGAAGTAACCGTAATAATACACTTTTACCACTCCCCATCATATTGAGCATGCTACACTTTGAGAAAGGTATCACTTCCCCATTCTACCACTTTGCTCCATCACTTCTCATGACATATTTAGCTAAACCTATCCAGCCTATGGACAAGCCAACTGGGGCATAACTGCTGCAAGGCTGCCACTCTGAGAGGACCGGGGAGAACTGTGGACATTATCCCCCCATTTCCACACATGGGGAAGCCCCTGTACACAAGGATAGGAGCAGAGTCACCTGGAGAGTCTGGCAGGGCCCTTTTCCACTATCTGCCCTCGTGGATCCTGAAGACTCCAGGTTTCTTTTTAAGACCAAGGTCACAGCAAGACAGACACGGGCCAAATCAGCACCGGGCTGACTCTTTTGGCGAGGGTCACAACATTTGCACGCTAGTGAGGAACAGCCCATGAAATTCCAGGCAGCCCCTGCAGCACCCCAGGACAGAGCAGCTCTGTAGTGAAACAGCTGCATGGGGTTCACAAGCTGCACGAGAAGCAGGGACAGCACGTCACTGCTCCATGCAAAACCATCTCTTCTTTCCAACAGGGCACCTGAAGGAACACAAGACTCTTAAACTGCTCCCCACACAGAGCAGCCAGGAAAGCCCTTTTATCCCAGTGATTCTCATACAATGCACACGAAAGTCAGTTTCTCAATTAATTCCGTTTGCCTCTGCCTGAGCTTTTTAGATCCCTCTTTCACATATAGACTGCTACCAGAATAAATACATAGGGATAACAGCACTTTAAATGTTATGTATTCTGCCAGAAAAGCTACAGAAAAGCTACTCACACGTCAAATATCATGGTTCCTTGGAACCTGTAGCTGTTATGGAGGTATGCTGGGAAAATTTGAAGGTGCTACTCTGGAAGAGACTGGCTCCATTTGGCTTATATTGCTCCGCAGGAAATGTACTTCTGAGAGTTTTGCTGAGGTTGGAGATATTATTAATGAAGATGGGAAAAGGAGAGGCTGGAAAACGTCTTTCAAGTATAATCTTCTAGCATAGATTGAACACTAATCCGTGAGTGAACCTGGGAAAGAAAGTCTGACTGTTGTAAGCACCACTTTTTCTATTAGCAGTATGAATGAATTCTGATCTGATTATTATCAGACATTACATCTATAAAATTGCTTATGTACTTGTACTCTTTTCCAAAGTCTTTCAGTGTTTTGTAGCTCAAGCACTTTATGCTTCTTCAGCTCATAGTCTTTTGATGTTATATGCAACTTTGAACAGATTTCTTGATATCTCACTGCTTCAGGTTTCCCCACTCCAAAACAGAGAAAAAAAATCCTTGCCTGTTTCTGTTACGTGAAAATTGCAAAACCCAAGTAAATGCTACAAAATACTGGTGTCCTCTTTTTTTTGGAGTAACGCTTTGCCACTTAACTTCTTGTACTGGGTCTGGTTGAGATGGAGCTAATTTTCTTCACAGCAGCCCATAACGGTGCTGTGGTTTAGATTTGTGACCAAAACTGGTCTGAAAACAAACCAGTGTTTTAGCTGTTGCTGAACAGTACTTGCACAGCATCAAAGCCTTCTCTGCTTCTCATTCTGCACCCCCAAGGAGTAGGCTGGGGGTGGGATGGAGCTTGGGACAGAATACAGCCAGGACAGCTGATCCAAACCGACCAAAGAGATATTCCATGCCACGTAACATCACGCTCAGCAACAAAACTGGGGGTGGGTGGTGTGTTAAAAGCAGACATTGCTCAGAGGCTGGCTGGCCATCAGTCTGCTGGTGGGAGGTGGTGAGCAATCGCTTTTGCATCACTTGTTTGGTGTTTTTTTTCTTCCCCCCCCCCCCCCCCTTTCCTTATTACGCTGTCCTTATCTCAGCCCACAAGTTTTTCCCTCATTTGTCCTTCTGATTCTCTCCCCTGTCCTGCTGGGGGGACGGAGTGAGTGACTGGCTGGGTAGGGGGCTTACCTCCCACTGGGGTCAACCCACCACGCTCCTCTAGTACCTCTGAAAACCAATAATGCCTAAAGCACAGCTTTCTCCTCAACTGCTAATCAATCACTTGGCTACTCTCATTATCACACAAGTGAACTCTTTCACTCCACTTCCTTTAAGTTTACAAGAAACCTATAATTTTGCCTACAGGAAAGAACCATGAACTAAGAGTCGGATTCATTATCTGGCAAATTCATAGCTTTTCTTTCATTCTGAGACACTTCCTGGATAGCTCACAGGAAATAAGAGACGGGGGAGATTATGTTTCATTTTTTAAAGCTATTGGGTCAGCTAATGGTGATCACTGTTGTTTCAGAAATCAGACAAAAAAACTACTACAAGTAGTTGTTTTATTATGTCACAGTAGTGATGGTGCAAATGAGATGGTTTACAAACACAACAGAAGTAAAGTTGGTAGGGAGTGACAGCCCAACTAAACTGGGGAAGTAGAGATGTTGCCAAAAGGTCTTTGGTTTTTTCCAGCTATATCAGTGGATGTAATAAAAACACTCTCTACCTCCAAGCCATACCTCTCTTGCAACGATATCTTCAAGCCTGTTAAAAAGGTGTAATTTCAGTAAATATAAGACTATGACCATATTTCAACCAGCCCTCAGAAAAACAGGAATATTTCTTAAGTTGGTTATATGGAAACCATGACTTTGACAGAAATCCTTAAAGTTCAAAATCAGTGTTTCTGAAACTAGTCCTTTTAAAGGTGTCTATGTATCTGCACACATGTGAACCGGAACGTCACAATTATACTAACTATGATGTAGATTTGCTCCCAAAGCAGGCAGTATGTAAAGTATTCCAGTGCAGAGATCATTCATTATTTTGTTTGTGCAAGGCCTAAGATAATTAACTTTCTCAGAGCTGACTTCTAAGCATTTCAGAGATAAGCAGGTAAGTGCATCAATAAAAAAGTCATAATGGGTGAGACACTGATGTCATTCTGTTAACCAGCTTTAAGTTAAAACTTTGAAATTTTTGTCTTAAGATTAACAAAGGATAAGTGAAAGCTGAATATGATCTCCATTCCATGGACTACTTAATATTCTGCAGCCTCTTTGCCTTTAAACCATTTACAGCAATAAGTCACTATTATCATTAGTACAAGGTCCAAATGGCAAAGCAAGCTAAGATGTTACAAGACTTAGTCAAAGCCAAGCAGTAAACTCAAGGGAAGAGACAGTAGAAATCAGTGCCAATCAGTTCTCAAACTCACTCCATTAGATGGTGACCTCTCTACTTGTTCGGTTAAATATATTAGTAGCTCTCATCAGAAACTTTAATGAAAACCATACATCTAGGATTCCCTCTGGTCTTTCCTCTACAGCTCAGGGCAAAAAGATAGTATAATAATTTTTCCAAACAGACAGCCATCTGCTCTGAAATGTACATTAACCCAGTAACAATCATAATATATTGCATAAATATAATATAGTTAAATGGAGAAAGCATGTAATTTAGGGCCCAAAAGATTTATTCCTGTTGAAATAGGCATATTTCACAGTACCAGAAGTGTAAGTTCCTGTGCCACTTGGTGTTATCAGACAAATTTAGATAAATTTCAGACAAATTTAGCCATGAAAAATAGCTGCAGTGCCTTTTTTCAGGAGTTATCATTTTCAAGAAATATGTTATTTTTAATCCTCTATTATTTAATCTTCTATAATCCACACATATCTGCATGTCCACATTAGACTCATTTATTGTGCTACGGCTGAACAGATACTGGTATGCAGACTCCTCAGTATTTTTTCATGTTCCATGAATTCTGTTTCAGAGAAGAACGTGTCAAAATGCTTGTGTAACTTCAAGTGCAATGGACAACTCTTCTATGATTAAGAATATGCTTACTCTTGCTCATAACAAAAATCTATTCAAACAAGAGCTGAAGCCTTCAGCAGTGCGTATCTATACGGCATTATTTCCTCACTTCAGTCTACAAAGGATTACATTAATCACTTGAATTTAAAACTCTGATGAAAACTGCTTTTCCCTGTCCCACCAGGGTGATGGATGGATTTCCTACTTTATAGATGGAGCTCCAAGGAACATTACTATGCTGTTTCTTTCCTCTCAGCCGGACACTAATCAGAATTTTGGTAAATGCTGTTATTCATGTGGCAACAGCATGGTGTGTGCCACACTGGCAAGGACACTTCCACTTTCTTGTTCTATTTACTTAATTCCTCCCAACCCTTCTTCAGCATTCTAGTTCTGAAAACTATTTCACCATCTAGTACCAAGGACATGCTAAGAAGCCTCTAATATTTCTTTGTTCCTGATATACGTATAGAATTTCTACTCAACTTTGATTTGTTTTGAGGTTCCTGGTAGTCTTAGGAAATTACCTTTCCCAATCATCCTTTTAAAACAGATATTTAAAATAAAATATTGAAATCAAACATTTTTCTAATCAAAATGTAGAGATCTGTTTGCTCCCTAAGTCAGAAAAGCTAATGACCAGAAATGCCTAAACTGATTCTGTTCTAGCTAGAATGAGTGGGCTGGATCAGAGACACCATGGAGCCTGCGTTAGGAAGATTCACTACACAACATTAATGTATAAAACAAATCCACAAACAATTAGGTTTTCACCTCCAACTTTTTGGTTCCAGTCTTGTAACTGAATGGCTGGCATTTAGTCATATTCAAAAATTTTCGTTTTTTGCCCCCAATTTAGCTTTAAAACTGCCTGGCCTTTGAGGAAAGGTGAGTAACAGAAACCAGAAAACTCACAGCACTCTATGTTAATCAAAGCAGAAAATTCAATCAGTATATATACTGAATCACCACAGAATCTGTAAAGAAAAGCGAGAGGACTGCTCTGATCAATGTCATGACTCTTCATCCTGGTTATTTCAGCCTTATGGTGATTTAGAACACAGCTCCTGCAACTCTGCCCTAAGCATCAAAACACTTTTGGTTTTGACATCCTCCAAAGTTCAAACTGTGCAAAAACATGCAGGGAAAAGCTTACATTAGAAATAAATAAAACCCATGCTATTACTTCTAACTACATGAAAAATTTTTATGTGTATAAACAGAAAACAGGACCGAAAGAGGAATGTTGTGATCCAAATCAGAGCCTCAATACAGAGAGACATCACTGCAATGAGTTCATCCAGTTTCGGGAATCCTGAATGCCTTTGAGCTAACCTCTTAATGAATTTGCCATTCCAACTGTAAAAAATGCAGAACATTAAATTATCAGAACATCCAATATAGTAAAGTGTATAAAGGATGTTTACCCCCTCCCATGGAAGAAGCGTAAACATGACTGCAGCTTATAATTATTGTTAATCTATGAGTCACAGAAGCATAAACATTCTATTTGCTCAGCATGAAAATCAGATTCTCAGCCGCACATAGAGCTCTAAGGCAGCATCTTCTGTATCACCGTGGATATCAGATGATTTCATTGGGGAAAATCAACGTTATGGTTTTTTCTCCCCTTTTGTGCTGCACAATCAACAGAAAAGAAAATGTGAACCATTATTGATTTTTTCAGCCTACAGCAGCAAGAGGATCACTTAGTAATTTCTAATCAGTTCTGCTTAAGTAAATCAGCTCAAGGCAATGGAACACTTCATAAGTGTCCCTAGGTCATGATTTACTCTCCACAACAATAAGTGGTGACTTAAGACAACGCTTAATCCAGCTTGATTAGCTGAACAACATCTGGAATTCACAAGTTTAAAAAAAAAAAAAAAAAGCTTCTTG
>JAOXJM010000033.1:49811338-49845244 GCA_026413425.1 Tringa solitaria | reverse complement strand
CACTCCCTTCCCGTTCCACCCCCGGCTGCCTTTCCCTCCCTCTTCGCTCCTCGCCGGGGTTCCCCGGCCCCGCCTTGCCCCCGGGGCCACCTCCCCCCGCGGCGGGGTTCCCCACGCTGCGCGGAGGCGGAGCGCAGCGCGGCCCGGCCCGCCCTGCGCCGGAGGAAAGCGGCGGGGAAAGGGAAGGGGAAGGGCGAGCAAGGCGGGTCCTGCCAGCGCTTAAAGAAAAGCGGCCCATCCTCCTCCTCCCCGCCGACGCGGGGGAAGGCGGAAGAGCGAAGCGGTAGCGGCCCCTCTCCGCGTTTATATGCACCTGGCCGGATTACTGCCGGCCCCGGAGAAGAAAGAGAAGGGGCAGCAGCGCGGACACGGCTTACCTTCCCCGGCCATGTGCTCGGTCAGCGAGGCGAGCAGCACGGACCCGCTGGCGGCCCGCTTCAGGCAGGTGGAGGAGACGCTGGAGAAGCTGCACCGGGAGAACCGGAGCCTGAAGAACAAAGTGCCCCGCTACAACGCGCTCTGCGCCTTGTACCACGAGTCCGCCCAGCAGCTGCAGCACCTCCAGCTGCAGCTGGCCGCCAAGGAGGCCACCATCCGGGAGCTGCGGAGCGGCCTGGCCCGCCAGCAGCCGGCGGCGGGGGGCGAGGCGGGGGCGGCGGCGGGCGAGGAGCCGGCCCGCTCGCTGGTGGAGAGCCTGCTGGAGCAGCTGGGGCAGGCCAGGGAGCAGCTGAGGGACAGCCAGAGACTCTCGGAGAAGAAGATGGAAGCTCTCAGCCAGGTAAAAACCCCTCACTTCCCCGGGCCGGAGAGGGGTGTGTGTGTGTGCGTGTGTACCCGACGGCAGCAGCATCCAGCCCGGGAGCTGTGCTTCCCCCCTCCTCTCTAGGGGAAAAAAAGAGAAAAAAAAAAGAGTAATTTAAGGTTAGTAAGCCCAGCGGTGGTTTTCTTGACTGGAGGATGCAGACGGTTGGCGTTCAGGCTGCCCACTCGCCTTTATGGAAACAGAGCGGGGCGACGGCTGGGTATAAGTGACTTGCCCGGGGTGGCACAGCAAACTGGCGGTGGCAGAGCCCGGACAGGAGGGCAAATGCCTTGGTCCCCGCGATGCCGTGCCGTGCCGTGCCAGCCCGGCGCGTTTGACAGGTCCTGCGTTAGCGCTGTGTGCCCGGAGTTGGACTCTGCCCAGAGCAACTCTGTATCCAAGGGTAGTTCCCATGGCCTTCAGCTCAGGAAGCTAAACCATAAAAGCCCAAACCAAAAACTTAGCGGGGCGTTACAAATCTTTGTGCAGCTATTTCCACAAGGAGAAACAGTAAAACCCCCTAAATTTGGAAGTTCCCTATTACTTACTGAAGACCCTCCTTTACTAGATGCAACAGCTTTGT
Organism: Tringa solitaria; assembly: GCA_026413425.1. Taxonomy (NCBI): domain Eukaryota; kingdom Metazoa; phylum Chordata; class Aves; order Charadriiformes; family Scolopacidae; genus Tringa; species Tringa solitaria. The sequence continues at coordinate 49,843,859 of JAOXJM010000033.1, read as the reverse complement.
TCTGAAAGATAAGCAACTGATGCCACCACATCTAAAGTTTAGTTTTGTTTTTAGGTGCACTTAAAATTTTATTTTCTATTGATGTTAAGGCAGCAGGTTAATACTTGGAGAAGTAACTGGCAAGTCTGGATTCTGAGGTGATAGATAAGGGAAATGGGTATCTTTTATGAGGGAAAAAGAAGTCCCATTCACCACAAGTACTGTTTTTGTTACTTTATTACTGTTATTAAGACTTTCCCTTGTTCAACCTGAAATACTTAAAGAATTTTAAAACATTTGTTTCTATATGAAGCTGCATAAAGGAATTTCCAAACCGAGAAGCAGTACTTAAAAGTGAAAGAAGTATTTTTGTCATAAGTAATCTCTTGACCTAATGCTTATACAAAACATTTTCCATGTATGACACTCACCTAAAATACATTTAAATAAGTTCAAGTTTGGAAATTGGTAATAAGAGGTGATCTTACTGACACTTTGCAAACAGATGACAAACCTATGGTATCTGAATATATTTTGATGTCTGATGCTGAATGTCTTTAATCTACAGCAAAGGGGAAATTTAGCGTGACGCTAAAAGAATTTAAACGTCAGTAATGAGAACAAGTGCTATTTCTGTAAGTTAGATATTAATTTTATTCTTTTTAGACAGAAATAACTTTATGCCCAATCAGAAACACTGAAATCATTGTCACTTAAAATAATAACAAAAAAAAAAAGAAGACACTTTGTGAAGTCAGAGGCCTACATGCTGGCAAAGAAGAGTGCTCACTGTGATTTACAGCTCCATTAACACTCCCAAAGAACTGGAAGGGTAGAGTCAAGCTTGTACCTGTCTCATGGTCTACACTGGCATCCAGGGCATCACTGATTCTGGAGAAGCAGCGCTGCAGAGATTTCTGTTACCAGCACCCTCTACTTTTTGAGAATATTGAGCACAAGCTCAATGTTTTTGACAAAGTCAGGACTGGTGTACTTCAGATACATGGTACTATAGAGTGGTTTACCCCAGTAAGCAAGCAAACTTCTTTCTTCTCAGAACACCTGCAGAGAGATTAACTTAATGCAGTGCAGATGATCCCACAGAGCACAGAGTAATTCAACAAGAACGTGCACAACAAGATAAACGGTTTTCTCCTAAGAGTGTGTCGGACCCCCTTGCATACCTTGGAGAGTCAGCTATGGCCAAAACAGAGTCATTGCTGCCACACAGACTTAATTTTTTTTGTTTGCTCATCCTTACCACTCATCCTTTCCCAAGTGGGAAGGTTGCTGTGTATGCTCCCTCTGCTTTGTCCTTGTGACAGTGCCAGGCAATGAATACACTTCACTGATTTTTGATAAAATGACTTTCCAGTTCCTTTTTTTTTTTTTTGAGGAAAATCTCTGCTGTCTGGTAATTCAGAATGCAGGACCAGCAAGCATTTCTCAGTCTCCATAATTATCCCTTTTAAATTTACTTCTTCTAAGTTCCATCTTTGATTTGTTGGTGCTGTATATCTTTTCATAAAGTTTTCCTGGATCTTTGCTTGTGATTTCTTCATTTGACTGACTAGGAAGTGCTTGTATAACTGTCTAAGCAGTTCTTGATTTGGTTGACTGATCTGTCAGTTCCACAGTTGAGGGATTATATAAAAATGAATTGGATTTATTTTACTTTTAAAGTACTTGGCAGTGAGTATAGGAGCAATATGGAATTACTGCAATATGGAATTCAATCTTAGACATATTTTGGCTTTTGAGTTCACTTTGCTTTTAAGTAACTTCCCTTCCCCCTTATGTTTAGGAAGTACAGAGGTTGAATCAGCAACTAGAGGAGAAAAATGGAGAGATACAGCAAATGATAAATCAGCCTCCATATGAAAAGGAGAGAGAAATCTTACGACTTCAGAAGAGCTTGGCAGAGAGAGAGAAGGCTCAGGCCACCAGCGATGTTTTGTGCCGTTCACTGACTGATGAAACTCACCAACTTCAACGCAAGTTAGCATCCACAGCAGAAATGTGCCAACATCTGGCAAAATGTCTAGAAGAGAAGCAAAGAAAAGAGAAGGGGAATTCAGATGACCAGACACCTACTGAAAGATGTAATCAGGTATTCTTACTGCTACTATGTTTCTTTAAAGTCTTATTAGCTTCTGAGGTGTTAATTACAATATGATAGTTGTAACTGGGGAGTGGTGAGAAAAGTCCCTTTAAGTAATTTCATGTAGGGTGAAAAGCTCTAAACAATTCTGAGTACCAAAAATTGACAACTGCTTCCATCCTAAATCACTTGCATTTTGGCCACCTCACTTATCATCAGATCCTGCATATACAGGAGACAGTACCTGCTTTATACCACAGCGTGCTGCTCTGCATCACTAGATGGTGCTGTGCTTTTTTGAAGGTGCTATCTCCTGATTACTTAAGCATCTAAATCACAAAACAAAGCAGAGATATTTTAAAGTAGTATTTATATTAAGAACTTTATGGCACTTCTTATGGTCTTCTCAGATGAGGATCTGGCTTTGCACACACAGCACAGACCTACAGAAGGCTATTTGGGGAAGAATGAGTCAAGGTGTCTTACTTTTTTTTTTTTTTTTCCCCTCTGGAGTTCCCCTTTAACCCCCCCTCCGTGCAAGGCAATGTTTCTTTCCAGCAGGGATGTTTAGAAGAATTGCTTTATGATAGGAAAGTAGCAGAAATGCTGCTGAGGGGCACAAAGAAACACCTGGATTTTGGCATACTTTGCTAATGGCTGTGTGGCTTTGCCTCGCCATCACCTTAGCGGAAGCTTTTCAGTGCAGGGCAGAGGTAGATTGTGTTGTTCTGTTGTTCCAGAAGTTATGACACATCAGAGTCTTTGGGCAATTCATGATAATATCATAAGGAAATAAAATTAGAGGTGCTGCCTCCAGTAACAGATCAGAGTATTGAGTAGGACACACAGCTAATTCTCACAAAAAAGAGTAACTCTCCTGTTGTGACCGCTGCGTAGCGGAAATGCTGTTTCATGTGACCGCTCGTCTGTGCTTTTATGGTAAACTCTACACATGCTCACTTCTACCCTGTAAAGCATCCCAGCAGCATTTCCAAAGAAAACTAATTCATGTTAAAGTTACCTTTAAGAAGCAATTGGAGGCTGACTAGATAGGAGAAAAAAGGACTTAAGGGCCTTGAAGCATTTAGCATTATCATATTTTACGTGTACTTGACAGACAGGAAACTTGATTGACTTTGATATATGTAATAAGTAGCTAACCTTGTACAGTGGGGACTTCCCTGTTGAAGAAGAGAAATTTCAGATGCAATTACTAGCTGATTCTAGGGAATTTTGTACAAAAGTGTTCTATATTACTCATGTACACTGGGGTTTTTTTAAGCAGATGTCACAACTGTAAAAAAGAGGTATTATTTTAGTCAATTATTTAGCAAGCAGGTTTTTTTCCCCTCAGTAATTTCTTCCTAGTACTGGCCAAAATTGACAGTAATAACAAAGCAAGATGAAGGCATATGTGTGTCTTTGTCATGCATTCTCCAACTCCAAAAAAGTAGATTCCAAGGAGTTTGTGTACATTGTTAAGCTCCATTGTTACCAGTGTAGACCCTCATGCATGTAAAATGGGTGGTATTTTTCTTCTTACCTTTAGTAGGCTCAGAATTTGGTAAGACAGATATGGTTTTATGACATCACACAGATCTATTTAAAAGCAATACCAAAGCATTTTAACCTGAGTATATTTTTGCCCTGCTTATTACTAGTAAAAGCTGTAGGCTATACTATTAGCATTTAGAAATATACTATATAGAAATAAGTAGACCTTGATGTATGTATGTTTCATTGATAGCAAATAGTTTTAGAGGCATTAAAAAAAATTACTTCCAGTTTAGCAGCATAGCTAAGTAGCATTTTGCACTTTTATTTTCAACTAACACTTCTTTTTATCTGAAAATTATAGCTTTTAGACAATGAAACTTCACTTCAAGCTCTTATCTGCAACCTACAAGATGAAAACAGGATGTTAAAACAAAAAGTAGCTCACGTGAGTACTTTCATTCTGTACAAGATTAAGATTTGTTTTGAATTACAGAAAATTTGGAATAGCTGAGGCCTGGTTAATCTAGTTAAAAGGCAGTTTAATGTGACAAATTCTTTTTGAGTTGTTTCAACATGGCATATAAGCTTTGTTCCCTTAGCTAAGAACAACTTAGTACATTATTTTTAATGTATTGGGGTTTTGTTGTTAGAAATACTCTGCAGAAGAAAATTGTTCTGGTGTTCCTTCTGTGCATCAATATTCCACCCCAGGAGAATGGCACTAGGCTCAGGGTGACCACCAACCCCTCACATTCCATATTATTTAGCAGTGTTCCTATGGATTGGTAAATGGGAAGGGCTGCCTGTGAAGAGCCTGGCTTATAGCACAAAAATCTTTGGCTCTCCTGTAAAGTGGTTTATCCACACTCAGCAGACTGTATTATATTTTAGAGGATTTTGCTCCTGCACATATAGACAGTCTACAAAAGCTTGGAAGTTTTTGTCTTGGTGTTTGTGTCTTCATGTTTTTCATGACTCTCCCGGGTAATCTTTCAGGTGGAAGACTTAAATGCCAAATGGCAGAAATATGACGCAAGTAGGGATGAGTATGTGAAGCGACTCCACTTGCAGCTGAAAGAGATGAAGTCGCAGCTGGAGCAGCAGCACGGAGTAGCTTCAGCACAAACCAATTCTGACCTGATGCACAAGGAGATATTCCGGTTAAACAAGCTACTGGAAGAAAAAATGAATGAATGCATAAAAATAAAGAGAGAATTAGAAGATGTGAAGGCGGCTAGTGAAGGAGATAATGAGCGCATACAAATGCTGGAACAACAGGTCATTAAGTTTCTTCTTCCTAGAGATGGGAACTCTTAGTTTCTCTCCAGACTACTTTTCCAAGAGGGAAAAAATGAAAGTATTTCTTTTGACATTTGCCACTTGCCTTGCCACATTTGACTACACTGATAGTTAACACAGTTTTAAAGGAAACTCACTACTTAACTGCCTGCAGTTCCGCTGGTTTTAATACAAGATACAAAAAATCTGAAAAAGAAATACAAATACCTTTAAAGTACAGATATGATATAGAAGATAATATTGAGATTCTGGGAATAAGTATTTATAAACAAAGGAATCACAGCCTCAGCTTTTTAATCTAACCTGCCAGTATTCCAATTTGTAAAATTTTAACATAATAGTAATTCTTTTTCAGGTCCTAGTTTATAAAGATGATTTCACATCTGAGAGATCAGACAGAGAACGAGCACAGAGTAAGATACAAGAGCTTCAGGCAGAAGTTGCGTGTCTGCAGCACCAGCTAGCAAGAAGACAGGTAAGAAAGCAAGGTGCTACTTTTTCAATTAAAGAACGTCAACAGGATTCAGGACTAAAATATACTTTTAAATATATTTGAAAAAAATCTTACTACTTCTAAAACCTTGCAGCTATCAACCTTATATTGTTTCATAGTAATTTCTAGTGGAGATGCTTTCCAATACACGTTTGATACCCTTATCCAGTCTATTTTCCTTCTGGTTTGGATCAACATGAATTCTTAGAAGGAAGAGAAGCCAGAACTCTTGTAACAATGGCATCTTTAAAGTAGCATACTGACTATATTCTGTCTTTTCTGCAAGCTTTCTTTACAACTATATTAATAAAATTCAAAAATTGATGTGTAATTTATTTACAGATTTTCTGATAAAAATATGAGCAGTGTTTCAGGTAAATGTGATAAAATATTCTGTTAAAGAGTATCTTTTTACTGCATCTTTTTCAAGAACTCCTCTTTATCTTTCTAGGACTCAAGAGACACAGGTAGTCGCTTCAGAGTTCACACTGGTAACCAAAATCATATGTATGTACAGACGAACGTTGAACATCTACGAGGCAATAGTCCGGGCCGAACAGGCACAAGAAGAACATCTTCACAGTCTGAACAAGCCTCTCCTCCTGTGGACAATGGAAACTCAGGATCCGAGGGCAGGGCGCAGGGTGAACTCAGATGCCCTCATTGTATGAGGTTTTTCAGTGATGAACTCAGTGATGAATTCCTCAAGCATGTTGCTGAATGTTGTCAGTGACCACATGATGTGAGGCTTGTAAGTCGATCACTACTTTGAAGACAGTAAACTTTGTGCGTATCTCCTACAGTCCTAAACCACAGTAATTCAAATGGACAGCTCTTAGGAATTGGGAGCATGAACAATATCTACCTCTTACTTGATTTCTCCTGCTCTTGGGACTGTGTGAAAGACTTCAAGATAAAGTGTTTTTACGAAGAATCATTTCTGACAACTACGGGGAAGGCAAGAATAATGCAAATTCTACTACAAACTAAACTGAAACTTAGGGTGGTAGTTAGCGTCAGAGTGCAGCTTGAGTCCTAGTTGAGTCTAATTCTTGACAGCAGTCTGAAGACTTGGGGAAAAAAATATAACTGAGCTTGCAATTTTCCTCCTCTTCCAAAAATACAGGCTGCAGAATGGGGAAGGAGCACTTTAGCAGAAGATAAGAAAAACCTTACTGCGCTTTATCTGGATTAAAAATGAAAGTATTTTCTTGGCTGAACTTTCAGACATCTCATCTGAAAATTCTAGCGTTCAACTGAAATCAGCAGAAGTGAAGAAAACATGAAAGGGCTGGTTATTGACTAAAACTAGCCTGTCTTTTTGCACAGAAACAATGTACAGGGATATTTATTTTTTTCTGTGCCATAGGTAATTATTTACACATTTAAAAATGTGTATTTGTGTAATTATTGATTGTATTCCTATTTTACCTAAGGATTATTTTTATAATAAAAGTGATTGTGCAGTTGCTTTACTACATTAGTAAAGTGGTCAAAAATCTCTTTCAGTGTAAGTATTTAAATGTGAAATAGTCCCAGTAACTATACTAAGGGCTAAGTAAATGCCAGGGTTTCAGATGTGAGTTATTTCATTACTTCAGTGATAACTAGGGTCTCAGACTATTTTCAAGTATGTTGAAAAATCACTCCTCATTTATGAGAGGAAGAACAACCTTTCAGACGCACAAGAACACATTTAATGCCTTACCCTGCCACACAGATGTGACTACGCCAATGCACGCTTAAATTTCTTCTTATCCTATCTACACTGGAGATAACTTCAACAAATAGCAGGGAATTGTTTTGAGAAGAAGTACCAGAAGTTAAGGTGTACAAATGTAACAGGGCCACAGGTTTTTCCAGCCTTGGCTCCAGGTGCTTTTCCCCAGTCAGAGCTGGAGTTAAGGACAGGATACAAAGTACGACCCGGACCTTTCAGTAATTAAAAAAAGCTTACTTTGCGTAACAACACTCTTGTCTTCTGCTTTGCTTCCTTCCCTTTACTACGCTTTATGAGGATTGTGGATATTTTCCTTGATATTTCCTTGTCATGATCCTGGAAGATGATGGTTTATGCCAATGTTGCCTTAGGTGGGATTTTACCAAAAAAGATGCATGGGTCATTGCAGGTGCAATAGTTCTTATCTATCTAATTTTAAACTGATTGCAAACCTGTGATTGATTATTAGCTTGTTTTTCCCAACACAACACATGGAAACAAGCAGAGATTTTTATTTTGTTACTTTTTTTTTTTAGTGATCATTTTATACATCACCTTTTTAAGGTCAGAGATCAGATGCAGCCCACAGAATATAGGCTGAGAAACATATGCTTAAACTTCCTGTGGCATTAGCTAATCTTTACTTTTTCTGACTGTTCTCATTAGACAAGCCTTGTTTACAGCTTCAGTGTACACCAATACTATAGTGCCAGTGATCGACACAGCAGAATACAGACCTTTTTTAGGAATTCACATTACAAGATAGTCACAGAGACAAACCACAGCACTAAAGTAAGTTAGATCTTGGCAGTGCATTGGTTTTTTACTGCATTTGAGATGATCACTGCTTTAATATACATCAATCAGAAGCTCAAGTCTGCTATAGGTTTCCACCCATGTTAATCCCTGAGGGTATAGTTAGACAGACTGACCTAGAACTATTAGAAAAAGAGGCAAGAATTAGATATGAGATTCTGCAGTACACAGAAATCAATAGCACCTATTCTTGTCATTTTAAGACCTGTGAATTAGTCCCCTTGTCAGAGCAGAGGTTGGAGTCCAAATCCTGGGAAAGGAAAGCACTTAAGTGCCAGGAAGCTGGATATATCTCCACAGAAGACCACACCAGACCAACAGACACCAACAGATGAAGTTACAGATCAAACACAGGTTACTGGTACCACCTAAAACTGTGCAATAAATGACTGGAATTTGAATGCCCGCAGCAAAAATCTAGGACAGATCTGGTTTTTAGCATAGAAATACTTCACTTCAGAGCTATTTTATTTTACTATTTCCTACTGAGTTTTTTTTCCAGGTGGCAAAAAGCCTACTTCTTTCTTTCATGCTTTGGCTTAACCAAGAAACCAGGTACACAAAGTATGAAGAATCACCAGTGTCTTACATGCAAATGGTTGTTTCAGATTATAGGGTGTAAACAATTCCTCCTATGAAAACAGTGCTTTTACTTTTACACTGAAGTCACTGGTAGATCTCTTGAAGAAACAGCGTAACACCTTTACTCGCCCTCTCCTCACCAGGCACAGCACACACATCCAGGCACCCCAAGCAATTGCTGCCACCACCACCTACATTCACAATTCAGGTTCCTCAACTCGTAGACCAGAATGCATAAAACCTGTCAGCTCCACTGCCCCAACACTGAAGTGAAAGCCGCCAGGAGTTCCCAGCATTTTTTGAACCCTCGAAATTAAAGAAAGCTCCTTCTGGCCTCAGGATGGTTTTCTGCCCCACTTGGATGGCCATCCAAGTACTGCATGTCATGTTTGGTTGAATGGCAAAAGAAACCAAACTCCTTTCCCAAAAAAAAGCAAAAAAGGTGTATGAGTAAGAAAGTAACTGCATAAGATGAAAGGAACTTCAATAGCATAAACTTTATGAACTTTCATTATCCATTTGTACCACACTTGTTCACTGGAACACACATCATCTGTAAAACTGCAGAAAGAAGTCCTCAAACAAGAGACACACTCTTGAAACCACACAGAAAAACTCCATGACTGTATGGGACTCGGTTCCTTATTTGCTGTTAGTGGCAACAAAAGGCATCCAAGATAACTGAACCCTCTTATCAGGCAAAGTTAACAGCCCTTTAGGCTTCTGTAAATCTCTCCTTGCTGGTGAGCAGTGCCTGCACTGGAGAGACATGCCAGTACTGCAAGACAGACAGAGGTACCCCTGTAGGTCCAGTGAGGCCGGGAGGAGGCAGAATAACTGTCTCTTCTGGAACTTGTGGCAATGTGTCTTAACATATTAAGAGCTGCCAAGATGTATTGTCCAATTACATCCCTTCTCCTAAAATTCCCCCCTCATTAAATTACCTTCCCTCAGTGTTGCTCTCCAAACCAGACCCAGGACAAGCTCAGAGCCCCCGAGCAGCTCTCTCACCACCAATGAGGTTTTCAGACCAGGTTTGTCCTCTCAAGTGCTGGCAAGCTGGTTCTCATTATTTCTGGACCTAATTAAAACCTATTTTTCTCATGATTTTAAGGTAAATGCTGTTTACTAATAACTCTGCTGGTTGCCATGCAGAAGTAGGCCCTCAGCACGCCATCACGACAGCAGCTGTAGGCAAGACTGACTCACTGAGTCTCAGAAAATACAACTGGGAGAAGCCTCAGAAGCTGGTCCTTACCCCAAAAGCCCCAAGGGAGAAAAGCTCAACAATAATGTTGTCTTCTGTAGCATGGGCAGTATAGAGCCTAAAAAGCATCTCAAATCTTCTGCAACTTTTAAGGCAACGTCTGCTTCCTCCGCTAATGATTTAGGACACCACATCTTTTAAAACAAGCCTTAAATGATGCCTCAAGATTAAGTGCTCACTAATAATAAAACCGACAACAAGAATAAAATTTCTTCAAGAAGCAGATAACTATGCTTTATGGTATTTTTTTTTAAACTTCCATTTCCTGTGGCTTTGCTGCGTGTGTATATATAGAAAGCAAGGGAAATTCCAAACAAGATGCCACACCATCGTACTCAGAACAGCAGTGCTTCTCATTCTAAAAAAGGGAAGTCTCAAATTATTTTTCTACAAAATCTATGTGAATTCAAAGTATGCTGTAGTAATATCTCCTAGTACCATGCTCCAGTAGCTATCAGCTGAGGGGGTTCAGCTAAAAACCTATAGCATAAGAAATACTTACAAAGCACTAAGTCAACCCAGCAGGACCTCAGCAGAGGGATGGGGTATCAGGTTAAGCACTCCTACCTTCTCACCTGATGTCTCAAATAACTCACTAAGGGCAAAGCCCAGCCCAGCACCCTCACTGAAGCTTTCCTTGCCACGGGTTGACCTTGCTGGGGGGATCAGAATTCCAGCAGGGTTGGGTAGGGGTTTACAAGGTGCTGCAGCTACTGCTGAAACAGGCACCAGCACTAAAAGGCACCAATTGTCCCAAGTAGCACAGCCTCCACTCCTGCTGCTGCTCACTGTATTCTTCCCCTTTCTCTCTAATACATCCACTTTTTCCTCTTCTTTTTATATTTACTGGTAAGAAGCTGTTGGTGCAGGAACTCTTCACAACATGCACTGGATGTGTAGCCTCTATAGCGTCTGACAGCCTCCCTCGGGAGCTTGAGATACTTCCATAGGACATGGAGCTCCATTGGGAACAGCACTGAACCAGATGGCGGGTTACAAGACAGCTTATTTCTAGAAGGCATCAAAAACCCCCATTTGAAGTGTGTACTCAACTTAGCCACGCTTGTTCCCCTGACCATTCTTCCTCAGGCCAACCCTCCAGTGTGCTTTCTGATGACCTGCTTGACAGATGGGCCGAGTACCCACAAGCAGGGCAGCTCTGGCTCCTCATGATGATGCCCACCTCCTCAAGCGTCACAGGAACTCACCTGGCCTGAGGCTTTCACACTGATTTCTCAAGGAGTGGGAGGGAGGAAAGAGCAGTGAGACCCAGTTCTGCAGTGCTTGCAGATCCACCTCCATCTCCTCCCTGTCACCACTGCAACCCTCTCTCCCCTCCTCCCCCATCCTGCTCTCACCCAATCTCTATGTCAAATCTGTCTTCATACAAAAACTGTTTGATTTTATTTTAATCGCCAACAGACACGTTCTTGGTTACACGCAAATATCACAGGCAGCTTTTACAGGACGGGCACATGCCCTGCCCCAACAGCTCTTCGGCCAGCACTAGCGCACCCCGTGCCTTGAGGAGCTTCTTGGTTCCTCCTGTAGCCAGACTTCCTCCAGCCACCTCCCAGACCTCTCCCACACAGCCCAAAATGGCATGAGTGAATGGGACAGTGGGTATCACAGCTCGATGTCTGGCTCCAAAGCAGTCAGGACTTGGGTGATGTCTGGGATTACCTTCTCTGCTGAGACAGGAGCCCACACTAAGGGAATAATGCCTTGCTGGCACAGAGGACAAGATGCCAACCCGTGGTTTCCCTCCAGCTGTGCCCCCACAGCCCTCCCTGGGCTGGGCCAGCTGCAGCTCATGAAAGCCAGCCACCTGCACCCTCCACCTGGCCCTGGGCTGAGAGGACAGCCACAGGGCACACATACCAGCTCTGGGAGCAACCCTGCTGTGACTAGTCCCACTCACAAGGCCCTGGAGTTTTTTCTGTCAGGGGCAAATCAGGAGGCAGGTTCTCAGAGCACACTACAGAGCAGGGTCTCCACCTCTCTCAGGACAGAGAAAGAGGGGACTTGGTGGGATGTAAAGTGACTCACACAGACCACAGCTGAGCACAGCCTAAAAAAGCATCCTACGCCTCCTTCTCACCACCTGAACTCACCCTCAGTGATACAGATCTAAGTTAGTGGTTCTCAGCTCCTCTTCTGCCCTCAGCACTGAGCACCTGCTCCACCTTCTGCAAGGCCTGTTCTTACCTCCCGGAGGTGGAAGGACAGAGCTTTCCCATGTGCCATCCCCAATGACAGCTGGCAGATGGGAACCAGACATCTCTGGAGGGAAAAAGATCTTCCTTTGATCCCAGCTGCTGTGATAAGGGGCCTCTCTGCCCCTCCACTAAAACCAGTCCTAATCTGAGCCCTAAATTTGAGCAGTAGTTGATCCTTACCAGCAGGAACATGTCACCCATTGGATGTACCTACTGGGTGCACTTTAGGAACTGCTCCTTGAGCACTTACTGCTCTGCACTGCAAGAGCCATCGAGCAAGCCCCATAAGAGACCTGGTGTAGGGTCCCTAGAAAATGAGGAGCGGTTCCCATTCTCGGTGCCATCTGAGACTTGGTTTGAGCACTTTGCAGAAGCTCACCTCTGCCCCTTACACATCACAACAGGACAGTCAAAGCAAAGAGCCAGAAGAGCAACAGCAGCACAGAGAGGTGAGCTGGGCAGAAGTCCACCAGCAGCCAATGTCTTCCAGACCCCTCCTCACAACATGGCATGACCCCTAAAACACACCATATTTTCCAGGCAGTTGTGACACAGTGAATCAGCGCCTGTTAGACACATGTGTGGTGGGCACAAGAAAGGTTTTTTTAAGTTAGGCATCTTTCCCCATGTTTGGGTACCTCAGTGCAGCCCCACCTGGACACAGCAGTAGGGAAGGTCTCCTTCGCAATGACAGCTCTCCAGCAACACAGGTCCTCTGCTACAAGGCTAGCAAACCTTCACCTGGCAAAGACAAGTTGTACCTAGAATTAAGAATCAAACAGAAGCAAACTGTGAATGTACATGAGAGGAATCTCACAAGGATGGACATGTTCCCTGTCACACCAGCAACAAAGCAGAGATGTGCAGGAAGTCTGTCTGTCTGTGCTTCACTATGCACATTGCAAAGGAGAGGCATCGCATCAAATGCAACTGTCTGGAGAGAGTACAAGGTTGTTAAAACTTACACTTTTACAGTCTAAAGGTTGTTAAAACTTACACCCATCAATGGCAGGAGGGGGAAGATATAAGTCTTTCCATTTACTGCAATTGCAAAATTCATTAATGAGGTCCATGGTGATCTACTGCTTTTAATGGCTCTTGAAACAACAGCCTCCAAGTTACCAGGATTCATTTGTCTGGGATGCTCTTCACTGGGTGATCATGTTGAGAGAGGAATGTGAGATGTGAGAGTCCAGAGCACGTGAAGATCCTATAGAACAGTGGCTACAGCCTTTGGGAAGAGAAGTGAAATCCAGGAGACCAACCTCATCACTACAGAGCTGTGTCCTGAGAACAGCTTTTAAACAGGAAGCTCACAGTACCAGTAATTGCAAGGTCAGGCCTAAAATTAGCCATGAAAAGCACCCTCTGAAGAGAGGTTGAAGTGATATACATAAAGATAACATGGCATCACCAGGGAGTGATTGACGAATACAGTGATTTGCAGGGAATTTGAAACTTGGGTACAGCTTGCAATAGACAGGCAGGTGCACACGCTTCTCCTTGTGCTAAAAAAAGGAAGGATTTTAGGCTTTATTAGAGGGTGAATGGTGCAAGCTCTGAGCTTGCACCTCTAGGTTTTTTATAAAGCAGAATTTTGACAGCTCTTCCATGACTCTAACATAGCTTTAAAACCACAAGTAATGTCTTTTAATTGGCCTGAGGAGCCCAGGCCCCCTCCCTCTCTTGAGCCATCCACTTACTGATCATCAGAGCCCACTTTCACCCTAATACAATCACACTCAAGCACTGAAACAGTTCTTGGGCAGGACACAGAGCCTGGGACACTGGCTGCCTCAGTTGAGTGCCTCTAATCACCAGGACACACAGCTTGGCTGCAAAAGCACCATATGATTGCCCTTCTTGCTTCTTCAAGTACCTCTTGTATTTAGAGTGGTCATCAAAAAGCACTTCATCTCGAGGTAACATCACCACTTTCCCATGTGGCACCTGCTAGGTTTTACACCTTTTCTGGACCTGTCTTCTCTCAAGAAAGACATTCCAAAACATACAGGGGACAGATTGTGACCAGTGGTGTGTCTCTGACCACTGAGGAGAAGGTCTGGAAAGGGGACCAAGGTACAATTTCTTTGAAAGAGACATCGAGGCAAAGAGGTGGACTAGACCAGGGTGCTTTAGAGACCGTTACGGGCACTAAGTCATCTTCTAAGATGAATCTCTGTGGCCAAGACTAGGAGTCAGTGTGGGGTGCAGGCAGGCTTTCCCCTCCCACACAAGATCCATCCTTTGATAACTAGACACGGAATCCCCTAAACTCTCTGCACGGTGTCAGCTCCTGAGGAGGCAAAATGTGCAGTGGAAAAAATTGACGAGCACAACCACCTCATCACAGTCACCGAAAGAATGGGCGACAATTTGTTTTGTGAACTGTTTTGGGCTTCGTTTTGTTGCACCTACACACACCGGTATGCACCGCACCCCCTCCTACAAAATGTCAGAGTCTTCAATTCCTAAGAATAACGATTAGGGGAGAAAAAAAAATATAATGTGCTGCCCGTGGTAACTCCTGTGCGGTGGGGATTGCACTGGTCTTGCCTTTCTCCTCAACTCAGGGTTTACACCCACCTTGTCATAAGTTTCTTCCTGGTGGCATCTCCTTTGACAGGCAGTGGGCAAATATTAATTTTTACTTCTGTGGTTTCCAGGTGACTCTCAGGGAAAGTTTACTGGAGCTTTATCCTTCCTGAAATGGTAGTAAAAACCGAATAACCACTTCCTCTTAGCACAGCTGAGGAACTTCAAATGCGCAGTGTTGCAAAAGACCATGAGGACACCCTCCCTCTTGCTTCTGCTGTACTCTCTTGCGTGGATTAATAGTGTTACACACACTGGGCAGTAACAAGGTTGGGAAATCCTTGAGCAGTAAAATCCACTCTCACAGCCTGGCAAGGCAGGTGAGTGCTACCCCCCCTTAGCTTCCCTGCAGTCAGCTTGGGCCTTTGCGCCCCCAGCAGCTGTAAAACAACCTGCAATCACCAAACTTTGTACCTCCACCTGTTTTAGAGTCTGAGCAACTGAATAATTTCCCATCAAGCCCCAAAAGGGGCACTAAATGTACTTGCAGGTATTTCTGCTTTGGTGCAATACCGCAAAACCAAATAGTGAGCAGAGATACAAACCGCTAACAGAGATTTCCACAAAATGGATCTCTCAGGTTGCTTCCTTAACCAGAGGGGCACTCAACCTTCCCAGCATGTACAGCACAGGATCCCCATGTCTAAAAGGAAGAAGCTGGGCTTGTGCACCTCTTCAGCACTTCTTCTGAATCTTTGAGCCGTTTGTCTAAAGCTGGTATTAATACTGTCATAAGGCTTAATAATAAAGCAGCTAATGTTTGACTGGATTTTAGAAGTCAAATTCCAGCCTCCTCTAAGCAGCTTCCAATTCAGTGAAGACAGAAGGCCGTGACTCATTTAAACACTGAGCTGTGTCACTCTGCAAAACACAGGGGCACCCTTGCAGTTTTTCTGCAGAAACACAAAACAGAACAAGCATTTTGCAAACAGTGCAACAGTTTCGACATCATTTCAATGGGACAACCCTTTGATTTCATGGAGAAAGGCCTCAGCTGGGTACACTAAAAATCTCAGCCTTGGGTCACCTGTACAGCCACTTTGTATGGTCACAGGCTACAGACTCCATTGGGGCTCTTCTTTTCATACTTTTCCAAATTATTTAAATATTTTTCCCTCCCTGGAGCTGACAAAAAATGAGCAAGTAGGAAGGTTTGGTTCTGTACCTGAGTTGTCTCAGCTGTTTTTGGCAAGGACTAGCAAGTTGCATTCACCGGTGCTTTTAGGCAGTCACCAATTTGACATGCCCGGGTTGAAGAAGCTAATTCCAAGGCCTGACTGTGCCCACGTTTGAGGGTTACGTACTTAATTACAATGATATGTAACTTTTTAAGTGCATTAAAAAAACCCTCACAACTTTAAAAGCTATATTGACTAAAAATCCCAGCTGAAGAACAACGAGCAAGGCTCCAGCACACCCAACACCATCCCGTTACTTGATGTCCATGAACAGGCTGTGGCTCAAAACCAGCCTTACTCAATACATCACACCTTTTTCCAATGGCAGGGTTTAAGCAGTGAAAGTTCAGCCACGAACGAGTTCAGGGAGCACTTGTAGTAGCAACACAACCAGTACAACCTGTAGCTACACAGTCCTTCATACTGGTGCAATTACTCCAATTACTAATGCAATTGCTCATGAGTCAAGATGAGTCTGACCTACACAAGAGGCTGACGGCTGAGGGAGGTAACAAACTCAGACCCCAGCGTAAGCAGTGCAGGATCCTTTCAATTTGCAAAGCCAAAAACTCTTCAAAGCAAGAGCTGTGGATGAGAGGTTCAGAAAACGTCAATTTGTGTTTGTGTGTCTGGAGTTTGGGATTTCCACTCCAGCTCTTTAAAAATGAAAGGTCAAATATGAAAGAGGATAATATAAACACATCAAAAGGCTACAAAAGTTTACTCACTTGGAAGCCAAGACCAACCATGAAGGAATTTTTAGCAAATAAACAGCAGAATAGCATTTAAGAATGCATTAACTGAATAATGGAAAATTCTGTATGCATGCAAGAGTACTGATAGGAATTAAACTTCACAGAGAAGGACATGGGCACGGAGCCAGTGCCTAAAGGAAACACAGAAAGAAACTTACTGGAACTTCTGAATGAAGATAGCAGGTCTAGGCATGAATTATTTGTTTAAATCAAATTTATGACTGTCACAATCAACAGCAAGTTTGCAAAAATCACTTAATAGTTGAGCTTGGAGAAAGGAAGATTTGAAGTCCAACGCCCTCCTGCTCAAAGCAGAGTCAGCCAAAGCAGGCTGCCTGGGGCTGCGGCCAGCCAGGTTTTGACCATCTCCAAGGATGAACAGTCCACAGCCTCTTAATACAACTTGCTCCTAGGTTCAATTATTCTCACAGTAGAAAAGTGTTTTGATATTTATTTTTTTGTACTATGTTTAAATGGAATTTCATCCATTTCAACTCGTGTCTATTGCCTCTTGTCCTGTCACTGGGCACCACGGAGAAAAGCCTGCATCCATCTTCTGTACTACTCCCAAATCAGATATTTATACGTGTTGAGAAGAACCTCCCTAAGCTTTCTCTTCTCCAGGTTGGACAGCCCAAAACTAGACTCACTGGCTCCAGATCTGTCTCACCGGTGCTGAGCGGAAGGGAAGGATCACCGCCCTCCACCTGCTGGCAGTGCTCTGCCTAATGGCAGCCACCTTTAGTACTGATGGCTCATGTTCAATGTGCCTACCAGGAGCCCTAGGTTAACCTCAGCTTGAGGTATTTGACACAGGTCAAGCAAAACACTCCCCTGGCTCCCCAACAAACAAAAACCAAAACGCTCCCTGATTTTGATTAATTATTATTGTTTAAAAATAGAGCTATTTCTCCCTTTATCCTGCCCTCCCTTCCCTCTCCCCCCGCCAGCTCCTTAAAGAGATTTTATATACTTATTTATTAACTGTCACATTGACAGTATTCAAGATCTACAGGTAAATAAATACCCTATGGAGATACAGAGGAGACCCTTAAAACCTCAGCTAAAACACTAGATAAAGAAGTGACACATTTATCTCAGGAACCTGTGATGAATATTCTGAAAAAAGGCATATTTGGCATGCCTTCAAATACTTCTTGAAGTGTTTATAAGAAGGATGGCACAGTCTATTGTTGGCAGTGATGGAAGGTGTAGAGGAAGGAAAGAAATCTTCCACTTTTTTTTTGACAGACTCTAGAAATTCCTCAATTCAAAAGCACAGGTTTGTTTTGAAAACTCAGCTAACAGACTGGTAGAAAGCAAGAGCCTTGAAAACCTGGGAGGTCTAATGCAGGTAGCTCTTTTATAACTAGGTCCTCTAAATGCCAGCAAGTTAAAATCCTTACAGTATGGTTTCATTATACATACATTAAACCCTCTCTCTCTTCCAGGCTGGATATTGAGCTGAGTTATCCCTTCTTTCCTGACATGACAGTCCACGACATTTGTATTTTTTTTCCAACTTGAGAAGGTTTTACAGTAAGCCTGGGATAAAGCAACTGTTTCCGTTCTTTTGTTATGTCTGATTTCCTCATGGTTCAACTGGATGAGAGTTCTCTTTGTAGCTGCTCTCCCATTTTATGAAGACAATGAATCACAGCAGACTACGTGCAAACTAGTGGGCGATAACAAAAATCCCTCACACTTATTGTCAGCGCTTGTAGTATTCCCTCCTCTGCACTACAACGCTGATGTGGCTCCATTGCTCACAAAGGTGAGGAAACGGTGGTGTTGATTCAAACTAAGCAGTCATTTTGGGAACTCTCCCACGAGAGAACCCCATCACAAATGTGGCCTGAAACCTCTGCGCTTTCCTGGGCTGCACACAGGTGGTCCCGAGATGCGGATCTGCCTCTTCTGAAGAGCTACAGCAAGACCAAGCACAAAACACTTCTGTTGTTTTCTAAGCCAGGATCTGAATTGCTGGTATTTACAGTGAAGAAAAAACGGGCATTATTCACTACTGATGTTAGTGGATTTCTAACCCTAGTATAACAGTGAATCTATATATAATTACACCAAATTTCAGCATGTCCTTCCAGATCTCACTTGTGTGCATACCACATTTAGGACCCTGATATTAAACTAAAAGAGGAAGACAAAGGATGGAGTTGGACTCTGCCCAAGAGAAAAGGACTGAAGTCTGATACAAGAAGTGCACAGTTTCTGTTGTCTTTACAGAAGTCAGCTGTAACAGGGTGGTTAACACAACAAACACGAGTGATAACAAGGTAACATGAACTTAAACTAGGGATTCGCTGGATACATCAGGATTTTTAAAGTGACTGGGCTGATGCTAACCTTCACAAAGTTTATAGTAAAATAAAAAAAAAAATTGTTGAATTTTTTCAAATTCCCAATGATACTCAGTCTCATTTGGGAAATCATGGAGGAAACTCCAGAAGCCTGGAAAGAACAAATATCTTTAAAACAAAAACTAATTTCAATCCCCTCTCAAAGGAACAAACAGATAATTTTTAAGTGCCTACCTGACAACAAGGAGGTGATTTATTCTTGACAAATCCATGTTGGCTGCTACTCATGGTCAAACTGATTGTTTTCTCCTTTTACAGGATAACAGCACTTGTGGACAGAAAAAAACCAGTAGATTTTATGAGACATACTGAGAGTTTGAATATCATTTTCACATGACATTTCAATAAACAAACTCTGAAAAAACATTATCTCAAAGGGTGCAAAAATCAGTCTGGAAGAATACATCAGCAAGGCTCCTCAGAAATTGGTCTTGGACCTAAAAAATCAGGTATTTTCATTACTGCTTGGGGGATGGGACAGAGGAAAGGTATTAAATAGACATGCAGACCCCAAATGAAAAGATGGTACCAGAACATTGGTGAAAGGAATCAGAAGGACTTCGGCAAATTGGGTAGGTCATTTGGAAAATGCTGGCAATTCAGCAAGGACAACTGCCAAGTTACATAGTTTGAGAACAATGAATTGCACAAATATGTGATGAAGAATCACTAACGGGAAAATTCCTCAAAAAGGTTCAAAGGCTGGATTGATCGCAGGCTGCTGTGAATAAGCCAGACACCAAGGTGCAGAGGATAAACAGGGAAGCTGTCAGCTGGATGTGAAGAAATGCCTCTGCTCTGCCTTAATAGAAGCGCAACTGAAGTACTGCAGAGCGCTTTGTGAATGGCACATCAAGAAAAAACATGGGAGGGAAAAACACATGAACAAAAGAACACAGGGTTTTAACAAAAGATTATAAAAATATGACAACAGAAAGAAGACGACTGAGGGAAGTCCAGCTATACCCTTGCAAAAGGCAAGGAAACCACGCAGCCTGCCTTCCAGTCTTTCCAGTAGAGCAAACTTCATTAGTTTCCCTGATTGTAAAAGTCCATGCAGTGCCTCTACAAAATGTTTACATCCTTCTTCTGCCACTGTGATGGGTACTTCCCTCCTACAAGGAGTCTTTGCAGCCTGTGGAGCCTGCTGCAGCATTCTGCCAGCTGGCAGCCCTACGCTGCTCTGTGTGAGCATCTCCAGGCCCAGCACAGGCCCTTCCAAGGATGAAGCAATCCCTCCCTCTCTCCCCTACACTTGACCCCGAGGACCACATGAACCAGCAGCTGCCTCCTGCCATCCTACCCTTTTCAGACATGACATACATCATGCAGTTCTTCTGCAACAAACTGAAGAGAAAGGACGCCATGCACCACGTCTCACTGCACAACCTGCAAAGAATCTCCAAAACCCATGTATGCATATAGTGGAACAGTGTATATTTGATTAAATCACATGCATCACATGCACCTTTCCTGCAGCAGCACAGTGCTACAAGCAAGAGGTCGTTCAGGGATACCTCTTACATTCTGATGAAGTTTTTCCACTGTGGATGCAAATACTGATGGGGGCTCAGTCTGTCTGGGAAGGAGACCTCAGACAGCCCCACTCTTCACCTTAGCCTTCTGGTTCATAGAGGCTCTTTTTTTCTGCATCTCCCCTGGGAGAGTCAACAGTTCAACTAAGCTTAAATTTCAATAAAAGTTTTGGTTCTGCTAAGTGAGCTTTCTTCCAAAACAAAATCAGCTTTTCAAAACATGCTGAGTACCTCCAAGCCTGGTATTTTCAATTATTTCAAACATCTCACCCTGTTTCCACGGATTCCTCAAATATTGTAATTTGGAAATGACTTGGTTTCATGCTCTGCAAAGTGCATGTCTGGGAGCTGCATCGTTTGCACGCTTCCTCCAAACCCAGGGCACCAAATACAGACAAATTGCATCCCTACTGCACTAGGATGACAGAAATTATGAAGGACAAGAGATTTTGTTCTCTTCCAGCTCCCAAAAACCTTCAGCTACACAGATCCAAGTCGTGCTTTCATGAAGCTGCATGTTTACAAGATGCTGAACCCCCTTTGCCAGCTCTTCAGTTCCTCTTTACACCCACCTCTTCCCTTCTCCACCCTTCCAGGCTTAACCTTTCGTTCTCTTTTTCTTGGCTCTTGCACAAGCCTTTCCACTAACCACCACCACCCTCAGGGACAACTGACATACAGACACCTACTGTATATGTAGGGTCAGACTCAGTGATTGCATCTGTCTATCAGTTTATACCTTCCTGTTCCTTGACACAGCAGTAATGGAGTCACCTTAATATATTTAATCTGGGCTGGGCTTTAATCAGCACCCGTGACTAATGCAAAACAATTGGAGACTAGGAGGGGGAAAGACTATACTTCCTGTGCCACCCCCCCTATCTGAAACAAAAAAATCCCTGATCCCAGTGGACAAAGTTCCTGGATTTTTAACGCCTTAATGCAATCTCTCGGGCTCCTCTTTCTAGATCTCAGCCTCACAGCAGCAGGGCAGTCCTGACTTGTGGTTGTTAAAAGCTCCTACAGTTGCCTTAAAACACACCTGAGACTGGAGCGACTTCACACCCAAGTGTGACGCCAAGAAGCCTCCACTGGCCAGGGAGTGCTCAGTGCCTGCGGCGGGTGGGGAAGGGGCAGAGCAGGACCAGCAGAGCAGGGATGGGGTTTCACTGCCCACGGCATGGGTGACATGGGTCAGCACCCAGCGGGATGCAGGCAAGTCCGCAGCAGCAGAACGGAGTCCAGCTTCAGAGCTTCCCTGTAACCCCAACTCGTCCAGCTTGGTGTTGCTAAAGGAGTGCCCGGTGTTGCTGCAGAAAAGGACAGGGCAAAAAAGCACTAAATTTATGAGCGAGCAGAAGATGAGTGGAAGGACTGATGTGGAAGAAACAGTGAGGAAGCAATCCTGTCTTCGGGAGCACTGGCAAGAACTGCACGTCTGGGCTTCCACCTTCTGCTTCCCTGCAGAGGTGGAAGGTGGCTTCGGAGCAGGGAAGAGACAGGGCGCTGTGTGCAGGCTGCTATGGCCACCTCCCGGCTAAGGGGGGTCCTCCCTGCCTGCAGCCAGGTACTCTGGCTTCACGAGCAGAGGTACCAAGTACCCAAAACAGAGAGACATCTACCACAGGGCTGTCTCTTCTGGTAGAAAGGAGAACACTTGTGAGGGCTGAGAAAAGTAAATAAAAGGTGGGGAGACAAAGGGGATTCTGTCTGATAAAGATGAGAGGAATGCCAGGCAAAATCATCCAGAAAAAGAATAAAAATCAAGTGAAACGGAAGAAAACGCAACACATGCTTAATGCTGGCTTTGCACCACAGCCCAAACACAACACAACTTCACACAGCAACACAGCAGAGGGGCTTGGAAGGTAACTGTCATGCAGAAGTGGAAGTTAAACACTGTAGACTAAGGTCTGATGTCACCTTCAATGTGCTTGTTATTTCAGGACAAGGGTTTGTAGAAAGATGGTATCTTTCACTAAACCAACTAATACCTTGGAAAAAACCAACTAAGCCTCTGTCTCAGTTTGGTCTGAAATAGTATTTCATCCTGTTCCACATAATAAACTCAGCCTGTCCCACCTTCCTGGGACAGCAGGACCCCAGCATCAGCCTTAACTTATGATAAAGCTGAAAAATTAGTTAAATTTTTCCTCCAATTTTTCCAAAAAAGATCAACAGTTTCAGTGTAAGACTTGTGTTTCAGAACTCATTAAGATTCTTTAAATAATTTCATTAAAAGCTTCAACAATAGCACAGCAGTAATTTTCTCATAATACTACCTCCCAGAGCAAAATTTCCTTAGCACCTACATTTCCTAGCATAGACTTGGACCTTCCAGTACGCTTGAACATATATACAAAAGAGACCTGATGCTTAAAGTTTTTGTAAGATCAGGGATGTATCAGCACATATAATTGATATTTAAGGTTTCTTTACCCTTCTACTCTCCCACAAAAACAAGAGTAGTTCACACCAGTAAAGACAATGACAAAATTCCTCAGTTGCTGCACAAACCAGAGCGCTTTCCATCCCTTAAGTCTGAGTTTGGGAAGTCTTTTGAAATCAAATTCCTTGCATGCAGAACAGACCAGACTGCCAGGATCAGCTCCTCTTAAAATCAAAAGAAGAAAGTGATTTGTTTTTGTAATACTGGGAATTATTAGTATTCTGAAGCAGAAGTTGGGTGTTTTCCTTTGGAATCAGAAAAAGAACCAAAACAGTTTTAAGGAAGATTTTCCTTTCTGTTTCTCAAAGCTGTGTCATTTAGGAGGGGAGAAAGAACAGAGGGAAACAGGCATGGGACTTGGGAGAGAACCGATGACTATAACTTAAAACAACGTAAAGCCATCCTCTCTCTCTTCAGCACGTCAGCTTTTGTAAAAGTCACAAATCCATGTCTTACCTGATACGTATTGGCATGTCCTCCTGCTGGAAGTCTGAACTAGCACCTATAGGCAGAGTTATCTTTTATGAGTCATTTATCCTTTGCCATCTCAAGATTAGTTTTAAGTTTCCTGAACATACCAGGGTGCCACAACAAAGACAAAAAGAATGTGGGAATTAGAGACAGAAACCGAAGACATTGTGCTAACTTATAAATCCCTTTCTTGTCACCACTGTACAACTTGGGTCACCTAACATAAGAGCTGCAGACAAGGTAGAAAATATAGAGACAAGGAACCAGATACAGACATACAGAAAGGTTCCCACGTAGGGAAAGACGAAATAAGCTCAAACTTCTTAAGTAAGAAGAGAAATGACTGATGTCTGAGATTTATAAAATCTTGAGTAAACAAGGTGGTGGAGGATTACTACTTACTGGTTTTCATAATGCAAGAATTCAGAGTCAAGTAGGGGAAAAAAACCCACCAAAAAGTTATTGATTTAAAAAAAAAGTATAATCAGATTTGGGAACTCAGTGACATGGGATGTTTTGGATGGCAAAAGAATAAATGATTTCAAAAACGATCAGATGAATTGAAGGAAGAGATGTCTGTTGGCTTTTCAGCACAAGTGTGGATGCAGCCTCTGGCTCAGGAAGTCCCTAAATCACTAGCTGGCGAAAGCCAGCAGGGAATCCTCAGGGAAATGAGATTAGAAACAGAGCAAACATACGGTCCTCACTGTATTATTCATTACTGGCCTCGGTCAGAGGCTGATCCCAGACTCTTTATCAAGGGTTGCAGTTTTCACATTCTTATATTAGCACATTGAGGAAGGCAGCAAAGTTCTGTACCTCTTCTTCTTTCTGGGAGATTCCTACAGAAAGTCCGTATTGGTCTGGAGGTTTATATAATTGATTTTAGTCTTACTCATTCTAGCTGCCTCTGATCTGGAAAACTGACGTGTTGGAGAAAAGAAATCAGATAAGAAGATGATGTAATTCATTTTGATGACTGTAAATTACCTGCTGGTGGACATGTAACACCACAACACCATAACTACCTGCAGGACATACTGAAATTACTCAGTGTCTGATATTCCGGATCCAGGTACCTCTCTACCCGATTTAGTTCTGTAAAACACACCAGAAGAGCCAATCCAGGTAGCAATCCAACTGAAAGGAAAGACATCCCTATGGTACAAAGCAAGCAGAAATAGTTGGTTTCTGGCCATTCATCTACCTTGCCTCCTTCCCTCAAAATCCCTGTAAGAATTCTGTTTTTTTAATTTAAAAAACAAAAACCTAAAGCATCACCAGTTAGATGTTATTTTCAGTCCAGCTTCATTTTGCTTAGTGTTTGCCATTCTGTAAGCGTGGACCCTGGTATCACGAGAACAAAGCAAATAGTCCAAAGCTCCAGTTTTCTATTGTTTCTTTTTAAAGGGATGTTTTTGAGAAATCCATTTTAATAGCCTTACTATAAATGCATCGTTTGGTGAAGGCACTTGGAAGTAGTGCCCTTTACAACAGATATACTTGACTACAATTTGATTACACATCTCGATGGTGGTAACAAAAGACAGGAGAGCTCTTAAAGGTGTCTGTGGCATGACACATCCCTCTCCACCCACCCTGTAGATCTGTTACAGAGTCTCTAAATGGACTACAGGAACCTAAACTCGAAATTTTTAGTATCTTCTCCACATCCTCCACCCCCAGGATTTTTTCTCTGAATGCCCACCGAATAACCTGGAGGAAGACACACGTATTGCGGTTTCCCATCTCTGCAGCAAAGTGAAATTCCCTTTGGTTAACCGCCCGCTAGCTGTGGAACATGGCATTTGCTTCACAGTTAACCTTAACCAGAAGGCACACAGACACCACAGCTACATGAGGTTCACAAAACTCCACTACTGGAGATTTTAACTTCTGAAAATCCAGGGATTTTGCATCTATTTGCTTGAGAAAAGGAGTCGCTTCCTGCAGTCCTTTGAACATTTTTACACGGGTACTTTTGACCATGACCACGCAGGAGGACAGAACATTCACTTCCTCCTCCGGCTCTCTGAAATTCCCTGATTTCACCACGTGTGTGGTTGTCCGAGGACACAGCACAGGAAGCTGTGAAGCTTGCTTCTTAGCAAGAGCCAGAGGACAACACAACTGCCTGGGAAAGCATAACAGACATTTCATTTTAATTTATTCAAACAAGTTTTGCAAGTAGCCATGACCGGGGGCACGTGCATGCGCATAGGAACGCACAGATTTATCATTAAACCTGGGGTGACAGCTTGAAGAAGTGTTTCCTGCCAGAGCTATAAACTTTTCCTAGAACATAGTGTTTTAAAGTTTTCTTATCACAAAAACTTGTTGTAATAGAGAACACTCACCACATCCAGCTTAAATTTTATTTGACTAGGGATTTTCAAACCATCCCGGGAATGAAACAGCAGGATTAGAGTCCCATTAGTCACTGCAATACCACAATGCCTCCACATTACTTTAAGTGGAACGTGTCTTCAGCCTGTAATAAATAGGTTCAAAAATCCTCCTAGAAGTTAGGTCACCTGAGGTAATTCTTCTTCTATCTGAGTTTTGACCTGGTGAAACTACCAATAACATCAGGAAATGCAATCCTGAAATTAGGGCTGAGGAAACCTACTTTTCTTTTTTTTCTTTTTTTTTTCACATTTAAACAACTTTAAACACATCTGCATAGCACATCAGAAAAGCAGGAGTCTTGAGGCGTCCACCTTTAAAGCATACTACCAGCCACATGAACTTCATGCAGAAATGTCAACTGCTTGTGTTATTACCCTGCTACCTACCACTCAGCAGCTCTGCTCATGTCTGCTCAGAGCAATCAGAAGCAGCATCACTGGGAACTGCAAACACACAGTCATGTACAGCTATTTGTTCCTGGAAGATGAAGCCCATTCTCTGGAAGTGCTCCAAAGAGCATCTCTAAACACACCAGGCAACATGTCATTGCAGGGGCAGTTTCATTCATTCATTTGTTCAGAGAACTAACCAAACCCTTTCTTCTCCCCAGCCTCCTCTGACCATACAGGAACAGGAGAGGATTTCTTACGTTTCCTGGACAGGAACATGGAAACATCACTCAAATCCACTCCTGAGATAGAAGTGCTGATGTCCAAAATAAAATCCCTGCACGTTAAAGGCTGTTACAAAACCATAAGCGTTCAAACAACCCGAAAGGGCTGGCGTCACTCTGCATAACCAAGAGGACCCAGAAGCAATGTGGAAATTCCATCCTTAAGTCATCGACTGCGACATCCTCTGGCAGTTTTCATCACTGGTACCTCACGTCAAAAAAAAGAAAAAAAAAATCCTTCATCTCACAGTGTGGCCTCTTTTATGGCTTGTTACTTGAACTGTTACATATGCAGGTTTTTTCTGGTTCAGCATGCAGCCAGAGGGCCAAGAGCCTTTTTTTTTTTTCAAGCAAATTTTAAAATTCTTCTGGGTTTTCCCCCCTGTCTCCCCATCCAGCAAGTGAATTATGTACCTGCGGTCAGAGCTGCTGTAGGCCAGACGTTATCTTGCAGTCACAGGGCTAGTCTGCAATATCACATAGCCATGTGCGTTGTGTCACACCTCCCCAGACAGGTTCCTGGTGCTGCTTGTCCCCCCACCCTCTATAACAGGGGCATCGCTTTTCCAAAAAAAATGCGGGACCAAATACAGCAAAGGTAGGAACCATGAATTGGCTTCAGATGTTGCCAGGAGCCAAGAACAAGCTTTACACCATCTTTCTGAGCCCCAGAGACAGAAAGTGTGAAGGCCTTAGAGATGCAGAACTATGCTGAAGCAATGCATAGACAAAAGAACACAGCTCCTATGTTTGCTACATTAAACCACCCTTCTCCCCCACAAATCTCTCCTTTCTCCTGCCCTAGCACGCTCATCATACTTTTAAACTGTTTCCTTTTCCACTCTGGCACAAGCCACCAGCCCAAGACAGAGATGTACATGGTAACCACCAACAACACTGCAAAATGGGAAAGATGAGAGAAAGAAAAATAGGAAAGACAATGTGTTATCTCTCCTTACATGCATCATAGCACTCAGGCTTCTTTGCTCCATTCAGTGTTAAATCCAACCAGTTTTGGTCCTCTTCCTTTCCAGCAGAAGAGAGGATGAGACTTTGGAGCTTGCGAAAGATGCTGGCTGATAACTGCGGTGGAGACCCCAGAGCAGGTATGACATGACAGATGGGTGAGCTCCTACCTGCAGCCATGGTGACACAAGGGAGGCTGCAGTTCATGTGTGTAGAGAATGTCCCTCTCCAAATCTGCTCCAGCCCTCAAGAGGTGAGGGCTGAGAAGGGTCCTCCAGGTCAGCAAGGTCTGTCTATGGCCTCACTGCTTATTAATGCCTTCTGAAGGCAAACGGATTAACTGTCCCATTCGAGATTCTGCCTGCAACAAGCAGCAGCGGGGCATCTGCAGGAAAGGCAGCCGCGCCGTACCCATGCAGCTTCTTCCTCATCTCCTGGAATGAGAGGAAAAAAAGTTATGCTTCAAGTAAGGTGTGGACAAACACAGAAAAGACACTGGAGGAGAGAAAAAAAACCAACCTCACTGCAAATACAATTTATTCAGCATGCTAAAAAAAAACATTATAGTGATCAGACCTAAAGAAAGGCACTATTTATGATAGGAAATAAATATTAATTTAAAAGGGGGAGGAAAAAATAATTTATTATTTTCAATCAACACTTGAGCAGAATTTGGCCTTCCATTAACTTGCTACAAATCTTAAGAATAAAGGAATGAGGTGGAATTAGTTCAGACAATAAACTGGGAAAGTTGGATAAATCAGAGGAAAGCTGGATAATTCAGATAAACTTGCGAATTCTGAGAAGACCAAATTAAACAACAGGAATGGCACAGGAAGTGGGCCTTCCAATAGATGAGCTGGAGTGTCACGTAAACCCATGGTTTCTTAGTTTATCTAAAAAACCTCATTGTTTTATCAGATACAGTTCTGTTATTGTTCTATGAGGATGTTGTAATTTCTGTGCAAATATCCTTGGATGTGAGAGAAAAGACAGGAACAGCTTCAGGTACTTGTTAACTTCTGGACAAGGCAGGGTTGAGACTTTCAACATAAATCCCACATTCCAGTTCTGACTTTGTGCTAATTTATTACGGCACCTCTTTTGGGTTTTGTTCAAATGATTCCTTGTATCATGGAATGGAGCTAATGAGCTATTACCATCCTTTAAAAGCTTGAAAAGCAGATACAACACAACTTGTGATTTTTTTCATGTTCATAAAATAGGCAACAGCACAGGGAAAACAGAATTTTGCTTCTCCTGATCCCATGGAGAGTTTACTACTTAACAACAAAGATATACATCTTTTTGCTAAAAAGTAGTATTTAAAACTAAAGAGGTCAATCAAATATGAAACTTCAATGATTACTGAGAAGGATATTTTCAGTGATCTTTTGTTTGTGCTCAGTACATTACTAGCCAATATAACAGCATGATTTAAAAATCAGAGAAAGCATGTTGAAAGAAAGCCTGACTGGTACCTTCGTCTTTCAGCAGAAAAAACCCAAACCAAACCATACAGGCTTGTGGAAGACAAAGATTAATAGGGAACACAACTATGGATAACTGGCAGACTCCCAAAATAGGGCATGACTAGTGTATATGAAGGAATCCCTGATTCTGTACTGATGCCAAGTGAGCATACATCTTAGTAAAAATAAAAAGCCATCAGGCACAGGAAAGAAAAGGATGGTTATGGTAGGCCACAAATGGCAACTTCAAAAAAGGCTCCAGCTAGCATCTGCTGGTTTGAAGTTCACTGTGATGAAGGCAGAAGTGACTTCCCTCCTCCCCTCACCCCAGCAAAAAAACCCCACCTCAAAACCCTAAGAGAAATTGACATGAGCCTAATGAGCGCTGGCCCTTTGAGGCAGAGGCAGTGGAACGTCTCGGGATTTCCTACCCAGCGTGTGCATTCCCACTGCAAAGCAGTGAAATTCTTAGGGCTGTGAAACTGTGCCACCTATGTGATCTTTCAGACAGTTTTGGGGAGGGGAGGTAAATGTAATAACTCTGCTGCTGTGGTTTGGTTAAAGATGGTTTCCTGTGAGGCTGGGCCTTCAGCATATAAGTTTCAAAAGAAAGAATTAAAAAAAAAAAGGCTCACAAGCAAGCTACATGCAAGCTTAGGCTCTCCAGGAAACCACAAAATAACCCCTCTGAAGACTGCAGAAAGTGCTATTTCTGCACCTCTGTCATCTTTTAAGGAGACAAGAGTGGAGGAGGAAGGGCTAGAGAAGAGGTGAGTGTGAAACCAGAGCTGAACACACGCTGAATGAACGTAGGCACGAAGGAAAGAACGACTGGGGAATGGCAAACCCTAGCGGTCAATGGGAATTTCATCAGCAGCTTCATGGAGCTGGGGCTGCACCCAAAGATGAAAATCCTTCTAGACAGGAACACAGACAGACACCCGCTGTCAGCACAGGAGCTGTGCATGGGAATGCCCCTGTCAAGATGAGCAAACTGTGCATGAATGGTGGGCTGGAATTACCAAGCTGGCTAGAGCTATTGCGAGGTTAAGCCACCACGACCAGACTGTGGTTGAGGGATGCTGGTATTTTAAGCAGGTCTTCTGCATAGCAGGGAAGACAAATGAGGTGTGGAAATTGTTAGTGGGATGCCGTTTGTGCATCATTTGCAGTACTAGCCTTCACCGCAAGGGTCTGGAAACCTCATGGTCAAGAGCAGAGGTTAACCTCAATGTTGCCGGTAGCAGAGGTTCTCTGCATTTGCTCCTGCTCAAAAGCTGTAATTGAGAAACACACAGCTTGCAGCAAAAACGCAGGAGTAGGGTTCATCTGCTTCATCTGGTTTTGGCACTTAAAATTGGGCAACATTTCAAAAAGAGATCAGCTAGAAGAGGGAAAGCATTCATATCAGATTAATGGCTCTTAAACGACAACAAAGTGATCTTCCCCTCTGCCATGCCTCAGGGCTTAAGTTAATTTTCTAATAGTGAAAAAGCCCACAAAGTGCTGCATTCATTAGGCTGAACTCCAGCTTTACATTACACTTGCACTGCTGGAAACCACAGGCACCTAACAAGCCTCAAATTATGATTGCTCCACTAAGAACCAGAGCAGAATCAAATGCTAAAAGTGAAGAAATATCAGCTGGTTGAAAGACCTTCATCTGACCAAGGCAAAACTGTGCTTTGCAGGCAATTATGAGGAAGCTTTTCACCATACTACTATTTTTCAAAATATTAAGTAAGAAAAGCTCATTTAAATATTAAAATCAAAATATTAAGTGAGAAGTCTTCTGTAGCACATCACAAATCTATCTTGTAAGAAATGAAGTACCAAGCATTTTTCAGCATAATTAACACATTTCTTAAACATCAGTTGTGAACATTACAGTCTTTCAATCAAGTGACAGATCCTGTGTGACTGTAGTTCCAAATATATTCACATCTTGTGTTCAAATTGCATGAAGGTTTTTTTTGTGTCTTTTTTTTTTTTAAACTTGTACTTGCAACTGCATTATGGTAACAAGGTAAAGTTTCCTTTCAAAAAAATCTTTTGTTCCAAGTGAAACAATAAATCTACAAAGGGGAAAGAAAGAAAAGTACTTTTTCTCATAACAGAAAAACCCTTCTTAGGGATCACAGAATAGTTCGGGTTGGAAGAGACCTTTAAAAGTAATCTTGTCCAATCCGCCTTGCAATAAGCAGGGACATCTCCACTAGATCAGGTTGCTCAGAGCCCCATCCAACCTGACCTTGAATGTTTCCAGGCATGGGGCATCTACCACCTCTCTGGGAAACCTGTTGCAGTGTTTCACCACCCTCATTGTACAAAATTTTTTTCTAATATCTAGCCTAAATCTCCCCTCATTTACTTTAAAACCATCACCCCTTGTCCTGTTGCAACAGACCCTACTAAAAAGTTTGTCCTCATCTTTCCTGTAGACCCCCTTTAGCTTAACTACACAAAGGCCGCAATAAGGTATCCCAGAGCCTTCTCTTCTCCAGGCTGAACAACCCCAGCTCTCTCAATCTATCTTCATAGGAGAGGTGCTCCAGCCCTTTGATCACTTTTGTGACCCTCCTCTGGATTGACTCCAACAGGTCCTGTGCTGAGAGCTCCAGAGCTGGATGCAGTACTCCAGGTGGGATCTCACCAGAACAGAGGCACAGAATCACCCCCCTCAATCCATCGGCCACACTGCTTTTGATGCAGCCCAGGGCATGGTTGGTCTTCTGGGCTGCCAGGACACATTGTCAGCTGATGTTTAGTTTTTCATCCACCAGTACCCCCAAGCCCCTCTCAGCAGGGCTGCTCTCAATCCCTTCATCCCCCAGCCTGTATTGGTACCATGGGTTGTCCGAATGCAGCTGCAGGACTTTGCACTTGGCCTTGTTAAACGTCAGGACATTCACCTATGCTCACTTCTTCAGCCTGTCCAGGTCCTTCTGGATGGCATTCTGTCCCTAAGGTGCATCAGCCACACCACTCAGCTTGGTGTCATCTGCAAACTTCTGTCACTGGTGAAGATACTGAACAGTACTGATCCCAATATGAACCCCTGAGGGACACCACTTGTCACCAGTTTCCATCTGGACACTGAGCCACTGACCACTACCCTCTGGATGTGACCACCCAACCAATTCCTCATCCACAGAACTGTCTACACACCAAATCCATCTCTCTCCAATTTAGAGAGAAGGATGTTGTGGGGGACCATATAAAAGGCCTTACAGAAGTCCAGAGGAGACAATACCTATAGCTCTTCCCTTGTCCACTGACGTAGTCACTCCATCATAGAAGGCCACTAGGTTGGTTAGAAGGGATTTGCCATCAGTGAAGGATAAGGGTCAGGGGAACAGTAAAGCCAGGACCCTGAATTTTAGGAAAGCAAACTATGGCTCTTCAAGGAGTTGGTCAATAGGACCCCCTGGGAAACTGTCCTCAGGGACAAGGGAGCAGAACAGAGCTGGTGAATCTTTAAGGATGCTTTCCTTAGAGAGCTCTCAATCCCCAGGTATAAGAAATCAGGAAAGGAATACAAGAGACTGGCATGGCTGAGGCATGCACCACTGCATGATCACTGCAGCCCAGGCTGCCACCAATTAGCTCACTTATAATGGTGACCATCAGGTCCAGTATAGCATCTCCTCTGGTAATTTTTGGGGGGTGG
>JAOXJM010000033.1:49744321-49787268 GCA_026413425.1 Tringa solitaria | reverse complement strand
ACCACTAAAAAGGCATCTTTAAAAACTTCTAAAAAAATCATTAAATCATTAATAAAGAAAAAAAAATCAAAAAATCATTAATAAAGAAAAATATTTCAAGAGTTCTGGGTTTGTAGAGCTGCTGTACTCCATCTGGGGCATGACCATCAGACTGTGTCTGCAAGAGTCTAAGTCATGCTACCTACAATTAGAATTTTTTTTTAAAAAACATTTTAATATGGCCTGAATTTAAGCCTCAACTACAGCAACAAAGTCCCTTAAAAGTTTGTTGATATATCATACTGTCTCAGTGTATGGTTCTCTTTTGTATTTTTTTAAAAAAAAAAAGCTTCAGAAAGTGTAAATTTTCCTAGAAATCCATTTACAGCATTTTCATCCTAAAGTCTCTTTTCTTACTAGCTTTATACTCAAATCTAACTTCTGAAGCAGCTTCAGAATCTGTTCCAAAAAGGATGAGATAAAGAAACTAACTAAGAACACCCAGTACACATCAGGACTCTTTGGAATCATTGAGATTATGATAACAAACAACTCTCTTCTAAAGGCATTCTTGGTTGTTCAGAAGTTGCATATCTTTGCTAGGCAACTTACTTCTGAAGAACCAGAAAACCCAATAAATGCAGGGCTTCCCTATACCTCTAAGTTTTCTTCAGCCTCTTCACAACAAGGAGTTAAAATACCCTGCCAGAATAAACTTCTTTAAGAGACAGAGATTACACCCAAAGCAGTAATTTTCACCGACTTAACACCTCATTTTAAAACTGAGTTAAAAAAACCCTGACTTTGTCACTCTCATGTTCTTTCAGTTACCCTAGTTAGAATTTTTTTTTTCTTAGTTCATTTCTTTGTGCCTTTGCTAATCCGGTACAGCAACCCTATGTCTTTAAGAAACTACAGCTAAATGAAAAATTGCCTATTACACTATCTTTCTTGTAGTTCTAAAGTCAGAACTACTCAGTGACAATCCAGTTCCGACTCTTTATAAATTCAGAAACATTTCCCTATGTTTTTTCACATTTAAACATTAGTTTTCAGAAATTGTAACTACACTTGATCTAAGCAGCAGAAAACAATGGTAAGTGAGGGGCAAGGAGGAGGAAAAGTTATAGGAAACTACCTAAATTCTCCTACAGTAAACACCCTCCATGACCACCCCCCTCAATAGCTTCTACTTCAAATGTCTCCAGCCTTTGCTTTCCGCTCCTAATTCTAGAGTTTTGCCTTACTCCAATGACAGGAGTACATTCTTCTTGGTAAATTCAAAACCAACAAAACCAAAAAAGAACAAAACCCAAACCCACCACAACACAGTATGCATGAGAACTAAGGTATGAGAGAAAAGGGTTCAATGCTGTAGCGCTGCTCAATTTAAATGGAATGGAAACATTGAACTTAAGAAGAGTTAAAAAGTCAGACTGGCGGGCTGCCTCAACCCAACCATGAAACCACACCAAAAAAAAAAAAAAGTTAGGCTCTACACTTACCACTTGCACCAACCAGGAGTTTGTTTTACATTTTTGTAACAAAGCTTAATAAACCTAAGTATTCTGAAATACTGGCAGAGACTGCTAAAGGATTAAAGACTTGTATCTTGATGCGTTTACCAGACAGAACGGCAGTGAGAACTCCAATATTAAGCCATTCTAGTGAATGGATGTTTAGTTTATGCACCGTTACCGCTCAATTACGGGGTGACCCCAGGGGAATAAATGGGTGCTCCGAGCAGAGAGATGTCCCTACCACAAAACTGCCATCCCCACAGGCAGTCCCAGTAGGGACCAAGCATGCACAGGAGTAACCTGGCGCTCAAGCACAGCAGTAGATTAGTGTGCTGACAAAGGCAACCAGCAGGCACTGCACGCACTGCTCAGCTCTGGTATTAGCTCTTAGTCATTTTCAGGAAAGCAAAAAAAAAAAAATACATTGGGAAGAAAATGATGCAAGTGCAACTTGTCTGAGTCAAACTCAATCTTCTATGATTTTATTCTTTCTATCAGATAAATAAATAAATAAAAAAATCTGTCTACTAGCACAGACTAACAGTCTTGTGGAGAAAACACAGAATCAATTAGAAATCAACTAATTAACATCCCACTGTAAGCCTTCACTCTGGCAAATTAGAAATAGTAAATTAGTTTTTCTATTTACCTGTTAATTAATATAAAAAAGGAATTATTTCCACTAAGAAAATGCATATTTATGCACAAATGATCATTCTTTGGCTGTAGAAAGGCCTTGTTTTCATTGCTGAAAGAGCAAGACCAACTTTAGACTATACTCTTAATGCCATATGAGGAACAACCTTGCTTTTAAAGAAGTTCAAAGTGGACTTAATCATACTATTGAATTATTTTAAATATTTATTTTAAGCAAGATAGGCTTTACAGAAGAGATTGGCTTTCATAACTGACAAAACCCCAATACGAAACTAGCAGCATATGCCAGTTTATTCATTCTTTAAAGTATCCTACACCTCTTTACTAAAACTATATGCATCTCTTAATTGTTACAACTACAACGACTTGAGCTTTCCTGACACTAGTTTTCCTATTTCTCTAACTCACATTGGCAGAAATCACTGAAGATAAAGATTTCAAACTTCTGGACTTAAACGGTAACAATAAAAAACAACACAAGTTCTTCAACGTTTATACACTTACCAATAGAATTGTTGACCTTGTCCCCTTTTTTCTTCTTGTTTTTCTTGTTCTTGCCTTTTGGTTGAGGAGAATCTGCAAGTATTAGCTTATTATTTTGCTGCTGTTCACTTGGTGAAGGGGATTCACTTGTTACAGGTGCTTTCTCTTCCTTTACATGGTTCAACTGTTTTTTGTTGTTATTGTTTAATTTCTTCTCCTCTTTTTTAGGTTCTGCAAGTGTTGGGAGCTCTGCTGCTTTTGCTTTGGATTCTATTTGGTTTCTGGTTTTATTCTGTATCTCAGCTGCTTTGGGGGATTCAACAGGCTTTTTCACTTGTTCAGCACACGGTTTGTTTATCTGCTTTAGTTTCTGTTTGCTGTTTCCTTCTTTATGTTGATGCATAATATCAAGCAGAAAAGAGAGGGGCTCATGCTGCTTTACACTCCCCTCTTTCTGATAAAGCAGCTTTGAGTCTCTAGTGTTTACAGGATTGGATAGTTCACAGCCTGTCTCTGAAACCGGCCTCTGTTCTGTATGATTCACATGTCTCGACAGTGAACCGGAGGAGGTTTCTATCTTTTCTGATTGCTCAAGTGTACCATTCTGAATGTCTTCAGGTGCATTTGGGACAGATTCCTTCACTGCCTGGCAGTTTCGAGTAAGCATGTCTACCTTCTGACAGTCTTTACTTGTTCGTTCTTTCTTCTTTTTCTTTACAGCCCGCAACTGCTGAAGTTCCTGAAGCCGCTGTAATTCTTGTTTCAGCCTCTCTTCTTCTTCTTCCTCTCGCCGCCTCTGTTCCTCAAGCAACTGGTGATGCTCCCTCTCCCTGGCTTCTGCTTCAAGTCGAGCTTTCTCTTCAAGCTGCAGAATAACAACAGATTTATTGAAATTGACAAACAGTTTGGAAATGAAAAGTTTTAGGGATTATTACTACTTTTCTCTATGAACATTATAAATCCTAGGATATTAACATATGAATATACTTAATCCAGAAACATGCACGTCAAGCAAATACTTAGTTATACAAAAGCTGCCCTTTAATGTACATTAAAATCCCCTCAATACTTCTACTTTCTATTTTTCTGTAACGTATTTGACTGTGCTAACTGTTGACTTCTCTTTGCTACTGCTAAGCCTAACTCCAGATCAAAGTTTCTACAACCACACAAAACTACCGAAAACAAAACTTTCAGCATAATTCTCAACAACTGCCGGTATTACTAAGGTAATTCAGGTTTGCACCATGTTGCATCATTTACCCGTTCACTTGCTGTCCTAGCAGAGCTGCACTGTTTCAGTGTTCACGAACATTAGGAAAAGCAATCACTAAAAACATTTTACAGCAAAACACTAAGCACATTAAAGCTACACTGAAAGTTGTCAAAAATAATAAGCATGGTAAAGTTTTCTGTTGTCAGCCATAAGTTCATTAACAACATGAAACAAAGACACAAGGGACTTATCCCAGCCATTACTGCAAATGCCTGAAATTTTGCTGTGCAACATCGATCTTGCATCGTTAGCAAAATGAAAGTCATACACTCAGAACAATCATGTCCATTCATTTTCTTGCACATTTTACAGTTACAGAAGTCATGCAAAAAACCCTATGAAAATCTTCCCCTTCTTATGCTCAAACGGCATTGCAAGAACAAAGTGAATTTTAATTATAAATAACTCACTAAGCTCTCAAGTTGCTGAGTAGTACTACAACATGAACATGAAGAATACAACTTGTGAACATCAGGTCTTCCAAACGCATAGAAACATTTAAAGAATGCAGAATTAGTGCCAGCAAGCAAACCCACAAACAAGAAATATTTACAGTCAGACAATATACTTAGAATCCAAAAACATGCAGCAATCTCCTCACACCTTGAACTTTATACCTAAGGCTGATACTTGAATTGCAGTAAGAAAAGCCAATTTCCTTCTTGTTCAACTTAAGAATAAATGTTCCCTCTATTAACACAGCAAATACTCTTTTCAAAAAAAAAAATAATGTCCCAGTTACACTGGTACACTTAGAGTGTTAAACACTAACACTCTAAAAACATTTTTAGAAATGTTTTTGCCAATTTCCATGTGAAAGAACCTTGTAATTTCTTCTTCCCTGTCCCCTCTCTGCAGCTTGCTACTTCACTCTGGCCTGGGATAGCCCTTTGTGACATCATGTGGCACAGTTCTTAACCTCTTTCAATGAGGACAGCAAGGTGCCCAGCGCAATCATTCTAAAAATATGAAATCTTGACTTTTGCACTCTCATAAAAGCACTAACTTTGTTTCCTTTCTGTTTCCTTCCTACAGAGATAATTTGTTGTAACCATTATCCCAACAAAGAAACACTAGGTTATTAACTTTCCCCATTTTTTATTGTCAATTCTACAAAACAGTCAAATTCTTAACATTTCTGACCCTTAGAAATAGCTTTCTAAAGTGTGGGAAATCCAGTATAAAGGTGACTTGGAACAAAACTCAGGGTAATGACACTTTGAAGAATCTCCCCAGTCTACTATATAACTCCACAGGCAGCATCAGCCCAGGTAAGCTAGCTGTGTACACACACACAGGCAGTGCACCACAAACTACACAGAAAACAATTACAGCATTCTCATAAAGTCAGCACAGAGTGGTATACTTACAGAGAGTGCACAGATTCAAAACCATGAATTCTAGGATAAACATACTTTCATGTCTTACCTTTCTTTGCTTATGTCTGGCTCTCTTGGCTGCCCGAGAACTGCTTACTGGTTTGGTTTCAGAGCTGTTTATAAATTGTAGCAAATCTTCCACCTTTCGGTGGTCAACAACACTTTCCCTTTCAGAGATCTGATCTGGTTTCTTCGGCTGTTCCTCTTTCCTTTTTGTTAGACGTAAACGAAGCTTTTCTCGCATCTCTGCATAATTTCTACTGGTTGGTGCAGCTGGAGGCTGAAGAACATGAGGCAAAAATTTAGTGACTAAATCTAAGTATTTCACTAACGTAGTGATTTTGAGATTTTGAAATTTTAGAGACCTTAAAACATCCTGGAAGGTCCAAACCTGAGTATCAAACTCCTTGTTGTCTGTATGTGTACCTAAAGGTGTATTTAACAGGCAACGGACCTGTCAAGATTTGGTACTAGCTTCTGAACTGTACTTTCCAACTGAAAGAATGACTGCTCTTGCAGAGGAATGCACAGGGAAAAGAAAAAGGAATGTCTTTAAAAGCAAGAATGGAGATTTCCATATTCTCTCATGATCATTATGCCACATTTGAAAATTTGAAGGGAGCAGACATTTGCTGCTGTTTCCATTTTCTATGAAGTCTGTTTCAGAGTTTGTGTGACATGGGCCTCTGGGCTGTAAGTGTGAAGGCTTGATTACCCTGCACTAAAGCCAGCAGACCTCCAGCAGAGTCACATCAATAACTTGAACACTGCTGCACATTGAAGCCTTGCATCATGTTTCATTTCTGTATTCCCATCCACTGCTCCTGCCTCTCAGCTCCTCCTTCCTCCTCCCCTCCTGCTGCCTTACCCTCTCCCCTCCTACACCAGATCTGATGCCCATCTGTTTGGGGCTACACCAGTTCAAGTCATTAAACCAGCAAAAGAAAGCCTATTAACTTAAAAATCCTGGAGCGTTCTGCCACTTCAGCAAAGTGAATAACTTACTGTGCGATCAGCTGACTGTCAAATACAGATCAATCACAGACATGGTGGGAACATGCCATGAGAAACAGGATCCCCTCCCCATCCCTTTCAGCTACAGGGCAGGGGCTTTTACTTCAACTTCGATCCGATGCAGTTTCATCTTAAGGCTTGGATACACGGCAAATAAACTGAGCTTTTAACTTCAAATAGGAAAAAAATGCCAGAGACTCAACTAGTTAACTGATTATTAAAACAGACTATATACATCTTTACAAACGAGGCCAGTGGGAAAATTAAATTTTAAGAAAAAAATTTATGTGCAACTTAACAGCTTTTAGCATTTCATTTGTGCAAACAAAAAAATACAATTAAAATAATTTACTAGACATGTTACTGGCACGGCATTAACTTAAGGATGCTTCAAACAAAGTGTTAAGTACTACAACAAAGAACATAAGGAAAAAGATTCTGTATAACCTGCATGCTTTAGAACTTCATAGCTCCTTCAAAACACCCTTTAAATACACATACAAGAAAGTGCCTATCAAAATGCACCAGTAAAGTATAGGTTTTCAGTGTTTGTAGCACTGAAAACAAGGAAAGTCAAGTTTGGTTTTTCCTTTGATAAAAGCATAATATAAACTTACACTGCCTAAGTTCTAGGTAAGAACAGGTTTTTTTTCATCTTTTTCAAAAAAATCAAGTTAAAGTGAACACTTCGAGGATTCCTGCTCTTACAGATGGGAGAATGGCTCATAAATTGCCATGAACATTTTAAAAAAAATTCCTATATTAAGTGCACTTTTATCCAAACTCATCACATTATTTATAATTATGATGCTACAGATGAGCACATGAATTTTGTGAAGTTATTTAAATGGCTCAATGCCCCTGTTTGCAGTTTCAGTCAAACACAATATCTATTATCCAAGTCAGTTGCTTCCTAAATCTTTCAGCCATTTTTATTGCTACTAATTGCTTTCAGCTGGAAAGGTTTGTTTCAATTCTTCATTTCAAAGAGGATAATTACTGTCTAACCACGCTTCCTTTACTACTTCTCTTGATCGAGCTCCAATGCCACCCACTTAGTTGCAGTCCAAGTAAGTGACAAAAAAAGCAAAAGAAAAATTTAAAATCAGCAACTTACTCCTCCATGGCCGAAGAACTCACAGTAACAGCAGTCACAGTATTTTCCTTCCTTCTGGTTTGTGGATGTTGAGGTACTGGAGCTATGCTCTGAACAGCTGTCTTCGTCTTGACTCTCCTCTCCATCATACTGTTGATGATCATACGTGTTACTGTTCTCACAACGATGGCCCTCGCAGTCAGGATCACTGTGTTAAATTAAGAAAAAGCTTATAAAAATCCCAGATAATAATAAATAAGGTATTCAGAAAAAAAGCAACCATGTACAGTTATAGGTACATCTACCAGGAACAAAGACTCTCAAACTGGGATATCAGCCACCAGTGACACATCAAATCCTAAAGCCTTCATCCAGTAGCTTGCAAATGATATGTTCAAAACCGAGCAACAAGATCAGATGATACATGCGAAAGTGATTTATAAGACCTCATTTAGTGACTCACTGATTGAGCAGCCTGGAGAATGAGTTTTGAAACTGTTCTTTGTAGCTTTAAACAGGTAAAATAGTTTCAGAAGTAGGGATTTTAGCTTTTTAAAATGGAATGGTTGTGAAACTGCTGCACATGTCATCACTTGTGGTCTGAAGAAAGCTTCGCAGTTGCAGAATATACTCAAACTTATTTCTAAAATCCCCTGATTTTAGATAGATTTCCAAGCTCTTTACTTAAATAAAAAATTCAAGGTCAGCTAAAACCAAAATGTTCTCATTATCCGGTCTGCACCTTTATTTTTAAGGGGAAACACCAGCATGTCTCTTCCATAAGCAGGTACATAGCAGTTTATTCCCTCCAAAGCTCTGCAGAACTGTGAACTCAACGTATCATATCTACTGTGCAGTTGTTCTAAAACTGATGTGATCTTGTTTCAAAAGTAAAAAGTATTTTTAAAAAATCCACTCATCTAGTATGTTTCTTTGTTCTTATGTTAGAAAGGTGAAAACCAGTCATAATCTAACATCTGCAAAATATACGTGACTCTTCTTTCTAACCTCACTTCCCTCTTCCCTTCCACCTGTGTCCTCCCACACCATGGTAAATTTTCCAAAAATTAGTGACCAGGAAAAATTGTTCAGCTTCAGTATCCTTATCAAGGAAAAGGCATGCAAAACTGTTGCATGCAACAGGAGATAGTGCCAGTCATTGCAAACATCATGACTCATTTTGAGTAGCCTTTGCATCACTGTTTCTTGCCTGTTGAGAGTTAGTATTACAGCGCCTGGTGGCACGTGCTAGGGGTAGCAGATACAATTCCATAGAAATCAAGGCTTCATTAGTTCTGTCACTCAATCACTAGATCAAAAGACTAGAGCATAAAGCACTGTTTCCCATCATAGCACAGCACTGATTCATACAGACCGCAATAATCGTTTCTGCATTCTCTGCCAGTTCATTCCTTACAAACTAAAAACACTTTATCACATTAGCACCTGGAGATTATGATAAAAGTTGTATTTCTACTGTGTTAAATAGCCTATATTAAATTCTCTCCCTGCACTAGGGTAAGAAAGTTTCTTGACAAAATTTGCTATAATTTCTGGAGCATGAGAAAACAGTTACTTATTTTGTGATGTCAT
The DNA here is from genome assembly GCA_026413425.1 of Tringa solitaria. NCBI lineage: Eukaryota > Metazoa > Chordata > Aves > Charadriiformes > Scolopacidae > Tringa > Tringa solitaria. Next base: position 49,778,271 of record JAOXJM010000033.1, on the reverse strand, counting down.
CGATAAAACCAGGTGATAACAGAAATAAGGGCATTTGTAGAGCACTTCAGGTATGCATTTATCTAACTCCACCTAAACCTCACATCATCTAAAACTACTGCAGTGGCCAGAAAATTACATTCATAGCAACCACCATCACAGCCACACAGGTCACAAAGTACTTGATGCAGTGACTCAAATGCTTTTCTGTTACACCTGCACTCAGAGGTATTGAAGAGTGCGCACCATTATCTGTCACATTACACTACCAGAAGACAGCTCCACCAAACTCCTCCAACCTCCAAGACCTTTGAAAACCAGCAGAAATCAGAACACTCACTATGTAAGTGGCGGGACCTATACCTAAGTCTTAAGTGCAGTCAGAGAAAATGTGTTACTATGTGGCAGGTTTCAAGACCACATATGACCTTTTCATAGTTTGAGCTAGAACTGTCTACAGATTCCTCTAGTTTTCACAGCTTTTCATTCCTGCTCGCCATGTAACACCAAAATGACAGAAAACAGATACAACACGTTTCTGTCTCGGCTGCAGCAATCACTACTAGCAATGACAGAGTAAGGAAGAAATAGAGCTTGACTTATTTATCCCAGGTCACATCTCTAAAAGTAAGTCAACATTGTTTTTAAGCCTCTAAACTCAGTAAGTAGGTTCTGCAACAGAAATACTATCTGTTATGCCTCACACCAAGTTACATACTAAGTATTAGAACTCACTCTTGCTTGCTGAACAGACAGACAGTTCTTCTACACCACTGGCAAAGGAGAAAAGGTACCTGTATTTTAATTCCCCCTCTACTGTAAAAAAGAATGACAGTAATATCAACTTACCTGCAGACACTTGGTGGGGCACTTACAGAGCTGTCTGTGGTTGAAGTAGGAGGTGCAACTGTAGTAGGACAAAGACCTGAATGAGGATCCACAAATCCAGGGGCTGTTGCAGCAGTTTTGGGGAAAGAAGGAGCAGCAAGATTTGGAAGATGTGGTGTAGAGGCTGGAGACAGTGCAGCAGGAGACAGTGAAGGAAGGGATGCTAAACTGGTAGGACTATTCCGTGGTGCAACTGGTGCAGAATGTCTATGGTCCTCTTTATTAACATTGTGGAAAACTTCACCTAAATTGGGGGGGGAAAAAAAAAAAAAACACTTAAAATTAAAAATAATTAATAAGTCTCTATTAACTACCCCAAAAATCATGCAAAGTGCTGTATGTTCTCATCTTCTGTGAAAATGGAATAATATTTCAACACCTTCATATTCAGACCCAAACTCTAACATAAGGTCTTTCACAAAATTCTTTAGTCCAGGAGTGCAGAAACTACAACTCAAGAGTAGCAAGAACAGCGATTAATGAAAATCATCAAGATGGTAATATTACTAAAATAAGCACGTATAAATCTTTATGGCTAGCTAAACGTACTTGAGTCAGTTACTAAGCTGTGTGTGCATTACAAATACTTACCTATCGATGAAGGTCTTTTGGACGATACTTTGAATTGGTTGCTGCTTGACTGCACTGTAGTTGCTGTGCAGGAGACAGAAGAAGTGGCAGAAGAGGTTGCCATGACAACTTTATTAGCTTCCATAAAGGCATCCTGGAAATTGTACAGACATTTCTTCTTTGCAGCATTTTTTTTCTCTTTGCTGTCAGTAACTGCTGTTGCTTCATTGCTAGATGTAGTAGGAAGTGCTTCGGGTCTTATTTCTGAGAGTGCTGGTGCTAATATATCACTCCCTTCAATTGAAACACGCATAGTAATTAAGAATCACAGAACTGTCTTTATGGCATTTAGAATTAAACATGCAATAATTTAGCTACAGATGAACAAGGTTATATTGTTAGCGTTGGCTTTGTAGGATTAGTGAAGTGATGCTCCTTTCCTTCTCTCTCCCCCCCAAATAATGCAGAATTAACAAAAAGTGCTAAAAAGTCTCAGAGCAGAAGTAAAAAACCTTAAAGTTACAATTTTAGTAACACTACTAAATTTGTGTTAGCAAGTAATAAAAATGCTACCTTTATCCATTTATAGTTTAAAAATTAAAATTGGACACCATTTTACATGTTAAGTATACAAGCTTCAATATGTGAAGTCCACGTTAGCCACGCAACAGTTGCAAGCAGGAACAAGGTTCCCTTCTATCGACATTAACATCATAAGTCTTATCTTACTGGTAACTCCAGCTAACTACAGTAACACCTTTGTGGCAGACCTTCCACACAAGCTTGCCGCTAATCACCTTCTGGAACAGCTACCCATAACTACATTTGTAAATGGATGAGCTACGCTACTGCGGAAGTTTTCTGGAGGATTTTTATGCCCTTCCTTTTAAATGTCACTGTAGTAGCTTGACACAAGTTAGCAGATCAGTCTAAAAAAAAAAGCCAATGCAGCAAGCCTCCTTTTTCATGCAGTCAAATAAAACAAAAAAGGTATTTTAATATTTGCTACAATGTGAATGGAAAGGCATCTTTATTTATCTATACATTGTTATTTCTCTTCTATTCTTTTTAATTTTAACCATTAGTATTTGCAAATGCTTCGTGGCTTAAATACATCTATTGCTTCATTTATGAATCTGTCCTTTTGAATGACAATGGGGTTATCTGTGCACATTGTAGGAATTAAGATGTAGTACCCCGTTACCAGTGCTCTTATGACCGTGTAGAAAAACAGCAGGCCTTTGTGAGAGAAGGATAAAAGTTATTTAAGTTTCCCCTTAATTCTCATTGCTATGCAACCCTAAACTTCTGAAGGCAAAATTACCTCTGCAATGACCACAGGTGAAAAATAGCACACTATTCTTTTGCCTTTAGCGTCCTCTCCCCAATACATAAGAGTTTATTTTTCAATTTTCAGCCCCACTGGAATAGAAATCTCTGCCAGAATCCTGTCTTATAAAAGTATGACGATGAAACCTACCATTCCTGGAAAAAAGTGCCACACTCAATTTCAAAACATAAGCCTTTTAACTAGTCAGTGTGAAGTAGTAACAAACCCTCACCAGGAATTGTATCAGGCAAAAATGTAGCAGGATTCCAGTTCTTGTCATTCATCATCTCTGATCCCCAGAGACTTATAAATTTAGAGCTATTCCAATCTGGAGTGCTCCCAAAACAGCTTGGATAAATATGATCTTGGAGAGACGCATTGAATACTTGATGCTTGTTTGTATGATTCTGAACTGGAGCTGGTGGTAATGCCTACAAAAATAAAGAGTATTTTCCTCATTAATATTCTGTTTGCTTACACAGTCACTCCAAAAGCAATATTCAAATCACAATGTTTCAGTTGTGAAAGGCATTATAGAAAGCGTAACAACAAATACTTCCCAGAATAAACAAAAGACTGGTTTGTTGATTTTTAAGGCAGATAATATATTACACAGATTGTATGTGTATATATATATTTTATAATCACAAAAATTGCTTTTAGATTCAGCTAACTGATGAATACAAAAAAGCATTCTCCAAAAACACTTGGGTTAATATATCGGTAGGCCCTCAATTTTAATTAAAAACAGTGTTTGTATGAACGTAGAACTTGTTAGGAATTATTACCTTTCAAAGCCCAAGCTGCCAAAACCAATCCTCTGTGACATGATAATCATTACCACATAAGACAATTGTGATAAAGGGATTACAAACACTTCAGGATTGAAAATGAAAGCAGTAGAAAAATAAAACACTTATTATTTGAAAACAAAGTTGATGATATTCTTCTGCTTTTTACATCTCCAAGTATTAACAGGTTCCTGACTTAAAACTTAACAGGCAAGGAATACACAATTTTATTCTAAGAAGCAACTGGGGGGTGGGGGGAGGGAACACACTTTTTCTTGTTTCTTAGAGATAAGTTGTTCTGGCTCACCCCATTTCTTCTAGCTAAAATTGTCTACTCACTTTCTAAAAGTAACTTTCTCTCAGAGACCGTGTGCAATGCAAACACTATGTTCAAAATGTCCTTTAAAAAAAGCCAAGGAAAGTGATTTTGTTCTACTTTTGCACTAGGTTTGATGCTACACAGAAGTAGATGTAGATATTAAAGATATCAGCTGAGTCCAATAATATTTCTGACATGAAAGCCTAAACATTCATGGTCAAGCAAACTATTTCAATACCCAGTCTCCTTTTTCTATATAGAAGGATTTTCATTATCTGACTAACAGTGAAGTTGGGAGGGACTGGAACACTAGAATATCCTGCAGAAAAGAAAAATGGGTACAAAGAAACACTTCACAGGGCAGAACAGCCTACCCATGATGAACCACTCCTGATCCAGCGGGGCTTATTAGCTCATTCACTACCAGCTCTGCTGAATTCAGCTGACTGTTCAAAGGCAAAAGCTCCCTAAAGCTTCTGCTTCCACATATGTCTTTTTAGCTCCAGCACAACATAAATACACGGAGCCCAGCTGGCTCAGGTGCTGTGCCAGAGCTAACAGATCTGGCCTGCACTACGAAGCCCCTCAGTGCTAGCAGCCTGCTGCTCTGCATGGGGCTTCTAGGGCAGGCTTGACAGCGCGCTGCAGATGTTCCACTACACAAAGGTCTTCTGAAAGTAAAGACAGCAGAAATGAAGGATGGGAGCTTGAGTAGACGGCTATAAGGGAGGTAAAAAGAGCTCTGGAAGGGTGGCAGAAGGTGGGGTACAACAATTAAGGGTTTCTCAAGAACAGCAGTGGGCTGTTGAGAAATGGCAGCCCGGCAGACTGCAGTTAAGGAACTGGTGTGCTGCAATAAAGACAAGGAAGCGATGCTGGTAAGTCAGAAAAAAACAAAGGGGATGTTAAGGACGGTAAAAATATGTAGTAGTCACCTTAGTGAACTAGTCTACTCTCCTTGTAACCACAAGATCATGGGGCCAGATGAAAGGGAGATAACAGGAATATGTACCTAATGACAAAGGCTTTGTCCCTTTCAGTAGCACTCACTGATTGAAATACTACGTGAAACAAGAGCACATTAATAGCAATTCTTGCTTTTGACTCATACTTCCAAAAAGCAGTCACCGGTCCCAATCTTTGTTCCACACTTCTCTCTTTTTTATTACTTAACAATTTTTGGGTCAAAATAATTTTGCAGAACTTGCAAAAAAGGTCTCTCAAAGCACAAACCCACTTCAAAATAGTCTTTTATGCCTCAATTGTCTCAAAAAAAATATTACATCATGAATATTGTGAACTAGAAACCTCAGGATATTATTGCCAAAATGAAATAAATTAAAATTTGCCCTTCAATATATAGGAAATTAAGATTTAATTAGTCCTATCACACTGACTAAAGTCCCATTACTGTTCCCACCACTGAAGACTCATTTGACTCCACATTCTTTTTAATCACAGTAAGGAAATTATCAGTCTTCATGACAAAAGCTGCCCTTGGCCCTGCTGTATGAACCCTCCACCAGTTCTGAATCTGTCCGACCACAGTTTAAAGCTAAATTTTCATGGTTTCATAGATACTGAGTCACAGTGGTTCATACACATGTACAGTATTTTTCCTGCGACCAAGATGCATCCACCTCCTTCGTCAAGCTTACCTTATTGTGTGTAAAGGGAGAAGCTGTATATAAGGTGGGATGAATAAGTGGACGAGGCAGATGAGGAATTGTATGCAATGGTATATGTCCATGGATGTGAGGATAAAGATGAAGTGCAGGATGTGCAGGTTTTTCAGGATTCATAAACTGGTGGCCAGCAGGCAGGCGTCCAGTTGCAAGTGCAGAGGCTGTTAGACCTGAGGCTTCCTGTTTACAAACATGACATTCACAAGCATTTGGACCTTGGTCAGCCTATAAGAAAAAAAAAATACATTTTTTCAGTCTCCTACAATAAAAATCACATATTTCCCCCTTTCTTTTTTCTTAGTAGTTATTAATATACATCAATAAATATTTTCAGAGCATCCACAGAATTCTTTCATCTAATACCAATGGAAAAAACCTCATAGTGAAGTAGAAGTACTATCTTTATCTTAGTTAACAAAAGAATGCCCTAAAAATTGACAGCATTTCATACTATGCAGATTCTTAAGGTCCACTGTCAGTGACAACAAGCGAGGTACTTGATACAAATAATCAACGACAGGAATAAGAACCTTGACAGCATTTGATCATTACTAGGCAATTAATTACCCCACTATAAAAAAAATCCTGGATTTTAACTTTCCATAATTTTCCAGGCATATGGAAAAACAGTATGTGTAGAAAATAGTAATAAGGGCTGGTTAGCTGACAAAGTTGGAAGTAGTCTTGAGCTGCATTAGGCAGAGCACTGCCAGCATGTCAAGGGAGGTGATCCTCCCCCTCTGCTCAGCAGTGGTGAGACACATCTGGAGTGCTGGGCCCAGTACTGGGCTCCCCAGTAAAAGAGACATGGACATACTGGAGTGAGTCCAGTAAATGACTGCAAAGATGAGTTCAGCCTTGGAGCAAGGGTCATACAAGGAGAGGCTGAGGGAGCTAGGACTGTTCAGCCTCAACAGAGAAGACTCAGGGAGATCTTATCAGTGTGTTCCCCCGCTAGGTGGGGAAGCAAAGAGTAAAGAGGAGAGAGCCAAAGTCCCCTCAGTAGCATCCCATGAAAAGACAAGAGGAAATGGGCACAGACTGAAATATAGGAATTCCACTCAAGCTTAAAGCATTTATTTGTGAGAGTGGTTGAACACTGGAACTTGTTACCTGTAGCAGTTCTGGAGCTGCCATCCTTGGTGATACTCAAAACCCAACCAGACACAGTGCTGAGCAACCTTCTCTAGATGACCTTGCTTTGAGCTGGAGGGCTGGACTAGACTACCTGCAGCTGTCCCTTCCAAACTCAAGTATTCTGTGATCATGTGAAGCACACATTTGTCACAAAAAATGTCATAATCACATGAACCACAAGAAATCCACACCTTATTAGAACCTTTTACTGATCTCAAGGTATCATTAGCCTCTGTTGTCTCAAAAGGATTCAAGCCTTTGGAAGAAAAGCAGCCCAGGAAAGAGCAGCTCCATTTCCCCCTCAGCTCAGTACTTTTTCCTGGCACCGCCATCTAACATTTCACTGGAAGATAATTCTACCAGAAGCAGTATCAGGAAGACTTCCTGATTACTATTTCTTCCAGCAATGTGGCGGTTCGCATTTTTTTAAAAAGGAACATTAGCTAACTTAGCTCTCTAGAAAAAGAATTGACAGGTGGTATTCTTCAATATGCCTTCCTCTCAAAAACAAGTAACTCTTCATTATCACTTAAAAAGCACTACAGCCTTTGATACATGGTACATTTTAACAGCCAAAGATATCATAAACCAAATACATTGATTGAATTAATTATGTGTATAGAGAGGAAAAAATAATTTTCATATTAAAAAAATCAGTATTATCAGGAAATCGATAGTAATATATTAATAAATGAAAACTGAAAAAAGAAAAGATGTCAAACTATGGTGAGATTCAAAATCCAATTCTGACCAACCTTTGGGTACTCCACATGAAAAGAAATCCAAAGCGGAATAAAGATGCAGAGTAAATGAGCAACCCCAACAGATAATGACCAAAAAATCTCAAATGCACATGACCCGTATCAGTGAAATCAATCACTTGGAATGCAGTGTTACCAGGTAGATACTGTGCTGTGATGAGAAAAATCAGGCTTAAAAAAAATAAAAATAAAATCAAGAGTTCCATAAAGTAATTCTGAGAAAATTCTTTTTTCTCAAAGAAAACATAAAAGAGAAAGGTTAAATCCGTTTTTTTGTCCTGCATTTTAGTTTGCTTCCCCAAGGCAAGCAGACTTACATAATCTCATTTGATTTTCCACAACAAATGCTGAATCTGTTAACCAGTTTCAAACTAGTTGGACAGAGTTCTCAGCTCATAACAGTATTATGACATTGGTCAGCCATACACAGGTTGTAGCTTAATACTCTTAACCTATGAGAAAATACTTCTAGTGGAAGGCCTTACAAACATCCTAACCACAGGTGAACATCTAACGGGAGTTCCCACCTTACTGTCGTCTAAGATCTCAAAGGTGCCCCCTCTGATGTGGATTCTTTTGTACAGTAAGAAATAAAAGTGAGTGATATGTTCTCCCTTCAAACAGTGAGCCCGTGTTGTAGCTGCAGGGTAACTCAGATTAAAAGTCACATGGTCACAAAGACAAGTCCATCAGAGGCTTTGCTTTGGTGCTCAGCTGTTAAACCAAACACCCCTACCTGCTGAGCAGATACTGTAGGCACAGCTATCTGGGTGGTTTAGTGACCTTACAGTAAAGAGCTTAATAATCTTGAGCCTTAAATAATCTTACAAAAAATTAAAAAATAAAAATCAAACAGCCTAAGACCCATGCCATAAGTCATGCAATGGATTTAGCTGCACAGCATTTCAAGAGAGAAAATTAGTTCTCAGACACAATATTAGAAAGTACCTGTTAAATAAGTACTCACATCATCCATCCCCCCATTTAATTTCAAATCACTTAACACTAATATTTAACAGAGATCAAGCTCAAACTTCCAAGCAGAAATGCTTCTTGATTTTTATTTCTCATTCATACAGGCAGGAATACATTTTCTCCTGTTTTACTGAAGCCACCTGCAATGTAACTAACGTGTTTCACGTTTTGACTAAGGGCAGCATCACCCATGACAATATATAATTAGCTGAAAAATATTTTAGGTATCATATCTACCTACTGATAACCTAACATATTAAAAGTTAAATATTTTATTAAAGACGTAAATGTATTATTATTTGAATAGCCACATTACAATAATTTACCAAAAGGGTTGCTTTTAGATTACTTTACCTGCTGACTGGGGTAAGAAGGTGGTGGACTATCCATTTTTGCTTCATCTTTCCTTAATGCTCTTTTTCCTAGAGACATTTCCTCCTTTTGAGTCCCTGGTGGTTCACCACTGCTTTCCCCATCCGCTTCTTCATCATCTGCTTCTGAGGAACTGCTGCTAGTACTGCTCACCTGAGGAGACTGGACAACAGTAACTCATTAACATAGAGGTGAAGGAGAGGCCTTTCCCCAGTGAGAATACCCAAGAAAAGCCAGAAAAAGACACGACACTGTAAATGCTGTACCTCATCTTTCAATGCCATGTTTTCACCTCCGCCATTTAGCTCGCTGTGAATTCCATTCATGTTGGCTACCACCTCTGCATCGTCGTAATTATTCAGTGGGTAGATATCAGCAAATTTTGCTGATAAGGGTGCAACATCTTCATCATCACTACCACTGAGGGGAAAAGAGGCTTAGATAAATCCCAGTGCCTGGTAACCTCAGTTATTGTGAAAGCAGGTACACATTGCTTGCATAAATGTTCCAATTAGGAATCAAATGATTGTCTTCCAAATTTTTTAACCAAACTTATTTTTTCAAGCAAGTAAAATCAAGCAACCTGCCATATAATCCTACTGATTAGTTGCATGCCTGAACGACAGCCTGTATCAAAACAAAGATTCTCTGCTATTTCTGTGTAAAATATTTTTCCACCACTGTCTTCTGACCAAGAATCTATCAAATTAATCATGATAAGATATGGATGACCTTTAATTTGATGAAAAAAGCCTTATGCCAGTTATTTCCTTTACAGAAAGTGTAAAGTGGAAAAAAGTACAACATAAAATTCAAGTTTTTCCATACATTAAATGTCAAACCAGTAGGTAGGGAACATTAAACACATCACAGCAACTCTTACATTTCTCAATAGCAATTAGTTCCCAGACAACCCCACATCTACGTGCTTTTCAGAATCTACTCTAAAATACTTAGTGGCAATTTTTTCCACACAGACAGCTCGTAAGACAACATACATGTTTAATTACCCGCTCCAAGGAAGCGTTGCAAAGATTGGTTAGTTCATGTTTCTACAGCAATCCAGAGCTCTTAAAAGAGCTCTTAAACTGTGCACTTTATCTTTTTGCATTCCATGAGATACTGTGCCAAAATGTAATTACACAATGGCACCATTAGGCATATTTCAAATGTGCAACAAGGAAATAAAACACAGCACATATGAGACATAAAAAGACCCTTCCCTGAAGAGTAGTGGTATTTCCCTAAAAATAGGCTTCTTACAGTAAATCATACTCAGATTCAACTTCACTAGCTTCTGAAGAAACAAATTGAACAATTTTGGACATTTCAGCACCAAAACTAACAAGAATTTACAGAAACAAAGAGTTGTGATCAGCAGCACACAGTCCAGCTGGAGGCTGGACAAATAGTGACGTTCCCCAGGGGTCAGTACTGGGTCCCATCTTATTCAGTATATTCATCAATGACCTGGATGAGAGCGTACCCTCATCAAGTTTGCTGATGACATGAAACTGGGAGCAATGGCTGACACACCAGAAGGCTGTGCTGCTATTCAGTGAGACCTGGACAGACTGGAGAGTTGGGTGGTGAGGAACCTGATGAAATTTAACATGGGGAAGAGTAGGGTCCTGCATCTAGGGAGAAATAAACCCACACACTGGTACTGTTTAGGGGCTGACTTGCTGGAAAGCAGCTTTGTAGAGAAAGACCTGGGAGTCCTGGTGGACAACAAGTTGACCATGAACCAAAAATGTGCCCTTATGGCCAAGGCGGCCAATGGTTTTCTTAGGTGCATTAAAAAGAGTGCAGCCAGTAGGTCGAGGGAGGTCATCCTCCCCCTCTACTCTGCCCTCGTGAGGCCACATCTGGAGTACTGTGTCCAATTCTGGACCCCCCCAGTTCAGGAAGGACAGGGAATTACTGGAGAGAGTCCAGCAGAGGGCTACAAAGATGATCAAGGGAATAGAGCACCTCTTTTATGAATAAAAGGCTGAGAGAGCTGGGTTTGTTTAGCCTGGAGAAGAAAGGACTGAGAGGGGATCTTACCAATGCTTATAAATATCTAAAGAGCAAGTATCAAGAGGATGGGGACAGATTCTTTTCAGTGATGCAGAGACAGGACAAGGAACAAGAGGCACAAGCTGGAACACAGGAAGTTCCATCTCAATATGGGGAAAAAGTTCTCTACTGTGAGGGCGGCAGAGCCCTGGAACAGGCTGCCCGGAGAGCTGGTGGAGTCTCCTTCTCTGGAGATAATTCAAAACCTGCCTGAATGCGTTCCTGTCCTGCCTGCTCCAGGTGACCCTGCTTTGGCAGGGGGGTTGAACTAGATCTCCAAAGGTCCCTTCCAACTTCTGTGATTATGTGAAATTGGAAACCACACATTAAAGAATATGTAGCTAAACATACTGACACATAATCTCTTTTTAACCCCCAAATGGGTTCTGAAGCTGAAGTCCTTTTATGGAAGATTAAAACACGGACAGTAGTAAACGCAAAGGTAAACATTTAAAGGAAGTTGAACTTAGTGATTTTCTTCAGAAACATCCCACATATCTGCACTGTCCTCATCCATCACACCATCTTCACACAGAATTCTAATGACAATTCCCTTGACTGTACTGACAACAGGTATTTCATTAGTGTTCCTACCAGTACTGAAGTTGGGTCTTTTTTAATAATCCTTTAGAATATTACATGACAGAGGAGAGCTGTATCCTAAGCATATAAAGATGACAGCCTATCAAACAGTTTTAACACTTCAGAATTATGGAAGGAGCAGAAGTCTATCATTAGAGTAAGGCCTCAAATCTGATGGTCATTGCAATCTGCATTAAAAAAAAAAAAGGGTAGCAGATACTTCTGATAGGGGCAATAATTTTGATGCAAGATTCGTGTTAACACAACTTGAACAATCCTAAAAGCCTCCTAATAAAGGCTTTTTTTGGAACTAAACTGATTCATATGAAATGACCATCCCTCAAAGAAAAGATCACCAGTTTCCTTGCTCAGTCTACGCTAGCATTACATAATGCTAGTCAGCCAACACAACTTGCCTGCTTAAATTCAACTCACTCCAAAATTTTAAAAACAGAAAAAAGAACTTACAAAGTTGGTGCAGAACCATTATCTGCGAGGATCAGTCTGGGATGTTGCTGAATTGTAATAGGCGAGCTGGAACCTGATCCTGAACTTGCTGAAGACATACTAGGTGGGCGGATCTCAGATAGATAATCCGGAGCAGAATCAATTTGTAGTGGTAACTGGTTAATGTGGATATCATCCGTTATAGGAGAATCCATGATGCCACATGTTAAAATGTGTGAGAGGCTGCAGTCATCACAAGTACATCTGTTCAAGAATTAAGATTACAGATTTTTATGACCTTGTTTAAGTAGCATTCATTTAAAGTAACCACAATCTTTGTTCCAATAATGTATTTCCTTTTTTCCTCTAACAAAAAAATTATTGATTTATTATGATTTCATATTAAAAACATAAGCTCACCTTCTTCTATAATTACAGTTGGGACAGTCAGGCATGCTCAAACGTGATGACAGCATGTGTCTCATTGTGTCTGTGAAGTTGTTCTCCCCAGCTAGTGCTTTCTTGTTATTAAGCTGAAGTAAATTATAAAGGCAGTGTTTTAGTAGTCCAAGTCTTTCCATTAAAATTCAATGGCACATCACAATTAACAAATTACATAATCAAAAAGGGGTTTTGGGCAAAACATTTTAAAAGAAGCATTCAGAATAATTTCATTCAGGTGGTGTTTTGATCATAAGGGAAAAACAAGGAAGAAGTTCAAACAACAATCATCTGGCAATGAAACTCTTCAAAGAAATTATGTTTCTACTATGAAATTGTAAAGTGGCCAAGACCATCTCCTTGACTCATTCATACATGCATCTTGCACAGTGTTTCTGCTGACATACTCTGAACTTGAGTAGTTCTTGTCTTGTTTCACGGTATGCACAGAAGGACACTGCTGGCAGATAGCGAAGGAATGCAAACTCACCCTTGGCTTGCAAAAAAGAATTAGGACCAATTCTGTAGCCACAGTGGGCCAGATTCAAGGAATGAAGTAGCTGCCTAAAACAGGACTTGAGTGCATTAGTGAAAAAATACAATCCAAATAACCTCCACCTGGCAGAGGCCTAATCCTGAAAGCACCTAATTTCATTAGATACCTACAAACCCCAGGTTAAACAAGGATGTACCTAAGCTTCTACTTCTATAGATGCCCAGACCCGATCCTTACCTAAGCAGCCAGGGGCTTACAGCTCACTTAAGCCCAATTAGGATCAAGGAAAAAGAGGATTCTTCCTCAAGTCCTCTGAGGAGCCCCATATACCAGATGTCCTAAAGACATGGTTAACACAGGCTTATGTTCCTTATAGGAAAAAGTACTTACTGATGACTGCTTTGAGACACTGCCAATTTAAGCTTAAGTTTAAGTTTATTAAATTGCACTGTCATACTCTGTTTGGCTCATGACTAGCATTTCTTTCTGCACAGTGACACAGGAACAGAGAGGTTCCCTATCCAGTCTTGACTCTAGCTGAGTCACACCGTACTCTTACAGAAAGCACAATACATAGTCAAACACTTTCAGGCTACAGAACAGAATACTGTGTCTTAAACAGCAGATAGTTTTATAATACAGTAGGAACTTCTCCTGGACTTTCTCTGGCTACAGCTTAAAAAAGGCAGATAGTTCTGCCTAGCCTTTCCCCCACAAAACAGATATAGGAGCTGGAGTCACAACAGATGCAATCTTCTGCGCTGCTCCCAAGGTTCACACTCCCTAGCTCTGCACACACAAGGGAATTTATTAAACTCTTTAACACAATATTCCCTATCCCTCTTATAGGCAGCTCCATGCTCAATGTATTGGCTGTTTTGGATCCGACTCTAAGGCATCAAAAATTCCCCTTTTTATTGTATAAACAATTTTAAAACCTGGTATTCAGTCCTAAAACTATGATGCTTATGTTTTACCTCGTAGTAACTGAGATTACACACTATTACATACTCTTCTTGGATTCCGCTTTTCTGTATTTTAGCTGACCAAATTTAATGCCTGGCATATTGTAGAATCGCATAGATCTAGTAGATCGCATAAAACCAGCACAATATACTACACTCACATATTTTCACCTTACAAATATACATGAAGTATTAGTTAACTCAGTAGGGTATAAAAAAAAATAATCCTACCTGCTCTTCAATAAAACGTCTCTGTTTAAAAAATTCCCAGTCTTCCTTTAGCATGCGTTGTTTTGTTTTCATTGCCATCTAAAACAGAATTTAAGGAAAACTCATTGATTTAATAATAGAAAACCTACACTGTTGTCAATCGGTCTACCAGTTTCATTAAACCTAGCTTGTCTATAGCTATACTTTTGAAAGTACTTACATAATTAGTCAATATGAAGTGTATTTTATTCGATAATCATTTAGTTTGAGCCATTTAAACATAAGATTTTATATTCATTTAAACTATTTTTCAGAATTTTCCACTGTTATTCCTTACGTTAATATTTCTTTTCATTAAATGTTCTCATAGCATTTTCAATAAAATGTGACTGTCATTAAATCCTCAACATTTCAGATTTACTAAAATCCATTAAAATCTAGAGATGCAGGACTTTCAGCAAGGCCTCAACACAGGCTCAAGTGCAAACTCTGATGTACCACATGTGGAACTAACCACCCAATCAAAGAGGCAAAAAAATTAGAAGAGTAAATAAAATTAAGTAGTGACCTAGACTAATGCTATTTACCACTTTTATTCCTTAGTGCATTTCATGCCCATGATCTACTATGGCTGGAAAAATATTTTATAATTACTCATTCCTGAATCACATCATTGTAATGCACAGAGCCTCTAATGTTTTGTACACAAATGATATTTTTCTGATTTAGTAAATAAATTCACTCTGACAAAACACAAAATCTTTCAGGAATTTTACCATAGCAAAACTCAAGAACAAAGCTTCTCCTGTGGTACCTTACAACATTTTAAGAGCAGTGAGGAAAACAACTATCTTTTAGTTATCTTTTACAGTTCTTTTTTCTTTTACCTAATTAATAAAAGAAAATCTACCACCTTATAGAATATAACAAATTTCTTCATGAAGGTATGTCAGCGAGCCAAAGTCCAGCAGGTTATACAAATAGCAATCTTACTTTTCTTCAAAAGCATGCCTTCAAAAATTCATACTTGATCAAAAGTTTAGAGTCTTATTATTAACCTAAGTGCCTTATTGCTATTATCATTATTTAACTTGGGAAAATTAAATTCTAAGCTGGGGATCTGAAACAGTATTAAGCGGTAAAGTTTTGCCTAATGAATTCCTGAAACAATCAGCAGCATGTAATTCTAATTACTATTGTGGATTTTGATTTCCCCTGCTTGAATGAGGTTAAATTAACACCAAAAACTGTGTTAATCATGTGCATGTTTGGTTGTTGGGGGATTTTGGGGGGGTTTTTTGGGTTTTTTTTTTTTTTTTAAATAGCACGCATAAAGCATTCTTGAACCATTGGTACTATTTCTTAAGACACACTAAAACGTACCGCAGAGTCTGTAGCCAAGAACATCAGGAATTTCATCTTGGCTGTACTATCAGCTTCTAAGCACCCTCAAGCTATATTTAAACACAGCAACACTTACTGGTTTAGGTGTCCTGCCACCTAGCTGAATCCTCACCATGAAAGACAGGCACCTACATCCACTGTACATTATAAGAGAAGACTTTAATGCCAAAGAATGACGTTTAAAACAGCCAGTGCATTAACTGGGAGCTGCCTACTCAAGCCTGCCAAGAAACTGTCAAAGAAAACAGCATGATTTAAGTCTTGGTACTCTTGAGTATTAATGGGAACCGGGGCTGAAGCTAAAGTTTTCCCACTTCCAGCTTTGCAGCCTTCTCAAAACCCCTTGTTGGCAAGTATCTTAAGTTATTAATTCCATAAATAATAGGGAAACACTTCTCTCCCCTCTTTCTTTTTCCCAATGAATATTTATTTCAGAAGAGCAAAGCAGCTGCAATACAAACCACATGATTCATGCCCAAGAATTCTGTTAGGGAGTGGGAGATAAATTCAAATGCCATCAGAAAGAAAAATTTACACTTCAGTCTTGCACTACTTGCTACTACTGTTGCCCAATGGAGGAGAGGGGTCCACTACCACTGTCTTCCTTCCTCCCTGTCTATTTGAGATCCATCAGACAAGACATGGTACAGTAAGATGAGCAGCTGAACACGTATTTTTCCATTCTGAAATAAATTTAAGTGTGAAACAAAGCCAGTAGTTTGGTCAGAACTGACACCTACCACTAGATCACCTAGTGAGAATTCTGATGTTCATACATATATCACAGGATGTTTGTTGCTTCCAAATTTTAAACTCTCTATCAAATGTGAATAGCACATTTCAGCATCCTAAATTCCACCTGTGAATCTCTTTTCCTAGCCTCTTTCATTAGAAGTAATAAAAATAATTCCTCTTATCAGAAACTCTTAGCACCCAAAAATAGTGAGTGTTTCAATTCTTTATACAGCCACCATAAAAATAAAAAATAATTACGAGCACACAATACTCTTTTTTTCTATTAAGCTAACCAGGATTATTAAAAAAAATACAAAAGAACAAGCTCTCCTCAGGCTCCTATGGAGCTGGGCAAAGACATTCCTGTACTCCTGTATTCCCTTCTTCTGTGGGAGCCAGCAGTAAGAAGAAAAACAAAAAAACCCGCTTTCACACAAAGTACATATGATTATCTAACCATTACTTATGGGAATGATCCAGATATATCTAGGACCTCCTGAGTTAAATGTAGTCTAAATTTGGTAAGAAAAACAGGATCTGGAGGTACAGGCTGCATACATTTAAATTCTCCTATATTTCAAGTACCCTAAACATCTTCCTCAGATTTTACCATGTGATGAATACAGGTGCTGATATAAATGGATCCTTATTCTTAGTTTTATTACAGCACACACACATGGAGTAGCAGTGTATTAAGTTACATGTCTGTACATAACACAGCTGTCTTAAACAGAAAAAAAAAATAGTAGTATTTGTATTGCTTGCAAAAGCTATTTAAGTTTTTCCTCAAGAACAACTAATGTAGTATACCACAGTGGAGGGTCCATTAATTATCTCTGCTGATGCCCTGTCTGAAATTTTGGGTATAGTTCCACAGCAGATAAACAAGGATCATTCTTAAGTTCTCCTATGACAGTCTGTGTTCTAACCTTTGAAACAGTAGCAATAAAACCTCATAATTTTGTTAAGCCAAGAGGCAGCAAATAATGAACATGCATCCACTGCTAAGATCTACAGTTTCCATAGTAGCCGCGCTTTCTGATTTCTACCTTGTTCACAGAAATATCAGTGCAAATTCAGGAAAGATGGTCATACTGAATGATGTATTTTTGATCAAGACAGTAGAACTCCGGGTTATCACCAACATGGGGTTAAAGGCGTAATTATGAAAGTACTTTTTCTACATCTAAATACCAATACCAGTATCTCCTTTAAAATTTGATGGCTTAAATTTGAGATTTTTTTCCCCTACACATCCTCATTGCAGGTTTTTACTTTGGTCACTAGGAAATAAGAAATCATCATATTAAGTTTCCCCAAATGGGAGAAGGGTTTCTGTTTGCATCAGGATACAAGCTTCAATGAGCAGATAAAAAAAAGAAATGCTGTAAGACAGCCCTTGTGGCAGTTGCATGGTCACTTGGGACAGAGAAATACAGAAATATCAGTTAACAGTTGATTTTGAAGTGATGCAGATCAACCAGTCAGAAGCTCGATATGAATGTGACTCCACAGAAATCCCATGTTTTGGAAAAAAAAGTGAACGATGAGAAGTGAACTGAGGTCCCTTTCTTACTGGAGAGACAGTATCAGACAGTCTTAACACCCTAACACCATCGGGAAATAGACTTACAGTAGCACAAAATGTGACAAGATGAAATTTTACTGAGCTGCCATCAAATATTTAGGTGCACAAAAGCAGCCAGATCAAGAGAAAACTTTGTTACTGATTGCTCACAGATGCAGACCCCAAATACAGAGCAATCTCTAAAATAAAATTAGTTATGTCTGTTTGCATCTTGAAGGTACTGGAATTAGTGGTTGAAGTTCACTTAAATCTTCATCACAGGGAACAGCCTCTGAAGGACATTTCCAGTGTCCTACAAGACTTTTAAATGTTTGTTATCTATAGGAGTAACATGGCATTACTAAATCACAAATTGGACCTCTATATTCCTAATGCTCATAAAACTTCAAAACACAAGAAAAGTTCGATGAAATTCTGCATCTTCAATTATTTCAAGACATAGCCTTTCTTCTAGTATACTTAAGACTGAATTAAACAGTACTCAAAGCATTATCCTGAGGTGCTTTTAAAAAATTCAAGTTCTTTGAACATGAGACAAAAAGCACAAGAGCAATTTTGGGAAAGTATAAACAACCACTTGCAAAATAAACTGCTATTTTTCCGAAAATTATGCTCTTGACAATGTAGGAGTCAGCAAATGTGATTATTTTCTGAAATGTAGCACAAACTCAGAAGAATCAGCAGTCCAAACATATACTTAATTAAAAAAAGGGGAACTTCAGAATTCTCAAATATTTTTGAAGTGAGACGCTGGAGTTCTGATTTTGACAGTTGCACAAAGGTCATCATCACACTATGCAACATGCAATAGTTTTTGAAAGCAATCTCTCCTTCTGAAATTCATTTAGTGTGACTATTCTTTTGGAAACAGGGTTTTTTGTGGGGTGGGTTGTTTTCGTTTTGTTTTGTTTTCCTTTTCCTAGTGATATCTACAAAATAAAGCTTCAGATTACTGTGCTATGGGTAACTTACAGGCTAAAATAATTAAAAATGGTCAAAGACTATCTCTAAACAACAGCACAACACTTTGCTTCAACAATCTGAAGATGTTTCTGTACAATCACTATTACATACTGGTACTTTAGTGTTCCTTTCTATTCTGAAACACCGACATCAATGAAAGTAAGTTACATTTTGTTGTTTCAAAGCTCTGGTTAAAAAAAATAAAAAGAAAATCAAAGAAACTCTTCGCAAGAGGCACAGACTTGCATTGGCTGCTCTCTGCATATGCAGTCTTGAAATTGTTTACATGATTCTTACCTGTTCATCAACATAATCATCTATTCTTTTCTGGCATTCAAGCCATGCTTCAGCAACTTGACCCATTTCCTGTTCCAGCTGATGATACCTTTGTAGCAAGGTACTGTACATGTCTTCACTGCAGGAATCGTGTGTTGTTCCAAGCCTAAAAGTTCAAATAGCACTTGTTAGAGAAGAGACCTTTCACTGAAAAATCACGCTTTTAAAGTCCTGCCAGCCAAAAAAGTGTTGTTAAAGTGCAGTTATTGATACATCTAGGCCCACATAGCTGCTTGTATCCCAAAATCGAGTATTTTTAGTCATTTAAAAAAAAAAATACCCAACAACTGCTTGTTTCAATGTTCCGTAACCAACAATAGCAAGAACGTGGGAAGTGCAACATTTCTAGAGCCTCTTTCCCACGAGCAACCAGATGTCAAACCTACTGAGCTGTATTTATTCAAATGTTGTTGCTTGATATATTTTATCCTTCCAAATTTTATGGGCTAAATATACACGTTGACTATTTAGTGAAGAGCTATATAGTAAAAATAAAGCCAGAAGCTTGTTAATCAGAACTCTCATGATCAATGCTAAAAAGATTACTAGACGAGTTGGAGTTCCAGCTGGGAAAAGTGCTATAGAATGAGGCAAGTGAGATAATTTGGTTGCATGCATTTACTATCACTCGAGTGGCACCAAGTTCAAACTGTGGTTATGCCATTCACTGATGACTGTCTCTGTAGGGAGCCCCATAAACAGAAGACAGTTTTACTTTCTTTTCTACTACTACATTTTTATACAGCAAATTCCTTTAAAATTGATCAGAGCCCATCATCACAACAATTCTTAAATAAGCAAACTCCCAAAATCTTGACTTTAGAAATAAATAAAAAGACAAAATTCTACTTGATAATGTGTGTTTAAAGCACATTGAATTGTAATGATCTGTAAATTGACACAAGCTGAAGCTTTTCGACATTTCTCTTACTCAGTAATTAAGAGGAAACCAGTTTGTAGTTAGTTAGGTACAGACATTATGTAGTGACTCAAAGCTTGTACCAAAAAGAAAAATTTAAGAATCTCAAAACTTGACATTTAAGGCCAGTTACAGCATTTTAGGGAGGGGACTTCAGGAAACACCACTTCCTCACTTGAAGTGCAAGCTCTGACAATTCCTGTTACTAGATCACAGTTTACTGCTTTTCTTGAAGCCTCTGTTTCTGGTATTATGCAATTATGTGAAATTCTGGTCCTTCTGTACATAAGTCAAGAATTTGCTCTCATAACTGCTATCAAGTAATACTTTTCTTTCAAAGACTAGCTGTGCACAAAATCTTTTTAAAATACATTCTCACATTAGAGGCAAAAGAACTTAATTATTTAAAACTTAGATTAGCCATGCAACAGCATTAACACTTTCAGTTTTTATTGTGACTCTTGAGTAAAGATTAATGTGCTACTAGTAAATACACTTTCATGCCCTAAAGCAACTATGAAGCAACAATCTAGGTAATATTTCAGTCCTGTAAACAGAGGTGGAATATATTCCTGGAATGCAGCAAGAAAAGGTAATAAAAAGCATCACACATATAAAAAATAACAAGAATTGCTTAGTTTACAATAACTGAATCTTCCAAGGCATACTTGTTGACATAGATACCACTGTATGCCTGCATATCTTGATCAAGAACCCAGAAATTTTTGGCCAACAGTATTTAACTGAAGCTGTGCATATAACCTGAACACAGTCCCATCCCGTTCAGGGAAAGCAAAGAGGACAGAAAAGCCCCAGGTATCAGTTACTTCATTACCAAACCCCAATAAAGCAGTCTATTGCATGTAGGAGGTGTATCAGCAGTTGCATGCAACCAAAAGCACCTTAGCCCAAGCAAGATATGCAACCTCTAAGAAAACTTTGATGTAGACACCTTCACCAGGAAGTACTAGTCACTAACCTATCAAAGGATTGGATTTCCTTAAATATTGATTATGAAATTACTGCCTTATCAAATGCGCTGTCCACTCTAGAAGCCCTGCTGAT
The DNA here is from genome assembly GCA_026413425.1 of Tringa solitaria. Lineage (NCBI taxonomy): Eukaryota > Metazoa > Chordata > Aves > Charadriiformes > Scolopacidae > Tringa > Tringa solitaria. Next base: position 49,757,252 of record JAOXJM010000033.1, on the reverse strand, counting down.
TAATTAACTCTTGATAAGCATATGGACAGCTCTTACAGCTGGTCAGCAGATTATACAACTGAGTGCACCTCTTAAACAAACCAGAGGTGTTGACTGAGTAGCAGAACAAGATACAGCACATTAAGACCCTCGGTAGTTAACCCCAAGTAGATGACCAGTCCTGTAAAATACTGACACAGCTCATCTCCTATCAGCTAGCAACAACCATCTCTACAAGTCTCCTGTGTTTAAACCTCCTTAAGTGAACATCTTTTCTAATCTGACATCTGGTAAGCATCCTTGGCACTAATCACAGCACATCAACTATATGTTTTGAAAAAGCCAAATACACACAAAAGATTTAGTGATTTAAATAAGGAGTGAGAGAAAGGGTGAACATCCAAAACCTAAGTGAAGCTGAGACACTAAAATATCATTTCACATTTCTTCTTCAGGAAGAGAAAACAATGAGACCAACGCTCTTTTGTAAAGAGACTCTGGAAACACCTTCTCTACTGTATGCAAATGATTCTCTAGTGACCAAATGATAAGGGGACTAGGCTGATTCCTGCTTCTCCATGTGAGGCCTCTCTGATGAAACATTCATCCACCAATTCCTAATGGAAGGCAGATTATTCTAAAAAAAAAAAAATTTCTCAGGGAAGGCTACCTAATTCTCTTACTTCAGAGCCAGAGAACTCAGCAGTAAAATCCTGGGAGTCCATGAAAACAGCCGTAATCTATCTTGAACGCAGAAAAAGAAGACATGCTATATAAACTAGAAATCTTGAAATGGGAAGCTCATGCTGAACCTCTCCTTTCAAAAAGGCTCATGTGAATCAATCTAGGCAAAAAACACAGTTTCTATCCAGTGAACACAGACGTACTGGAAAAGAAATTCCTGCAGGAAGAGATTCTGATTTCATCATATTTAAGCCCTGAAGGCAGCCGTCACTACAGTGAAGTTCTGCAGAGAAACATCATCTGTTGCTCAGACTTTAATCGCAGTAGCACTTGAGAACAACAGAGAAGTTAAAACAATCCAATACTTTTGTTAAGAAATGATAATAAGCTTCACTAGGACCATTCCAATCTCTGCAGATGAAGGCAATATATAAACAGTCTTGATGTCACCAGGATTGCTGGAGTAAGAGATGTAGAGAAGCCTTGTCAGAAAGCATGGAGCTGACTGCGGGATACACAGTGTCAGCGACAGCGGTACTGGCAAGTCAAACACAGATCACTGGGAAAATACGCATTCGAACAACACACTATTGAACATTGCAACAGAATTACCTGCCTGGAGAGGAAAAAAAAAGATATTAAAAAAAAAGGCTTTCAGTATCAACCCAGTTTCATGTAAACATATCAAAGAAGACAAATGATTCTAAGGGACCTTGGACTTCTTGCTGAGCTCAGTGACAATTAAGTTCTCTTATGTTTTCTTGCTTTCCTTCCTAGTATCTACTAGCAAAAGAAGAACTCATCAGAAATTTCTTTATTCACTGTGAGCAACATCTCTTGTGACAGACTTAAAACTGCTCCTGTAGCTTGGAAAAATGCCCAAGACGATACCTTTAAAATGCACGTGTACACAGAGCATAAATGTCTCCTCATCAGAAGCAGTAATTAGAGACCAAACCATCCATGGCTGTACTTGAAAAATGTTTCGATTCAAGATAAAGACCAAGCACTTTGCAGGTACACAAGTTACAAGCAGAACAACCATGCTGACAAAACACACGAGACCTACAAGCACATAGCAAGGATTTTGTTTCTTTTGCTTTCTTCAATGAAAAGATTGCTTAAAACACCTAAGTTATTTGTGCACTATGGGAAGCATGAAGGCATTGAGGCTTTAAATCGCTTGTAAAGCTGTAAAGGCAGTAGCAATGCCTGCTGACAAGTGAAAACAGTACTATTCAGTCATGCCATCAGCATTTTCACAGGATGCTGTCATTTTACTAGGTAACCTTCAAGTAAGCAGATTAGGGTAGTAATTCTTCCAACAAGCAAGTTATGACAGCAGCCTACTCAATCAACAACACTGTTTTCAAGACAGAACAACAAGGATTTTTACCTATTAAATTGCAGAAGCAGCAGAGATTATTTAATTATTTTTTTAAAACACTGTGGTTGCAAACATGAGCTTTGATTTCTCCTTTAAATTGCAAAAGAGAAGTTAAACTCTACCTTAGCTGTGACACCAACGTTGGCAAGCTATTCTGTAGGAGTGGCTCAGAAAATACCAGGTTTTCAAACAGATGCTTATTGTGCAATTCCCACGTCACCTGAAATTTCTTCAAATGTTCATTTTCCTATTAAAAAAAAAAACAAACCAAAGAAAAACCAAAAATAAGCCAGGGTTAGAAAATTTGGAAAAAAAAGAAAAATTCTGAGGCGATTTTTGTTTTTTAAATTGTTTCTAACCTACAGGCTGGATTATCCAGCTCTGATCTTACCCAGAACTACACAATTTAAGTAACTCTTTAGTGACTTGAATAGCCATAGCTTCATTCCTTGTTTTTCTAAATTGTCATGGATTAGAAAAAAAAAAAAGAAAAAGCAGGCTATGGTATTGAAAGCTTCCATGCATTTCTGCACTGAAAAATGTATTTTATGATCTGAACCAGTTATTCTTAGGTTTTCTTGTCAAATAGTTGTCTATCTCTGATCGTTCTTCAATTCTTTGAACTAATCTAGTAACAGGCACATATATGAAGCTACAGTCTTTATTCAAAACTGACATAAGTAAACAGTTCTCTCCAAGTACAGCTTCAAAAACAAAGTTTTCTAAAGAGAAAAGAAACCAACAGCTTACTTCTCTAATAAGCAGAATGTTTGTCTATTTGAAGTTATTTAACACATAATTGTATGTGATTTCAAGTCCTAAAACTGAAATTTATTAGTATCAAAGCACAAGAATCAAATATAGGTATAATATTTTTTCAAGTTATTAAGTTTTCCCACATACAGCCAGCAGTAGTCAGGTTTTCTATACCAGGACTCCTCCACACAACAAAATGAAATGCAAGCGTTCTGGCTATCAGATCAGTGAGTGAGCCCTACACATTATCACCGAGTACCCAGAAATACCACAATACTCTGGAATTTCAAAGTTTTGTTAAGCATAGTGGGTTAAAAAACAAATACATATTTATATCAGACCTAAATACAAGACTATCAGTATTCAAAAAAAGAATCAAGTTTGGAGTTTTATTATTTAAGAAGAGTGGGTAGGTTTTTTTCCCCGAGTTGCACAAGACACATATACTACTTCACTTTGAATATTATGACTTCAAAATATTTAAAATTTCTGTAAGCTGCTAATAATTTCTCAAGAGTCAAAAGTGAGAAAGGTTGACTTAAGCATTTTCCACTATTATGCTGTGAACTAAACAGTCAACGCTTATCTACAAAATCTTGTATATCAGATTGAGCAGAGTACAATATTTCTCACAAAGAAATACCAGGTAAGTTTTCCCTTCTAGTTTGCTATACTGCGTACTCAAGGACTGTTCCATACTGACCACTGTCTTTCCAGCTTCCTCTCAGTTTAATCTGTGATTCCCTGGTGGGCACAAGGCTTTAGTTCTTGCTCTTGAACTTCGCTAGCTAGTTGGATTCCTTTGAAAGGAAGTACAACTATTCATAATTTCATTGAGAAATTTGTTCTTCACAGGTGGAGGTTCAAGGCATTATACGACTTTGTACAGCATGCTACGTGCAAAGGTTTTACCTTTAAAAGAAAGGCTGCACTAAGTTTAGAGATCTTGACTGCCTTTTATATATTTCAATTGAAAAGATTCCTTCTTCCATAGTGCACTGGTATCTTGAGAGAAAACAGCCGTACACACTGAGAAGGCTGTTGACCCTGCTACCTGTACTGAAAGCTGTGACATACTACCCCATTTTCTAAAAAGGTTATTAAATAAGTCTAAGAAACGTATGACGAGAGAATATCCCACATTCTCACATTTCAGTTTCTGAATATCATAGCTTAGCAGAAAGACCTTTTCCTGCAGAAGGAAAAGGATAAGAGAAGTCTGGGGTATTTTGTGTTTTCTTTGTTTTTTAAAAGAGAATAGAAATTTTATTATACTTTTAATTTTGTCAGAAAGGGGATAGATTAGGGAGTTCAAGCATGTTCTGTCTCTTCTTGGTCATGTCATATTCTCAATCTCTCATACCTGCTAAGTTTTCACAACTACTAGTTCACGATAATAACAAGGGGAAAAATTTTAAAGTATTATTTTCTGATCAGCTATGTAATCTGGCACTAATGAGTTCATTATTGGCAGATCTACTTTGAGAAAGCTAACATTTGTACTGCAATTCATCTGCTTTTCAGCTGAACACATTTCTAAGTTCCAGTACAAATCAACCTGTAGAGTAATCTTCTCTCAAGCACCTTGTTAGAGACTTGATGATTATTAAAAGCAGTCAATAAACTGGGGATGGCAGTAACCTCACATCTGTATCTAAGTGATTAAGCTGGGGAAGACAATACAGAAAACAGCAAATACAGAGCACTGACAACAGAAAAAACCCCACCAAGTACGGTCAAGTTTCTTAATAGAAACATCTTCCTGCTTTGCCAGTTCAGTTTTACTAACAATCCTACCCCAGTAATGATACTCTGTTTCCTCTCCATTTTATATCCTTCTCACCTGTGGCCATCACAGTCTTGTTACCACCTGTTCTTTCCCTCCCTTTATATACCTAGACAGTCCCTTTCAGCTAATTGGCAATAAACCCCAAATTTACCAGTTTATCCACTTTTTTTTTTTGGCTTGCACAAAGTTTACACAAGAAAAGAGATGCACAGGATAAGGACATGAACAAAGGATGTACAGGGGAAAAAAAGCAACCAAAAGGATGAATAACCTTCTCAGCCCTTAAACAAGTAGAATTACAGAATTCATTTACTGTATTACTCACTCATGCTGGACAATTACTCAAGAAGATATTTTCAAGACTATTGCTTATTTTCTACCTGACAATATAATCCCAAATCTAACATCACAAACAGTTGATAAAACAAGCATTTAAGAAAGAACAAGAACTTTAAAAGTAATAAATAACAGATTAGTTCTGAGGCAAGAGATCATCTTTTCAAGCAGCCATTCTTGTTTATAAGGGAAAAGAAAAATTGAATATCGAAACAATCTAAGTTAGTGCTACACATAAAACTTTGTATCCTTTAAACATGGTTGTGAAGAGACCATTAAAGATTAATAGAGAAGTGTTTTACACATTTTCAAAGGCATTATCTAAAATTCTGTAGATCTGCTTGAAGATTAATTTCAGAGTAAGTGCCACAAACAACTTCCCACCTTTTTCTTTACAAAACAAAGATAATTTCATCAGTTTACTGTAAGAGAGGGTTAATCTACATTTCTGAAAAATTAAATTTGCACTTTCGGAATCTGTCTTCAAGCACATACACACAAAAACCCCTTACGTTTTACAAACCACAGAAGAGACCTGAAAGAGCCCAGAACAGCTCTGCTAGTATTAATCCTAGCAAGTACAAGGATACAGGTTATTTTTTTGATCTTACCAGAGTAACTAGAAACGCGCTGATTGTACACGCTGCCTGACAGAGTGCACTGTATTCTTCAAGTAGGAGTGAGATGAACTGATGTGCCTGTGGTGGCCCTTGTATTGCTAATGTTGATGCCACTTTAGATCCCAGTGACAAGTGTCTGAGCAGACGAACCTTCATTTCAAGCACATATTCTCTAGCTTGCTGTTCCAACCGTTGATAAAGCTGATATGGGTCTCTTTCACAAAGCCTATATTTTTAGAATATTTGTGACAATAAAAAAATAAATACATGTAATCAACAATTTTCACAGTCTTAAAAATATTAACCAGTTACTGTTATCATCAAACAGAAACAATAGCTAGGTTTTACAGAACTACCTTAAATCTGGGAGAACACAGTCTAGTTCCCCACTTTTACACTGTGGAACTGAGCTCCTAGGTAGCTTTAGGACTAGGATGTTGTACACAGAGGCACAAATTAATTTAGGATCTCAGTATTTCACTTCAACTTGTGAGATAAAAGACCTTTACTCAATTTGCATACAACCCTATAGACAACCTAAGCTCTTCAGATGAGCTTCTTTACAACTTCTCCACGTTCTTACATACAGCCCTAACAAATGTCCCAGTTGGAACAGCCATGCCTAGGCCAAATATCCTGTAGAAGAACAGGCATTTACCTCAAGCCATTAAAGGAATTTGACCTGTTCGGCAGCCAGCCAGAACATGCCTAAATACATACTAACCAGACTGGACTTGGTGACTGCTTGGGGGACCCTTGAGTTGCTCAGCTGAACTGAAAGAAGAGAATTTTTTTTTTCCCTTATACAATTACCAAGCTTTTAATACATTCATTCATGAAGCTCTTTCTCATCTTCACTGGGAGTTCTTTACCGCAAGTTGCAGATCTTCTGTACAAGGACATTTTTTGCACCTTTTACTAAAGCTGTGCCACACTACATAGCAGAGGTGTGGGATTCACAGGGCCACAGAGAACATCCTTCAAGGAACTTGACTTAGGCACTTTCACAGTAGAGTGCCCTAACTGCAATAATTACAAATGACTGGTGTATTTTTTTGTTATTTTTTAAAATCTAGAATAGAGACGAGAATTTGTGTTTCCTTTGTCCCAGGGAAGCAGACTAACACTGAAGCTCCAGAACCATACTGCCCTCCATGCACTCTATTCAGCCACTCAATACCTGCAAGGCTTGTCACTGTCAGACACAGCTTCAAAGAGGGTCAGGGCTTCCTGCTAAGGACCACATACAGCTGGGCTAGGTCTGATACTCTCTTAGAAGACATGAGTCTTAGAAGAGTTTGAACCGCCTCACACAGAAGAAAACTGAACATGAAGGCTGCTTTGAAGCATTTTAGAATGAAATCGTAGCATTTAAAGTCCCGTGCATGGAGTTTAAGCACTTGCCTCAGGCTTTTTACAGGGCAGGGCAGTGGGGAAAAAGTAAAGGATTTGGTAAATGCTTAAATGACTAAGTCTGCTGCTATCTAGTCCCGGCTCTTCCCTCACCACTTACAAAACAGAGTGCTATCATATTGCCATAAAGTGCTCCAGCATACAATAGAGACAGTTCCTGGCACCACTACTACTTATTTTGAAGTAAGACGACCAGACAGTCTGTTTCTTGCCAGCTGTGCCTAACAGAGCTGAGTGTGGAATTAGGAATCTCTGCCCTTTAAACAGAGATTTACTTGGCCGCAGCATGATCTTTGGCATGCTACCTACATGTTTTGTTTGGGGTTTTTTGTTTTCTTTGTTTGGTTTTTACACTTTCAATACTTGCATTGACTAGCTTTGTTGAAAATTTTTGCATGATATTTGCACCAAAGACTGGACACACTGTTGTCTCCTCAACCACAGTATCCTAATATTATTTCATACTTTGAAGACCAAAGAGAACTTGAACAACAACAAAAAAATAATCATATTGACATTTGAGGTTTCCTTCTTTGAGATCTGCATTTGTATTTTAATAATCCCTCTCAAAAGCGACAAACAGTTCTAGAGAAATCAAAACTCCTAAGTGCACATGAAAGGTATGCAGTATGTGTTCCAATTTCCAAAGTTTTTCCATTAAAGAGAAACTGCATAAAAATCAACAACCATCTTACCTGTGATTCAGTTTTAATTACCTAAACACTGTACAACATTTAAGTATCTTTGATTTCAAAACTTCTGTTGCACGTTTTGATCACTTACATAAACAAAGCGTGACTAATAGGGAGGCATACTACATTGCTTTACTTTTACACAGCTCCTGTTCAAAATCAAACACTCAGGTTTTATATAACAGAAGTGCAATAAGCTTATTTAATTATCTGTTAAGTCTGCTTCAGGAGTATAGTCATACAAAGAGCAACGCTGAGTAACTATAATCTTTCAAAAGTTTCTTTACCTCGCCAGAATTTAGCTGCAACTAGAAACTCCACCTAAGAACTACAGTTCATCGGACTGGTCAGACCTTAGTATAGTAAGTACATACAGACCCAAGGAGAGCAACTACTCCTTGACCCCACACTCAGGCAGAAACCGCGATGAACCTCCTGGAGCACTTTAAGAACAGCCACACTGTTCTCAAAAGGGAAAACCCCACAATTAAGGATCTCATTAAGCACATCTTCAACTTCACACCTAGAAAAGCTATCATTTCAACTTCTGAAATGAGAAGTTCTTGGAACCTACCTCAGCTAGTGATCAATGGCCAATGTTACTTTTGTAGGGCCAATATTACTTTTTTTGTTTGATTGAAAAGTCTCTTCTAATTGTTACAACTACAGCAAGATGCAAGCACTAGTGTAACTCACGCTAGTTCAACAAGGTAAGATGTTCATGTGGGGCCATTCAAACTAAACAGTGTTGTATCAATAATAATTTTTAAGGTCTTTTGAAGAGTAAGATTTTAGGACCCTTCCATAATCATGGAATCGCAGAATTGTCAGAGTTGCAAGGGACCTCTACAGATCCTTTAGTCCAATACATTAATATTCCCATTGCAAACAGCATAAGAATTTAATAGCTTCCTATGCATTCAATCTAGCACTTAAAAATCCTGCATGAAACGGAATTGACTGTTCTGCCTTTTCGTTCTAGTGGAGGCAGTCATTCCAAGCAATCAGACTTACAGATGGTAAATAACATTCTATTAAAAAGCAATATTCCAAACAACTTAAAAGCTACTTTCAAAAATCCTCTTAGCAATTGATAGGTATTTTTCAAAATACCATACCTATCCACCAGCTCTTTCATTCCTTCTTTATCTGGTACCAAAGACTGGTCTTGGTCATCTGCCAAAGGGGTCCCAGCTTGGCGATATATACACCGAACCATGTATCTTACTTCTGACCAGTAATTTTGAAGCTGCTGAGGTTCACGTTCAGGCTCTGCTGAATTTTCTCTGCAAATAATGACAAAAATAATTACTCTGTACATCACACAAGTGTATTGATTCCTACTATTCTGAAGATGCTCTTCAGGAGAAACAACATACATCTGAAAATGCCTAAAATAAAGTATGAAACTGGATGAAAGCTGCCATCCCTAAGTTACTGTTATTGTCAGACAGTCTGTCTAAAGAGTTTAAGCATACACCAACAAATAAGCTACAACATTTCCAAGAGCCTGACTACAGGCACCATGCTGTTGTGTTTGAATTCAGTTCTTACCTGCGTTCATTACAGGCCTCACAGTTGCATGCTATGTCTGAAGGAGAGGAATTGCTAAGATCTGCAGCAGGCACTGTCTGTGCACCAACAGTTATTCTTCCTCCTCCTACAGATTCCTGCTGTGATCCACTGTTTCCAAGAGGCATGTGCAAAAGGAAATCTTGGCTCTTAAAGGAAAAAAATACAGGTACCCTTCAGTTTGTAACGTAGAAGACTGACATGTTAACATATAGGCAAATATTCATGTTGCAATTCTTACTGCTGAATATATTTCAGGACACTCAACTAGATACAAACAATGTACCTTCAAAAAGCCCAATACATGCAAAAGATGGACTGAGAAAGCCAAGGACCTAGTTTCATTTCTAATAACCAAAGTATGTTGGTTATAATTATCACCTTTATGTACTTCAGCATAAACAATGAACTAAGCTAAAGGAAGGCTTGCATCATCCATGATTAATCATAAACTAGTAATAACTCCTCAGTCTCTATTTGACAGTGTGTTTGGCTTCCGTAGTTTAACAACCCCTTCTAGCAAAAAGCATAAAATCTCTTTGTTTATAACAGCCAGACACATTACTTCACAGTAATGGATGTTAGAAAGCTGCTGTCATTGGGAATAGATGCTACCTCCTGTGCACAGTGCTGCTCAGTACTAGCAGATGACAAACCTTTCTCTCGAGGCTGCTGGTATTTTTAGTCTCCAGTCTCTCTCCCTTCTCTGTGCTCCAGCCCCAGTACATACCATGCTTCCCTCCTGCATCCTGCCCACGTTGCCACCAACCTTCTGTGGCACCGGGCAGAGAAGTCACCCACTTCAGGCGCATGACTGAAGAGGGGTTTTTTGTGTGCTTTACCCCAGATCTTGGAGCAGGATGCAGACAGGTCAAAACCAACCGACGTGCACTTGCTGCCAACAGCAAGATGAGCTACTGGGGATGGTGCTGTGGCAAACCAAGCCAGGTAATGAAAGCAGCCGCAGCAACTTGAACACAGGAGCATCTATAGCTCTGGCTTGCAGCAACTGATAAGAGACTTTTTTAGTTCATTTGTGTTTTTCCCCCCCAGTTGGTTTCTCTAATTTGGCTAGCCACCCAATTTATCTAGTTGCTTTTTTAAGTTAGGCCTCCCAACTTAGAAAACCCTTTTGCTGTTTGTTTTTATAAGTTCCTCTTAAAATAAGAAAAGAGTTGCCAAATTAAAAAGATACTGCAAATTTTTATTTCACCTGGCGTATCTGTAACTTAACAAAACATTTAGGAAGCAAATCCTTGCACTTGTAGGACACTTTTCTTTACTAGTTCATTAAGCAGAGAAATATGGCAATAATTTTGACTCAACTGAACAATAATGTGTGTCAGTCTTGCTACGCTTTGAACTCTGACGCGTTTACCATCAGACTACCAGTATAATTCCCTTAGATATAATCTCTTTTGATTAATTTTACTAACCCTTGTTAACAGCAAGAATATCAGTAAACACTAGTTGTATACAAGTGACACATTAAAATTTTCCTTACAAAAAAACATTTACTGTGCTTTTAACATGAGTTTAGCAACGCTATACAGAGTTTAAATACACTATGCAAAGACAATCTTTCTTCACACTGATTTGTTTACTGAAATAAAAATCTGCATGTGCCTATGGGCATGTGCACAGTCTGTTAGCTCTCTACAAAGAGGTATCAGCTGTAATCTTTAGTGCTGCCAGTTATCCAATGTGTGTAGCTTCCCAGATCAGTTGTAAAGATCTGGTTCTGCAGTATAGCATAGTTTACTTGTAATGGGGTTTTGCTGGAGCTGTTAATGAACTTTTTTTATCTTTCTGCTACACTGAGCACAGTCCTTACGCAAGGTAGAATTCTCAACAGAAAATATATTTTAACAATTTAGAAAATAATCACAACTAGAAATATTAGCACCATCTGTTAAATCAATGTTTATTGTGCTACAACATCTAATAAGAAACTGATATATGCATACTACACAAAGTTGTGCTTCTTTATTAAAAAAAAATATAGAAAAGACAAGACAACAAAACTCAGAGACATGCAGGAAAGTCCCAGTGCAACTGCAGTGACTCCAGAGCAATATTGAAAGAAGGAGGAAAATTCAAATAGTTTACCTCACAAAGGGGGGAAAAATACACATGAGCAGACAGAGAATAGAAAAAAAGGTGCAATGATTAAAGTTGCTTTGGTAAGAGTAGAAGAAACAGGATTTAAATAAGAGGGGAAAGGACAAAGTATGAGATCCAATAAATTAAAAAGGCAAGGAAAAGGTTAGAAACAAATCCAAGCCTTGCTTTACTCAAAAAACCAAAACTCAGAATGGGAATTCCTTAGTTTTGGAACAACCTGTCTGTTCAGTTTAGTTCATAGGAAAACCAACTCAAAATCTCCTAAGATACTTTCTAAGCATTCAAAGTTTAAGTGGTTCCAAAGCAAAAAGTACCATTCAGTCCATAATGCATCTTCTTAGTCTACTGAAGCACTTCAACTTACCACAAGAGATTGCTCTATTGTCGCATGCCTTTCCTCCTTTTCAACTGTTCTTCGACAGTCTGGGCACACCCACAGTGGAAGATGCAGCATGTTGTTTGCTTTTGGAGACGTGGAAAGTGCTGTTTTGCTAGAATTTTTTATTCCGCTCTCTGAAAGCGAAGTATCTTTTCGTTCACTTCTACATAGAAGACAATGCTCGCCAGTTGTATATGGTGCCCTTTGGCCCAAGCCAAAGGTAAATGGTGTCTACAAACAAATGTTTTGATAGATAACTGGTTATTCACAGAACACATACCACAGAACCTACCTCCTTGTGAGATTTAAAAACAGCAACAAAAAAACCCAACAAAACTCACATATTTTAACAGTCACTATTAAATGGTGAATATTTGGAGTGTCCCAAGATCAAACTCTTGATCAGTCTTGATACCCACTTGCCAAACAATTCTGATTATGAATACTCTCCTATTTAAAAAGTAATGTTTTCAGGGAGCATGGAGTACAGCCTTCTGCTTTAAAATAATTCAGCCTAGATGCAATAATCTAGTAAGTAAAATAAAAAAAGGATAGTGCAATTCCTTTTACTGTTGTTATTCTTACAAATAAAAAGGAAAGTAACTGCTCTTTGAACTTCCATGTCACCTTCTTTAATACTAACCAAAACAAAACCTCAGCTAAGCTTGTTGCAAAATAAAAGCTTAATTTGTTTTTAACAAAACCAATCAGTAGGGTCTTAAAATCCACTATTAGCTATTGAATAAAGTAGACTTGGTAACTTATGAGGACAGAGGCAGTTCAAAACCCAATTTCTCTTCCAAGATGCTACTGCGCATGAAATTACGGTTCAGCCACAAAATGCTGATTATTCACTAAGACTGATATTCAAAAACATGCCTAACAGCACAAATCAAACAGAACCCAACTCAAAAGACATAAGTGAAGTTATAATGAATGGAATAAAACATCTTGCAGTGGGAGAATCACAGATTTGCCCGATTATATTACAGGTACTAACTCTGCTTTAATTAGCAACATCTTCTATGTAAGCCTCAATATAGTTAAATTCTTTCTCAAAGGAAAGGCAAAATATAAATATGTCATTAATAAGTAACTCAAGCATCCCTCTAGACACTGCTCCAACCCGAATACTAACAAAAATACTGCTTTAAAGATCTTGTAGGGCTGAACTGCACAAGCACAGGTGAAAAGTTCTTT
>JAOXJM010000033.1:49721245-49738600 GCA_026413425.1 Tringa solitaria | reverse complement strand
TTGGACTTGATGATCTCAGAGGTCCCTTCCAACCACCACAATTCTGTGATTCTGTAACACACCCCCATCTTTCCTGCACTTGAAGCCTGGTGAAGTCACACAAACATCAAGGAAGTCAGAGTGATGCAATGTCTCAGGAGAGCTCAGGAAAAGAAATCACAAGAAAAAAAATTTATATTTGATTCATCATCACTGAACCCTAAACAGTTCAACAGAAATGTGATGCTCCAAAAAAAAAAAAAAAGCAGGATTTAATAAAATTTCTCCTGAGGGAAAACAGCTAGAAAATATTGCACTTATTTTCTCATGTACATTAGGAAAGATATAGACTAGGAAAAAACCCAATCTTACCAAGAGACAATTAAGGCTACACGTCACTTCATTCTACAAGGTCCTAATAGAACAAAGGTATTCCATATCACTTAAATTAATTCCCTTATTTTTATATAGGGAGGTGAAAAATTAAGTTTGTTGAAACATCTGAAACAACATATTTTCTGCAAGTGTCTGAGTAACACTGAAAAAACCTACTGCACTTAACCCTGGCTACCCCCGCAAAACCCATCAAGATGTCTTGTCTGTGCCACTTGCTCTCCTGCCTACACTTTTTTTTTGCCAAAACCCATCTGTCACAGCTGTTCTGTGCTAAGCCTTCTCTCAGGCACCTCCAGTCAGTGCAGCTTCACATGGCAGCTCTGCCTCCCTTCCCACCGCTGCCACCCAATGCCGTTTGGGAGGCAGCAATCTCCAGTTACGCTCACTGGTGAAGACCTCCCTCTCCACAGCCCAAGTGAAGCTCTGACTTGGGTGCTCTCCAGTTGTAGGCTGAGCTGCTCCTCTCCTCTCCCAGGCACAGCTAAATCGGTCACAGAACTGCTGCTGGCAGATGAGTGATGCTTACAAAATCCTAAGTGATTTTCAGATATGAAGAAAGATTTCTTTATGCCTTCAGTTCAAGAGACAGAAAACTATCTGATTTCAGTAAGTGAAAAGTCAGGATTCTTCCTCCCTCATACCAACTGATTTAAAGGTAAGCCATTGTGGAAGTCAAATGCATGGATGTGGGGAGAGAATGAAGATAAATGCGTGAGAGAGGGGTTCAACAGTAGTTAACACAATCTGATGTAGGACATCTCTGGACCAGTAAGACCTGGAAAGGCACATGAGAGGAGAATTACTCTACACATGCACCATAGTTCTCTTCTCCATTCACCTAGTACCAAAGACTGTAAGACAGGACTGCATGCTGGCCAGACCTCTACGATAGCAAGGTTTTGAGTGTTGTTTGCTACAAACATTGCTCCTGGACATTGTCAGTAGGGACCATTGTCTCTGCAGTAACAATAGCCTCTGCTATATTACAGCACTGAAGAGATACTATGATGTAAAAAACAGCAGTAAACTATCAACACTTAACCCTTCTTTAATCCTTTTTTAAATTCACATTATACCTAGTTAACATCTGGTACAGCCAGTTTTTCAGAGGAAGAGCAAACAAACATCTACTTGGCAGCATCATCACTCTCACCTATGCGATTTCATGTACTTCAACATTCAGATTACTTTTCATCTTCTGTACTTGAAGAAATCCATGAACATTTTTTAAGGCATTGGAAGCACCCATCCAAGAGACTAAGCAAAATACTGCCTGGTTTCTCACAGAAATGGTTGTCTTTGCTACACTCTGGACAGATCAGTTCCATGCACCACATGACAGCAAGAACAAACTCACCCACTGAAATACTACAAACCCTGAAAGATATCAACTATGGCAAAAGTGAGGCAAAACAAAGCATGTGCCTAATAAAGCTGAACGTTACCTATACTACTAAACACAGTGTATTCCATTTTTTCATTAAAGTAGTTTTGTTAACAATGGTCTAACACTGAAAGAAACTGTCCAGGAAGGTCTTGGAATCAGATGAATGATCACCTAGAACTACACACAGGAACCCTCTTGGAAAGGATGACCACCTTACTACTGTAGCTATGGGTACACTTATGGTCAATACTGATATGGCCAAGGAATGTAGAAGTACCCTCTGACGCAGGGTGCCTGGGCTGGGTGCTGGGCTGGCCCAGGGTGACTCGTGGTCCCTGTCCATGGTCATGAAAGTCACACATCAAAGTGGCAGGCGAACAGGAAATTTCTCTAATAGAAGGTAAGGTAGAAGTCTAAAAACTTCTTATTTTCCATTGTTAAATAACGCCCCAAAATACTAGAGGTTTTACAGTAAGAGGGCATATCCTTTTAGAAAAGCACACTAAAATTGTATTTTAAAAAAATTAAAGGTGAGAGTTGTCCTCCTAGAACTAGAATATAGAGAGTGCAAAATTAACATGTCCAACAACAGGCTGGAAATCAATCACCAATATGCAACACACTTTCAGGTCCACCGGCATAGCAATGCTCATGAAACTCAACCAACTATCAGAGTTTATTACTATTTTTTAGAGAAAAAAATTCTTCTGACATGAGTTACACAAAATGTAATTCTAAAGAGCTTTTAAGCAGGAGCTTGGAAATTGGTAAATGTTTGATTTGCAACAGTGAAAAGTCTGGAGGTTCCTACTTCCAAGCATAGTAATGGTTTAGGACAACGCATTAGTGAAACAAACTTTGGGGGGTAGTGGTGTGTGTATATGAATAAAAGACCTCCAAATAGTTTCATTAACTAGAATAACAGATGAACAAACTACCATAGTACCCCACCCTGATTTAGAAGCAGGACTGCTTTGCTTAAAAAACTGACATTATAAACATCTAAATTTTTAATGAGGTAGTCACACGTCTCTAGTGACACTGAAGAGAATGCAGTTATTCTTACACACTTGCTTGCCAGAGAGTCTCAGTGTTTATAGGAGAGATACTGACAGAGAAAGTGAGTCTTGATTAGCTGTAAACATCACCAACAGGGAAAGCTGTGAAGGTTTCCTATACAAAAAGATCCTTATTTATACTAAGGATGCCAAAGTACTAAATAGAAACCAGAGAAGGCAAAGACAAGGTGATAGTAATTAAAATTTAAATATCCGCATTAAGGCGGTCAACACTTGATCTGGCCAATTGATATATTTTGCAGACTATGAATCCCTTTTACGAAGCATGCTACTTTGAGCATTAACACTCACAAAATCCTAAGTTATGCCTTCCCAGTCTAGTCTGTATTATTGCAGTGTAGTCCACACTCTTGAGACAGGAAAACCTTTCAATGAAAAAAACCATATCCATAAACAAGTCAGTGATGCAATACGTCAATCCCTTGGTCCTCCTTAAAAAAGCTACTAGACTACATGCAGTATCAGGGAACCTTTAAATCTTTATGTCAATTAACAGGAATATAGAAAAGTGGAGTTTGCAGAAGAACAAGAGGTCCAAGAAGTGTCACAAGGCTTTTGTGACTCTCTTGATATGCAAAATTTGAAATATAAAATATGAATATTACTCTCATATAGATAAAACACCTTTTAGATCTGAAATAATTAAGTAGCAGGAGAAAGAGAAGTTGCCAGAAGTTGAACAACAGCCAAGCGTAAAGCATTAGTGAGAAACCTGGCAGAGACTCAGGATGGCAGAAAGCACTGCACATCGATACAGCTAACGTGTCGACTCAGCCCTTACTTACGCTGGTACCTAATACGCAGCACATGTTCAATAGTATCATAATTAATAGAAATCATTAATATAATTCCAGAGAGCTCAGTCAAATGTTTAACTTTGACATACTGTTCTGAAGTAGAAATTAGCTAAAACTCCACTCGACAGCCAAGGAGCTAAGCACAACACAAGTGCGCACACACACACGGTCACAGAGGACATTTGTGGCAGCAGATTTGCTGCAAAACACCACATTAGCTGTGAGATATATCAGCTGTGATAACCTGTTCCTAAAACTGATTTATGTATGATGTTGTGTGTATACATTTGGATAGGGCATGCTGGAAATCTTGTGACTGTGAAGCACACTAGCCCATCGCGGCACACACCCTCCATCATGCTTAGCCAGCAGGAATTATGTATGCAAGGGTTAACCACAGGAAATAACCTATGAAGAGGGAAGGAAGAAGAGAGACAATGCTGGCATTAGGAAAAGATGATTCATCTAACTTGAGATTTCACACTCCTTTTGGTTGTAAAGACACGTAAAAGTTAGGAAAATGCCAAGAAGATAGCACCAGTGTTACGCTCCATTACAAACCCAAATGCTTGCTCAAGGAGCTAACAAGGCTTTTGTCAAGTAGGCCACTCATTTAGTGCTGCAAAAGTTGAAGTATGATATTACTTCATATTAGGAACAACATATTAAGATAAATTTATTAAAAGTTTTTAAGATATATTTGGAATAACATTAATCCAAAATTAAGTACACACTATCCAAGTATCTCTACAGAAAATTCTTAGAAGAAAAATGGTTTCTATCCCATTTGACTTGTGCTACTGCTAAAATAGTTTGAGATCCAGATAAATCCCTCTTTACCCAATGTAACAAAGTTTTCTTGTTTGTAGTTTTCCTCATTCTTCACATACAAGCAATATTATAAGACAAATAATGTTAGTGACACTTCAGTTGCTATTTTAATCTTTTTAATGTATTAACATTGACTTCCAGTGTTTTCTTTATTAAGTAAAAGCACACCATTACAGAATTTGACTAACCTGCAAGACAGGTTCTCTGAAGGCTTCCCTTCTTCAACAAGTCATATTATTAAAACTTATCACTTGGAATTAAGTAAACATAACACTGTATTTCCAAAGCTCAGTAAAGGCTATTCCTAAAATAAATTGTTGATGTCAAATAAGCTGACAAGCTGAAGGTGGGGAGGCTTAACCTAGAAAGCTCAATTTACCTTGAACATAGAAAACAAAGCCATCTTACTATGAATGACTCAAAAGCTCAACAAAATTATTCTTCTCCCCACACCCCCAAAATCCCAAACCTGATTTGCTTCCTTTCCAACAGTGAAATCCCTTAGGACTTTTGATACCAAGTCAAAATGTCAAAAGATTTTTCAACAGAAACCAAAATCATTTCAAAGGAAATACTTTTTCCAGCTGAAGCCTTTATTATTACAGACGTTCAATCTGGGGAGAGGAATTATTAAAAGTACAAGTTACAAGCATATACTAGACTTGTCCAAGAAGACCAATACTTTCAGGTTTAGCAAAATTTACGAGTTAAGACTGAGGGTGGGTGAAGAGGCTGTCCCTGTCTCACCCATTTTGGGAGATACCCTTAAACAGAACCAAAATAACAAGTCCCTACTACCTCTTGCTAAAACTCAAGTCTAAGTTACTTGGCCAACAAGACCTTGTGCCAAAGAATTTTTTTCAGATGGAGCTATTTACAGCCTCATCACAGGTGGTGGTGTACACAGCCTAGTTTTTCAACGTAAGGTATAATATTAATAGTTGGAGAAAACTAAAGGCATTTTTATCCCCTCATGGTTTGCAAAAGTGCTGGTCGTGCACTGTTAGCATCTGCCGGATCAAAAACATAGATAACTTTAAAAAGTCAGTGCAAAAAGCACACGTAATCAAGGTTTTGTTTTGTTCTCAGTATGACCAGACACACACAAAAGCCTCAAAAAATAGAGCATGGAGGAAGGAAGTCAGACTGCACTCAACAACGCAAAATAGGAAGAAAACCAGTCTTCCTTTTAGTTCTTTAAGGACTCAGGTCCTCTGAAAATAGGTAAAAGCAACTCTTCTGGAGGATTTACACAAAACCGATTACTTACGTGCTGCATCTTTTTTACCTTTGGGTCCTCAGAGCCAAGATACAGCAACTCCGCTCTAGCACAGTAAGTAGAATAAACTGAAGTCTAAACAGCTACTTAAATTCATAAACTCATATCTTGATTGACAAAAAGCTATGTTCAGAAACACAGCCATCTTAAACGAAGTGCGCTACACTGCAAACAAAGGTGCCTGAAACTATCACTGTAAAATTCTTTTCAGTAATACCTCAAAAAAGACAACTTTGAAGTAGTACTTTCAAAAGAACACAGATATTGTTATTCTGTAATGAGTTTTAAGGGAGCAACATCTACATTCTGTGCCCTTCCTCCCATGCATCCCTCAGTAGCACACTCAATTTTTCTTTTAGCTGAATCAATCTAAAATACATCCTTCAGGAAATGAGCACCTGTTGGAAATAACGAGTTCAGAGGTTATAGTGCCACAACATGAAAACATTAGCACACACAAAAAAGCTATGATCTCTAAAGGAACTAGGAAGGATTTATAAACCAAAATTAAAAAGATGAAACTCTGATCTGTATCCCATTATAGAACAGAATGATCTACAATCACTTCACTTTTTAATTGGAAGTTAAAGCATGCTTAAACCCAAAGAAAAGGGGTTTCAGCTGTTTTGTTTCGTTAAGCAAGGGTAAATGTCTTCCTTGGACCTTAATTTGAATGATGCAGACTTAAACTATTCATTCCATGAAACTTACAGATGGATATATTAATTTCTACCTCAACCACTGCAATAAAATCCCCTCCCCTTTTTTGTAAAAAAAAAAAAAGTCTGATGTGACAACTAACCACTATCAAATAATAAGCTAAGAAAAAAAAAAACCACAGTCATAAAGAAATACACAGTGGCTCTGTACAATGAAGCGTCCAGACCTTACCAGAAGTCCTGCTGTGCTCTGTAGACACTCTTAAGTTGAATTCCACCACTAAAAACAAACCTATGTAAGCTGTACTCAATAAAAATATCTAAGCACTGCCTCGCACATGATCTCATGAAATTTGTGTTAACAAAAGCCAAAGACCTTCCTGAATTAATTCCTGTTTGGGTGCTTTTTCCAGAAGATATGATCTAGCATAATCTCTATTTAAAGACTGCAAGTAGAAAACCATCTAAAACAGAATTCATCTGGGCTCAGAATCAATTAGCAAATTTCATTATTTTTGTTTACTCTCCATCATCACTTTTCTTCTGTTATGTATTCAGATGCCTCTGTCTGATGAGTCACTTATTCCTTACCTTCTGAGAAGCTGGAAAGAGTTAGAAAAGAGGCCCTTGGAAGTCAGGAACACAGACAATTAGCATGATTCTTTCTACTAGGTAGATGCAAGAACCGGCATTCAGGAAGAAATCCCTGCTGGATACCAAATAATCTCCCTACTCCTCCATTTAATACCATTGTGAATACATTCAAGGACCAGGCTAGTCTTTTTTTTGTTTTGTTTTAATAACCACAAAACGTTGTGCAGCTATGCACAGGCCACCAGCACAGCCACCCCAAAGGTCAATCTATCTACCTAGGCAAGTCACACAAAATTCGGCAGCACTTCCATGAATACTGTTTGTTTGTAGAATATGAACTCATACTGATTTTCCTCAGTCAGCTGAGAGTTCTTATCCCTTTTCAAGTCATTATATTCTCTGGAAGTTTTATCAATTTCACATTTTCTTCCAAAGCAACACAAAAAGGCTAACAGCATTACCACAATTCCCTGTAACCCACTAGCAATACACCCATTTAAAATTAGTAACTGAAAGTTTTCCAGGATGAAAAGCTGGAAGAACCACATCATCTGGGAACAAAAATACTCCTATTGCATTTGAAAACTAACAAGCTGAAGTCATCCTTGCTTTTTTCAAAAGCACTAGATGCAGTGCTATCCCAACCTTGAAGACAAAACTGCCCAGCCATCCCCACGGCACTGCATACACTCCTTCTCAAGAATACAGACACTTCCAAGCAACAGTTATTAATGTCATAGTGAATCTGCACTGACTGAAGTCTCTGGGGGTTAATGGTTAATTGCCTTCCAGCGGAGAACGATCGCTACAGGAGAATGCAACAGATTCCCTATGCCATGAAAAGCGCCTAGGCTTGCAAGTCCCATCTTGCCATTTTATCTTCCTTTGGACCTAAAACCATCTGTCTCGCGTTACAAAAAACTAAAAGTATCTGAAGCACAATTTATACCAGGCTTAAATCTATAAACACATACTACAAAAATATATATCATCTACCATACTGAAATTCACACTGTATTGCAATAAATTAAAAGATATTGCCCTTGGGGGAAAAAAAACAACAAACAACCAAACACAAAAAGAAGCCCAAAGCTGCACTTTTATCCAACTGTTGAAATTCACTTTGTGAACTACAGCATCATTATTTGTACAAATGGGCAGCCGCAGCTGATGAGCCATTTCCTCACAGCATCAGAAATACAGGAAAAAAACTCACTTCCAGAATAAAACAGAACATTTATTTTGGTTTGAAAAATAATAATTTAAAAATACATATATGTAAACTTAAGGGAGTAAGTTAAGACAATATTTAGCATCGAAATATTACAGCTTAGTGTACTAAACAATGACACTTCAGCAAAGAAATGGTGAAGACAAAAAGAATCAAAGCCCTACGTTTTGAAGTAAGAAGAAATACAAATCAGAAGGCTGCAAATCATGACATAAGCTTGTGCTCATCTTGTTTGTAATTATACCTTCATTCTTCTTTTAAAGAAAATTGTCTTCAAACAGATTAAAATCCAAACTACGATAAGTATGAGACTCTCAGCTCTTAAGTTGTGTTACCAAGAAATTACAGCATGCCTATATTTGTGCAAGCAATTACTTGGCTAAATAAGACCATTTATTCCCATTAAAGCCAGAAGCAATTAATATCCCTCTCTCCTTTGTATTTTGCTTTGCATCGATCTGAGGTACTGCATGTAAGTTGAAAAATATGTTATTAGAAACTGGTTAATTTAAGAAATATTACTGTGCACATACATATTTAATGGTTTGTACTGGTAATTCTGTAACTCCTTCCCTTTCATCATCATATACAAATAATTACTTATACTTTACATTTCCGATTGTCAGAATTTTTCAATTCCCACGTCCAAATCAAGGAATTTCACATCTTAATGGAACATTAAAAAAAGTCAGAGAAACTGACAAGTGTCTGGCACCGTATTTGCATCCGAACATCCTTTCTGAGATTAATTCTCTATCAAGATTTGGAAACAACTAGGGAGAAGGATTTGGTTCTACCCATGGCTTACGCTCATTCCTAAGACTGCGAAAAAGGAAACATGATTCTGCTCTGCATCACACTGTTTTCAAGAAACACCGGAAAGCATTAGTGCTGCTTCACAGCCCTCTGAAGACCTCATTTGGTCAACCACCTTCAAGAAATGACTAACTGGAATAGACATGGTAACAGCCAAACAGGGTCATCAGCAAGAGGCCTGGTTCGTTTAGCTCAATGAAGCAATTAAGTTCTCTCTGGGAATGCACCAGGAGCGGGCAGAAGACAAGAATTCAACTGAGGACAGGGAAAGGAGAGTACCATGTCCTGGTATACATTCCAACTGAAGTAAGAGACTATCAGTCACAGCACAAAGAATGTGAGGCAGCACTGAAGATAGGGATAGTGAAGATCTCTTTCAAATGAAGTGGAATCAGTTAATGAAAGGCATTTTATGGTATTTCTACAGATAGGCAATACCAAAAAAACCTGCCCAGACCCCTTCACATTTTAATCACCATTCACATGAAAAAGCTTTGAAGTTGTCCATATTTATTTGCAACTCAACAACAATATAAGCTGCCTTTGCCTTCTGGGATTTTTTTAAAATTCCGTTTGCGGCAGGGGCGATTAGGGAAATTTGCCTACAGTAGTTTCTATAAGGCTCATATATCCTTTGACACTGCATTTGAAATAAAAAGCAGGAAAAAAAAGAGTTTTGTGTAAAGGTATGGACAATTTGCAAGATAAAGCAAATTTGAAAACCTGAAACCAAATTAAAATCAAATTTAATATTAAGCCATAAGGGGAGAAGGAGGAAATCATATCTTTTACTGGTTAAAGTATAGCAATTAATTATATTTAAAGAGTTTTCTGCACAGCATTAAATGCCATTCCCTAGTTGACAGGTGAAATAGCAGCAGGTATACAAAATAACAGAACTAATTTAAGCATGGACAAGCTTAGACTTGAGTGAAAAAAGACTTGGGTCTGTAATGCCCAGATGTGCAGCCACCAAGAACCCAGGTTCTCCAGGGAAAAAGGGGAGGGAAGGAGATTTTGTTTTAATTACACACATCACAAATTCTTTAGAAGCACATATCCCACATGCAATACTTCCCTTCTTTGTAGCCAAATATGACACAGCAGAACAGAGCCAATCCACCTCCTACAAGGATCCTGCCTTTCCTGTACTAGAAAGATGTTAACATTTTTCCAGTAATTATGCAACCACATGTGCTAAAAAAAAAAATACAAAAAGCTAATAATGAAAATGATTCAACAATTTCCTTTCCCCAGTACAATGGCCAAAAGTGTTCTGAGCAGGTAGTTAAAATGCCCCAAAACTCTCTCAACTAGCCCAGACAGGTAACAACCA
Organism: Tringa solitaria; assembly: GCA_026413425.1. Lineage (NCBI taxonomy): Eukaryota > Metazoa > Chordata > Aves > Charadriiformes > Scolopacidae > Tringa > Tringa solitaria. The sequence goes on along the minus strand of JAOXJM010000033.1, from coordinate 49,728,216 downwards.
TGCATATACATTTTTTCCTAGCAGAGAGTCGTTAAAGATTTATTCTGTTGTTTATGCTTCAATCCTGAACAGAAATATGCAAAATTAATAGGGTTATGCAAAACAAAACCCCCTAAAACTTGCCAGCACTTTCCCTGGGAGCAGTAACAAGTATTCATTCAAAGGCAATTTTAAGATGTGCAAGACATTTAGGAATTAATTACTTGCTTATGTCCTTTCAATGACATAACAGTAGATGCTCTACTCCAGGAATTATGTTACAAGAAAATTACCTCACCTGGTAACTGACAAAGGGTTTAAACATAATCACTCTTGACAAATCACTACAAAGTTAATAAAACCACAAGTGAAACTAATAGCCATAGCAGATGACCTCAGTCCTTGCACTTCATTACACCCAAACTGCCCAGCTCTAGATGTCCATCATACAGGCATACATCACATCATGTATTAAGCGTCTTACAGCCACATGAAATACACTGCTGAAACATAACACAGGGTGTGCTTCAACTACCACTATGGCACAGATCAGAAATGTACTGAATTAACTGAGGAAATATGTACAGCTTAAACTCCTTTGACCCAAGCATCTTATATACTGCTGCAACTTAAGGAGACCAGACAGTCCAGGGGAGTCTATTCAGCTACCCTTCATTAAAAAGCAAGGGTGCTAATAGCAGGAAGCCAACCATGATCCCAACATACATAACTGGAACAAAAAGGGAAAGTGGCATCTCCAAGACTCTCCTCTCAAATATTCCCGGAGCCAAAGATTTAAGGGCCATATCCGGATAGTGAGCCAAACCTAAATCCTGGACTGGATTTGTAGGAACAGTTGCTAGCATTTCTTACACTGAGGAAGATCACAAGGAAAACATCCCAGTGTAGTAAATTCTTCACTCCAGATTGTCTTAGAAAGCACTTTTTGGTGTGGGGTTTGGTTTTTGGGGGTGGTGTTAGGGAGAAGCAGGAAGCAGCTGGGCTGAGACATCTGTGATTGTGATGTCTTTGAAGCAATCTATGAAGAGATTGCCAAAGACAAAAGCAGCTCAACAGCTGTATGAGAGAAAAAGGCACAGAGAACAAGCAGTCTCCTGGCCCCACTTAGGGCTGTGCACTGCTCCAATTCTTATCTGCCTCCTTCAGACCCAAGAAAGCAAAAGTGGTCATCTGGAGTAACTCCTAAGAGGAGCAGAAATCACGTATCAAGTCTAACCAACAGGCAAATGTGTACCACCTTGCAGGTGTTGCAGAAGACAGTTCAATGTTCATTCATTCATCACGCCAACTACCGTTCATGGCTGCTTATCCACACAGGTACCAGTGATACTTCTAAGAATGACCAAGAATGAGTAAGAAGCTTCTAATCAGCCCTCCATATCCTAACACTAACAGGAACAAATTCATCCTGCACACAAACGCATGACTTTAAGCATGCTACCAGAGGACAACTTTGGCTTCTCCGATCATGTGATGAGGTCCCACATGCTCATTGGTGAGAATGTAGAACATTTCAAGGAGTTAACACAGAAGAAACTCTTCCTGCTTGTTAACTTGATTGAAGAGTATTTTACACTAGGATCACGAGTAAAACATCAAAGTCCAAAGATGATATGTCATAGCAAGCTGAACAACAGTCTTAAATTAAGAACAAGTAATTATTGACACAACATTCATAAGAAACAAGCAACCAATCCATCAGTCTTAAGAGGTATGCATACTAAAGCATAAGAAAAGGAGATAGAATTCTTCGAATGTGATCAAGACTATGACCTACTCCAAAGAGTCCATTCCTAGCTGGAACACTAAACAGAAAGAGGATACAGTCAGTCCACAGGAGAAAAAAAAAACCAAAAAACAAAACCACACCAAAATAAACCAAACAAGTCTTAGTGCTCAGGAGCGTTATGCCCTATATCTAAAGGATGTAAGCATCACAAATGCAGAGAGATGTGTCTTGGAAGTCTACAAGTAATAAAAGGAGGAAAGCATGAGTGCTATCAAGCTGCAAGTTTACGACAGACCATCAAAAACAGTGGACAGACATGATGCCTTTTCTGAGCAGGCAGAAGAGTCAAGAAAAGCACAGGGCTTCTTGTTACAAGGAACAACCTTGAACTAAGAACCTAGGCACCTACTAGGAATGGAACATAGCACAACTCCAGCAAAAGTTCAAGGAACCTATGTTTTAAAACATAGAAAGCAACTAGAGACTCTTCCTTTAGCCAGAGCCAGCAAGAAAGAAGGATTTGATAGTAAACAATGAGAAAGTTTAATTGCAAGTGAACCATCAAGTCAATGGGTACTGAAGAGGGAGAGGGAAGAACAGCAAGAGACAGATTTAACATCACTAAATAAGAACTCACAGAAGGCAAGTCTAAGGCAAGGAAGAGCTCAAATGACACAATAGATACAAACAAATGCAAGAAAACCAAGCACAGCAAGAGAACAGAAAACATAGCAAGAGAATAATGACTCAGAAAAGGCACACAGAAAGGGAATAACAAGCATAACAATGGCAAGAGAATACAGGGGACAAATCGAAAAGGCTAAAGCCACAAAATGAAATAATTCTCACAAAACAGCTTGAAGCTACTAAGAAATCATTCTATCAGTACACTACTACTACTAAGAGAATTCATCCGTTACTGAATGAAAAGGGAGAACAGATTAATGAAGAACAAGTCCTCACCAAAGATATCAACTACAAGCAGGTGACTACTACAATTACCGCAAATAAATGGGTAAAGATACCCACCCAGAATCGACCTATTTCTGGAAATAGCTGTACTTTCATTTTTTTTCCAAGTTGGCTACATCTAATAACATCAACCAAGTTGCTGAGGAAATCCTCTGCACTATCTCAAAATCAATAATCCCATCTTTGAAAACTCATGGAGGATGCCTGAGATATCAGAAGATTAGAAAAAGGTGAACTATGTAAACCCTCTGAGGCAAATAATCAACTTCACTCTTCAAAAAAACCAAACCAAACCAAAACAAAAAAAAAACAACAAACAACAAACCAAAACCAAAAAACAACAAACCACCAAACACAAAACTCTAAAAACTGAGGAAAAGTGATCATCAGGGGCAGAAACAGCTGAGGAATAATATTGACTTGTTTTCAGTTCCCAGAGAAGTTAGTCAGATATATTCAGACAAACCTTTTTAAGCACTCAGCCACCTTGGTTTTATCAAAAACAAGCCATGTCAAACCAGCACAACTTTGTTCCATTGCAAAGTTACACAGGGGAGAAGGAATAAATGTCATGATTTACTTGATTAATGTTTGTGACAGTCTTAATTACTGAGACTTGCTCATAGCCAACATAAAAAGCAAGATCTTGACAGAATTACCATGCATTTCTGAACAGGCATAAGTGACCATATGCAAAAGAGGAGTCAACAAGGTCAGACTGGTGGAAAAAAAGCTAATGCTACCTTGGGATGTATAGCTTATGTGACACATGACATAATCCTTCTACCTAATACTGCTCCGGTAAGTCTCAGAGGGACAACTGCAACTCATTCTGAACACAGGTTTTGAAGGCAGACAGGAACAGCTGGAGAAAAGCCACAAGAGAACAACTACCAGACAGAGACAATATTACCTGCCAGGAAAGCCTGGAAGAACTGGGAACATCAAGCTTAGAGATCAGAATACTGAGGGGAGGAAGAGTCAGCTCTCTGTATCCATAGCAAACAGAACAAGCAATAAAATGTTTGAATTGCAGCAAGAGACATTTCTATGCAATAGAAAATTAATAGCCAAGTATTTAAGGACAATGATAGGCTGCTTGGTGAGGTTGTAGAGTCTCCATCAATTAGGTAATTTTAAGAGCAGGTTAGAAAAACAAGTGACAAAAGTATGATTGGTGCTGTCTCCACTAGCCAGAAGAAGGACAAATGAATCAAACAAAAACAAGGATGGAATAAACTTGAAGTTAAAATTTTAGAGCACTGATAAAAGATTCTGACATATTACATTCAGCTCTGATATCAAACCTAAGGAGATAGTTTAAAAAGTGCAGAATGAAGCAAAGAACTACTTGAGAGCCAGCACACACGCTTAGAATAATTGACAGTTTAATGAGTTTGGGTGATGAAAAAAGAAATTGAGGGATAATTCTGTTCCAGTAAACAAGTACCTTCACAACAATAGAACATCGGGTTCTAATGGGCTCTTTAACAAGAAAAATGCCCAAACCCACACCCAAGAACTATAGTCTACTCAGCAAGTATACCTTTGTAACAGAAAGAAATTAAAGATAGGTATACCAGTAAGATTGCAACAAAGCATTTTTGCACTGAGTAAGCAGCTAATTTAGGCTAGCAGCTAGTCTGGCTACTTGGCTACCACGAGATTTAATGGGTAAAGCAAGCGGTTAAATTAGCATGGTTATGAGCAGTACTATAAAAGATGGTTGCTTGGATTTATGTCTGCTCCCTAGACTGCAATTACAAAAAAAATATCTAAACTAAAACCCAACCAATACTGTTGTCCATTGATATAATAGAAGATAAAAAGCTTTATAGTCAGTAGAGTCTACCTAGGACAATTCACAACAAGAACAAACAGGGCCACAAAGCTGAACTTCCCTGGTAGTCACCCAGCTCCTGAGACACCACTGTGCTCAGCCTGCCGGCTCACTGCCTGCTCACCAGGCACCCAAATGCACGCTCTCTCATCAATGTCCAACCAGTGTGATTAGGAAGATGGGAACAAAAAAAAAAAAAGACAGCCTAATTAGAAGGATAATTCCACACAGTAGCAGTGGGACACAGAGCATCCCTTATGCCTTTCCCAACATTGTTTTCTGTCATTATAGTAGAGTTGTAAGCCTATCCAACGTAATGTCCTTGCAAGTAGGCCAACTAGATCAGGATGCCTGATCACAAAGAGGGCTGGCTTTGCAGAAAGAGAAGCTACAGTCATCCTCCCTGTTCACTAGGGTCAATTAAATTTTGCTTAAGAGGAAAGGAAGAATCACAACAACATATTAGAGGGACAGATGCACCAGATGCCAATAAAACATCTCCCAGTGAGCCTCTCGTGGTTTACCAAAAGGGATTCATGCACCATTAAACACCAGTAAACCCCATTAAGCAGAGACACCTACAAAACAAATAATCATCAGATAAACACCTCCCTGACCACGTATTAACATTCATTAATGGATTATTCCTATACTTATCCAAACTTTATCATGTCATAGACAGCCCCCCCTACAAAATACCCATTTTGGTGAAAAAGATTAAGACAAGGACACTAAAAATTTCTAGTCATAAATACAAAATCTTAAAAGCATCAATAAAGGCAGACTCCATAGCATCAACTTTTTTTTTGTTGATCATGAGATAATAAAAACACTAAAAAAAACTTTGCATGTAACTTCAAAAAGTTAAATTACTCAAGCAAACTATACAAAAGAATGTATTTGTGGCAGAAGTGTCAGAGATAGGACAATGCAAGCAAAATAAAACACTAAAGCCTAACTTCCTGCTATAAAACAAAAAAGCAAACATGAGTCACAAAGAAACCATAGAAAATTATTTTCTCATCAGAAAAATTCATCCCTAGCTTGGGAGAATAATTAAAATATAAAAATACAATTATTTGCGAATGATTTTTAGGGCAATACTTCAAGTATCCTCCTATTATAACATTGCACACTATGTATCAGTTATTTCGCCAAGCCAAGCCTTCATGGAAAAAGCTAACAATCAGGATGTCAACTTTTTCAGGGTTTATCATAAATACTAACAGGGTTGGAAGTAATTTTCTCTAACAGATTTTTAGTATCTTCCGTATAAGGGAGATCTAACACTGGTTGGGATTCTCTAAGCTTTAGTAGAAAACAGAAATGGACTAACACAGACTATTGCAGTTTAGATGTCAAATCATTGGAATTACCTTACTGACTGAGAGGATGAGCCAATCTCACTAAGAGGTAACATCACCAGGTGCAACCCACTGACCTCAGAGTTTGTTTCAGAACTGGCTTCACATTTAGGCAAATACTCATTTCTGTATCCTTAGTTAGAAGCCACAAAGGCCAGCACAGATTCAGACTTCTATTTGAAAGCTCTACTCATACTTAAGGAATAAATTCTCATGGGCCATCACTAGTAATACTTTAACAAATTCCTGGGGACCCGAACAGCCCCCTAAACCTTACACAATTCCTAGATTTTCACTTAATTAAAAATTAAAACATGGGCTCAGAATGACTTTAAATATTGACAAAAGAATATTCCTCTTCACTCTTATTATGAAAACATAAGATAGAGCCAACAGGTTAAAAAAAAAAAACATTCAACAAGCAGTCTAAATAATATTCAAAGTACGTGTGATTAAGTGTCACGATTTCCCCATAATTCTGAAACCCAGTAAGCTAGGTCACCAGTGACAGCACTTCCGAAAACATTAAATAATAATTAATATTTAACTTAGTTACTATGCAATGTTCCTCAGTACAAAGTTCCCAGTCCTCCTACATAAGGTTTCAAAGTTATAGCTAGTGGAGGATACCGTGTAAGTATGATAGCCTGTTTTCAGGACACAAAAAAATCTTTATTTTTTTTTTCCCATTGAAAGTATATGAATCTTTTTTAAAAGCAATGTATAGCCGAAAATTATGGAAGTTTAATTTTGTCCACTTTTATTCCTGTGCTTCAGACTCATAGCCAGTTATGACACTAATAAAAAAACCCACCAGTCAGCTTCAGGCTGCTGCTGCAAGATGTCTCAAATCACAGCAGACACCAGTACAATTCCCTGCAGACTCCCTGAAAAGAAGCAGGGAATGACAGTACAGTGGAGATGAATCCTGGGAGTAGCCAGGATAAAGAAGATAAAATAAAGATGATCACACAGATAAAACTGCAAAGTTTCTTCTGACAGTAAAGGAGTGTTCTATCTCTTGCTGAGTGACAAAATAAAACCTTAATTCATCTGAAGCCTATTC
>JAOXJM010000033.1:49710714-49721145 GCA_026413425.1 Tringa solitaria | reverse complement strand
GTTCTATCTCTTGCTGAGTGACAAAATAAAACCTTAATTCATCTGAAGCCTATTCATATCTTCCTATATGAAGATTTGGGTTTCAACTACACATTATCTATAGCCACATAGATAAGTTATGGTGATTAAAATAAAGTGGTGAAAAACTTCTAGTGAACCTCAGCTAAACCACTAACTTGCCATCTGTTGTGGCAGCAGCTTATTGAAGATAAGCAGCCTGGAAGCATTACAGCAATTAAGAAATCTTTTGGTCATTAACTCCACACCAATTAAACGCTAAAGGCTGGCAAAACTGTACTGTGGCTCAAAACTGCTTTTTAAGGCAAACTCTTCTATTCCCAGTGACTGGTTTCACTACGAGACTCAGTGTAGCAAAGAATCTTTAAACATTTAACTCAGTGACTTCTTTGTCCTTCAGCAGCCCTAATATATATGTTTGTGTTCCCCTGATCCAAAAAAAGTTCATGCACACATACAAAGTATTTACATCATGCCTATACTTGCATAGCAACACGATTAATCCACATTCAAAAATGCCATGTTTTAAAAAGCTTGGATACATGCACACACGTATGAGCATGCACACACACAGTCTCACTCACGCAGCTGTCCACGAGAGTGTCTCTGGGCTTGCGTCAACATTACTGTTATCCAAATTCAGAGCCTCACATCCATCTCTGTGAAATACTCCCTACAACAAGTTTGAGACAGTCAACTATTGGGTTTAATATGGTTACAGAATTCGAAAGAGGTTCCTTAACTTGTAATATTCACAAAGTAACCAAAGTTTACCTACAAAAACACGTTAACTCAAGACATTTTTAAAACCACACTGTTGGTTTCTTGCACCTAGATCAATGGAAAAAACTACTTAATATTGGAAAACAGCTGAACTACCCTCGTGTACCATTCAGTGGCAGTACCACCTTCCTAGCTTTGGATAAGCTCTAATCTGAGCACTAAAGCTACTATTTCTGCACATAAAGGGGAAAAAAGAAAAAGGAGAAAAAACCCTAAAAAACAGAAAACAAGCCTTGACTTTCAAAAAAAAATCATCTCCATTTAAAAGTAAAATTACTTTAGTCCCAAAATACAGAAGAAATCCCAAAGTTTACAGCTATTTCTCTCTCTGAAAAAAGCCACAAAGAGAAGAAGCGGGTGGCAGAGTGCATTCAAATCCAGCACCCCTGCCTAAAGCCACTTCTTTTGTTTGTAAGGAGCTGTCCTTGATGCAATCTGACAGCACAAAGCTTAAAGCAAAACAGGAGTCAAGGTAGAGCCTTACAGTACTTTGCAGAATGTTAAATGTGTACATTACATTTAATACAGTTTCCAACAAATTTCAGCACTACACACAATAATATATACATTAATAAAGAAATACATAGATTTTAGAGTCACGGCTTCCATTAAGACTTCTTCCAGAAGCAGGACTCAACTGGCAGCCTTCTTTTCTTTCCCTCACCTTACAATGCTGATACAATTAAGTTTATTTTAGATATCACTAATGACAGACACTCAAAACTTATGAAGGACATGACCAAAACTTATTAGTCTAGTTTCAAAAAAACATTGAATCAAATAATGTCATGCTCAGTTAATATGTTCAAGAGTCTTTCTTTCATGAACTCACTTTGCCCATTTCAAAAGGCCAACCATATTTCACATAATATCAGTGCTTGCTCTTTTACAGTTTTCTCTCCTCATCCACGTTAACTCTTCTGCTACATCATCCAAAAGGAAAGAAAAAGCCATTTTAGTCTTATTCTATCCTTCCAAAGACCCCATCCTCATTCACTAACCACTGACTTCTCTTAACTTACCATATCTGTAATTGCCACCTGTTTCTTCTGACAGATGAGGAGGATAAAAGTAGACTAGTCCCCGAGAAAGGTGGTTTTTGCTACATACAAAGTATATCCAGCTCTGTTTCTGGATCTTGTTCAGACCTTGGTCTAGTTGGTAAATACCCAGGTTTACAGCTCCAAAATAGTTGCTGGTGGTACAGAAAGAGCATTTGATGGTCATGGCTGAACACTAATTCTGAGTTACCAAGCACCAGCTCTGGCAGAAGCTGGACAGCCATGCTAGCACATGGCTGTGCTAGGTCCACCTGAGAGGCAAGTTTACTACCATGAATCCAGATCATGTATTATCTTAGATGAAAGCTGGCTCAGGAGACGGATGGTCCTAATATAACGTGCCATATGCATCTTCCCTCCTTCCCAATAGCTTTCTGAGTGTTACAAATAAATGAGATACCCATTACTGTAAATCTCCTTCAGCTTCTGAAGCTGTCAAAGAACATGCCTACCAATCTACCTTTTACTGTCCAATACCACCTTGGGGGAGTGATTTCAGCTTTTACTTCTGCTATGCTTACAGACTTCCCAAAGGAGGTAAGTGAGACATTAAAGGGGGAGGGAAAAAGAAAACTACAGAATAACACTTCTCAGTTATTTCACTGTTGTTCATAGAAGTCCAAGTACTAAAACCCTCAGTATAGACTTAAGTTGACAGTGTTTACATTTCTAATTCAGAAAGCTATGGATAGTAACAGGTCCGTGGAGCCCATTACATTTTTACAGGACAGCTACTGGATTTAAATACTATAGCTACCATATCTATCATACAATATTTAATGAATATAAGTCAGTCACTAGAGTTTCATATGCTAGTGATGCATGTATTTATATATAATCTTTAGAAAGCTTACCTCTTCAGCATATTCACAGGTTTGGGACATAAACTTCCCACTGCCCAGTTCTCTACACTGTTTGGTTTGGCTTTAACTTTTAAGCAGAGAAGCTTGTATTTCCAAAGCGAGCAACAACTGACTTATGGATCAAAATGAGCAAAGCTGACATTGGAATGCAAGCCATGACTAAACTAACACTTTTGACAGCATGGGCATAATTAATATCTAGAACAATAAAGCTGGGCATCTGAAAATTTAGATCTAGAACAGTGAAGTCCTCTGGGCTGCCAGCCGGACACTTCTATCCAGCCTGCTACCTTTCCCTGGAGAAGACAAGGAACGGCTATTTAGAGCAGCAAACACTGCCCCAACAGCTGATCACATCTTCCATCTGTTCACAGCTCAACACAGACCACTGAACTGCTGCCAAAGCAGTTAAAAAAAATAACCCAGCAGCTTTTTCTAAGAGCAACTGCCATCCATGCACACTCCCAGAAATTAGTCCTCTCAACCTACTGTGGTGCAGGGCTCCTGGCCCCTCCTGCACCACCAGGAGTTCACCTCCCACAGCCACATTCTAAGACAAGCAGAAGATGAGACCATAAGAGAAACTCCAAAGCCCACATGCCATGGCTGACAAGTCTGCTCAAGATCAAGGCAGCCCAAAGCTCTGGACTTCGAAATAATGACTTTTGTAACCCTGTGAAAACTTAATTATTTACCTGGATGATTGTGCTTTCATGTTTTTGAAGTTCCTTCAGAAGCAAACATTCGACAAATCTACTACAAACCTGTTGAACAGATCAATGCGTAAAGGAGGACTACTGTAAAGATCTACTGTGTGTGAGGACTTAACTTTGTGACATTCCACCAGAAGTAACACTGCAGAGGCACCTGCAACCTATTCTGTTTTATTTCTCCAGGCCTGAGAAGAGACTACACATAGCAATATGTCATGGAAGTACCCAAAGCTTTTCTTCTGAGAAATGCACAGTGGAGGCAATCTTTTGATTCCTCCCTATAAATGAGCAAAGCTACTCTTTTCATTTTAAGAAATGTCTGAGGACATCACTCATCTCAACCCTTTTGAGCTCCAACTTTTTTTTTTTTTATTATTATTTTTTATTTAAAGGAAGAAACCATAACTGAATAGGTAAGTAGAGGCTGCTATCCAACTTTGGGCACCCAGCTCGTACCAAAGTCCCTCAAGGCTTCCTTTAATGAAGTGTAGAGGGAGATGGCCACCCCACAGAGCATCCTCTTCTCAGGTGCCCGAATGCATTCTATCATTACTAGGGATTTTGAGAGAACTATATTTGTGGCTTGTGCAACAGAAGATAAGTTGATTGTTTAAGAACTTGGTTAAAGTCCACACTCCAAGAAAGTTTTTCTCCTGCACTATCTTCAGTCCAATATGAAGAACTTCAGTTCAACAGCCTCAAACACGCTTGCAGGCAACAGTGCTCTAACTTCCGCACCACTAAAGCAACTGTACATTCTATATTAAAAAAAAAAAAATTATAGAAATATATGAAAAAAGAAAATACATACTCAAGAAAAGTAGTATGTTGCTCAGACCTACCCCTAATACTATTTCTGGTGTATTTCCTTACACAGCTAGGAGGTGAAGGTCAATTATGTCACAGGCTGCCCTGAATTTTTACAATACAAAATTAAGCAATTCTCATGTCAAAAAAATAATAGCATATTTATTTTATTGCATTGTCAGACAAGCCTCAGTTGGGCAGTTCCCATAATAACATTAAGAGTGGCATCATAAATGTGATTTCCCAGTTGAACTCTTCACTTGCAGCACAAGAAATTTGGAACTTGTAGATTAAGATATTAAAAGAGAAAGAGAACTGAACTACAGCATTCTTCTATCCATTAAACTCAAATTTCTCTTTCTCTTTAATTATCCTAGGAAAGTTTCACATGTGGAATTATCTCTCTGAGCAGTTTAAAGCTACCTCAGTTGCTGTTAAAATAAAAAAGTTACCACAAGAAAGGAAAATGTGGGAGCTGTTTTCATTACCTTAATAAAAGAGGATATATGACCTTCTTTCCCACCAGTGAAAGAGCCCCAACAAATATTAAAACTTCTTTGATTACCCAGATCCATATAAATCCTGGAACACTGCCTAGCACATCAATGAAGCCCTGTACATCCTAAGCAAAGCAAGCTTATTTCCCAGTTATTTCCCCTAATCAGTTCTCCACAACACACCTTCAGCAAACCTGCACTTGTTACGGACCACCCTTGTTACACATACATCAAGGACTAAACATTAGTCCAGCAGGCATCAAACACCGTCAGATTGAATTTTCACATCCACTCAGCTCTCCTTGCCAGGCAAGAAGAGAGTAAGCCTGGATTCCCTTCCTTATACAGACTTTAACAGGGAAGGGATCTGAGGGCTCCCCTCAAGATGGGGTAACGCTACAAGAGGGTAAGCACCACAACCAAGAAAATAATTTAATATTGAACACCTAAACAAAGCTTCAGATACTACCTGGGATCAAAAAAAAACCCCACAAAACAAACAGGATAAGAACCGGATAAAATCCTGAATATTCTCATCAATATGCACCTATTTCAGGGCTAACTTTTCATATTAATCTAGCTCCAAATTAAATCAACATGACTTCATTTTCACAGTGAAGAAACAACAGTTTGGACAGAAAGGGAGTCGCTATGTTCTTTAGAGTAAAAGATTTCTCTCTCTCAACCATTTTGCAACCAATACAGCAACAAAAAGGAAATAAAAAAAAATCCTTTGCCTTCACACCCAGAATCAAATGTCTCATAAAAAAGCCATAGGAGGGTACTTATTCAGTATAGATTAGACACCGTTGAACCAGATGCAATTTTTTGGACACACTTTCCACATGTTTCATTTAGCAACAACTGATTTTCACAACCAATTATTCTCATTATCAATTGACCATGATATAGAAGGTGCAGAAGGTGGGGGAGAAATGGAGCGCTTAGGGATTGGATATACGTCAAGGTCATGAGTACACACAGGCACATACTTCCCAGGAGCAGTATTACAAGAACTGAACAAACCACTAATACATGTGCCTGTGGTCTCAGATCTATTAGCTGAAAAATGCCTTAAGTGATCACGGGAAGAAGCTAAGAAAGAGCTATTAATGTGAATGTTATGCAACCATTAAGCTTGTTTTAAAGTTTGAAGTGTTCCAGTTAGATTCATTTAAGTCACAATAGATTCTCTTTCTAAATGAACAAGTTATCTCAACCATACCACCTAAACCCGATCCTAATAGTTTCATCCATTCTGTTACATCTCCTTTTACTTAAAAAAAAAAAAAGCCAACAAAACAAAAAACAAGCAGAGCATAAACTCTTCAGGGCAGGAACTATACATATATTTAAAAAAGAGAATGAACTGCATTTAGTCAGAGGAACAAATGTGCTACCAGACTGTCAAAGAGACATATTTTTCATCATGTAAGTGTTTTGAGTGTTTAGAAGTACCTGCTTCCTCAGCATGAAGAGTAGAGGTTACAATATTATTTTATGTATTGGAATTCATCTAGCTTACCCGAGCCTTGACAAAAACTGGCCAAAATAGGTTTGCTTTTGGAGGGGAGAAGGCCCTACATAAAAGTACAAAAGCTAGCTATTTGCTGAACTTCTGAGTATACAAAGCTCCTCTTTTGTATACTATCTCTTTTGAATGTTTGAATCATGGAGGGGGAAGAGAGAAAGGGAGAATCTCAAACAGCAAGTGATTCACAGGTATCAGTAAAACGCAACAAACTGCTAAGGTACTGAAAAAATTGGTCTAAAAGGTGGCAACGTATGGCCTGCTATGTATAGAATATCTATTTAAAAAGCAGTATCTCATAATAAAGGAATAGTACAATAAAATATTTTATGAAAATTCTGAAACAGACAGCTCTCAAATGTAAGAAGATTTAATACATTACTACACTTGACAGACAAACAATACTTTGAAAAATGCAAATGTGAGAGTTGTAAAACGGCTACTAAATTATTCCCCTTAATAACAGAAGATCAGTCAGACCTGTAACAAAAACTACTACTGCAGCTGATAAGCCACTGACATACAACTCTTCACTCCAAAGCACCTGAGCATATTAAGGAACAGCTAATTTTACTACAGTATCACTATGAGTTATGCAGTGGTTGATAAAGATAATCAAATGCATCTCACAGCATCAATAATCCAACCGTCAGTCAAAAATTTACAGGATCAAATTATGAAGGCCTGATGCAATACCTTACTGAATTACAAAAAAAACCAAAAACAAACACACTAAAAAAACCCCAACCAACCAAAAAAAAAACCTCAAGAGAAAGCACGATCTATTTCTTTAAATATATACATTAAACTTCAAAATATTTATTTTATTTTATGGTTGCAAATTACTGTTACTTATAGGATACTTGACTCTTCACTCCATAACATTGCTATAAGTAGATCAGTAAGGAAAAGAAAAATGTAACTCTTGGGGAAGCCCTGCAGCAGCACCACCCAATGACTTTGCTTCCAATTCCAGTTAAAGTCGACACAGTTACAGGTTTGCAAAACTAAATTACTTGCTTGCAGTGAAACACTGCCAAAGCATCCTTAATTTCACTATCATTCTAAAACATCTGACATGCTAGTGAGGATGAATTTGGATGCTATAAAGCACGTGCATAGGGCAGCATAGCTTCCAGGAAGATTCCATTAGGAGTTGCCCACTTAGGTCCCAGAACAAGACTTAACATGTATTCTAATGCAGGATTTAGCCTCGAGCCTTAAAAAAACCCCTCCAGATAAGATGTATAAAAACCTCAATTAAAATATATTTGTTAGCTCTAACAGGCTTAACTAGAATTTCAATACTGGCACACGGGCTTTTAGTTTAAACCATAAATATAGCCATTTTAAAGTTCTGTTCAACCTGTTTCATAAAACATGTTGAAAGTATACCCCATTCTGAACAATTACTGACACGCAAGAACCTTTAGCACATGTGGGATCATTCCTTAAACATCTTGTTTCACTCTATATTTTAGAGAAGTTTTGGAAGAAGCATCTAACAGAACATTAGTAGAAGGCAGGAGGATGTGCCTACCACATCCAGAATGGATGCCCTACAACCCAGGGAAGGGACTAAAAAGCGGGAAACAGAAAGCATGGTAGTAAATACTATGCTGTGCAGCAAACAGCAAATTCTAGGGGTTTTATATTTTATATATTTTCAGAGATTAAACATTCAAGTTTGTCATCAGAGAATTGTCTGATGACTTTTCTTGCCCACTAATTGGAACTTCACAATATTCTGCATAAGATGAAAGAAAGGAACTCTGGTTACTACTTTACAGTTATTAGTGTGTTGCTTATTCTCCATCCAATAAAAACAAATATTGCACCTAATTTAGAAGTGATCAGTCATGTAAAATACACAGTTTTCTTTCTCAACTTCATCCAGAAACAACATACACTAGTGTTTCACTCAAAGAATGAAGTTCAGTTTTGATCATGCACCCCTAACTAGCAAATTATTAACCATTAAGGAGATCGCATTTTCATGTAAGTAATAGTCGTGTCACGATGCCTTAAGATTTCATCTTTGCTTTCATCTTTGAAACAAGATTATCAGTTAACTTGTAAGTACTGGCAACTTTCATATGTCGCCACCATTGGAAAGATACTTAACATGTCAAGAAAAAGGGCACTGAAGCCAGTACGGAGGAAGTAACGCCATCTTTAACAGAGTATTACAGAGTATAACCATTTACCTTTCGGAAACTGAGCAGAGGGATTTATCTGTCCTCAAAAATCTAATTCTAATATGCTTACTGTTTGATTAAATAAGGTCTGTGCTGCAGGTTTACTCTAGCTTAACTAACTGATCTATTTAACCGACTTCTTAATTCCCCCTTTGTCCATCAGTCTTCAGAATCACTTGTAGCACACTGTTAAGTGAAATGGAAACATTTGACAAATTGCATACACATCTAAGAGTACAAGCAAAAAAAGATCAATTGAGACAAAGTTACAAATGCATTCAAAAATAACATGTTGTGCATACTTACAAGAGTATGAATAATATACCAATACATGCAATATAGAGAAGTATTTTCCCAGAAATTTAGTGCTGAAATACTGTATTTAGTTTTGAAGATAGGACTTATACTTTTCCAAGTGAAGACTCCTGAAGAGTGAGAAATTTTATTAGGAGCTATCTAATCTGAAAGGAAAAAGAAACATGAAGCAGGAAGACTAGCAGTGATGTTGCCCTTTTAACGGGAATTTCAGAAAAAGATGTGATAAGGTGCCATTAGGTTAGAACCAAAGTCCTAGACTCCTCATAGCCACAAGATACAAACAAATCAAAATATCAGGGATAGTGGAGCCTTTGCTATTTGAATCACATCAGTGTCCCATTCTGCACATCACTCCAACGCTTGTTTTATTTCCCTTGGCATTATTATGTTTATTCCAACAATACCTAGGAGCTCGTTCCCGGAAGAGCTGGCAATTTAAGATGTAGAACAGAACAAGATGCATCTTCCTGCTAAAGGTTTAACTAGAACAGAGTTTAGTGATGACTTGCAAAGTTACAAATAACAACTTGCACACCTCCTCACCATTACACACGTTATTTTTCTGGACCCCTAAATGATGTAAGGGCTACCTCCCAAAAGTAAATTATGCCTGAAATAAGCGTCAGACTAGAAAAGACATACAGTAATAGGTAATCTAAAGCACTGTGGATTTTGAGTAACCAAGTATGAGAGTGTAGAAAGACAAGTTTTTAATAGGGAGGGGAAGCAAAAGTTAATCTACAATCACCAAATTGCTTGTTAACAAAATTACATGGAGAACAAAAAAGAAAACAAACCCTATTTGTTACATCATGATATTTCAGACACCCTACATCACAAAAGCCATTTATTCTATTTCCCCCTCACAAGTACAAGTTTACGAGAGCGAGGGAGGAAACGGAGTAGGCTGTATGACATACACATGGAAGTCTGAAGATAGTGTCAGCAGGAAATGCTTTTGTAAATATGATACCTCAACGCAAGCTTTGTGTAGATAGCAAAAAATTTGGGGCAACCTTTATGAGAGAAAGAAATGTGAACTTATTTACTCTTTTGTCACTTGAGCCAGCAGGATACCTTCTAAAGGCCTAATCCTTTGAGCAATTTTTCTTAAAAAAAAAAAAAAAAAACCAATTAAATAATGAAGTCTGCTCCCAATAAATTTCACCATGTTATGAAATAATATCACAGATCTAAATAATTGTGAGGCACCAGATTGCAAAACACAGCTCAGGCTACAATGAATGCTTCATGAAGTCGTCTACTGAAAAAAAAGGACCCTAACATTAACGGGGGGGAAAAAAAATACACAAAGGTAGCGTTTTGCTTTTTCAAGGCCTGGCCACCTATTTCTTATAGCTCCTCCATTAAGGTGGGGCCCCGAGACCGAAGACCACCGAGGATGGGGACGCTGGAGGAGGCTCCCGCCGGGATTTCGGGAGAAAACCCCGGGAGGACCAGGGCCCCGCGCAGCCTGCGCTGCCCTTCCCCCACAAAGGGTGGGGAACCGGGGACACTGCCCGGCCCCCCCCCCCCCCGCCCCTCCCGGCCGGCGCCGCGGCCCCCCGCCGCGGCCCGGGGCCCAGCCCTCCCTCCCCCCGCCCCGCCGAGGCCGCGGGGCCCGTACCCACCGAAAAGGGCA
>JAOXJM010000033.1:49667870-49710453 GCA_026413425.1 Tringa solitaria | reverse complement strand
GCCGCCGCCCCGGCCTTGCCCAGGCCGCCGGCGCCGCCGCCACCGCTGGGTCCCGGCCCGCCGGTGCTGCTGAGGCCGCCGCCCCGCTTGTTCTTCCGGCGCTTGGCTCCGCGCTTGGCGTCGGCCGGACTCATGGTGCCTGACACCCGGGCAAGGGAGGAGGGAGCGGGGGGGAGGAGGAGAAGGAGGAGGAGGAGAAGAAGGAGGGGAAGGGGCGCGGGGCCGCCGCTAGCGCCCGGGAACGGAGGGGACGGGCAGGGCCGGGGCAGGGGCCACCCCGGGTGCCGAGGAGCGGAGCGCACCGACTGTCACGGCAACGGGGACTCCCTCGGCCCCAGCGCCGCTGACCAGAGTTACCGTCCAATATGGCGGACACAAGGGGAAAGTGATCCCCCTTTACGTCGGGGGGCTCCCCCTTGCGCTGACGGGAACTCGCCCCGCGGGGCATGCCGGGATACGTAGTCCGCGCCGCTCGGCAGCCTGCCTCCGAGGCGAACGGGCGGACTATAACTCCCAGCGCGCACTGCGAGGCCCGCTGGGGAGAGGCCGGTGAGCTCACCCACCGCCGCGGTACCCGTTGGGACTTGTAGTCTCTCCCGCCGCCGTTCACCCCACCGGCCGACGCTGCCACCCCGGTCAAGGGACTACACCACCGCCCAGCAGCCGGCGAGCACCACGTGACCTGCGCCTTAAAGGAGCCGCAGCCCTTACCTCAGGGGGGGTTGAGGGAGCGCGCTCCCTCAGAGCGGCGGGTGGGCTGCGGTCCCGCCCCCCGCAGAAGGGGCCGCAGCCTACCCGCCCCTCTGAGGGAGTGCGGCCCTCGCGTTGCTCGGTGCGACCGGCTTTGTGGTGGCCAAAGCCTGGGTAAGGCCAGGCCGAAAGTGAAGGTCGTGCCCTCTCAGGCGGGTGGCTGAGGGCCTGGTGTTCCCCTCCTGAAGAGCCCCCGAGGGCCTTTAGCCCCCTGAGGCAAATGGCTCCTGAGGTGCTGGCCTCCCAGTTAGGCCCAGGGAGGCTCTCCTGTAGCCTGACGCCATCGGCCACGGCAACCAGGTGAACTCAAGTCAGACCTTTCATTCACCAATGACCACACACACTTAAAAGGTCACGGAAAAGGCAGCTGAGAAGTTTGGGGAGAGAAATGGAAGGCGGCACTGATTTCAGCCTGTCCTGATGAGCAGTCGGCAGCTCCACTAGAAGCTACTGGTTCATGGTTCTGCGCTGAAGCTGGTCCAGGCTTGGTTTGCCTCAGTGCACGCAGAGGAGCTGTGCGTGTACGCGCAGGCAGCTGGGAAACCAGGAGAACGTGTTCGTTCATGATGTGGTGTAGTAAATGGTGAGTTTTTTGGGGTAGGGCCTTAGTCCTCATAAATGCGTTCAACGCTCAGCACAGACAGCGCTGCAATGAACAGCAGATTGTAGGGGCAAGAGCAGGGGCTATATGCAATTCTGTGCAGCCTTTTGCCACAAACAAATAAATTCTAGGCCTTGTAGTATAAATTCAAAGCTAACTTCATGTGGCATCTCTTCTTAATATATGGCATTATTTTCAGAGCTAACATCTTTCACTTGAAATGGTGACACCTCTTATTTCAGTCTTATATAGGGCTGTCTTTATCATCCTTTCAGAATTATGTTTTCACTTGGCCCCTGTTCATTTAACACCACGCTTCTGAAAGAAAGATTACAGCTCTGTCAGTCTCTCTATCCCCTATGTATTACAGATAAAAAGCATTATTATGAGAAACTATTATAGTAAAATCACTCAACCATACAGGAGCTAAAGTAATAGTACTTAGTCTGACATCACAGCATTTAATTCCCATGCTCTCATTATAGGAACATAAATGTTTTCCTTTTACACTGCAGAAAATAAGGGCCATCCAGATTATTTATTTTAAATTTGAGTTTTCAATATTAAAGAAAATTCACAGTGCAGGATGGTAAGTTTTTATAAACTGTGGAGATCTGGGTCTTTTTTAAAAACTGCAAGTAAATACTAGTGCTCAGGAAAATGAATTACTTTTATGGTTTTGAACTGAACTCAGCCACCACACCTTGTTTTTAACTTGCTATTAGATGCTGAGCCAGTAGGTTGTTTTAGAAGTGAACTTGCCACTTTGGTTTGGATTTGAATGTTCATATGAACTGGAGAAAAAGGGAGAAGAAATTAATTTGACTGCTGTGAAGACCTACAAGTAAGCTTCTTGCCCTTACTTGAATCAAATTACTTAAAATGTTTCACCTCATCCCTAAAAAAGTAAACTCAGTCATTTGAACAAACTAACTTTAATTTATCTCATTGTTAATTTAAAGCTTGGCAATACATTTCAATATCCTTTGGGGGAAAAATTATATATATTCCAAAAGTTTTTCACCTTTTGCAGGAACGACATTCATAAAAACTCACTACATAAACAGTGCAAATGGCTGCCGTGCTTTCCCTTCCTTTTCCTTTGAATCAGCCCAGTTTCAGCCGTGTTGTAGTTTTCTCTGTGAGCCAGAAAGTCAATAGAAGGCTGTATGGAGAGCTGTGCAGGTCACAGTTACCTTCAAGTTGCCGAGGTGGGATAGGAAAACTTAGTATGGTTTTACTGCTTCACTGGAATATTTGTGGTCTCACGTTGCATACACAGTGACGTAAGGAATCTATACACTGAACTGTTGTTATAACTGCAATTAAAAAATAAGAGATCTGCTAAGCCTTACTGGTTTTGAAATAATAGTCTCTGTGCCAGTGCGGTTAAAATTTATGGTTTCTTTAGTTTCAAGGGGTTCTTAATTATGCATTTGTTTCCCAGTTCTGCAAATGCTACTTAGTGACATTAGTGATAGACTGAAGCCACAGGAGCAGCTCACTTGCAAGGCAGCCCTGCAAAGAGTTTAAAGTTGTCCTTCTGTTCTCTGCTGTTCTCTAATTACCTCAATTCAGTGGACTATTGATTTATTTACGTTTCAAAAAGTTACTTTGGGGTCCTGGTTTTCACTCCATTTTTCGTCCTATTGCTACAGTTTTGCTGAGGACCCGGGGCTTTTCATTGACATTAACATTATACAACGCAAGTGATTTGTCAATGTAATTATTCTGCAACTAGCACTAATTTGTCTTTGCTGTCCAACAAGCTGTCATTTTAATAGCAATTTCATTTTTCTAAAAGGCTTCTCCACAGGAGGGTGAACACGCACATTTCTGGGTATAGGGAAGGATGTATTCACATGTAAGTGAAAACAGTTAGAAAATATAGAGACCAAGCACCCTGTCTCCTGTGTGCCCCCTATGGCAGGGGCTGTGGCATTAGAGGTCCATGGTATTCACCTCCAGAAGCAGCTCTGTCTTTTCCCCACTTTGGGTTAAGAGAACTTACTGTGCTGGACCTTCCCACAGCATGGCATGAGACTAGATAGGGCTCTTCCAGCCTTCTGTTTCTATCACATTCATTTAAGCATCATCATAATGGTGAGAGACCCCCTCCATGATCCACATACCAAACTCGCATCCCTCCACTCTTTGGGAAAGCACCTGGAGGTGACCGAGGTTTCACAGAGGAGCTCTGTCTCTGGTCACACAGCAATCACATCATGATTACAAATGGGCACGTAGATCAGTAAAGCGGCATCACAACATATATCTACACTGAGTGCCTTTCAATCAGCTCACCTCCAATTCTCACACCCAGTGCCAGAGTATCTGAACTCCTTCTGCATATGATGGATAATGACAAGTTCCTGGGTGGTCTCCATGGAGTCCTGGGCACTGCCTCCTTTGCAAAGAAAGAAAATATTCTCAGGACAAGGTTATCAATTTATTTGCTTTGGTCGAGAGAGTTTTTGGTTGCTTGGTGGAACTAAACCAAAGAATGATACAAGCAGTGTTGTACTTCTAGCAAGGCTTTCTGAAAAAAAAAAAAAAAAAAAAAAAAAAAAAAAGGACTGCAGGTTTTTCCTTTAGATGGCCAAATTCAGTATCACCTAATCTCCTCTGGAACTTGCTTCACAGCCAGATGTCTCAGCAGAGAAAACTTCATCTAGTGCTGAAGAGGTTTAGAGCAAAATAAAAGGAATCTCACATGTTGTATAATAAAATTTCATTTCAGGATCTTTATGACCTCTTTGGCTTGATAGTTATTGGCTTTTTTTCTAGACAGTCTTCACTGATCCTTAAACAGTGTGTCCTTTAAAGCTGAGAGCACAGAGATCTTGCAGAGAGTCAGACTTGCTCCGGAGCATCCGCCACAGAGAGCAATATCCCGGGGAAAACCTTGACTTGGTACCTGCTGTAGCTGAGACGATGTGTGATTCCTGGGTGCTCGTTCTCAGCACCAGTGCTGAAAGACTCTTGTGTTGTGGTGAACTTAGAAACAATAAATGCAGAAGCAGAAAAACAAGACATTTTTTTCCCTCTTGAATACCTCAGTAAATAAACTGAAGAGTCTATTTCTTAGAATGGGGATGCTAGAACATGTATATCTACTGTATGTATGTATCTTAATTCAGCAACTTTTTTTCTCCAATATTCCTTTGATTCTCAACTTTTCAGAAACTTTCAGCCTATTCTGAAGAACGTCTTTTGAAACAAACCCTGCATTTTATAAGGCATTGCTTAATTGTGGCCACTGAAATATGGGTGATGTCGTGTAATGTTGCTCTCTGCAAGCTGTTTTACATAATGAAATGTGGTGCCTTTTTGCATTAAAAGGCCACATTTCTGTCCCTTGTTGCCTACTGAAACAGCTACAAAGAAACATTTTGCACATCGGCACTAAGACTGCAAATAAGATTCTGTACTGGTCCCAGTTTTTCCTACCCTGGCAGTAGGAAATGGTGTACCTGTGGGCTGCTGGCACGCAGCTGGAGGATGTCCTACCAGCAATGCCAGCAGCAGCTCAAAAGGAAGCAGAGCAGCTCAGACAAGTCTGTCCTCAGATGCTTTCGAACTCTTGAAAGAAAGTATATGGGGAATGAAGTTCAGTCTCTCAGCTTGAGTTCGGAATAAAATCCAATTTTCACCTTTCAGCAGCGGTGTTAACCTGCACATTCAGAGCTTTGCTGGTGTGCTGGGGAAGTGAGGAGGATATTTCCACAGTGTGATCTTCTCTATTCACAGAGTCCCCATGCAGTAGGAAAACACAGCAGCAGCCTCCTTGCTGACAGTTTCCAGTCCTGCCTGCCCAGCCAACTCCCTGCCTCGAGGAGCCCAGGTCATGATCACTGGGGATGTTCCCCTTCTCTGCCTTTTCCTTCTGTCATTGCTGCCAATAACCCTTAAAATTAAGCACCGGCAGTCATTTGCTGAGAGATCTCCCAGTATTTTGGGTTCGTTCTGCCCATTGGGTCAGGATTTTTCTAGTAGTGTTTCTCCTGTTTCCAGCTTCTGTTGTATAACAAGGTTTGGGTGTGGGGGGGTGTGTGTGTGTGACTCATTACACCTTTTAAAAGATGCTAGATCCATCCACCAGTTTTAATCCACAGCATGACTGCTGAAAGATCAGAACCTGCCTCCTGGCAACCTTTAGCACCTACAAGCACGTGCCCGATTTCATTGTGAGTTGTACCAATAGGAGAGTGTTCTGCGTTTGCACTTGTTGATCTGGAACTTTTTAACATTATCAAAATGAACAATGCACTTTGTGAATCTTTCTTACAGTTTATCTTTCCTCTTCTTTGGCTTTTAAATTTATCACCACAGAGGAAAAAAGAATATCTCATCGCTCTTCTGTCAGCTGTTTCCTCAAAATACCCAAATAATTTATTTTTCCCGATCACTGAGTTGTGGTTGTAGTAGCAGATCTCTTCATAACATGAGGATGCTCAACAGAGCTCATGGATCACCCAGGTTTCCACCCTATATTTGAGAAACCCAGCAGAGAATATGGACAAAAGTGTCCGATTTCCCTCTGCTTGTCTCTGAGCAATCAAGTTCATTAATTTTGCTATTTGTGGAGCGGGTGAACCCAGAGTAACAGTGAGGGGATTTATGGGCTCAAGCCACCTTTCTTTGAAGGCAGGAGAGAGGGAGTCCTGGGTGGGAGCATCTCTCCACCAGCATGACACCAGGGAATTAGCAGCAGTCACAGCCAGCATCTTTCATCCATCCTGGTTGAACAGAAGAAGTGGAGAACTGGGCCGTAGGATGCTGCAGTCATAGGCTTTAAGCCTAGAAAAGCCCAATTTACCTGACCACCTTCAGCACTATTCTTAAAATTTCATTTATTATTGGACGACAATATGTTTTCCAAAAGATCTCTGGTCCCAACCTTAAAAATACTGAGTAACGGAGAACACTGTGGCCACAGACAAAGTTCAACCGAGGAAGCAAATTACCCTTCTTGTTAAAGTGTTAGTAACTTTCCTGCAGCCCAGACTTTGCTGGACACAGCCTTGTCTGGCAGAGGGGGACAGCAGTGACACAAAAGCCAGGACTAAAAGCCGGACCAGCCACACCTGGAGCTTTGCACAAAGCCGTCTGCAGGAAGCCCAGTGTCATTTCACGCATCTGGAACACCTTCCTTCTTCATTGCTCATTTTGACAGCCTCCCCACCTATTGAACGAGGAGCACGTGGGTGCTCCCCTGGGAATGACCGCCCAGCAGGAGGGGAGGGATGACAGCAAAGTGAGGGTACTGCCCATCCTTTGTTATGGTGTGTGTGGAGAGCAAGCTGGAAAAGCAACACGGGGATCAAATCCAAGCAATAAAGACTCAGTGCTGGCAGTAACTGTAACGCAGCTTGGCAAGGAGCGGGGCCTGAAAGGGTGGGAGTCACGTTCTGCATGTCAGCAGGCTGAGGGGAGCAAACACGGGGCACTCACTTTGAGGAAGTTTTGAAACCATGGCAGGACACTGGGTTTTACGGCACTGGTTTTTATGGTGCCTTGCTCAAATAGACTAGCAGGAACCCTGATGAAGCCGATAATTCTGTGTGTTTCAGGTTCTTCATCTCTGCTCTCTCTCTTCTCCAGGTCTTCTGCAATGTGCCCGTCCCTGTTTCTGTCTCCACCCTGAGCAGAGTCTGAGAGAGAAGAGGAATGGATTCAAACCCCAATGAGCCTGTCATCTTTGCACCCTAGCCTGTGGTGTAGACATCTACCACCAATCCATCTTTAGCTACATGACACAGTGGAGAACGAGGCACCATAACTAAGTTTTGCTGCTTTTGCTTCTGACACAAGGTTAATCTGAATCACCAGACACCATGCAGAAAATACATCCCGTGTTTGGAGTGAGGTTTTTGGCTGCAGAAGAACATAACAGTTCAAGCACTAAAAAAGAAGTAAGCTGGAAAAGTTAATTTCTATAAGCTGTTTCTAGCAGTAGGGTGCAAAGGAAACCAAACCTTTTGCTACCACCTTGTCTCAGTGACCCACTTAAGAACTTTTTTAATCCACCAATCACTTTCAGTCCCATTTGACAGAAGCAGAGATCCCTCAGATATGCCATTCTACAAGTTTTAGGCAGACATTAACTTTCGCATCGCCAGGGTACCCTGCAAAGGGAAAAACACTTTCAATCTCTTATCTGAGACTATCTCTTATCTAGAGGCAAAAACCCACCGGCCAGTCAGCTCATGCGTATCTTCAAGCATGACATGAAAGATTCTGCCGCTTGCCTGGCCAGGCAGAGAGGAAATGAGAGAGCCATGAGGGGAAGGGAAGGAATGTGGAGATGCAATGTCCAACCCCATGGGAAACTGGATTTCCACTCCTCATAGAGCAGCATGTTTCAGTGAAGACTGAGGTTCAGAGCTGGCCTTGCTGAGATGGGGGCATTGGGGACTAGCGTTTGGTCCAAGATTAAACATACCAAAACCAGCCATGAAATTCCAGTCCAGACCAAATTCCTTACCACGGTAAGCATCTATACTTCAATTTAAATATTTAATTTGCTTGACAAGATTGTTGGAACTTGCCCTGAATTGTTGAATAATTTCTATCTTGTCTCCTAAAGTCCAAACCAGGTCTTTTAACCCTCAGGAAATTTGTGCAGTTAATATCATTACGTGATTCAAAAAGATGCTGAGCACCAGAAACCTCATAGCAGCAAGTATAAATATATCTGGGTTTCAGCTGCAGGTCTTTAAAGAGCTACCTGTTATTGTAACCACTTCACATCATTTGCACAGTGGGGCTTTTTGCTGGATTGATAAGCAGTTCACTGTAAACAACCATTTCATGGTATTTATATGAATACAGGGTGTCATAATTCTGAGCTTCTCTCCTCCCTACAAGAGAAAATATTCAAGGAAATTCCCCAAAGGGCAAGTCACGTTTGGATAAGTCTGGCATCACTCCAAGAGTGTGTGATTGCCAGAGAAAGGGAATTTACTTGAGGTAGAATGAGAATATAGCATTATTTACCGGCTAAGAGCTGATTCTGCAGGGGGTAGAACATTGTCTGCCTTGGTATCAGAGGAGACTGAAGCCGCTCCACATCTCAGCCACAGATTTAATAAACACTGACGTGTTTGCACAGTATGTGCTTGCAAGAGGCATTTCTGTAAGTGCAAGGAGGCAGTTTGTGCATTAGCGAGGCCGGCAGAGACATTTTCTGAGCCACTTTGGTATCAGAGTTGTCAAGTGCAACAGCAATATCAAAAGCTTCAGCAGAAACGGGCTTGTTAATGTACACTGTTTCTGGGCACAAAGCATTAGTAGAGGGTTATGGTTGCTGGGTTTCAGGGCTTTTGCTAGCCTGAGTTTATCTATCTGTTTAGTTATTTATTTTGCAGTAGTAAAAGTGACACGTTCACCGGATTGCTCATGTGTATGAATAAAAAGGAACTTAACCCCTGGGGTCACAATTAGCACACACATTTGTGCATACCTTTATTTTTCACTCCAGAGAGAAATCAGGGCACAGTTGTACACCCCGGTGCATTTTTAAAGCACCTACTTTCAGAGAGTGCATCACGCCATCAACCACGGGCCGTTTGTTTGAGAAAGGGGTGGAACAAGGAAAGACTGGACATGGCAAACATTTTACCCCTGCAGCCCTACCAGTTGTCAAGAACATCAAGAGAGAGCGTGTCAAAGCAGCTTTAAGGGCGCTGTGCTCAGGTGGGGCGCTCTATTGCTTTCTGCCTGTTAGATCCCCCTGGCAAACACTGGCAAGCTTGGGCACAAAAGCAGCGTCTTTCTTTCTGTCTTCTTCGATGCCAGTCTTCCTCCCGCTTCTCCCAGTTTTGGTGCCCAAATGATTTTGAACAACACCAAGATGGCACTGCAACTTTAAATAGTCGGAAATTGTTTTTTCAAGGGTAAATTTTCCCCATCCTGGCTAATTGGTACCTGAGTCAAGGATGACTGAGAAAAGAGACATTTTCTCTACCCCCTTTTAAAATGTCTACATTATTGTAGGCAATTCATACCAACTGAAGTAAAGGGAAGCAGGCTGTAATTGGGTTTAGTTATGATAAGTTTATTTATACTTATTTCTATGACATTTCAACTTCTACAGCCCATATAACAGCTCCCCATCTTTGGCTAATGAAGCACTTTTAGTCATCTCATTCAAAATTAAAAATATGATATTGCTGTTGCACCAGATAAGAGACGGGTATATTCTCTGAATTCCTTTATTTCTTGGTGACTAAATTGGAAACAGGCTGGAACAAAGAAGAGATATTTCATTACATGACTGCAAATAAATGGTATATAAAACCACTGCATCATGTGCTTCAGTAAAATAACTTGCTGCTGTGAAAAGTACTCTAAGCTAAAGATTTACTTGAAAATCCTGCCCTTCTCAAGGAAGGGTCACCTCTCTACATTTCAAGCAATTCTGTTTGCTTCAAAGTGCAAAAGAAAACAGCGGAAAATGTCTTTATTTAAGAGTATGTGGTAGCTGGATGCATCGTCGATAAAACTGATGGTTAATAACTCGAATCCAGAAGGGGCAGCAGATTCAGCCTGGATAAATTCAAAAGCTTTGTCAAAGAGAGCAATTCATTTTTGGCAGCTTGAAAGCTTAGAAAGCTGGTAGGGGAAGGGCTGCCAGAAATTTGTTTCTTGGAAGATGTCTTTCTACTGATGATACCCTTTAGAATTTGATCTAACCTGGGTTACCCCTTGGCTATTACTCACTGCTCGTGCTCTGGCTTAGGATGTGCAGGGTCTGTGTTGAGTTTCCTTTTCTGCCCAATGCCCTGTGTGATTCTGACCATTTATTTAACTTCCTTGGGCTCAGTTTCCCTTGTATAAAATGGAAATAAAAAACATTTTACAAATCTTCCTTCTGTGCCTCTCTGGCATGGTATCTTACTGTTTCCAGAGTAAATCACTGAAGATTGCAAGGACCATATAAATCTGATCTATAAAGTAGGTTGATCTGTGAAAAAAGCCACCGCAGTTGAACTAAACCACCATTTTCTCCTACAAAACACAATAGTAACATCATGTAAGAAGTCTATGGAATTATATTAGCACAGGTCAAACCACTATTAAACAATGTAAGAAATGGTATCTTATATAGGCAATACTCGAAAAGCTGTAGTGTCGGTTTTGTCATCCTGTGTTAGGATGGCTTAATGTTCAGGCAATTCAGATCTGCAGTAAGGAGTTATATATCCACTGCCTTGTCACAGCGTTTGTGATAGTTGGTTAAAGCATCATCCCTCAAGCATTTATTAAAGCAGTTTAAAAACTTTTTTTTTTCTTTTTGAATGGCAATAAAATACTAAATCACTATCTCATAGCAATTTAATAACTGTTCTAGTTCTACCAGTTCCATACAGTATTTCCTTAGCGCTTTTGCTGTTAAAGCCTTACAAAAAGTCCCCTTTTCTTCTCCCAGGGTGAGATGCTGGAGTCTGAACACCTTCATATTAAGCCAAAGCAGCACTTTCCACCCCCTAAGACACTGGTCTGCCTATAACTCAGGGAAATAGAGCTGTCTGAGTTCATGCTGAGCATGTTCTTAGCTGTTAAAGTAAAATCTTCTTCCCCTCCCAGGTTTTGAAATGTTACCCTGTTTTCCGGAGAATATCACTGACCATTTTTTAAAGTTCTGCATAAAATTGGCAAAAGCTCCAATGTTGCTGTTAAACTGCAAGAAGTTTCATCTGTTTTGCCTAGTTAACTTGGGTGAGTTTTTACAGCATTTTCCTCCTGTAATGCTTGGAGGTCTGGCACAATGAAGGCTTTGTCTAACTCCAGCTGTAATTATTGCTAAGAAGAGAAAGAAGAGGGGAAGTGGAGGAGAGATGAGAAGTGTATCCCTCAGGGTACATCGCAATCGGCCTGCGACGTTTTGGACGCGGTGTCAAATAGCTGCCTGTAATGGAGACCAGAAAGGCTTTTGTGCAAATATGTGTGAAGATATTTGGGTTCAGCTGTGGGCCAAGGCAGGACTGGGTTTGGGTTTCCTTGCTACTGCATATGAAAAAGCCTAATCCAAGAGAAGAAGGAGAGGGAGAAGGCGGTGATATCAAAGCTGTGTCAGAAGAAATACAGAGAAGCCATTTCTACCTGGCCAAGCAGAGAAGTGAAGCAGCAGTTGGAGCGAAGAGCTGCTGAGTCCCAGCAGTTGCTGGGAAAGGAGCACAAAGTGGGCTTGGACATGGTGAGGAGCAAATGAAGAAAATACTGCAGCTGTGGAAGACAAACCCCAAAAAAGTCCAACAAACTGGTGACCTCACAGCACTGAAAGTCCCCCAAAAGAGGTGGGAGGTGGGCAAGTGTGAGTGTCCCATGAGTGAGTGTCGCAGGAGGGAAGGGGCAACTGGAGGGAAGAAAGGAAGATACGGACTTTGGAGATGTTTCTTGGACTTCAGTTGTGGTGAGGGTGTCCTGAAGAGAAGCAAGCAAGTCCCTCCAGCAGCCAAGAGGCGAAGGGAGGAGGGTGGGAAAGCAGAAACCAGGCGAAGACAGCACAGAAAATGCAGCCCATGGAAAACAGAAGAACAAAAGGCAAAGGGGTCAAGGAAAAACGTTGAGTGTTTGAGCCACCTTATCTTTCACTTTATTAGGCCCACGTGCAAAGGCAGCCCATGGGCGGAACACCTTTGCAGGTCCGTGCACTACAGTTAAGTGTAGTGGTAATCTCAAAATGTCCCACTGCCAGACCTGTGAGCTCATCCATGTCACCTCTGTGCAGGATGAAACCCTTTTCTTAAAAAAAAAAAGAAATAAATTGAAGCATTTTCTTAAAAATTAATGCTTAGGATACATCTAAAGAACCTCCTGTTCCTTCTCAGCCAGTCCAGCCTCAGAGTAACCATGGCAACACCAAGCACCCATTTTCTCTTCTTTTGTCTCCTCAGTTTTATCCACTGTTGGGGAAGTTAGTCCTGACTTTGCTGCAGCACCAGGAAGGCTTTGCATGGCTGCACATGTCTTCAAGTTCAGGCCTTCAGCTGGAAAACCTAAACATCTGTAAATAAAAAGGTTATTGTCCCCATGAACTTACCTTGTTCTTATAAGAGTTCTGCTTTGCCCAATAATGATGCTAATTAATGGTTTTCACTTCATTCCCATTGTCACACGTGATCACTTCCCAAAGCCCGAGGCCCTGTTGGTGCCTTCATCACCTTGAGATGTAGGTGAGCTTCTTTTCCCAGACCCTCAGCCAGCACCAGAGACAGATGTTTATTTTTTTTTCATTTGCTTCACTCTCTGTGGATCATTCAATTTTCTCAGCCCAAGGCAGCCTGCAAGAGTCAAGGTAGTAAATGAACCTGTTTGTTTTATGGTTTCTAGCCATCCTGCATGGCTGCTGAATTGCTCTGTGTGGCCACGTCTTTCCTCTGAGGCTCAAGAAGATTCGGAGGGACCACCAACACACACAGAGACCTGACACATCAGCTGGTGACAGCTTCTCCTGGCTTTATCTCTGTGAGATTGTGCCCTGGGTCCCAAAGCCCTGTTTGCCTCCACCCATGAGGGGAAATTGTGCATTGGGTCTCGTTGGTCCTTGCTGATGCCACGTGTGGCTGCCAGCACCCAGAGGCATCGCCTCCCTCCTTCGCAGCTGGCAGTGTGGGCTGCTGACGGCTGCGTGGTGTGAGCTTCTGGGGTGGACAGTGAGTCATTCACCTGCAGGAAAGGCAGTTAGCCAGGAAAAACTTGATTTCCACTCCAGGTGCAACATCTCCACCTTTGACACAGGCAGTTTTTCTGTCTCGTCAAAACCAAGTGCGGAGGAAAATGTCTTGTCAGTGTCAGGAGTGTTCTCAAAACATTTCACCTCCAGCAAAAGCATCTTTCAGTCTGCAAGGTGAAGTGATCCTTATTCTTACAACATCCCTGTACCACCTCTAGAAATAAAGGCATGCACAAGTGTCACGGACAGCTGAAAAGCTGAAGAAAATTAGTGCTTGCTCTCTCTGATGCCCAGTCACACAATCTCTGCTGGCCTTCTGCTGGTTTTCTGGCTTCCCTCTCACCAGCACCCCCATTACGTGTTTTGCTGTGAAAATATTACTAAGTAGAGCTCAGTTCACAAAACACAGACAGGGGCACATGTAGCTGTCACGTCAGCACAGGCTGAACCCACTCCCCCAGCACGGTGGCATCTCCCCCAGCTCTACCATCCCTTTTGCACCAGATGGCTCTCGCAGAATTCCCTGGTAATTGGATAAAACAAACAGGATCTCCTTGGTTTGCAGCAGGAGAAATGCTGACCTACACCACAGGTGCCTTCCCAGGCCTTCACTTTGCCTTATTTGCGGCGGTGGATTGGAAGTGATCTCTGGGGTGGGTAAAACACCGCGGAGACATCGCAGCCGACCCTGTGGCAGCCAGCAGAGCTATTCCGTGTGCGCAGAGCGAGGGTGGATGACAATGCTGGGCTGCTTGGATAAGGTGTGATTAAAGGCAGACAGAAACACCAGCCTGGCTTTATTCAACAGCTTTGTAAGTGCCCTTGTCATTCGTGTTTTCTCTACAGGGATTGATACTGCCTTGCTGCTTTGTCTTTAATGAATAAATCCTTCCTGTGAGAAGCTGAATGTGTGCACTACCATTTTGACCATCACCAGCCTTAGGCTTGCCGGCTCTGAAGCCGTTCCTTCCCACAGTGACATCAACTAGTGGAGGAAGTGATTTATTTTAGCACAATGCAACTCCTTGTAATTGGAGTCATGTTGCTGCAACAGCCACGGGCTCCCTCCACGGTGCAGAACATTTTGACGCAGTGCAAAGACTCCTCCTTGTGATAACAAAAGAGATGTTGAGAGATGTGCTTGACAGACCTCCGTCGCCGGGGTTAACGCAAGTCTTGGGAACAACGTCCTGTGCCTGGGAACCGAGAACTGTGCACCCAACCACGCTCACCCTGCTGACCCCACCGTGCTCAGGGCTGTGGAGCTGCAAGCATCAGCCCACGCCAGTATGCGTCCACCTGGGTACCGTTACCTACCATAAACAACAGCCTGAGAGCACTTTGGAGAAGGGCAATGCCTTTTTCCTTTCCCTGCAAAGGATCCTGCTCTCCTCTGGACGCTGCTCTGCCGTTTCCAAGGTGATGCCTGGAGGTGAAGCCTGTTACATATTCTCTTGCAGGTAGCAGCAGCTGTAGCCGAGAGATGCCCTTGGACAGGGCATTGTTTGAAAAGAGGTAGGAAAAAGGCAGAAAGAAAAGATCTATTTGTAATAATTTTTTTAAGACTGGTAAGAAAAAAAGACAAATGAGGGCATATATTTTATGAGACGGTGAGTGTTTTCTAATGCAGTTCAAGTCCTTGCACCCTGGAATGAGCACTGTACCTTCATTGTAAACAACAAAATTAATCATTTGATCCTCGTTTAGTTCTGTCCTCTAATGTGATGGTAACAAATGTTGTTCATGCCTAATATTTTGAGTTACCTGAGAAAGACTGATTCTAAGTTTTTTCACTTTATAAATTGAAAGGTGTATGTTCCTTTCTGTGGACTCCTTAGAGGAAGGGCTCTCTGTGGATGCAGCTCTTGGCCCCTTGCTGCCTCTGGGACCTTCTGAAACCTCAGGGAACACTTTCTAAACTTTAAAACATCTTTCTGGAATTTCTTCTCCAGACTTTTGCCACAAACCAAAAGCCACATTTATTTTAAGTTTGGTTTACCCTCACTGGAGTCTTTCTGCTGACCTCCTTCAGCTCAAAATTTCGTAACACCCTGTGGTTTTGCAAGCAGTGGATGCTTGGTTTAATAGATACATTTCAGTGTCCTAAAAAAAACAAACAGAAAGCTCACCTCAGAAGATATGTCTCTCCTTTTAAGTTTGCCTTATAGCAATTCTGTGGGGAAACTGTAAAAATACAGTGTACGCACCTGGATGTAACAAGCATTTCTTTAAAGCATTAAAATCTGTTCTTGCAAGGTAGTTCTTGATGTCCACCTAGGTCAGACCATCTCTTCTTCTAGGCTGCTGTCTGCCTCCAAGCAATCAATGCCAGAGGTTTCAAAGGAAAATCGATAAAGTCAGCCCCAGGCCTCAAACATGGGCTGTTTGTAGGACACCTTTTCCTAGGGCAGTTTTGCCCAGTCCCATAAATTTCGAGATGAAATTAACAGCTGGGAGATGGTGAGCACTGATACAGCACGGATGTCTGACCTGCTCTCATCAGCCTGTTGAAATGTGCTGGAGGTGGGAACAAGGCAAGGCCAGCACTAGCCTGGCCAAGAATCTCCTGAAGCCTGGAAAACCGGGAAGGAGAAGGATGGATGGCGATGAAGAGAGTTCTGGTCATCTCCCCTCCTCCCTCCAGTCCTCACCAGGAGAGTAACGTGGTCATGCAACTGAGCACTCGCTGAGCTGGAGGTCTTCTCAGCCATGGCCCCTGAGGCAATGGAAGACTTGCAGAGTCCAGACTGGTGTCTGTGGCTGTTTGGGCAGCAAAGAGAATAAGTAAGCCATCCACCACAGGAGCATCTCGTTTT
The DNA here is from genome assembly GCA_026413425.1 of Tringa solitaria. Classification (NCBI taxonomy): domain Eukaryota; kingdom Metazoa; phylum Chordata; class Aves; order Charadriiformes; family Scolopacidae; genus Tringa; species Tringa solitaria. Next base: position 49,694,606 of record JAOXJM010000033.1, on the reverse strand, counting down.
GATGTTAAAACGCGATTGACAACAAATGTACTCTTGTCTCTATGAGCTGGCTGGTTTATTCCCCTCCTTCTTGGGCACAAACCCATGGGAGCACCCTTGTTCCCAAGGCGGGATTTGCAGTGAGAAGACCTAGGGGACTCTCCTGTTTTGCAGGCAAGATGTGGAGCATCACCTATATTGCAAAGGAAGGACCCTGGAACAAATTTAGCAGCTCACCATTACCTCTGTTAGCACTGCTTAGCCTGGCACAGGGCGGAGACGGTGCAGCAGGGTTCTGCTGGCCCTGTGCAGCTCAGGGCTGGCCCCATCCTGGCTCTCCCCACGGCAGGATGGCTACCATGCAGGAGCTGCTGGTGGCTGTGGCAGGGGGGCTGCAGAACCTCTGCCTCCACATCCAGCAGCACAGCACTGCCTTAGGTCACGTATTTGTTATTTGTACCCAGAGAAATCGGGCTGGGGTGCGGTAGGGAAATAGTGGAAGTTTATTTTCCATGGAAAACGATGAAAGCCACACGCAAAATCAAAACCACACTGACCCCTGCGCTGTGCAAATCCTAGGTTTACAGCAGCTCTGCTTTCTGGCTACGTAAGGCTATGTGTATTTATTTGCTGTGCTGAGCTCCAGGCAGCACCGTGGTACATCCAGAGGGCACAATATGCATGTGAATGAGGGTGCGAGCATCACTCCAGCAGCACGTTGTGTATGTAGTCACTGGCGGATTATAGACTTATTATGCATCAGTTCTAACTGGCGCAGGGAGCACCGGGGAGCACCAAAGCTGCTTCAAAATAAATCTCTCTCAATGCTTATGTCTGTGCGTGAAAGTTATGGCCTTTTAATCTGCCTCCGATGCACTGAACTTCTGCAACACGCTCGTTGTTGTTGATTTATAATTCTTCCAAGTGTATTTGGGGCTTGGAACAAGGTGCAATGCAGACAGGGCAAAGGGAAAGAGGCCACGGCAAGCAAGGGCTGAGGTCCCCGCTGTAGGCAGTCACCCTCCCCAGCGTGGGCTACCCCACCTGATGCCATGGGCTGTGCTCCTGCAGCACCTGCAGGGGTGAGGTGATGTCCTGCCCTGTCCCTGGGGGCTGTTGCCATTGCCCTGCACCCCTTCGGCACCCGGCTGCCCACCCAGGAGTGGACTGTGCAACCCTATCACTGGGAAGGGGATTTTGGCACCTTGCTCAGAGAGCCAGGTTTGGCTGCCTCTAGCGTAAATCACCAGCCAAACCTGGAGGCTTTTTTTGAGGCTGATAGGTGAAACTGGCTCTGAACCCAGACTCCAGTTCTTCTCAGCCAGCGCCTCCCTGGGCCATGAGATTCCCTTACCTGGTCCAGCCCTGTCTTTACAGGCAGATACCACCGCTGGCTTGTGGAGCAAGCCATCATCTGTGCCCAGCTCTCCTGGGAGTGCAGAGTGTCAGGGCGCTGGGGGAGCAGCAGTGAACACCATGATGTGTGAATTGTGAAATGCAAGTCCCGGCAATTAAAAACTGTCACAGAGTGTCCCTTTGGGAGCATCGAGGTGGAAGGAGGGAGGTGAGGGACCACAGCGATAGCCACTCTAGCTAACTGCTTTTCCTGCAGATGGACATCATGAAGACCCCGTGTGTCCAGACAAGGGCCAGGCTACACACACATTCACAGGGTGTGAGGCACACGCTGGGCCTGTTGCTTTAAACGTGCCCCGATTACCAATTGTATTATGCAGAGCGTGTTCTTACGTCACAGCTTTCTGTTCTTACATCAGTTATTCCAGGAAGTCTTTCGCAGCATGAAATCAGGTGCTAATTAAATTGTAGCAGCTGATACCAGCGAGGCATTCTCAGCAGCAGTGCTTCTGGAGAGGGGATGTTAAATGCAGAAATTGTGTTATTTCTGGTGGATCCAATGCTAGAGAGGAACAGAAGGGGCTGGTGGAGCCGAAGGGCAGATTGCTGGAGCACACAGATGCCCCTGCAGGAGATGGGGCTTAGAATTATAGAATCACCTAGGTTGGAAGGGACCTTTCAGATCATCTAGTCCAACCATCAACCTAAAACTGACAAAAACCATCATTAAGCCATATCTCTAAGCACTATATCTACTCGTCTTTTAAATACCTGCTTGGGACAATTCAGCTCACCAGGCACAGGTAGAATCATAGAATCACAGAATTTTTTAGGTTGGAAAAGACCCTTAAAATCATGAAGTCCAACTGTTAACCCAGCACTGCCAAGTCTACCACTAAATCATGTCCCTAAACACTACATCTATCCATCTTTTAAGTACCTCCAGGGATGGTGACTCACCCACTTCCCTGGGCAGCCTATTCCAATGCTCGATAACCCTTTTGGTGAAGAAATTTTTCCTAATATCCAACCTAAACCTCCCCTGGTGCAACTTCAGGCCGTTTCCTCTTGTCCTATCACTTGTTATTTGGGAGAAGAGACCGACCCCGGCCTCACTACACCCTCCTTTCAGGTAGTTGGAGAGAGCAATAAGGTCTCCTCTCAGCCTCCTTTTCTCCAGGCTGAACAACCCCAGTTCCCTCAGCCTCTCCTCACAAGACTTGTTCTCCAGACCCTTCACCAGCTTCGTTGCCCTTCTCTGGACCCGATCCAGCACCTCAATGTCTTTGTTGTAGTGAGGGGCCCAAAACTGGACACAGTACTCAAGGTGTAGCTGAGCACCCTCTGGGCACTCTGGCCTTGTGTACACCTACTCGTTAAATAGCTGCTCTGTTCTTAAGCTGAGATGGCACATCATTTTGAAGCAGTTTCCTTTAAAAAAAACCAACAAAACCCCAAGAAAGCTAATCAAGATACTTCACGAGTTGACGGCACTGTTGACACTGACACTGAACTGTTTCAGTGATGCAAGAACTCCCACCTGTGCTGAAATGGTTAATGTTAATGTTTTGAAATGCCATTTTTACATAGATCTTTAGAAAATAATCTAAGGTTAATAAAATTGTTTCTCTCCTTCATAAAAAAAAATGTAAGAAACTATTTCAGATTAACAGGAAATGATTTCTTTAATTTTTTTGAAGCTGCAGTGGAAGGGCACGTTTACACAGCTCACGTTCACCAGGGTAGTGGGAAATATAGTGAGGTGACCCTGAAGAGTTAAAAGTTATCAAAGATGCTTTACAGTAACTGAGTCCTAAGGGAATATAAAGGATTCAGATTAAGAGATTTTAATCCATTCAGGAAATAAAGTCTGTGTCCATCAGAGAGCTGGGCTGCCTGCGGAAGCACTGAGACTATTTTGCATCCTACGCCAGGTCTCAACTAAAGCAAAGACATGGCTCAGTGTTTATGGCTTTCGGGAGCTGCGTTACTTTTCAATTAATCCTATCTAGACCTGAACAGGTATGTCAGTCTTTTTCATAGATACAGCAATGTAAAACTGGTTGAATTTCAACATAAAAGTAACGAAAAGGCCATATTCAAAGTCATCTACCAGGATGTGTAGGGCTGAGAAGCAGCTGACTCTAATCACAACCCCCCAAACTGCAGCTGATCCAGGTACCCATCACTCCTGAGGAGTGGAGCTCACGGAAATAACGGTGAGCTTTCCTCTGAAACCCATCCTCCACCGTCCTCTTTGCTGCTGACACTACCTGAAGGACCATACCTTCAGCTTCCCTTATCTCCAACCAATCCTGCAGGTCTTGGCCACCCATGACTCACCCCTCTCCTCCAGCCTGACTGAGAACTGCCTGCACTACTCGAGGTGACCCTGATGCCTCCTCCAGTCTTCCACCAAGAAGCACCAGCAAAGAACCAAGTATTTTTGGGCAGGAAGCAGCTGATACAGCAGGTAGAGCAGCTCAGTGGGGGGAAAACAGGGAACCCAGCCAGAGAACGGGGCCAACCCCCTCACTCCCAGCCAAGGGACCTTGTCACAGGAGCTGCTCTTGAGGGCTTTTCCACGCTGAAACAGGCACTTCTCCCTCTCTGCCTCATCAGCCCGTGCCTTTCAGGGAGAGTGGCAACCTAACTCATTAATGATTTGGACTCCCATCAGCTCCAGAACCCCCTCGACTGGTAAAAATTCCCTCCTCAGGAACGGGCCCATCACTTGCTCGGCCAAGTCAGGCCAGCAAAGGCACCAGCATCTCCTCTGTGGCCGACAGCAGCTTCCAGCCACACACAGGGAGAGACCATGGACTCCCCCCACCATGCTGGTGGGGAGCCTGGGGGGAAACACTGGCACTTTTCACGCAAGAATATAGATATTTGATCCTTAGTCTTTAAGGGTCTTGAAACATCAAGAGAACTACAGAGGGATCAGTTTCCAAACCCTAAGGAGGGCACGAGAGAGGTGGGAGGCACTTCCCCGTGCGGTGGAGGGGCTGGGAGCAGACACAAGCCAGCAGCACCCGGCTGCGGCCGAGACTCGGGCTGAGAGAGCACAATTACCTCACCTGGCATTTCTCCAGGACCCCGGGACTAACAATCAGGTTATCATAGGAAGTGTCAGGAAACCTATTACCTCCCATAAATACTCAACAGCATTTTAGAGAGCTAATTTATTTTCCTCTCCTCCTCTCTTCTTCTGCAATTTGCATTATCAGTTGTTAAATATCTTAGGGCATGCTTTACCCCCACCCACCGCTTCAAAGGCCTCCCCATAGCAATTTGATAAGTAATTTGCTACCTGATCTTATAACTCCAGCACGTATTGTCAACCACAGGAATTTTATTTCAGGCCAAATCACCATCCTTTTGAAAACTAATATTCATTATTTTCCTCTCGTAGAGTTTCATCTGCTCTACAGCAGCAGAAAGAAAATATTTTGGTCTAGCTGGAACAATTAGGTGGACACCTGTGTAATGGAGACATCCCAATGCTGCCTGTTAATCTCTCCACTGGAGCTGAGGTCATTTGGAAAATATGAGTTTTCACTTTGCTCATCTCTGTTCTCTAATCTGAGGCATAATTTCTTTTTCCACAAAGACCCCAGAGTAAAGAGCCGATCATCTTTTTAAGCCCATCTGGCATCTTACCTCCAGGAACAAAATACGTGAATTTATAGCACAAGAGTCCTCAAATCCTTGCTGGCCCACGGGCGAGTGATGTGGTGGCACACATCTCAGCACAGTGTCCGCCCTCTGTCACAAGAAATCCATAGGATCCTGGCACCTGTGCACAACAGCCAGTGCTGGGAAATGCCCGTTGTCCTGTCTACTGAAGATAGTCATGAAGGTCCCTTCCTGTATTTTGACCTGTTTGCAATACCCATTGGATATATATGAACCAAACGTGCTGGCCCTCAGCAGGGCTCTCGGAAAAAATAGCTTTCAGGGTCATCTGATTTTTTGAATTATGTGTATATGTATATATATGTATTCCGGTCTTTGCCCCTCCATGTAGGAGAGTGAGCCTCTCCTTCTGCAGTGGAAATATCTTACGGTATTACCAAACTCTTGTCCTTCCAGCCAGAGAACGAGGAAAATGGCTTGTCTGGCCTGTGCTCCTGGGCTGGTCCACAGCAACAGTGCACCTAGCAAAGCCACAACTACCTCACTGGTGGCCAAACCCCGACACTCCGTGGCAAGGGGAGACACTGCTTCTCACCAGTCACCACCTTGAAGGGTGCTCAGCTATTTGACAGAGAAATGAACGTGACAGCCAAGAAAATATGAATTAAAACCAGCGTGAATTGAAATAAATCTGAGCAAGGAGGCGAGGAGCTCCTCTTGGGCCAGCACAGGGCTCACAAGCCCCCTGTGCTACAGTGCAGGGAGGTCAACAAGAACTGGGTCTTGGGCTATCAGTATCCTGCAAGGGGCTATTGTGACTATAAGTAAAAATGCTTTCTAAGAAAACACTTAGTTCTTGAAGAAAACTTTTTTTTTTCTTTTGGGTCATAATGCCTCCAGGTGGCTCTTCATTTCTAGGCTGGCCAGAGAGACCCAAGAGGGGCCTTGCTTACTTTCTTTGCAAATATTTTCAGAACTTTTTCTTCAATGAGAGGCAGAAAGATCTTCCCCTGGGTCAGCAGGATTTGCAACCAAGAGGGGCGGCACTAAGAGCATGAACTGCTGCTGCTATGCTGCGAGGTGGCCAACCCCAAGTGTCCCATCGGGACTTGTGCCAGGCTGGACATCTCCCTTTCCAGCACCAGGTGCTGCCAGGGACCAGGAAGGTCCCAGCAGGGTCCCAGCAGACTCAACCACTACATTTGGTGCTAAATTCAAACTGCCCTTCTGTCAGTTGTATCATTTTGCTGTTTGTCTGTCCTCCCGGGTATTGGTCAGGCTTTTCTCCTCTCCATGTGTGACACCTGCCTCAGAGTTGAAGAAAATAAAGAATCACAACAATGTGTTTTAACATTTCCTATTAACCTTGAACGATCCCTTCCCTCTCATACTGGGCCCGTTACTAGATATTCTTCAATACACTAGATACTTATGTTAAATCCTCGCTAACAGTTCCCTCTAAAGCCTTAGTTAGGCTAAATAAAAGCCAGCTTTCTTCCATATGTCCCACCAAGATCCCTAATCATCTCCTTTGTTTTTCTCTTGGCTTCCTTAATACTATCAGTACACAGCTTAAACAGAAATTGCCAGCTTCATCATCTGCCTTAATAACAAGTGTTTAATAATTGCAGGTATAATTATTCATAACACTGACAAAATTTGCTATTCACCACTAATTTCTTCAAAGTGCTCAGGGTATAAAGAAAAAATAGACTAGTTAGAAAGACATTCATTCCTAATCAAGTTTTGTTACTGTTGTTTAATGAACAAAATCTTCAACCCAGCGTTCCAACAGCATTTCATTACAATGTAAGAAAAATAAAGCCAATGATGGCTTTATGCTTTGGATTTTCATTAAAAACATGAATCCCAGACCTCTGTCAGGGTATTAGCTCTCACCAGAATGGTGCGGCACCAACCAACAGCCTATTTCCCCACCTTGTCTTTATCCTATTTATATGTTTTGATTATTCTCACAACCAGAAAAGAGGGAGACATGGCACAAAACCCTGAACAAGGGTTTGGCAAGAAACCAAGTTCCCCCATCATGGTGTCACCTCCTCCCCTCCTTGAGGACAATGCATCTGAGGGGACATTTCCCAGGTGTTCCCAGCCTGGAGAAGACCCTTCTCCAGAAGAAATCTGGTGGCAGGGTGTAGCTCCCCAAGCCACTCAGGGTAGGTCGGCGCTGGTGGGTTTCTCCTGTGAAGTCCAGGCTGATGTGGCTGCAGCGCATGACGCTGGAGCAATGTGGCTTGGTTTGGGGAGGTGATCTCCAGCCCTGGGAAGCCTGCTTGTCCAGGGAGGAGCCAAAGCTGCACTGTCAAACACCCCAAACTCTTCTGGAATGCTGGATCTGAGCTAAACCAGACACACAGAGATTTCTGTCCTAGTGAACTGCCCCGTGTCTGGGTCTGGCGAAACCACGGCTCTGGGCAGCAGTTCATCAAGGACCAGGGGATGTGGGATGCAAGCCCAGGACCACTGGCATTTCCTAGCCTGTAAACACATTCCCATTACCCCAGGGATCTCTCAGATATTAAGGATGCAGCCTTGTGGATATTTACTAATTTAGACGTGGAAGTCCAGAGGCATGACTGAGGGTGGGCTCCATACTCTCACTTCTGTCCAGAACATCTAAGCAGTGCAAAGCTGTAAAATCAGTGTATAGGACAGTATACATATATAAATGCATAAATATTTGTTTTCAAAATAATGTCAAAATAAGCTTTTTCCATTTCTAGACATCATAACAGATACAAAACAATAATAAACCAAATAAAATCCTAGACGATATCTAGGTAGCAATGCTGAGGTGTGACAAAAGTGTCCGCAGCTTTACTTGCCATTTCATTCATATGAAACTCATCCCACTTCCCTTTCATTTCCAAGGAGCTGCCGTGCACCCGACACAATTCTTTCATTCATCTCTTCAGCGGAACAGGAGTTGCCCCGCTCTGGCCCTGTGAGACCCCGCTGCTGCCAGAGGCACCGGTGGGTTCCCAGCAGATCCGGCAAAGAGGGCTCCAGCCTTTTCCTTCCATGTCCCAAGAAACACCGGGCAAACCCCAGCCCGGCGCTTCCACAGGGGAGGAGGCTCCAAAACAAAGGCTCTGCCTGACTCCACGGTTTGGCTGTTGGGAAGCAGGTGGGATTTCTGGAGCCACCAGTCTGCAGCACCACTGGAAACGCTCCCCGCTTCTCCCCTTGGGCAACACTCCTGGGGGACAACCTGCAGCTCCTGCTTCCAATATATTTTAGCCAGAAGTGTTGGGGAAAAAAAAAATAATTAAAAAAACCCCAGTCTTTTGCAAACATTTCTTCTAATTAGCTCTTTGCAGTTGATGAGGCCTGGCGTCAAGCAGACAGCTCTCTTCCCCAGCCCAGCCCCACGCTCCATTTGCTCAGCAAAGGGGTGCTGCTAAGGCTTCAACATGCGGCAGGCATTTCCTTAAATGTTGAAAGATTTAAACAAATTATAACCATCCTATAATTTGGCAGGTTAGAAAAGAAGCTTTTAAAGAGCCTCATTAAATGAATGACTTAAACCTTCCCCCCAGGCTATTTTTAAAATTCATTTGTCTGCACTCCAGTGAGAAGGGACAAATATATGCATGATCCATGTCTAAAATTTTGATTGCTGAATTAGTTAGAAATAAGCTACGATCTTTGTGGCTATTAATAAATGATTTGGGGAAACGGTGTTGGAACATTGGTCACTGAAATAGCCACAGCTTCATTCCCTTCCTCCACAGAGCAAGAATTGGAATAAGATTTATGGAGGAATTTATGGCAAAGGAAAGAAGCCGTAGCACACCACCTCCTTGCAGCAGAGTTTTAACGCCTAATTTACACGCTCCCTTCCACTGCAATGCGTTCACTTTTAATCACACTAATTATAAAGTGCCCACTTGTCAGGATGCTGCAAATCAAGACATGCAAAGAGAGCTACACAGGAATTGGCATAAAACCCCCCCCCGCTGCTGCTCCATCTACCCCATCCCACAGGGCCAAGAGGCGCCTGTGCTCTAGGTCTCTGCCATCAGGAGTAGCAGGAGCTCCTGGAGCACAGCAAGGACCCTTCTGCAGCTGAGATCTCTGCAGAATATTCAGCCTGGCACCTTCAGATGCTCTGCAGGAGCCGGGGACGCTGAACCAGGGGTTGCTTCTGCTCTGCCGCTGCGTGTGCCACCGGGGATTGCGAAGGGCAGAGATGGAAGGGATGAACACTTGCCAAAGGAAACAAGGGATAAACTACCGCTGGAGGAATCGGAGCTCCTTCACCTTCCCCGGGAAGCAAGGAGAATCCTTCACTAGATGTGAATACATTTTGTGCACTCCCTGAGAAACAAGTCTCTGTATAAATAATTGGAATATGTTTAAAATGGACATCTGCAATTGCTTGCATAGACAGACCTCTGCTACCGTTAACCCCCGACCTCTGTTACCTCTATTAAATCAATACCATAACCTGCAATTTCTCTCTGTAAGCTTTTTAATGCTTACAGGATTGGTCTTTTTCGTGCCATTTGGGAGAGGAAATAGGTTTAGAAATAAGCCGTTCCCCATTCACAAAGTATCTGCTGTTAACTGCCTTGGCTACAACCTTAAGGTAACATTGAATATGGAAAACAGAAATCCCCAAGTCTGAATCTACAGCACGTGGGTGGCAGAGTTACCATTGGGAAGTGGGGCTCCCAGGTTTATGTTGCTGGTGTAATCAAGGGCTTTACTGAATGAAAGATGTTGCAACTACTCAGCATCTTTTTGAAACCGTCTAAGAGGCCTCCATCTCATCATTCCTAACAAACCCAGAAGAAAACATCAGATCACATCTGTATTCATCCTCCACCCCCCTCTGAAGGGACACGCCACGGAAAAGAACTCTTGAACTGCATCTGGACACAGCAGTGGGGACTCTCCTTGGTACAGATGGCAATCTTCTCCTTTGGGAAGTCCCAGACCAGATATTCCTATTCCTCATACCTTTACAGAACCGACAAAGGATAATTCTAGGAGCACTCAGGACGTCAGAAAGGCTATGAAGCAGCCCTACAGCATCTCACTGCAGGCCCTAAGTCAGCTGTAGAAACTATTACAACTTCGTCTTCAGATGAAACACAGCACCACACAAACCACCAAACCTGGTTTGTCATCATCAGGCAAGAGAGAGATAAAAAGACGCAAAATATTTAGAGGTTAAAACATCGTCAGAAGCCCAAAGGCTCAATCTCATGCTCTTGACCTACAGAATAAACCAGATTTAAACAGAACATATGAAACTAGTGCTCGCTGCCACCAAGTGTATATTGGACACGATGCAAGGACGTACATTTCTACAGTTAACAAAGGCTTCATAGGTAGCATTGCATCACCCTGGAGCTGTGTCACCACCCCATGAGACCTAAACCCAGGCAAATCAAGGTTTCAAGCTCTGCAACCAGAATGCAACAGCTCCTTGCAGCAGCTGTGGCCCTGTTAAGCTGATCCAGGTGACATTGCACCAATGCTCACCTTTGATGACCCCCCCTTTGCAGTTCCCCTTTTCCACCTGGCTGCTCACACATAACTTGGCTGCAGCCACATCTCTGCACTTGGCTCTGTAGTTCCAGATTCTGGCTTGTGGTGCCCCAGCACTGGTCCCCACTCCACAGCGTTTCATTCAGTCCCCTGGACCATCCTCCCCAGTCATCTCACCCTTCACTCCAGACACCGCAGCACGTGAGCATCTCCCAGACTACAGGTCCCACCTGCTCCTTGGACCATGCTTCTTACCTGGCTTCCTTGCTCAGAACTGGCCTTCCCTGGTCCTGGACTTCAGCTTCACAGGCTTTGATGTCTGGTTCACATTTACTGCTTCTCCTCTCCAAAAATTCAATCTAGAATCAGACCCCGAGTGGGAACAGCTTCCTCCAATTCCTGCATGCATCACCTCAGCAGAGTGTCAGATCTGGCTGCAGAGCAGAGGGTAGTTCCCAGGGACCTGGTGTTTCGGCAGAAGCAGACCAAGGGCTTACCTGGAGCAGCGAGGACTCACCAGCAAACAGCCTGTACCCATGCAGCTGTCTGCTTAAAGAACCTCATTGCTAATTAACAGCAAGCTATCTTATTGCATTACTCCAGTTGTCAATTAAATCAATCTCATATGAAAACGATCCATCAGAACTTGCTCTCCTTGGGCAAAGACAGTCATGAGCTTCCTATAGCATAAAAACAAAAGGGTAATAAAAACAAAAATATATACATATATATACAGAAATGTATAGCATAAAACCAAAAGTGTAATGAAATGGCAAATCACTGATCTGCATTTTGAAAGGTAACTACTTCATGTGATGACAGGAATAATTTTAAACAGTAAGAAATAACAAAATAGAATCATAGAATGGTCCAGGCTGGATGGGACCTCCAAAGGTCATGTAGCCCGACCCCCCTGCAGTCAGCAGGGACACCCCCAACTAGACCAGGTTGCCCAGGGCCTTGTCGAGCCTCACCTTGAATATCTCCAGGGAAGGGGCCTCAACCACCTCCCTTGGCAACCTGTTCCAGTGTTCCACCACCCTCATTGTAAGGAACTTATTCCTAATATTCAATCTAAATCTGCTCTTCTCCAACTTAAAGCCATTGCCCCTCATCCTGTCACTGCAGGCCTTTGGAAAGAGGCTCTTCCCAGCCTTCCTGTAGCCCCCCCTCAGGTACTGGAAGGTCGCTATTAGGTCTCCCTGGAGTTCTCCTCTTCTCCAGGCTGAAAAACCCCAAATACTCAGACCCCTCTTATTGAAGCACTGAAAAAGTAGGAGGAGATGGATTAGCTGCTTCCTTTCCAGCACAGGAAAGGTCTAGTTGGGGGGCAGTCACAAATTTGACATGGCATTTAATAAGCAGTGAGGGTCCTCCTTACCCAAAGGAAACAGCGCTCCCCCCCACTCCCGAGCCCACCTCTGCATCTCCCGCTCTGGAGCAGGGCCAGGCACCATCCTCATCCTCTCCTCACTCCCGCCCCAGGCAGCACCTTTCTCCTTTTCCCACACAAGTCAAAAAAACTAAAAAAGTTTGGGGATTTTGGATTTTTTTTCCTGGAAAAAAAAATAATCAATGAATACAGCATGACTAGAAGAAGGAGCCCTTCTGATTGATCAAACTGATAGTTTTATTTCCACGTGTTAAAAGAACTGTTTACCTACCAGCAGAGTCCAACATAGATGGGACAGACAGACATGAATACAATTAAATACAGGAAAAATTGAACTATATACAACAAGACATACATTTACATAATGAAAAAAAACCTTTATATTATCTATCACTTCTTGCCAATGTGAAACACCACTGCAACTCAAAAATTTTGGGTTTTTTTTTTTTGTTTGGGTTGGTTTTTTTCCCCTCTAAAAAAGCATTTAACACAATTTAGTATTTTTCCCATGTTCTGAGAGCTTAAAACTCATTTTGAGACGCACAAAATTTGTGGCACTTCACGGGGTACACAAAAAGCCTAAAAACTTCCTTGTTAAATATTTCATAGTTTGTGGCATCTAAGTTTCAATTAGATGTATTTATTGAGACACAAACTATAAAGTGATATATACATGGAGGGAGTTGTGCAAAGTCATTTCAGGCTATGGCTAGTGCACTGGGAAGGATGCATGGGCACGTGACTCACCCTCATCCCGAGGTAAATCCTTAAATCCTCTTCTTATCAGCCTCTTGTACAGTAGCCACCCAAGGAAAACTGGCCATAATTTTTTTTTCTTTTTTTTTTTTTCTTTGTTAAGCTACTGGGAGAAAGCTGTTTCTGTGGCCCTTAAATATCTTGAATTTTAACATTGGGCTGCCTCTATTTGTGCAATTAATTCTTTAAGCCACCTTTAGTACTGTTTCATCATTTCTATGTTTTTTGGGACACGAATGCCAGCCGCTGTTGTCACCACACTGTCCTAAGACTGCTGTAGCCCTTGCTTGTCATTTGTATTACTGATGGGAGTGCACGGTAACCAAAGGTCTGTAACATTTTAGCAGTTACCGTAGTGCCACACGCTGCAGAAACTGCTATTTCCTGACAGCAGGGCTGACCCGAAGCTATTCCCAACCCGGGGCGGGGGGGGGGGGAGGAAGTATTGCATTTCTGAAGCCAGCCCTTACAGAACAGAACTCAGCATTAATACAGCCAGGAACACCCCGAAACTGCCTAATAAAAAAGCCCCCACACTTCACTTTCAGGTTGCAATCCTCAGTATGGAACTTGAGACAGCTAATTAAAAGAGTTGCTTTAATTAAAGGCTTCCTACAGATCCCTAGGACAGGTTATAGCCAAGACACATCAGATATCAATGTTACCTTAACACATCCTACAATCGTGCTGCACCAGAGCACAGGATGGTGCTCCTAATGGTTAATCATAAGCCACCAACTGCCAAAAGGCACCTCAGTTTGACTACTTTTTTTTTATAGACCTTTTTTTTTTTTTCAACCTTCATAGATGCAGCTACTGCGTATGTGGATCATAAAATACTGGTTTTAATCAACTCATCTACATTTAATTACCATACTCCTGTTTGTATCAGTTCATCTGGGATTCCACATCAGCTTGCAGATTTTTGCTCTAACAGATTTAAAGCAGATATTTAGAACTCAGTCCTGGGGAAAAAAAAAAGTAACTGGATAACAGTGCATAAACCTGTGTATTCCTGCCTTGCTTTGACAGAGGAATTTTCTCTCCTAGGACATGCATCTGACTTCTTTTTCAAAAATGAACATTTAAAGGAAGCTGGAGAACTCTCAGGACAAAGGGAGATTAAAATTTTCTGTGAAAAAGCTGCCAAGATTGCTACCAAACCTTTTTTAAGCCTCTCCTTGGCAATAAAATTATTTAATTTTTAACCCTATTCCCCAGGCTAAAATTAGTCAGGTGTCAGTGTAACAACTGAAGAGTGAATGCACTGAGCTTTAAGCGTTACACTGGGCACACTTGAAACAGTAAGAAGATCTGTAGGTAGTTTGGTATCCAGCTGATGAGGACAGGATAGAATTTGCTGCTTACTCCTCACTAGCAAGCCTAGAGAAGACGATATTCTCCTTAGTTATCAGGAGAGAGAACTACAGAACAGTAGTAAACCCAAGAGACCATCACATCACGCTAGAAAATAAGTTCAGTGTTGCGATTCAAATACAGGAATTCTCGGCAGTTAAAACACTTAAGTATTTTCACATTGTACACGTTGCGATTTGTCTACATACTTGAGATCTCATGGAGTTCATAAAGACATCTACATGTTCAAGCCTTCTGCTTAAAAAACCTGATTGCTGATAAACAGCAGGTTATTTTATTGCATTACCCTGGTTGTCAATTTAATGTCGATTTATGATAAAGTGATCCATTGTTACAGAACTGCCTCTCCTTGGGCAAAGATGGTCTAGCAGAAAGCAATATAGTCATGAGCTTCTTATAGCATAAAAACAAAAGTGTAACGAAATGGCAAGTTGCTGATCTGTATTTTGAAAGGTAACTACTTCATATCTGTATGTGATGGCGGGAATAATTTAAAGAGTAAGAAATAACAAAATACTCAGACCCCTCTTATTTAAGCATTAAAAAAGTAGAAGGAAATGATTAGCTGCTTCCTTTCTGACATAGGCTGCTGGTCTAGTTTAGAGACAGTCACAAATTTAACATTATAACCAGGGACATAAGCAGCAGCTTAGACCATAAAAAAAGCTGTCTATATATGTACAAGTTATTCTCCAAAAAAATCAGTTTTATTTGGACGTGTGCACAACCTGCTGCTCTTTACATCTTCAGAGCACTGAAAATGTGACATTTTCCCCAAAAATCCAGTTGAGTCTGTCCTGAGAAACAGAAGTACTCATATATAAATGGGATGGTACTGTCTGTGAGTGAGTTTCTTCCTACAGGTTGGGCAAGAGTTGGCATTCCTAAGGGAATCTCGGAGGCACTGACTGCAGAAGACATGGCCGCATTTGGTTGACACAATCAGTCTTCCACTTTGCACTATCTGGAAGAAAAGAAACCACAACTGGTACTTGGAATAAAGAATTCAACATTGCTGATCTGTTGGCACCAGGCAAATTGAACTCGGAGTATCTGGAATCAGTACATTACTACTAAATAAAGAGGAGCCCAGAGAGCTTCCAATGCCAGCTTAAGTAGTGTTTTTCCCTCTGCATACACCACTAAGGAATGCCTTTGAGTTACAAGCCAGTTTCACCTTAAATCTAAGGTCTGCACTCCAAGCCAGTGGTCTCTGGTGCTCTGTATAAGCCGAGAGCCGTGCAGTTCACCCTCTGCCCCATTCTCCCCCCAACACAAAAGAAATGATGACAACATGTGGATCCTTACCTCTGAGTAGCCATCCATGCAAATCGGACAGCTAACAGTACCAGACGGCCTTGTGGGAGAGAGAACAAAACCAGAAAGAACGTGCATCCATTAATTTTACCGCACATTGAGGACTACTGATACATAAACCAGCATGTAACCATCCAACTGCACAGACCAGCCAGGACACATTTCATCTGAAGACCCCTGCGTACCTTTAACTCTCTCAAGTTGTCATGTTTACTAAGTAGTTCGGGTTCCCCTTACCTAAAGGAAGCAGCATCTTGCTTTTCAGTAAGGGGAAGGTACAGTTAGTCACCCTGCTACAAGTATCAGCAGTCTATAGCACCATACAGTACACGTATAGCAACAACAATCTTCAACAGATCATAAATAGAGAGTTTTGTAACAAACCCATCTATCTGTCCTTTCTAGAAGTGAAAGTGGTTGTCAGCAATGAAAACATCCCCCTACTCCAATTCAGCAACATCCCAGCCCAGTACCATACTCATACCAATAACTCCTTCCTTATAAAATGCAGGGCAGGAACACACTAATGTGAGGAAATATTAAAAAATAAATTTCTACTTCAGAGAACAAAATACCAACTCGGTGGCTGTTACCAACCTGTGGTTACAGATGTACCTCCCTCTCCTGCCTTCAGCCCCCAGGACAGCTGCACTGCACACACTTACTAACAGACATAGCTGTTCTGCTTAAGCAACGCGTCATACTATCAAGTGCTGAATAATATTCTCTATCAGAAAGAGGAAGAATTTCCTGCCACTTCTATTTACAGATTAATCTATATTTTAAACAATCACACTAAGCTGCTTTTGTAAGTCTTTGCCATAAACAATTAGCTTTGTTATGTCACCACCCATGCTAAGCAATAGTTTGTAATTTATTAAACATAGAAGGCATGAGATATCCTTCATTGTGTAATCTTAAATGCCAGCAGTGAGCACTAACTTCTACCCATAGTCTCACACACTGAATTTAACGCCTTAGTTCTCCCATTCTTACTACTCAAATTCTTTATGCAGCAACTCAGTAATTAATTACAATTGATGATAACCTTCATATAAACAAGAGCAGTCTAACACTACAGAGTAACACCATAGGTGGCTCTGTGACAATCTCCAGCATTAGTGTCTTTTCGTCAATGCTAAGTGCTGCAGCACCGAGCTGTTTTAGCCTTACCTAAACAGAGCAGGAATGCACAGTCTTTAACAGAAAAGCTTGAGATGTAAGGAACAACACATTAATTTTTCATACTAATTACTTATATTTATTCACCTACATACTTAAAATTTTAAAAAAAATATCTAGAAATCCATCAGTAAAATGCACTATATTTCAGAATATTGTAAGCCCTTTAGGTGGCATACTTCAGACCTGATGCACAAAACTTCCATACCCAAGTTCTCCCCTGCATTGCCTTCCAGTCATCTAAAAGGCTCAAAGCACATGGGCTTTATTAAAACCTGTATTTTTTGATACTAAGCCTCATCTACACTAATGAAAATATTTTCATATCTAACATGACTACTAGAGCTTTTCATGAAAACTAAGTGCAATACATTATAGACTATGGCATGTGACTAATTCTCCTTCCTTGCCATAGCCCCACATTCATCTTTAAGGTTGTATGCAAAGTTGTACACCTGTCTTGGGCTGGCTTTTTATCCTAAAGTGCAAGTGGTATCGTTTAGTCATCAGGCCCAATGTGATGTTGTACTCATTGAAAGTGGGAAGTAACTTGAATAAGTTAAGACTTCAAATAATAGCTGGGATATAGCAATATAACTTAGTCCTGTATAAGAAAAGCAAAGTTCAATGTTCGGTAGATATAAGGCATACATACTTTGAACTCGCAGTTTCATCTTCCAGTGGTCTCAAATCTCGAGACACTTTATCTGTCACATACACATCATTATCTCTCTGTTCATCTTCATCATCGCTACTCAGAACACAGCTGTCCGACTGTCGCTGGCTTCTTAGTCTAAGATTTCTCCTTTGCCGCTGATTCTCTGTAATTTAATTTTGGCAAGTTAGATATAGCATCTATATCCCTGGAACTGTCCTTGAAATGCATGATTACAAATAGCCTGTAATGGTTCATATTTTAAATGGACCATATTCAGCTCTGCTAAAAGCCATCTTAAACTCATTTCCTAAATATTAGGTCTGAACATTTCCAGACATTGTGAATACTCTGCTTGCTACATATCGACACAAAATATTTGCTCTATTCACCCTACAAACAGCTAAAACGTGATTCTTTAAAGGTTCTCTGTGACGTAAGTTTCATATAGTTACACTACCTGTGAGTAAATCTCCCCTTTAAAGGGAAGCTCTGTCTCCCAATTCTTACTAACAGAGAATGCTACCATGCCATGTTGAGGAATTGCAACAATTGCTGTGCGATATGAGAGAGAGAGGACTGAAGTTAAGTTTCCCAGTAGCATGGTGAGGTAGCACATACACACAAAAGGGCCCAGTAAGCACAGAAAGAGCTTTGTTCAGAATGTTTCAGAAGCAATGGAAGAGATGCTAAAATCTAAAGATGTAAATTATGGAGCAGCTGTGGGTGCTTACTGCTCTATCCAAGTATGATGCTAATCACTTCCACTCTTTATCTGTGTTAAAAACTGCCTTTGAATGGTGTAGGTTTGGTTTATGAACTGAGCCTTTTTAAGAACAGTACTTGGAAATTATAAAAATACTTTAAGCAGCATCTCCTTAGAAATTTGCATTATCTCCCTCCTGAGTTAAGGTAACTTGTATTGCCCAAGACAAAAGGAGATTTAAAATAATGTTTAACTGCCCCGTCTGTAACATGCAAAGGTTAAAGAACAGCTGTTTGCATTTTAATAACTAGAATCTATGTGTAATAATTCTCTCTAACTCCAGTGTACATGTAACAATAATCAAGCACTGATCAAAGAAAATTACATAAATAGCCACAAAATGAAAGTTCCTTCCTGCATAAGTATTCAGCTACAGCTTTTAACGCAAGTATTTTTTACTTGCTCTGGCTTCATTCAGATCACAGAATAGATTACATTCTAAGTAAGCAGATAACAACATACTAATACATCTCAGATACCATTATCAGAACAAGGTCTGAAAGGTGTAAAGGATTAACTTTTTTACAGCTATAGCTATTGCAACTAAAAAAAGAGTAGAAAAAGTGGGAAAAAAGTAGGAAAAACCCATGCTTGTTAGTACTTGTCAATACTAAATTTGAGGCCTGTTAGACTAGATAATGAAAGTGAATACTATGAACACAAATAACTTTCTTTAGTTCCTTCACTGCAATACAGGCTACAAAAAACCTTTCAACATTTTCTTATTCAAAGCAGATGTTCCACTGCTAATTAAAATTATCATCAACTTTGGGCTTATAGAACTTCTGTATTTGGAAAATAAGAAAACATATTTTCAGCAGCTTTGATGTATTTTATTTCAGATACTTTCTACAAACTCCGATAGTGACTATCAAACACTGGTTGGATCCATTCTCTAAGACGCTGGCCAGACACTTTTGCACTATCCTTTGCCTTTTGGTAAATGCAATTTCTATCCATGATGCTCAAGTTCATTGGAAAAGAAAAAAACTGAGTTTAGGACAATTCCATTATCAATTATAAAACATCAACTCACCTTCAACAATCTTGCATCAATATATGTGGGAAGGGAGAGAAAAGAAAATACAATTAGACTTTGGTGTGCATCCCTAGTGCTACATACAAACACCAACTAAGCTAAGTATTTACAACAAAACAAGCTAAGAATGGCAGGATATCATTCTCACTTTGATTAAGAATGTTAAAAGCAGTAGCAAATTAGCAGCTGCTCTGAAAATAAGTGGTTGCTTCCAGGTCTGCTCATGCTGCTGCAAAGGGATAGAAATGGAGGCATCTTAGGAACCATTTGAATACTCTCCTCCCTGCTCCCCAGCTTCAGTACCCTAATTTGACTTCGGCTGGAAAAGATTCTTTCCCTTTTTCTCCCCGAAACGGGTAAATTCAGGTGTGAGAACCACAAACATGTCATATTAGATTAACAGTTACTGAAGAAAAAAAAAAATCCACCCCAAAACCGCTATTATCTTTGGTGGAACCACAGCTGGGGTAACACAGATTATGTTGTACAGTTAGAGGCCTTTCCTTTGCAAAGACCTAAAAATAATTCCAGCAGGAGATCCCCCCTCATGCTATTCCTGCTGGTTGTTTCTGGTTCTGCATGGCAGTAATCGCATCCCAAAAGCGAGGTTATACACTACACCGTGGATGGGATCAAATAATATCCTAGCTTTAAAAACAGCAGTAAAAAAAGTATATTTTTTTAAGACTTTTTGGAGTAATAAACTGAACTATTTTGAACCACGGCCACAGTTGCACTTGGCATCTCTCTGACAGGAGAAACTTAAACTGATGTTGCAGCTAAACACTTCAGGTTTGTGAAGTCAAAGACTGTTACCTCCTTCCATTTTTATTTAAATCAATGGCCTATACTTTTGATATATCTGGAATAGCTTCAACTTTAAATTGCATCTCCTTATGCTACATTACCCGTGACTGGTACTTATTCTCCCAGGTTCTGGAGCAAAAAGCTATTTTCAATTACCCTCTAACTATCTGCAAGCGCGCCTCCAGAGCAGCTTCTGTGTTGACCTGTAACGTGACTTTCATGCACTGACAAGTCAACTTTGAACTTAAAACTTATCCTTAAAGCCAGATTCTATCAGGGAGCATAATACAAACTTAATTTGACTGCAAGATTTAGATAAGTGTGCTACTCAGTACTTACCACAACAGAATCATTGTGAGTTAGATCAACAACTACAGGATCAGAAGATTCACACGTGAGATCTACGACTTCTTCACCAGCTTAAAAACACAAAGTTAGAGTCAAGATCAAAGATCACAAAGGAATAAAATTGAGGCTCCTCTCTTGAGGAACGTATCCAATATTTCACTCAAGTTTTGCCCTCAACAGTCCATGTAGAGTATTACCACCACAGTCTTCTGCAATTGACAATGGAAGAGGAACAGTAGCTGAGCTCCTCATACAGTTCAGTTGTATGACAAGCTTGTGAGAGGTACACAGCATCAGGTTATTCATCTAACACAGGAGAGTGTTTATCACATAATAAAATGTCAATTATATAGAACATAATAATTTTACAGTACCATACTGTAAATATTCTTGTCTCATCTCTCATTCAACCTCTTATAGCCAAATGCACAGCAAGAACTGAAAAAACTATATAATTACCTGGAGACCAATAGTGACTTTTAATCTTTCCTAGGATTTCAGAAGGCAATTTAAATTATCTATTTATAGCCTCAAGTAGGCTTTTTAAATTCTGATACTTTTTGTAAAAATATACTGACCAAGCACTGCCTCTCCTTTGAGGGACAGGGCACAACTAATGACAAACTTAATTATCTTCTTAAAACTTGGGAGTTCCCAAACTTAGTTTGCCATTATCTGTAGTGGCAGCTGCAGTAACTCCCAGCTCATCAGCCTAGACATTCAGATGTTTGAGCAGCACTTCAATACCTTTCTCACACAACTATCACTAGTACTGAATGTATCGCCTCTCAGCAACAAACTAAAACAGTTGTCAGCAGGTTTGTTGTTTATAGATGCCATACTCGATGCTTTCTAAAATGAGGTTTCCCTTCCTGTCCAGTAAAGGGCCCAGAAATTGGCAAGAAAACAGGTTAAGTGGGACTCATACCCTCCAGAAGCAGTTTATGTCCTTACTGAGTTAAAAAGAAAGCTTACCACTTTCTTCAAGTTCTATGGGCTCTGCTTCTGAAGCCATTTCTGCAGTAGAAGCCATCAACCTGTTTCGTTTCCGAGCTTGCCTAGAATTAACTGCTCCTCCACGGCGCTTTCGTTGAGTCTAAGAGAGAACAAAGCCGTAGCATTTTCTTTCAGAGTGGCCCTCATCTTTACAGCACAATGAAAGCACACAAGGATACACAAAACACTACCGTGAACGGCTGTAATATGCAAAGAATGGTGGCATGGGTCAGGTCATTCCTACCTGAACAAGTTGCATCAAGCAAAAGACATCACCCCAGATCTCTTACCAGTTGGGTCACAACAGAAAAAACATATTGCAATGCTTTGCAAGTGAGAAAACTACTTCACTAGCTCACAATTACATCATATGTTCATGTCCAGTCAACCACCGGAATCAGTCTGATCTAACATTTTCGATCACATTGTAAGCATTTCTGAACTATTGCTAGCACCTAGAGAGATTAAGCATCTTAAGCATTACAGAGTATGATGTTTTAATACTCGTATGCTCCCATGTATTTACTACAAACTCTTAAAAATGTTTATAGATGTACCATAAACAACACGTTTTAAGAATCACATTCGCATTGAGTAGTAAAATACTTACTGTGCTCATGCTGTTTCTTGATCTAAAACTACGAAAAGAGAGCTATAAATATCAAAAAATAAATTGCAAGAAAGCTACAAGTATCAACTCCTTATAATCCTTTAGGTTGCACACCGTTAAAAAAAATCCAGGTTTCTGGGGGTCTGCGAACAATGTTCTTCCAAACCTAAAAGAAAAGGAGAAAGAGAAGATTACCTAGCTGCAACGCTTTTCTCTTCAATATGTCCCCTCCCCAAGATTCCCATTCCTGAATCACCAGTTTCTGTCCAAAGCTGGAGGGAAACTCCCAGAGTTTGGTATTTGAGCCTCAGACACCTACAGCTAGGCCTTTTTTTTTTTTTTTTTTTGGCAATTAGGGCACAGGCTATATTCCAGACTTAGTGATCAGTGAGCCCACAGGCAGATTTCTGGTCAGAGTAGATGAAATTTTCAAAACTGTTATGCATAACTTCCTCTCCAAATTTGAATTTTCTCATTTTCTATAGCTCTAAGATTTTTTATTTTTTTTTAAGTCTAAACTTACATGTATAGTATTTCAAAAGTTTTCCTCACAAGTGTGAGCAATAGCCTTACGTTCCCACCTGAAATGCTGCAAACTAAGTTTTGTATCAGAGAAAGCCAGGAACTGCATTTCAGTCTCCCGCTTCCTCAGTAGGGCATTCACCTACGCAATGATTTTCATAACTCTGTGTTAATGCGAGGTCTCTTTACACACTTCATCCCACTCTTCTTAAGGCTTAGATTTCATTTCACCTGTTACAGATGAAAGCTCTTCTGCCAGCCTTACCAACATTTTTGGGACGATCCTATCTTACTCACTTCACTGAATTTTTGGAATAGAGAACTAGAATTTTTAAAAGACCACCATGCCTAATTCTGCACAGATACAAAACAAACCAGAGAGACTCTTCTGTGAGCACATTTTCTAGGTGCTACAGGAGTTCCTTGCTCGACATGATCATTATTCATAGCTTTGGGTTTGGAGCTTTTTGGAGACAAGGGGAAGAGGAAGGTGAAGTAAGGAGGACACACTGCACAAGGGATGGGGGGGAAGGGAGGAAATCATCCCTAAAGCTAGTACATCTGCTTTTTCAAACTAGTTGCTCAAAGACAAGCTACCATCTTCATCTAACAGCTACAACTGAAATTGAACACAACTTAGACAGTTTTCCACACACAGCAGGAAGAAGAACAACACTGAGCAACAGGAAAGGTGTATTAAGAAGTTATGCCATTAGATTCTAAGTTTATTTCATCAACAAAGCCAAGAGACATTTTCCTTACTTCTGCTCAGCTATGAAATTGGAAAAAAAATACTTGGACATTAAAAAGCTGGGAAATGTCAGTTGGTACACGTATCTTGAGGATTACAAAGAAATAAGCTTTATATAACCTAACTTTAAATTACAACTTGTTAGAATTGTTCTTAACTAGAATCTGTTAGAGCAATCTAATACACTGACAACAAAAGCCCAGTCTGAAGTATTCACTAGACAGCACAGTTTGAGATGTAAAACACCCAGAAGGTTTCACAAGACTCGTACTTTTCAGCTTCAACACTCAATACAACCCAACGCAATGGTATGTTGACAAAGTACCTTTAGAAAGGGGTAAAAATATGGCAGGGAGCAAGCACCTGGGATGACTCCAAACAAAGCATGGCATAGATTCTCTTTAGCCACAAGTGGCTTAAGTACCAAAGAAGAGCTATCACAGAAGAAAAAAAAAAAAAAAAACAACTAAATAATAAACCCCCCCACAAATAAACAAAAAAAACCCAAACAAAACTTAAATTTGAAAATTATACTGAAAAAGTAGGACACAATAGAAGACCCATCATGCTAAGACCACCTTACCCATATTAAATATTGTCATACTTCTTTACCAAGACACCAAGGAACAGATTATTTATAGGATTATTGACATGTCTCAGAGGATCTAATATCAGACCTCAAAGGCAACTTAGGACAGAGCCACTTTTTGAACTAAGTGACAGATAGCACCACTGCTATTTAGATGGTTTTTCAGAATGTCACAATACCATCAGTAGGCTTTCTTTATACATAAGAGTATATGCAAGGCACAAACATTCCAGCTGCTCTAGGGGCTCAAATCTTAACCTCTTCAGAAGCTTCTTCTGAAGATGGGAGTTGAGAACGGATATCCATAAGTAAGCTCATCATTGTAAAACCACCTTAAAATAAATCATCATAGGCAAGTTTATCAGTATCAATGTGACCCAGCTCAGAAGAGTCACGTTTATAAAGAAAATCAGACTGCTGGAATTTATTAAGACTAAGGAAGGAGTCTCATGATCCAGCAACAACAACTTCTTGTAAGAACAAACCTCTTCTGTGGGGCTACAGATTTCCATATTATTGGCTTACGTGTGGAACTTCATTGAAAATTAATTACCTGAACTGTAAGAATGGGTAGCAAAAATGAGACAAAGCTTATTTTCTCAAATACACCACAGATCGTCTTAGCAGTGCACAAGAACAGAGATTAAAAAAAAAAAAGTTCCAAGTTTTGCACATTTGGAGACATAATCATCAATAAGAATTCCTTAAAGATTTTCAAAACCTCAGGGCTACTCGATTTGATTATATGATTTGTTATATAGGACTGGATAGCCCAAATTAAGTGTTAAGGTCTATATGCTCCTCCTCCAGCAGTCACTATGAAACTGAGCACCAAGACTCCGCAATACAGTTACTGCATCAACCTCCTGCATTCAGAGATGAATTCAAAATCCTAGAATTAAGATTTTTTTTTTAATGTAAAAAATATTTTTTAATGTGAAAACTTAGAAGATTGACTTAGTAAGCCAATAAATAATTTTAACTTTTACAGTCTTTTTATTGCATCACTGCAGGATGACACCATACCAGAGAAAGCCACTCCCCCTTCCTTTCATATGCAGAGCTTTGCTCAGGTAGTTTTTGTTCCTGTCATTTGGCTCTCCCAAGGGCTTAAGAAGTGTTGTCCTCATAACAACAAAGTTGAAGGTTTATTCTAGCTAACTCATTGGCATTTTAAGGACTATATCCACCAACCTTTCTCTCTATAGGTAGATATCTGAGAAAAATAAAGGTAATCTAAATTAAGAATGTTTATGTTAGGAGTAAAAGAAAAATAATTACTGTGGGGAATCAATACAGTCTCCTGTTAATTTTTTTCCTCTATAAAAAAGTTAACGTTTTTACTGAGTTCAAGTTGATCTAATTTAACATGTTTGCATTGCAATTCTAAAAACATGGATTCTATAGACAACATAACCTGAAAACTTTTCTTGCATCACTCTGAAAACTAAGTTTTGGTCTCCCACATGCTTAGAATGAATTGATGCAAATTAGCTTAAGCTAATATCTTACTAACACAAACCAGACTTTACTTCATAATCATCTTAAACATTACAAATACACTGAAGTAACTACTTAGAGAAAGCAAGTGTCAGTCTAAATGTTTGGTGTGTGCAAGACACAGGTGACAAAGCCAGTACATGTTTATTGTTTTTGTCAAAATATGATATGCTATGCCTTTAAAACTTTACTTCTCATTTCCACTCTTAAGACCTCTCTTTGCACTCCTAACAAAAGGAAACACACACAGTATCAAAGATGCAAACAAGTATAAAAATTTTTTTGCAGTCAAAAGTTGCACATACAAACCACAAAGCACTAGTCTTTCAATTTATCACAGGGAACAGTAATGTGCCATTTTACTCTTTCAAAACTTTCCTGTCATGTATATTTCCAGTATCTTTAAAGATGATCTCATTTCTTCAGATGCACTACAGCAACTCCAGTGAAAAAAGATGCTGAGTCTATTATGTTTTATCCAAATTCAGTCAAGCTGTCCCATTGTACAAAAGCTTGGTGGGAGGCACCGTAAGAGTAAAGATGAGAGATAAACAGTCTCTACCTACTCTAACCTGTCAGCTACATCCACAGATAAGACATGCTTGTGAGCAGCCTAACCAAAAAAAACCAAACCAAAACAAAGACGCTAAAAAAACACCCACAGAACAAAACACACACAAAACTTTCAGTTGGCCAGATGTTCTATTTCAGAAACCACAAAGGAAGGTGAAGATTGGCCAGAAGAAAAGCTCCTCGTCGCTCTTATGTGTGGAAGCTTCTTTGTGAGAGGCTACCCCTTACTTTCAATAATCCCAAAATCAGACACAGAAAAAAAAAGGAAAAAAAGTTCAGTGTTTTCACGTCGTGTAATGGAGGTGTGTGTGGGGGGACTGAGGTAGGACAGAAGCGTTCCCTCCACCCTTGCTGTCACACAAAATGGGAGGACAGACCAAGGACTCCAGGCGGCTACATCTTCTGCAAGCACGGAGGCACGGCTGCTCCTCCAGAGGAGCGGGGGAACGCCACGGTCTCCGCTCCGGCACTTGTCTCCCTCAGCCGCTTCAGGGCACCCTCCCAAGGGCCCTCGCAGCGAATGGAGCTTACGCCCCAGCCAGCACCGCAAGAGGCCGCGCAGCCGCCGACCGGCACCGGCTGCTCTCGCCTCCGAGGGAACACGGAGCAGGAACCGGCGGCAGGCCCGGCTCTTCCCCGGACCCGAGCGCTGCCGCCGGCCGCCCGGCGATGAGGGGAGCCGCCGCGCCCGGCGGGGAAAGCGGGAGCGGCCGGGGCCTACCCCGAGGGCCGGGCAGCGGGGCTGGCAGGCCCCGTAGCCCCCCCTGAGCGGCGGAGATGGAAAAATAAAAATAAAGACGCGTCCGGGGACGCGCCATCCAGCTCCCCGGGTGGAGAGAGGGCAGGCCGGGGGGGCGCCCCTTAGGGCCGTGCCCCAGCTCCGCGCCCGGGGGAGGGGGCTCGGGTCACCGTCCCCGCCACGGAGAAGGGGACGGAACCGGCCCAGCCCCGCCGCGCAGGGCCCGGCTCTGAGCACCGGCGGACGAAGCCCCGTCTCCCCCAGCTCCCCTCAGCGCCGGCCCGGCCCGGCCCACCCCACCCCCACAGCGGCCGGGCGCGGC
>JAOXJM010000033.1:49651399-49667796 GCA_026413425.1 Tringa solitaria | reverse complement strand
GCACCGCTCCCACCCCCCCAACCGAGACCCCCAGCCCGCAGCACTCACCCTCAGCGGCCGGCCCGGTAGCAGCGTAGTGCAACGCCCGCCTCCGCTCTTCCGCCATTGGGGGGGGCGCCACCCTGCGACTCGCCAAGTGGCCACCGAGCACGTCAATCAGGAAGGGGTGAAGGGGAGCGGCCCTGTCTCTTATCCGGCCCCACGGCCTGCTGGGAGTTGTAGTTCCGCGCGGCAGCTGGGGCTGCCGGCCACCTGCTGCCGCCTCACGGTGGGGCGACCCGGCCCAAGGGCCTGTCCGTGGCCTCCAGGGCCTCTGCCCCATGGAAAGTTTTCCTCAGTCCCGTGGTTAGAAAGGCTCCGACGGACCCTAAAAGGGCGTTTGTTGTGTTCTGCAGTGTTGCTGTACTGGGGGAGCGAGTGTGAGCTTTGGGGGGTGTCCGCCCCCCCACCATACAGAAAATGCCGGCCTTCTGGGAGTGTTTCCAACGCACTGAGCAAAATCCACCAGAGCCATCAACTTCGGAGCTCAGTGCCTGTTGCCTCTGGCAGAGTTGGCCCATCCAGATACCTGCATATCTCGTACAAACGCTTGCAGAGGAATAGCAATGCCGGCACCTCGCCTTTGGAGAGGTTTTTTCTCAGCTGCTTTGCCTTAACCTAAGGGTCCTCTGGCCTCTCCTGGATCTCACTGCCCCGGGCCCAGCTGCTTGCTTCTTTGCAGGTAAATTCATAGCTTTTCCTGGTGGCTTTTCTTGTCTCCTTCTCCTCTGGGTGAACAGCACTTGACATCTGTACGATGTATTTTTTGCTTGCTGTTCCAAGGTATCTGTCTCTGTGTCTTTGTTTTCATTTAAATAATAAAATAGCTGTGCTCTCGAGGGCAGGTCCAATTACCTGACCAGGCAGCCACTGAGCATGGGCTTTGCTTCGTTACTAGGGCTTCCTCAACTCACCTGGGCCTTGTTACAGGTGAAGGCTTTTGTGATCTGGCCGGTCACACTGCAATAAGAGACCTCAAGAACGTGCAGCTTTCAGCACTTAAAAGGGTTTCTTAATGAGTCTGTCACTAAGATCAGACAGGTGAAACCTCTGATTTTATAAGTCTGGTTTGTGAGATGATATAAGGGTCAGCCTTGTTCACTTACCCCTGTCTTACTGGCTGCCAGTGGTGGTGTAACAAACATGTAAATGAGTGAATCATGAATTACTCACCCACCTGTGTGTCTGGGGAGTGTAGAGGCATTGCCGATGCTCAATTACCTGTGTGTGGATGAAGCAGACTGGGGATGGTCCCTGCCACAGATGCTGAGGCAGCAGCGTGAACGCAGCGGTGTTGTTTCAAAGCTCACCTGCCTCCAGCGGCATTACAGCCGCCTTTGTAATGTAGTGCTAACGAGTCCTACCAGAACTCAGCTTTCTGTGCACCACCCTGCTGGAACAGGAATATCAGAGACGGTGCGCAAGTGACCAGTGGTTTCTGGATAGGATCTGCTACCTCCAGTGTGAAGTTAGCCATGTTTGTCAAGAGGAATGTGGTATTTTTAATGTTATTCTGTGTATTCTGTTGCAAGACCCGCCATCACTGAAAAATCAATAAGCTATATTAATATAAAAATGTCAATATAGGAATATATTGATATTTTTCCTGAATCACATTCTTTTAAGTTCCTCAAAACATTGATTCTGAAGATGAATTTATGTGTCAGATCCTAAAGTAGCAATAGGGCTATTTGTGACTTCTGAATTTGTGAATTGAATTTGTGACTTGTGAATTCCACAGCTGGATTATTGAGATTGCTCTATTCCTCAGTCCTTTCATTTGAGAGCAGGGAAAATATGGAGAAGGAAATAGTTATGAATCAGCTTGATTGCAATTTAGTAAGAATTTTGAAAACTGGATGCAGCATCACAGGGGAAGAAGCACACAGTATGATAGGTTTTAGAAATATTTCCATATTACCTAAAACCTCCTGTCTAGCTATTTGCTTAATGATTTTATATATTTTTTTTTTAAAAATTCTAAAAGTGCAAGATACACCAAAAAGGTGAAGAGATACTGTTCAGCCGTGCAATATCCCCGACTGTGACTGTCAGCCCTGTTAATTGCGGGTTTCTGGAAAACCCAGGTGTTACAGTCACCACTTGGCTTTGTTGTTCTGGAATACAATGCACCAGAATGCTCAACAACCACAAAGGCAGATAAAACTCCCTGCCACTAGGGTTCTGTCATTTTTAGCTATTACAGTCCCTTAACAATCCTAGTTCCCTCTTCTCTGTAGTCCTGCTATTTCTTGTTTTCACTCTCTTGTTCCTTAACTCTTCCTACTAGCATGAGCCCTACATTACTTTCGTGGACTACCACAGCATTTACTTTGAATGAAAAATAAAGCACATTTTTATCAGCTTGTGGAAGTGATCTTCACAGCTAGGTGGCAACAAAAGAATTCCATTAGGCTTCCTTCAGTAAAAAGTGAGAAATGTAATGCGAGAGCGTTAAAAGCAGCTGCCTGACTCTAATGTCAGCGACAGTCTCCTTCAATTTAAATATTTGCAATAGCCATAATTAAACACTTAGTAACTGGCATCGAGTTAAAATAGAAATACATTACACAGTCTTACTGCTGTGCAGATTTTAATTCAGATTTATATCCTCCTTGGCTTTGTGCCTAGAATAAGTCTTGTGATTTAAAAGCTGTCTTACACAGTATAGAAATTGTCATAGAGGGAAAATTATATTTTAGGTGAGCAACAGAATTTTGACGTTTTCTGGAAGCAGCTCCCTAAAGAGATCAAACATTTAAATAATATGTTATGTTCTTCCACTGTTTAAAGACTGAAGAGATTCACATCTGCAAATAGAGGAGTGGCCTGTCTGGGTCACTGAATCGAGTCTCTGGCTCCCGGAGGCTATCGCATCATCTAAACCTTCTAAGCGTTTTTTCCCTCATCTTCTAAAACCGGTGTTGAAACTGGTGATCCTCTTACACACAGTTACTCTCATGGAAGATGGTGGGTTAGGAACTCGGGCTGACCATGCCTTCTGAAAAGATGCATATGTAAACCAATGTTGTGTGGTTTTTGCCCTCATTTTTATTCTTTTGGAAGATGAGCACAGCAAACCATGGCATAGCATACAATGATATCAGGAATACAGATCTCAACATTCTTACCTAGATATTTCCCATTCTGCTGTAGGAGCTTTGATGGTAAGGTTTTGGTTTCTTAAAGCTTTTGATTCTAACAGAAAAAAAGTATCATTATAGCTTAGAAATAAAATTCTATTACAAAAAAAATTAACACGTTTTTATTCTATTATGCCTGTATGACCTGAATTTTTCTAATCACACTGTAAAGGTGAAATTAAGATTAAAATTCAACCTTCTAGAAAATAGGCACACTGGGAGATTTCCAGCAGGCCTGAATTTGTTCCAAGTGTATTTTATTTTACTTCAGAGCGCAATATACAGACTGTGGCTCCCCTTCTTGCTGCCTCATAGGCAGCCATTTTCTGAGCTGTTTCTCTGGCCATGAAGCCATGTTGAAGGATCTTGAACTGTCGTTCCCGACTCTCTTCCAGTTCTTTCCAATGCTTCCATTGCAAAGAATCCTGCAGAAGAGACACACAGGTGATCAGACCACAAAGATTAAAGTGGTTTTCTTCAGAAGATACACTGAACTTCTACTTGATAATCTGGCTGGCTGGTAACACAGTTTATTTGCTAACATGACTGGGAAACTTGTTAACATCAAACTGAGCGTGAGGAACAGAAAGGTAACTTGAGTTGCCCAGTTTAATTAAACACAGCTGCAACACTACAAAATGTTAAATGAAGATAAAACTACATCTGGATGGTTTGCTCCAATGCTGCTGCCTTATGTTCTTTCTCTGCCAGCATTTTATTCACGAAGGCATAAAGGAACAGTTGCACAAATCCTATCAGACTCTAGTGGTTTGCTGATTCAAAAGCTGGGTTCACAAGGAGCATTCCCCAAAAAGCTTAGAAAAACCCAGAAAACTGCTACTTTCAAATCTGATTCTTTGCTTAAAATGGTAAAAAAAAAATATTTTTTTTTTCATTAACAGCAGTTTTCCTAAATGGAATTAATTAATGGTTAGTTTTCCAAATTGCAATATAACGTCTGTTTTATTAAGAATATAATAGTCATTTGTAAGCAAATGCTACCTTGACTTACATCAGCAGAAACCCATTGGGTCTAATGGGGCATCACAAATGTAACTGAAGCCACAATCTGGACTTCGAACTTTAACCCAAGGGGTTCATGTCAGATTTTTTTCTACTTACTGAGGAACCTAAAAGGTAGCAGCACAAACTGAGTGCCAGATACCTATTGTGTTATACTAAGGGAGGAATTTCCTCCTATAGCCACACTAACACCATTTCGAGCAATATGCTGTTCAACTAGATGAAAGATGCTGCTGAACAGCTGACCAGAACTGAGCTGCTTCCCTGTAGTAACATTTGGATAGGTCATGCAGAGCTGAACAGCACTGATGGAAGAGAAACCAAAACAGCTAAATAATTTAGAGTAACCTTGATTTTTTTTCCATTGTTTTTTTTCTTTTCTTTTTTTCACAGGTGTCTTAACGTTCGAGCATCACATAAACAAAGCACTGTGACATCTTAAGAGACGTACTGTGTAAAGCTAAGCTCAAGGAAAAGGCAAAATCTAACATCAAAACAAATTTCAAACCCTGGCTTTCTACTAGTGCTCTAGTATCATTCATGTGATACTAGAGCACTCATACAGACCCACATCAGGTGGTCAAAAGTTCCAGCTGTGAATTTATCATTTCTCATTGTTTCTTTTAAAAATATCTCACATATATATTATATGGCTGCTTTCCTTTGAAGTCTGACTTTATTGCTTCTCCTTTACTCTGGATGCCATTCAGCAAAGTGTTTAAGCATGTGTTCAAAACTTCAGTTCAGAAAGCCATCCCAATTTAGGAACTGCTTTCTTCAAATAGCTCTTCAATGTTTTCTTTGCTGAAAGGGATAGACCTAGTTGTCTATATAAGCACCTACATGTTTTTCTTGCCTGATATAGGGATTCTGAGGGCAGCAAAAAGTTGCACTATTTTGGCTTTTAAACTATACACACTTGAAAAATACAGTTTTCCTCTTCATTGAATTCAGCTCCATCTGACTTTCTCACAAAATAGCCGAAGAGTTCTTATTTTAACAGATGGGGAGATTTAGTTCTAATTTTACATTGGGCTAGTACAGCTTTTAAAAAGTGATCCCATCATGACTGTTCACTGCAGCATTCCATCTGCTGAGGTACACGTATTATTACTGGTATATGAACCACTTCTAAATGTTAGGCACACATGAGGCAATGGCAGAGGTGGCAGCAGCAGCAGCTCTTCCCCGCTGTCTTTAGGGAAAGACAACCAGTGTGAACCAGCATAAAGCCTACAGGGCTACTGGTGATTCCATCCAATGTCACGGGACCGGGCTGAGGAAAGGCGAGCTAAAAACCATGGGAATGGTAAACTGGAACCCTTCTTGGGTGAGAGAGGGGGTAAGCATCCCAGTTTGGTGTAATGGGATGTGTGCGATAGGCAGCTGAGAGAGAAGAGAGTTAGGGACAGGGCATAAGATGTCATTTTGATGGGATGAGAGTGTGAGGTAATAAAAGTGGGAAGTGTTCCGTACGGATGAGCCCTGCGCTGTGGTAGCAGAATGTGTGACAAGAAGGTGAGGTCAAGGCCATGGTTTGGAGGAATTGTGCCGATGCAGGAAGCAGGGAGTTGCTCTCGCCAGCCGTGTGTGGCACCATCTGCCTCTGCCCCCCCTGCCAGTGCTGGCAACTGAGCAAAGGTCTGTGAACAGCAGGTCTATCGCAGAGCTTTTCCCCTTATGTAACTCCCAGACCTTCCTCGGTGCGATGCTGGATTTCTGGGGGGTAATCTTTAAGAGTCCTGCTTGCTTTTTACGCTCCATTGTTTTTTCTGTAATCTTTTTCTGCAGGTTTAAAATGCGTTCATCTTTCATAGGCCTTTCACCAGACTGGGACTTTCGCTTCTTTTCTTCTTGCCTGCAAAATCAAAAAGAAGCAAGGAGAAGGTAAAATAATATCAACCCACAGAATAAATCCATCTGAGCGTATATTGCCTTGATAATAATGAATTTTCTCTTGCTTCTGGGAACCAGCTAGACACAAAACTGGTTTAAATCATATAGCTCAATGAATGTGGTATTCACAACTTGCTTCTTGGTGTTTACAGAACAGCATTACTAAACAATACAGAATAATTTCTGCCCGCAGGCTGCCATGATGACAATATCTGAAGTATTTCAAGCCTGACATGACATTCTTTAGAAAAATCATGTGCACAACCTGTGATAATACTGCAGCTTTTTGCTTGTGAGAACTATGGAGTTTTCCTTATAGGATCATTAGTATTCATCTCGATTGCTGTATTCCTTGGCAAATGGAAGATATTCTTTTATGTGTAATCTCAATGCCCAGATTCAGAATCTATGGAATCGTGATGCATTAATTAAGGTTAGTGGGTCTAGGCAAGCATAAATTTATAGCATCATGTGCAGCATAGAAGTAAGGCATAAGAGGGAGGTTATCGATAAGCTTTTTTTTCCCCCTTCTATTGTAGCTACTTTTCTGTCCTCTGAAGTTTACATTTTATCTGGTTTTGCATACTTTCATCCAACTGGCACAATTTACTCACAACTTCTTCATGTAGGTTACACCACCTTGCATAGTGATAACATCCAACTTCCTCTTTTATTCAACACTGCCCTTGAATTTGGCTCAGTACAATTGAGCTGTAGTATTAATGTTATATCACAAGCAGCTGTAATTCTCTGGCCTAATTCAGAGCTAAAGTAAGTGTCAGTTCTACCAAAGAATATACATAATTCTGTAATTTATCACCAGGTTAGATCTGATGCCTTCTCTCAGCTGGCAAGGATAGCTTTGTAAAGGTCCTTTTATATTGTGATAGTACGACATTACAATTGCTTTTATTGGAAACCAGATTAAGACTCCAAATGATCAAGAGCAGAGTGCTCTGGGGCATTGTTCAGCCAATAGTGTAACTGTTACTCTGTCAGTGGCAGCACTAATTTCACAGAGAGGTTGCCCCTTGGAAATGTTTTACAAGAGAACTCTTCCCTTATCTCTTTGGTCTTATACCACAGTGTTTTCAGTATAAGGCACAGTCTTCTCAAGGAGCTGGAGGAATGGGAAGAAGGAAGTTCCTTCTGGTGCTAAAACCACCAGTCTGCTTTAAGAAGTGTCTGTATCAAGACTGCAGGGTTCCAAACACTTCTTTTGTCTTGGGAGAGATGGCTTTTGTCTGCTGCCTTAGCTTCATCTTTGCTTGTAGGAAACTCCCTGTAACAGTAGGTATTCTTCAGAGCAGCCATTCTAGATTAGAGTTCCCAAAATCCTCAGGAACTAGATGAATGGGAGATTTGACCTGTGTTACATTCTGAAGTGTGTCTCTGAACTCTAAATAAGGGGCACAGTTTAGCTTGGCTTCTAATTTCCAGTTGCTTTCGTGAGATGCTTCCCACACCTCTCTGCTTCTTCCTTATCCTCCTTACAACTGTGACATACTCAGCTACACAGATTAATTGGTAACACTATTCTGTAAATCTAAAAATTAGGTACTATAGTTTAATCTAATTGAGAACATGGATTATTTCTATTTGCATTGTAACAAGGCATTACATTCCAAGGGATATAGGAGAATGTAACAATAAGGGTTTATGTAAACACTTGATGATTAAATATTGTCGGTGGGAATAAGCAGCAAAACCTTTCATTACATGCAAATCCAGTTTCTTGTAAATACAATTGCAGGAAATACAGCAAGAGGTTTAACATCATGAGGCAGCAGCAGCTGCTTCTGAATTAACATTGTCCATAGTTGCTTATCTTCAGACTAATATTCAGTCCTCTTCTGCATGACGTCATGTGCCAGTCATCTACACTGTTCTGAAAAGCTGCCAATCTCATAGATTTTCAGCTGCCATCATAACAGAGCATCATAACAGAAACTCAAAGAGGGGAAGGGATGAAAAAAAGAAATTTTAAAATTATGTTTTTCTGTGATGGTGAGTTGAAAACTTTCAGGACTCAAGATAGAAAAATCTCATACAATCTCTGTCACCCCATATCACGTATTTCCTAAGGAAGTAAGGTACCAGACAGTCAGAATGGGGTAGTACATAGTTAGAAAAATCCTCTCCAGATTCAATAGAAAATTATGCGATAATTTGTGCAGAAACCATTTTAATTTTACTTTTAAGTTTATTTACCAGCTTCTGGTATTGAATGAGCACATTGAATGAAAACCAATCTTTAAGAATCATACCAGTTCCTAAAATGTAACGGCAAATCTTTGGTCCAAAAGAGAATTTGTTAATTTTCTTTTGTTTTGGTCTCAGACAAGAATCTTCCATCCATTTGTGGGTCTTGCCCTACCAAAGACTTTGAGAAAAATTGTAATATTTTTGAAGTCCGTGTGTATTTGAAATGGTTTAACAAACTCTAGTTTTTGCTCAGTGACCTTCTCAGAAAATACCACTTAGTGTTGAGGAATGAGATGAGATTCTTGAATGTGCTCGTGGAATTTTATAGAACTCTGGGGTGTACGTATAAAATACTCAAAGGAGGAGAAGTATTGGATGAATGAAAAATTCAACACAATATGGATATAAAAGCAAACAGTGAAAATTCCTGTATCTACCACTGCTTTCATTCTCTACTCACTTTCTGTGTAAGCTATGCATACAGTCAACAGCAGAAAGATTTTGGCTCACTATGAGGATGTACAGAACAATTCCATCGGTGATGGGTAAAATGTAAGTTTCTTTCTATTTAAAATAATATTTCAGGCATCGTAAACTGCAGTTGACATCCTGTATTTGTTGTCTCAATGACTTCCTTAGTAAGTATAATGAATTTTAAAAACATAATACAGAAGTATTTTTTTACTTCACATTTTACAAACTTGTCATGGAGTTTGGCAGTCCAGAGTCTTCTTACTTACACATCCCTTGTAATTATTTAACTATCTGCCCTGTGATTTTAGCATCTGGCCAAATGGACTCTAGGTCCAGTAGGTCATCCAGCCTATAACTGAAGAAGCAGCAATTCAGCATTAAAGGTTTTCCTGTAGGAAATGAAAACACGTGGAACAGTGGATTAGGTCTTCTCAGCTGTGTTTAAAAAGTGGGGAATCTGAAGATTTGCACTGATGATTCCTTCTGAAAACTACATTTTGCTCTTAATTTAAATTTTCAAACTCCAGCTGTACATCAAAAGTATAAAGAGACAGACGTATCTACAGCTCTTAACTGATTCAATACTTGTAGGAGATGGAGTAAAATGGCTATTTGACCATTCTAGGCACCAAAATATCAACTTAAGCAGCTAGGACTGTATTATAAGCTCACCTTACAAAATGGAATCTTGTGCAATAAACACAAGTATATTTTTAAAAGCAGAAGTAGGATTTCTTTATAGTGCAATAAACAATTACTATTTTTTAAAATTTCCTCATACTCTTAGTCTCAGTGACTAAGGCTGTTTGTACTTAATGGTACCTTGCCTTTTTTGTCTGGCACTATATAATTCTTAGTTATGGCAGTGAGGAAAATTAATATATCTAACTGTTAACAGTTCACTGTTAAGGGAGCCGTTATTTTGACATTTAAGAGCACTACACTATTAGATTGATTGCTATTTTGTACTAGTGTAAGGGATTTAAGGACTCAAAATCTGACTCCATTCCACAACAATTAATCTATTAAGCACCTAATTGTAGGTGGGCAAGTGATTGTTATTCATAACAGTGTTTTCCTCATTTGAAGTAAAGGTTATGAAGCTGTATAATCAAAGTTCATTCACAGTATCACAGAATGGTTGAGGTTGGAATGGACCTCTAGAGGTCTTCTTGTCCACCCCCACCTGCTGAAGCAGAGCCACCTCGAGACAGTTGCTCAGGACTGTGTCCAGATGACATCTCCAAGGATGGGGACTCCACAACCTCCCTGGGCAACCTATTCCAGTGCTCAGTCACCCTCACAGTAAAAAAAGTATTTCCTGATGTTCCTCTTGTAACTTAGACCTCTTGTCCTCTCATTTGTCACCACTGAGAAAAGCCTCGCTCTGTCTTCTTTACAGCATCTTTTCACGTATTTCTATTTCTGATCCATCATTGCTGATAAATTTCCTCCTCCTGTTTCAATGCTAGTGAAGAACTCGTTACCAGCAGTAAGGACTGAGAAACTAAATCTTACTTCCTTATGGCCAACACATACAGAACCCCAAGTATTCATGAAACTTGTGAAATTTATGAAACTTGTGCAAGTTATGAAATCACAAATATTATGAAGTAAAACACCAAAGTCCCTTATATTGCTAATTATTCAGCTTTTTTCATCATTTTAGGCTATATTTTTGAAGACCTGAAGCAACAACCACACATAGGGATATCATGGCACATGTTCCCATTACATCTTTCCACCTCCATGTGCTGTCTGCTCCTTCCCTCAGTTCTGTGCTGCATCACAGCATTGTGCTACTGGCGTGTCTTACAAGTTGTGGAGGATGGGGCTCCATTCTCTCCTCCTCACCCAGAAGGCCTTTGACCCCATAAGTCAGACCTGGACACTCCAGGGAACACCTGCTTTAGGGAGCTTGTTCTACTTGGAAAGGACCATCACAGTTACTCATCTGCAACCCTCTCCCTCCACATAACCAGCCTTCCCCCTTGTCCTCCTGCCATGGCTGCCCTCACACTATTCCCACTGTTCCCCAGTTGTCACACTGGTGTGTGGCCAATACCCCTTGTCAAGGAGGGGTTTAAGCACTGGCAAGTGGCAGGGAGAGAAAGGAGTGCTTTGCCATCTTGGCAAACACACCGTTGTTTGTAATACAGCACCGAGCCCCAGCGTGCTACACCTTTGCCACAGTGTGAGATGGGCATGCGGTAAACTGTTGTGTTGGTGGGAGTCTGTGCATCTTGTTCCTCATAAAAATTTTCTGATTCTTCTTCCTCATCTACAAGGTAGTCAAGGAGGTTTAGTGTTAGTTAAGAGTGTTGCCCTGGAACAGCAGCTGCTGCTTTCATCTGGATGTTGCCCTGAGTTGGAGAGGGGAGGAGGCTTGGGCAGCAGGTGCCGTCATGACACTTGAAAATCAGCAGGTTAACAAACAAGGCAGGAACATGAGCATCAACAGAAATAAGGCTGGCTTCTGTTGTGCCTTACATATGTGCCAGTGGCTGGTGGAAGCATGGATGTGCTACTGTCATCTATGTGAGACAAACAAAAGGAGAGTGTGATGTTCATTAGATGGGCTTGCAGAGGAGCCGGGAATTGAGAATGTGAAGTTTTGTGAGATAACTTTCCTCTGGACAGCTTTAAACCACATGAATGATGTAAGCATGCAGCCCCAAGACCATACTAAATTCAACCCACAGTAAACCCTCCCAAACCACAGATAATGTGGGTGGAGGGAGCATCAGCACCAAGCGTTTCAATCTGTTGCTTGATTCTTAGTGCATTAAATTACTTGCAGTAATAGATGTAGCCTCACTGGAATGAAAGGGAATTGTACCTGAGGTATACAGGCACATAACTTTAGTACATTATCATGTATTCAAGCACTCATAAATCTTTTAGTGCTAATATTCGAAAGCTGAGAACACACATGTGTGTCCACTTCATATGCCGGTGCTGATTTTCAAACTGTGGGAAATTCTAGCAATTAAAGGGATGTCCTGCATACGCACTGAATTGATTCTTAAGTGTTCTGTGAGCACTTCCAAAGCCACTGCTGTGATGGATGTCACGGCTTGCAGTCTATTAAAGGCTGATGTCTCTGTAATTTTCCATGTTCCATTTCCTATTTTGTTTAATATAGCTCATTATATGCTTGCTCAATGTGCTTCTTTTGTGTTGATGTATGTCTGTTTGTAAATGATATTGAAAGCAACTTGCTTGGTGGGGACCCAATTAAACTCCAGCTGACACTAACTAAAGCACATTTGTTTAGCAAAGCTTAGCCACCATACCTTAGCTAATTAGCAGTAGCCTTCAACATAATCCAATTAAAGACACAACAAGTAATTTTATATTGATGCGTAAGGCTATCTTATGAGGACTGTTGGTAAGATGTAGTGTTCTATCCCTATAATTATGAATTCATTCTGTAAACATAAAAATTTGCTTTTTACATCTCCTGTGCCATGTATCAATAATACAACCCAAGTGATTAATCACTTACATTGATTTGATAGATATTTCAGGATTCAAGATCTGTAAATCAGGTTTTAGCACACAAAGCTGATAGTTTGTTTAGAGACAAATAAAAGCTGCAGCAAAGTGTCTAGCATTTACTCCTGCACTAACAGAAATAACACCATAGATTTGCATTTTAGATGAAAATGCATTACATATACTCCCAAAGAATAACATTTCTGCTATGCTTTGATGATGCCTCTTTATAGTAGATGCTCCCAAGTTATGGTACATAGATTGCCTGGGAGACATGAATGGAAATGGCTTATAACATCTGTAATGAAACTTTGTATTTTCTTTATTTGGAGAGCAAAGAGGGCCCAATTAAAATTACGGTATTACTTATCCTGAGTCTGACTAGAAGCTTGCAAATTAAGCATTTAATTTCATTTGGATTCTACCATCTTTGGCATGCCTCAAAAAGTGAATCAAAGTTAGCTTCTCATTCAAGCATAGATTATTTCAGGATCAGAACAGTTTTAGATCTGAATTAAGCCAAAGAGTCTATTTTAAAGAAACCCAGCAATATACAAAATTCACAGCGTGCACATAGGATCATAGAATTGTCTAGGTTGGAAGGGACCTTTAGGATCATCGAGTCCAACCATCAACCTAACAAAGATCTAGCATAACAAACGATGCTTCAAGTAGTTACTAGTGAAACAGGTTTTCTTTAGTATACAAGTTTTCAATGCCTGGTTTGCATCTCTAGTGGAAAGCAGTGGCTTGAGTTGCTCCCACAGGCTTTCACAACACTGAATGTACACTGACAGTGTATTTCCAGCTCCATTTCAGCTTCTTTATTCTTAAAATCTTTTCTCGATATATGCCATAGAAGAGAGGGTCACTGATCTATGCAGTCAATCCACTGCAGCTGCAGTTATTGATTCATTAAATTCATTAAACTATCTTCTTAAGTACTAACATAGAAAAACCCCAGTCTTTGGACATTAACTATCATCAACAAAACAAATTAGAACTGGGACTAATGAAAACTAGTTAAATGAATACATCAATACTGCCTTCCGTAATTGAGATTTAGAACTGGAGATAAATCAATAGCATGAATTGAACTTTCAGAAGCCACCTTCGGTATCTCAGCAATAAACACAAATCTAAGACATGTCTTAAGACATGTGCTTTTAGCCTGATAGAATATGTCACCCTGAACACCTGTTTGCAAAATAAATACGACAAGACAAGGACTAACCTCTCAAATCACAAATGTGAAAAGGTGAAAGACAGCTTGCAGGAAAAAAATGGCAAATGATCAAGAGGTGTGCCAGATTTTACACTTTTACACAGGCTTTCTTCCTGTTCAGCTTTATTTCTAAATAGCTTTAAATTAGATTTTAAACTCTTTGTGGAAGAGACCTGTCTTCTGCATATGTGAGGCGTCTATGATGGTTATGGATCCTTTATGACAATGAATAATAAATATGATAATGAATAATAAATATGAATAATGAATACAAAATTTGATCAGAGAGCCTGTAAGCAAAGATTTTTCTCTTTGATCTACTGCTATAATATATTTAATTTATAACTTATTATTGTTATCAGAAAATTTCCTTCCTAAAATATTTTTAACTGCTAAAATAAGGCCTGCCTTTTCACATAACAAATGAAGTTCAAGGAAGAAAACTATAGCCCTAATGTATTGGTTTAGATGAAAATGAGAAGCCACTTTACATAATAAGTTATAATGATTCTAATAATATCAAATTAGTGGTGATTAGCTGAAAAGGAACAGAAGAAATGCAGAACTTCTTTCTCAATATATAATATTGGCTCTGAATCCTGGGGCAATACTCTCAACACTGGCTTACGGAGTGTCTTCAACCATAAATTCAAAATGATTAAAAAGATTTGTTAAATTTGATGCAAATTCTTTTCAAGAATAAAAAGGAAATTCTGGCCACAGTGTAATCCTTGACAAAAGTCAAACTGATTTATAAAAGGGCCGTATTTTGCTCTCTACTTGTTTTTCTCCTCAAGGGGCTAGCAAAATATTAACGAAGTTGCAGTGTTTTAAATGTCACAGGCTGTTTTATACTGACTTTAAAGCAGCTGCTCGTCCAAGTTCTGCTCTGAACAGGGAAATCTGGTCCAGTTTGTCTAGAAGAAGTTGTTCCTTAGCTTGTTTTTCGTGAATTATCTGGTCTCTCTTCTCTTCCTCTGCTGCCTTCTGTGCTTCTTTGAGTAGAGCGAGGCGTTCACGTAGTTCCACTATTGACATTTCACAAATTAAACCATGGCCACCAGTCTAGAGAACATGAAATATAGGTTTAAATAACACTGTAAATACCAAGGGGAGAGTAAATGAGTAAACCCAGAATATTTTGATTTTGTTCCAAATCATGCTGAATATATTTTGACTTCTAAAAAGATAGGGATGCCCCTAACCTAACTGATATTCACAAGCTGTTTTTAAGGTGTAGAGCTTATCTTTTTTTCTGTGCAAAAACACAAGCTCATAAAACAATTCATGAAAAAGCATTGAAATATAGAGTAGATTAATCATAAATACAATGTATTTGCTGTCCAAAAAAATCTAGTTGACTTACTTTTTAGTTTTAATTATACTTTTGAAGTTTTAAAATGTGTAAAACTGAATATTTTTTTTTAGTTTGTAAAAACAGAACAGACCTTCCACTAAAAATATGCATTTTTTGTATTTACCTTTTTCCAAAGTATAGATTTGATCTGTGATGGCATTTACTGTTTTTATTTGAAAAAACCAAGACTAAACAATGCTTTGTACCCAGGAAATGCAGATCTTAATGCCCAAAGTTAAAATATTCAAACCTGAATGTTTAATGCAGGCTTTTTAAAATCCACTTTGCAAGGAAAGTGATAATGAACCTGATTCAGAGATGTAATGAGAGACGTCTGCACCTTAGTTTGCATACAAAGACACAAAATTTCTAAACAGATTTGTGAACACTTGAAGTTTTCAGCCCTTGCTCTTACATATACTCTTGCTTTCCCTACGTATACTCATATATATATCTACATATATGGAAAACTTGCATAAACCCATACAAATACTGAGCTCCTGTATACCTTTACTTGCAAAATTTAATCCATTTTACACCAAATAATATTCTTTTGTCTATCTTAACATAGTTTTGGTACACATCTTAGGTGCGTATCTTGTACCATGACATGTTATAATGGAATATATGGGTGCAGGAAGTCAAGATGCTAACCTGACTCTTGCTATACAGTTGTATAACATTAAGAGTGAAACACTTGCTATAACAACTTGCCTCTAATGTAAACTAGTCAATGACTCTCAAGTTGTATTCACAGGAAGTGAAAGGAAAATGTTTAGCAACAGGGCATATATGCCAGTGGTAGTATTTGAGCATGGCAAGCAGACACTGAAAAGGTCTAGGAAAGAGAATTTCATAGAAACATAGAATGGTAGAGGCTGAATATTTTGAGTGTCTGCATTTCAAAAATATTCACTGAAGACATTGAAGTGGTTCCTAAAATATGAAAAGTCCTATACCTGCACAGTAGATAATGCTGGTGTTCAAGCAACTTAAATGCCATC
Organism: Tringa solitaria; assembly: GCA_026413425.1. NCBI lineage: Eukaryota > Metazoa > Chordata > Aves > Charadriiformes > Scolopacidae > Tringa > Tringa solitaria. Next base: position 49,651,932 of record JAOXJM010000033.1, on the reverse strand, counting down.
AAGGGAAGAGCTGGGTACTTTAAAAATTATGAGAGTGAATGAGAATTTTATGGACACATACTGAATTTCACTAAGCCTGAAAAAGCCTTTTGTAGAAAGAAAAAAACAGGGCAAGCTATCACCAAAAGCGTGCAAATTCACTCACAGTGCTTTTGTACTAGTGAGTATAAGGGAACTGTGAAGTTGAGATATAGAATCATAGAATGATTTGGGTTGGACGGGACCTTTGAAGACCATCTAGTCCAACCTCTCTGCCATGGGCAGAGACATCTCCTACTAGATCAGGTTGCTCAAAGCCCCATCCACCCTGGCTTTCAACACTTCCATGGAGTGGGGATCCACAACTTATCTGAGAAATCTGTTCTACTGGCTCATCACCTTCATTATAAAAAATTTCTTAGAATCATAGAATGATTAGAATTGGAAGGGACCTTAAAGATCATGAAATTCCAATCCCCCTGCCATAGGCAGGGAAATCTCCCATTAGACCAGGTTGCTCAAAGCCCCATCCAGCCTGGTCTTGAACACTTCCA
>JAOXJM010000033.1:49603125-49648892 GCA_026413425.1 Tringa solitaria | reverse complement strand
CTGGAAGGCTGCTATAAGGTCTCCCTGGAGCCTTCTCTTCTCCAGGCTGAACAACACCAACAAGCCCCTCCAGGCTCTCTCAACCTGTCTTCTGTAGCCATGGTTTCTGCAGATTAGCCGTGGATGTTTTTTATTTTTTCATCTTCATTTAAATATTCATGAAAGGAAAGAAAAAAACCCAAAAAGATTATATTTAAAATCTATGACAATTTTGTATTATTCTGTGTTATTCTTTCAGCGTTGATAAGACAAATGGAAGAAGTATTACTCTGCTTCTGATTTAGTCATAAGATAACAGATTTGTGGATGCTACCTAAGTCTGGAAATTCTGCAAAAGTGGGCATTGCAAAGTCCAGTCTCAGGCAATCTCAGTTGTTGTGCATCGATAGTAAGTCCAGGAAGTTTGGGATACGTTTACTGTAGACTTAACCACACACACCCAATTTATTTGCACAGTACATGCATAACAGCTCAGCAGGTTTTGGGTTCTCTTGACAATCTCTTTCATACACCTGAACATTGACAGTTTTGAAAGCAAAGGAAATTAATTTTGATGATTACTATGGCAATCACCACTGCAATATGAACAACTGTACATTAGTTCAAACTTTGTGTTCATTCAGTCCTTACCCAGGATTGACAAGTCTATGCACTTGTGAAGATGCCTTTTTGAAAGATATCGGGAAACCTAGATCCTAGGGGCAAAATTCAAAGAAAGCTCAAGGGGACCAAGATTTCACTTACCATCTTCCTGGTAACATTTTCATTTTATAAACTGTGAAAGCTTCACTTCAGATCTAACCTTTGTGTCACTGGGGTCACTGTACTTAATGCTATGCATCCAGACTGTGATATATCTGCACACAGTACACAATTTCTCTGAATGTGTGAAACATATCCAGTACACATTTATGTAAAAAAGTGGCTTTTCCTCTTGAGCTTACCTCAGTTAAATCAACAAACTTGTGTTTGAGGCTTGGTAAAGACTCAATAGCTCGTATTTGTTGAATTAGTTCATATCTTTTCTTAAGCTTCTCCTCCTCTTCTTCTAAAGCTTGTCGAAGAAGTTCTCGATTTTCTTCACAAACTTCCTGAACTGAAAGAAAAAACCTAATCTGTGTTAGCTGGCTGCATATTTTAGCAAGTAGTCCATCTGGAGGAAAATTCATAAGCATTTGTGAATAATGATACTATTACTGATCTAAAGGTACTTGAGGGAACAGTCTGGCATTGGTGGGAGGAATGATTAAAGAAACAAATGAGTACTTCCCACCTCCACTATCTATTCTATTCAACACATAAACATACTGTATACATACATAAAGTAGATGCTTTGAATTACTGCTTTGTAATTTCTGTTCTAATTAGTGCATGCTGTTTCATTATTTAATAAAAAAATATTATACAATAGCAAATATTAATAGTTTTTCAAGCTACATATATGATAGAAATAATTTAATTTCAAAGGCTGGTATGCTTTGCTAGGCCACTTCAGAGTAGCTAACACCCTCTGCCCGCCTCAAGCCTTACTGAAACGAGTATGGAGATACACCAGCAGAGAAAAGTCTGCTCACCAAAATATGCACAACTAGAGGTAGCCTGTTCATACAGTAGATGTTAACATGGCATTGCATTGGAATGTGTACAGCCATGCCAGTCAGAACAGCCTTCTCCCTGGACTTCATCAGCTAATGCATTCAGTGAAGAATTTTCTTCAAGAATAATAGAGGATGAGTAACATTATATCCCTTCATCTTGTCTTGGAGGTGGTACATCCTTTTCCCTTGTGATACTGTACTTTTAGGAGATGACTTCTCTTTTCTTAGCTGCAGTCATCTTCTCTGGACTGTCTTCTCTGGAGAAGACAATAATCTTGAGCCATAATTCTTTCACAGTGGTTGCTAAGCAAATCCTCTCTTAATGATATAAATCATAAGAATCTGAGCTTCATAACTCAATTTGACAAAAAGTACAGGGAAACTACTTACAGAACATTAGTGGTGTATTTCTCCCTTTTAAACGAAGAGCAATTCCCATGACCAGTAGCTTTGAATTTTTGATCTATCTGTAAGTTACCAGCTTATTCCTGGAATTCATATTCATGCATTCATGGAAATGTATGGCCTGGATCTTTCCCTCAACTTTCCTTTCCTTACCGTAAAAATTGTAATTAGACCACTAAAATAAAGTAATTTAGGAACATTTGGCATAATCTCTCTCTTTTTTTTTTTTCCTCTGGCAATATATAAATACCTATCTGCTGTTTGTATTTCTGGAGCTTTATTTTTGCTTGCTTTGCATTCTTGTGTCCTTCCACGACCTGCTCCACCAGCTCTCTCACTTCTTTCTGTTCCTGTAGGCGTTTCTCTGCATACTGGTGCATCAGCTCTGCTTTCTAAATCCCAAACAAACAGGTGAATAAAATGCCTGATAACTGGTGATCTGAGTGTCTCAAATCATTGAAATGCTGCAAGGACAAATATTCAAAATATTCAAAATATTACATCATCCACAAAAGTAGCAAAGAACATTGGCTGGGGACAACATAGAGACCCAGATTTAAGGTCCTCTCTCTGTGTTTTATTTACCAACAGGAGCCCTCCATAACATTTGCACCTATATTTTCCAGGATTCCCACCCACATGTTTCTAAAAGCAGACAAAAAAGCAATCTTAGGATCTGGTTGTGAGATACCAAGCAGAGTGCCAATTTAATACACAGCTGATTATGTGTCTGTAGAATCTTCTTGGGCCTAAGTCAACTCTCTGTAACACACAGAAGTCCACTTTTGGCTATCATGTTCCTTTCTTTGTCAGAGGAAATGAACAGGAAGCAGGAAACTGGATTTTCCCAGACTACATTCCTTACTGTTTGTTCTGTTTTAGAGGAAGACTCATGTTTTAAAAGAAGGAGGACAGCTGTTGGTGAATGGGGAATTGGTGCTCCGTACTTCTGGAGATCTCCATGTGGATAAAGTTTCTTGCTGGCATCTGCTGGCAAGCGAAGGGAGCTGCCTGGAATTAGTCGGGTGAGAGAAGTCTGATTTGCATATCTGTACATATCAGAACATTTCTGCTAACAAATAGAACACTTATGCTCTGAAAGTGAGTTGAATATAATAATTACAATCATTTTGGAATGAGTGTGAGCTATCACACTATGCTCAGTTGTACATAGTAGGGTTCACTTTAAGTTCTTGCTGCAGCCTGTCTAAACAGACATGAAGACTCAATGCCAAAAGATGTTGAAAGATTTTTTTTTAAAGGACAGGGAAGGAACTCATTAAGCAAGAGTCCCTTTTGCAGCATGGCCTTTATGAAAATCTTGTACATTCGTGGTCTTAAGTTGCTGAGAGACTGCAGAGGCATCTGTGAGAGGTGGCCAAGGGAAAAGTACTGGCTGGCATACAGGGCATAGCAGCAAACTGGAATAATAGAAAAGTCTGTGATAGTGACTATGAAAAATTTAAAATCTATAGTACTAATTATTTTTTGATCACTTGTTTAGTTTATAGGAAAAGCACTGGAAAAACATAATGTGATTTGGGGAAAGGAATGAAAAGATCTAGCAATGTTTTTGGGAAAGTGTGATTTGCCAGATTGGAAACTGTGTGAAAATAGTTCTTGGCATAAATATTCAGTTTTTCCTTTATATAGATCCAAAGAGGATTCTCTGCCTGAATCTTCCTCTAAGAGAGAACTAGGCATGTCAAATAATAGGAAGTAAATTGAATTATATGAGTTTAAGAAAACAAATTCTTTCATATCTGTGGCTCTCATTTTAATAAGATAATGAAATTAGTCATATATTGGTGACTTCATTGCAAATGGTGCTTAGTATCTCAGTATCTGTTCAAAAAGGATATGTACAATGCCATGAATATAGGGGAGAATGCTTTAACCTTCTGTTTTATTCAATTTTCTTCATAAGTGTTATCAATCAAATCAAGCTTGTATAAGCATTGCTGTGTCTGGAAATTATGGCACTAGTTTTCCATTGTTTGCAGACTCCAGTGAATAAAAACATTGAATAGAACTTTTACACCTTCTTATAGTAGGTATCATCTGTGGTATGTTTCACACTGATTGAATGTAAGCAAAATTTGAGCAACTTTGTGTGCATTACCTCTTCTCTCATTAGATCAGCTTTCTTTTTATTCTCTTGAATTACATTCTGATGGGCTAGAACTGCCTCTTCATGACTCAGTTTCCCTTGAAGCCTCCTACATTCTATTTCAGCCAGCTGCTCTTCCAAGTCTTTTCTACGCATATGTTTTTGCCATTCCAAGAATTCAGATGGGTCTCCAGCCCCTCGTAGCAAATTTTCAATTCTGCAAGACAGAAGAAAGAATATGTGATTCTAGGGATCTGGCTTTGCAGTCTTGACTTGGTTCCTAAAACATTTCTCGTAGTTTGTTGTGATACACGGTGTTTGATCTCTGCAGATAAAAAAAGGCGGTCATCACAAAGTCATTTGACAGGTGTATTTTAATTGTAGTCTAATGTGGAAAGCCTGGGAAAAGCAGGCTGGAAGAAAGTGCATGAGGGCATGGACCTGAAAGTTTGCAGTAAAACAAAGCTCAAAGAGAGGGCAAACTTTAGCTACATATGGATTCTCCTAAGGAGCAAGGAGAAACAGGCTCAAGGTATGTACATTTTCTCAGAGGATTACTTTGCTTACAGGTAGAAAGAACAAATACCTTTTCTCTTTGGAAATCTTCTTGGCCACTTTAACTCAGAGGAATAAAAAAAATTCTGTTTAATTCTATTTCTGTTTTGTATTTTGTCAATTAAATAATATTGCTGTAATGAGGCAAAGAAATACTCAGCTATTAAGCAAAACCACATTCTTATTTATTATGCTTGGCTGAGAGAGAAAAGCATAGCTAAACCCTGGGGAAGGCCCATCGAAGTCCTGCAGCAGAGGATTGAATGAGCCAAGAATTAGGGCAGAGAGACAAAAATGCAGTGAATTTCACCTTACTACTGCTTCCCAATGCATATATATATATATATATATATGTTGTGTGTTAAATGCAGCTGAAGACTAAAACTTAACAGAAAATACTGTTAAGTTATGGGGAAAATTTGTTCCTTTGCTGAGTGGAACAGAATTCTGCCAGATAGAGTGAACAGTCTCACATGTAATAAAAAGAACCTCACTATACATACATAGCTGATAACAGAAGCTGAATGATGCATAATAACTTACTGCTAAAATCTTGATCCATATACCAAAATTTGCTATGTCCAAAGACCAAATCCAACCTTAGGCAGTCATTCTGGGACTTAACATGCCAACAATATTTAGTGCTTATCCTGCTAAGTCAGGTGGATTAGATATAATACTAAATCAAGATGACATGATACAGGTTTTATCTTTGTTTAAATTTTTAGTGAAAATGTTCTGTAATTCTAGTTACAGAATACAACCTCCAGTGCCCATTCAGGAGTCACCCTCTCCCTAGTTAATATCCGCTGAAAACCTATGCTGCTGAATAAGGATTCCTTGTGTCAGAGGAATGCTTCTGTTAGGCTTCCGTAGAGCCTTAAGTACACCAAAAGGACTTGCGACCTCTTATTCCCCACTCCTGCCTAGGATTTAGTTTCTTTTATTCAAAGACAGCTCCATTGCAGTGCAACTGTATAACATTGGATCAGACTGGAGTGAAAAGAAGCCTCTGAGGAAAAGCTATGGAAAGTCCCGTTGTGTGTATAGACTTTCTTCCTGGGAGCCACATTTAAGCTGATGTCAACAGCCTTTGTCTTTGCCTAAGCTACGCTGTAGAGATGCCTGCACCCAGCCTAGTACCTTGTTGAATCTGCCTTGTTGACTTGGCTTCCTGGCTTGACCTCAGCCCTGAGCCGTCACTGCGGACTCATCTAGCAATCACTGGACCGTTCCCTGACCCTGCTGTCTGTTGCTGGCTCCACTCTGCTGCCTTGCTATGGTACTATGGAACTGAGCTGCTGTCAGTGAGGACATTCCCTCTATGTGCCTTGCTGTCACCCCCAGCTCCCAGCTTATCTTGCCTTGTGGAACAGCACGCTCTTAATTCTCCATATCTTACTGTGATAGGAATGGGTAGGTATTTTTATATACATAAAATCAACTTTTATATACACATAAACAAGTTCAAGTATCAACTTTGGCATGTAGTTGACCACAAACCATTGAAGAAAATGGAGGTATATGAAATTATTTGGTTTAATATACATGGATCTTTTATAATGGACACAAAAATGGATATGTATTTGGGTCATTATTTATTCTGGAAAATTGGAATAAATATAACAAGTGATCCTTATTGGACTTAGCTAGTGGATACTAGCTAAAGTGCTAAATCAGACCACTGTCATGGTGTATAGCATCTACCGTGAAACAATGACATTAATATAGACTTTCATTTCAGTCCACTTTTCTCTTTATATGAATATAAATAATAGAATAGCTTCCTAATGCCTTACAACAGATCCATTATTTTAGTTTACTTGGAGTTGACTTACTTATTTTAAATGTGGTTAATTATTCTATATCCAGGGATGTGAATAGTAATCTGAGAAAGAAGCACGATTATACCTCTTGAGTTCCTGTTCCATTTTCCGCTGATAGAGGGCACCCTCTCTTAAAATAGCTGCAGTATTTAATTTAATAGGTATAGTGTCAATCTGTCAGGAAGGGAATGTATATACTATAGTTAGTAATGTAAACCATAAAACAGAGTATAAAAACATTTCAATGGGTTAAAGAAATCGACCTAAGACAGCATAAATTTTGCTTAAAGCATTCATCTAGCATTAATCTGACATTCACAATGAAATTGCATGCTGTTCATAAACCACTCAAGCTGCTTAAGAAATCAGCAAAGTCCCCCAAGTGGATTATAAATTTGTAATCACTCTTGGACCATGTCAAATCCCATAGAATGTGTTCACTTCCTTTCCTTTTTTTTATAGTGCTCATATACATAGTGTGCGAGGATTCCAGCTGCTTTGGACCAAGAAATTAAACTGCTTCTCCAAAGTAGCCAAAACCATTGAAGTAAAACATAACCAGTACCTTTCATAGAAAGATCTCATAATTGTTTTACAAATAATCACAATTGTGACTTTGAAATATTTCTAAAAGACAACTGGCATCACCAATTCCCATATCCGTTTTCTAGATAATAGAAGTGAAGTACAGTTCTCAGTGACTTTCAGGCCTTACGGTGTAACTTGGACTAAATCCTGTGGCTGCTGTGCAGTTCTTCAAAGTATTGCCTTAGGACTGTCTCCCAGACAACCTCTAAATACTGAGGGAGGAAGGGAACAACCTCTCTGCAAGTTAAAAGTGTTCCCTGCACAAGTAGGCTATTCAGAAAAAAATTATCATCTTTGCAGACACATGTAATAGACCTGATCTGAACCGAAGCAAAGCAGTGCTGGTAGGATAAGAACTGGGATCATTCCTGCAGAAAACAAAGCTTATTTATGACACATTTGACCTAAATCCAGACAAGTTCTGTGTTCAGAATCCAAACATGTATTTAAATACCAAATTAACAGCTTAATGAGTGGTTGAGAAACAGATGCACAGAATCACTCAAGCTGTATACTGCAAATATTGTATGCACAAATACGTACTGCAGTCTCCTGAAATACATAATCTAACTGGGAAAAGGATGTTTTATAATTGATATTAATTAGGTAGGTTGAGGATAACAAACACATACTATCACCTAGAAATTCACTAAGTAGAATTACTGTGTTTTCCACACAAATGCACATTTAAATGGACAAAAATTAATTATCTGTCTGTTTCTTCACAAAATGCTGATAACCTGAAGAATTTAGGAGAACAACCCCAAACAATCTATTTTATTTCTTTTGTTTGACTCACTATACTTACTCTTCTTAATACCTAATTATGTTCTTTCTTCCTTTTGATCTACTCCTCAACTCCTCTCAAAGCCTTCTGCAGCGTATGACCGTTCCTTCCCCAGCCTGTACATTATACACTATATTGTGTACAAAATGTCTACTTGGAGTAGACATTGTCTCTGACACATGTAGAAATGTTCATTGTTTTGGCTCCTAGAGGAGATACTAGAAGGTGTTAGGAGTGGCCCTGATCAATGCCATAAGATGCCAGATCCATACTTTTATTTAGGCAGATGGTTTGATTCTCGTTAGTCCGCACTAAGGTTTCAGTATTTTAAATTATCAGAAAAGGAAGTGGAATATACATAGTCTTGAACTAACTGCACGTAATTACAGGTCGTGCATGTTTGGGTTAACTATGTAAATATTTCCTGGTGTGGTTTTTTCCCCCCTCTTTTCAGTACAGAAGGAACTGCAACCTTACTACTTTCCTGTAATTTAAATGCTGCTGGATTGTAAGCAAGCAGACTGAGTAGGTGATCCTGTTATTAAAAATAATTTCCGTATGTCATAAATGCCAGACATGTTTTAGAAATAGTTGCCAGATGCCCAGTTTCCCAAGCAAGGAGTCAGTGTTTCCAAACTGCATATGAGCTGTACCTAAATAGTGTTAGAGAGTAGGTAGACCTGCTTACAAGGTATTTGAGGCCACAATACAAGCACAGCTTCCACATTAAATTATTCTGCATATGAACATGAAACAAATGAAAGGTGACAGATTGAATGACGTAAAAATGAAGACTATCTGTAGTAAAGTTATTGCAGAAATAGCAATGTGAGTTTTCATGTGTTATACCATTAAGGCTGAACAGCCTGTTTTCCATGTTTACAATTCTCTGATCCTTAGAAATCCTAGCAGAGAAGCAATCAGTATAGTGGGTTTATGACCTCAGTATGTATCTAAAGGAAACAAGACAAACATCCAGACTGATTGTATATTTTGTATCAGACAGTCATTAGCTGGAATAATTGCTCAGCATTCTTTAGGATCTAATTTTGAAAGAGTGATTTACAGATGGAAGATTCTTCTGTCTTCTTATGCTGAGTTCTTAAACCATGGGTTCACAATTCTTTTTTTTCCTGTGGACTATTCTCAGTCCTTACCATTTTACATAAAAACTTCTCTCTTTGGAATTGAAAACACCGTTAAGGCAATATGGTTACATTGTGCAACTGCGCGCACTTGTCAGGGCCCTCAGGGAACCAACAGGTCTTAATTGCCCTGACCAGCCTCACCTAGGACCTCCATTCAGAACCTCTGCTTATTGGTCCAGGAGGTGTGCTTAAGCTCAGGTCTCGGCTTCAGTACTTTCCTGTTATGCTGGAGGTAATTCTGCTCCAGGTTGTCTCTCTAGTTCTGTCTCCTGTTGTCATGGTCCTGTGTTGCTGTTGTAGCCTTGTCTCCTGACTGGACTTCCTGGGTAGACCCCAGACCTGACTTGTTGCCTTGCTTTGTCTAAGGATGACTGGCTGTTAGCAAAACCCACCACTTCCACCAACCTTGTCATGTTCAGGTACTGTGGCCTGGTTGGTGAGGACACTGCCTGTGCTTTCATTACCGTCGGCTCCTTGTTTCTCTGGAGCAGACAAACTCCTGTTGCTCCTTGGCCTGTTCTTGGTTGACCATTAATGGTGCATAGGGCAAAATTTATGAGCCAGTGACCCAATCCATGCCATTCTCCTGGCCACAGAACTTGGTGTAAAAATATAGATTTCAGTAGAGTTTGCTTCACTTGTGTGTGTGTTTTTCACTCCAAAGTTTCAAGTACATCTGACAACAGTATTTTAAAGGCTACTCACCTTGCTTTGGATCTTTTGAGCCTGGAATGCTGGTTTACTTGTCGTACTGTCATGTGTGTGCTTCAGTTCAAATCAAAAATATGTTATTTGATTTCAGAGACAGATTTTCAAGTACTCAGCAAAAAATACTAAATATTTACCAGAAATCACTTTTGAATGTTCATTTAGAGTATCAATTATGATCATAGAGGATATATTTTGGAATCGTTATATCCACAAAAACTTGCGATTTACACGCAACTTAGAGGGAAAATATTTCATATCAAATGACCGAACATACATCCAAATATTAACTAAAATTAACTAAAAGCAACAGTGATGTTTTGTTTGACTATGAAATATCACCTATGTATAAGAATATATTCAGCTCTTAACTGAAGTAGATATTGGGAAGACAAAACAGGGTGTCAAAGAACACTTCATGAAATTACTAAATAGTGGTAGAATTCTACTGATGGGTATTAATTTCATTTTATGGATTTAGCTACAAATACTGATGTGAAAGTGTCTGGTATCATGGGCATGAACACAGTGAATAGAGTATGCAGATTTGATGACAAAATAAATATATTACATACATAGTTTGGTGGCATAGTTGTAAACTGGGAATCAACCAAAGCAAAAATTCTGTATCAGTGGGACCACTATTCCCTCAGCTTGGCTGCTCTGGGGCATAAAAGTTAATGGAAAAATAATATGTGGGTTTAGAGAAATATTGCCACTTTGAAGATCTGTTAGAGTAGTATCACAGGAAGGCTGCTTGTCTCAAAATTATCATAGAATCATAGAATGGTTTGGGTTGGAAGAGACCATCAAGTTCCAACCCCCTTGCTATGGGCAGGGACACCTCCCACTACATGAGGTGAAAATTAGGAGAATAATAAAGCAGCACCAGAAGTATAAGAAAAGGGGATTGTGCATTATGCATCTAAAGAGGCAAATGTTAGTATGTTACATCTGAAAATAATAACATGGATGTGAAATGACAGTATAGCTTAAAGGATAGCATATAGTTCCTAACGTCATATAAACAAAAATTTTCAAATACTTTGAGATACCTTTAAATACTCTAGTAATTTTTGATCTTTTTACTGGGGTATTTTTAGGTAACGAAGTATTTTGTAGCATACCTCTCCCTTTTCAGGCTTCATGGTTGCACATCTGAACCGGTTAATGTTTGCTCTCAGGAGCAGATCCTAAAATTAAAGCAATTATCTTAAAGAGTATGGTACATTTAAATTCTCTAATAAGAATTTTCTGTCTCTAAAAGCCTTGCGGCTCAGACCAGTATATTAATTTGTTTCCAATGAGTGAAAGCTTGACTTAATAATTATATGAATTTTCATTCCTGATTAAAGACTTGAAGTAGGCAAAAGTCTTAATTTTCTACATAGTCCTGCCTGGTCGTATCCTATGCACAGGGCATCAGACCTTTGATAGGTATGCCCATATGAAACACGTTGCTTATCCAGAATTCAACTTGAAAGCCTCATAATTATCTATAGCACATCAGTACCACAGGTAGTAACTGTTTCCACGTATAGCTAACAAGCAATGGCTTTGGTTTTGAGTTAAACTAGAAGATTATGATCAGAGGATCTGAGCACCAAGGGTTGCTCCAACAGGCACACACCTAACAGTAATCCCACCTTTCATTTTAAAGGGGGAAATACAGGCAGCCATCCTTCTGGTTCTGGATATTTCTTTTGGTTATAAACAGTAATCTCTAATCAAAGCTGTGAAATGCACACTAGATTTTCTAGTGGCATTCTGGACAGCAGCGGTCCATAACATCAGTGCTTCCATAATTGTCTGGAGCTTGGCTTCCAGTGCTCTCACTCATTCTTACGGATGCTCAGCCATGGTCATTAATAATGACAGCTATAGCTTCTGCAAAAATGCTATCAAACAAATGTCATTTTTAATGCACATTTCTTTTAGGACCCTACATTTCAGCTTGTTTAGCAAACAGTCTAGGGAACTGACCTTTGTGAATGCCTTAGATGCCTTTTATAACATTCCAGAGGCAACAAAAACTGCTGTTATTGCAGCTATAATTTCTGTGGTGGTTTTCCTTTGTTCTTTGTATTCATGTATTTTCTCCACTGAAGAATGTGGCTGGTAGTTAAGGGATTATATAGTTGTCATAGATTTTTGACAATATAGCCACTGTGATATCTTGCTTTTCTTGCCCAGTTTTTCTAGCAAGTTTGTATGTACAAATAAGCACACAGGTGAATAGGCATGTGCTTTATCCACAATATGGAAATAATAAAATGATAAAAAATAATGTTGTATTGTTTTATAATGAAATTCCAAGCATAGGTAATGTGATGGGCCAGCAAAAAGAATTAAAAGTTTATTCCTCTAGAATCTATCACACATTAAAGCATTTACTGTAGTTCAGGAGCAAAATCCAATGCCCCTTTCACAAGGACAGGAGAGCCCAGAACAGTGATAAATGGATGTGTAGGGGCTAGTGAAAGCTAGAGTAAGGCATTTTCAGAATGGGAGTGGGAGAGCACAGATAAAAAGGAGTCAAACAGCATGCCTTTTATCGAGCTTATACTGTTACTCGATTTGGTATGGTGATTGCAGTGTGGGGAGGAAGAAAGAAAGTGGAAACTGACATTTAATTAATTCCCTTCCAAGTTAAAGACAACAGCAATTTGCTTTAACTATGATAGGAGCTAACTCACTGAACAGGATTCATATCAAAGTTTGTATCAAATAAAAAAATCTGTTTCTTTGTTTTTCCAGACCCTTCCTTCTCCTGCTCTCTTAACACGCGGACCATGTACTCTCTTTACAAATCATGATCACTTCCCACTCTCTCAGCCTGCTGAAGGAAAGAGTATGGAGTCTGCACAAAAAAGAATCAGAATCAGAATCAGACTGTAAATTACAGAATCAGAAGTCAGAATCTGCTGATATTTTAAAGCAGTGGGTGATGACGTCGTTATTTATCAGTTACTTTAGAAAACAAACAAAAATATTGAATATATTTTGTATTTTGAAGCCTTAATAATTAAGTGAATACCTTAAATATCCACATGTCCTGTGGGAGTAAAAAAGTCACCAAACTATTTCAAGCTTGTGAAAAGAAGGAAGTAATCATGTTTCTGCTACCTTACATGGCTACTTGCATAATTTCTCAGATGATAGTACTTGTATAGTGAATAAAAGGTGGACCTTGTCTCAGATAATTAATAATAAAATATGAAAGATGGAAAAAGGGTGATAGAACAGAATAGAGGATACAAACATCACGACTGTAGACAAAGAGCCAGGAGTTATTAGGTGAAAAAGCAAATATGTTTCAGAGAAAGTTCTAAGACTTGTGAAATGGAAAATTATAGGAGAAACAGTATAAAATAAAAGAAAGACTAGAACAAGAACATAATACACTTACTTCTGCTTGTCTCCGATTTTTTCTTTTGCTTTCTTCTAGTTGCTTTCTTTCTTTTGGAGGTTTGTAGGTGCTTGGAGGAACCTATATTAAAAGGCAATAATCTCCACAAATGGGGTATAAAACATTCAAAGCAACACATTCTTGCACGAAAAAAGCACGTGCGCTTTTACTGCTGCATTTATTTTTAAAATATTGATTCTTTTCTATTAGTGACAGTGTAGAAGACTCCAATTAGCTGGGACCGCCCAGGCTTTTCAGTCCTGTCCAATGTAATATAACCCGTGGACAAAAGACCAGAAAGAAAAAAAAATCTGAAACTAGTAAAAGAAAGGCTGAAGAAATAATACATTCTATAGGCCCTATCAAGGGGAAAAAGAAGTTGCTAGAAGGGGAAGAGTTCTGTTTGGTATCTCATAACTTCAGCTTCACAGCACTGTCGGCCACATAGGGCAGGTGAATAAAGTAAAGCAGCGGAGCTCTCTGGCACAGTGTGTGCTAGCAGTAACGAGTTACAGAGCCTCCAAAGTAGTTTAGGGAAGAGAAATCCTTTTAAGTTTATTAAATACCCAGGAACTTCATTGTAACTGAGGAAGTCTTTGAGCTTAAATGGTGGGAGACTGAGATGGCAGATGGAGAAGACAGCAGCTGTGTTTATCCCATCCCTGTAGTTTTCCTAGACGTCTGTGTTTGGCCACTGCCAGAGAGTATGGGCCTTTGCTCTGGTCTGCCATGGCTGCCCTAATGTCCTTGTAAGGGAATACCATTGGAGGTGTAGATTAAATGTTTTGAGGAAGAGGACTGAGAGGGCCATTCTAGCATCTATGCATTTGGGAAAGCATTCACATATCAGAAAGTGCTACAGATAAAATGATCAGGAAAAACTTGTTGTCTGGCTGTCATATGGAACAACAGGAGACTAGCGACTGTATGGGTTTGAGTTAGGGTGAAACTTCTGGGGGATTTCAACATTTGCTTGAGCAATAAATTTTGTCCAGAAGCAAACTCTGAAAAAAGACTGGATGTCCCCTTCCTATGTGGGTGAAATAGTCTGCCAGCTTACTGGACATCTGCTTAAATGTTTATCTTGCTAAAAATGTAGCTCAGTTAGAAGTTACAGAATTAATTCAAGAATTAATGGGAAAGTGTATAATCTGTACTGTACTGGAGGTCAGTTTAGGGAACACAAGGATCCCGTCTAGCTTGTTGGACTATATAAAGAGCTATGCTTGGAGAAACTCATGAATCTGAAGTACTTTCCACTGCCTTTGCTATTTGACATCATTATCTACAGGCAAAACAAATGCACAAACAGAAGAAGCCAGCAATTAAATGCACTGATGAGACTGCTCAAGTATTTTTGTGAGCTCTTTAAGTGAAGTAGAACTGGAAGTATTTCCCAGCAGTATCTAAGAATTTTTATTATGCTTTTATGGATGGAGAAATTAAAGCCCAGAGGATTTGCAAAGGGTTGCACAGGCAGTGAGTATCAGTTTATTTTACTCTTCTTCCTAGTCATGTGCTTTACCTGCAAAACTGTACTTATTTGCCAGGGTAAGCTGAAAATCTCTCCTCAGAAACTGCTGTGCTTATTCCAAGTAATTTAAGGAGAAGACTTTTCAATCAGCTCTGTTTCGAAAATGATCTTAGCCTTGTAATTTAGCCTGCAGATGCCATGGTGATGAGTACCAATCAGACAGACAGATAGACAATACAGCAATTACCCAGTTGCCAGAAGAGGATGAATAAGTCACTATAATTGTAAATGCCAGCAATAGATAGATCAAAAAGGCCAAACTATACCTACTTAATCCTAACGTGAAAAAAAAGGGGTCTGGGAGTAAGAGACACCAACCTTGCTTTTCCTCTCCAGCTTTCTGGATATCCTTTTACCAGAGGTTTATTTAGGGAGTAGGTACCACATGAATAATCACTTTGAACTTTGTGGTAGTCATCACTCTTCTATTTTTTTTTAAAACTACTATTGTAAGGTGGACAAGGGCAAGCTAATGCAATGCTATTGTATTAAGAGCTTCTACTTTCATACACAGCAAGATCATAAAGATAAATATATTGTTGGGTCTATATATTTGCAAACTAAATCCTGTGTATTGTCCAAATGAATTCACCCATTTTATTATTTTAAATAACCAAGCAAAGCTCTACTCATAAAACACTGCTGAAGTAATAAGGAAAATAGCTAAAAATACACTAAATTTGGCTGAATGGTGTAACAATAACATCTCAGTGGAACCTTTTTTATTTTTTTTTTAACTACATTATTGGTTTACAGAAAAACCAAAAATAAAATAATTGCATAATCTTATTATTCTAGTATAGTGGTGATATTGAAAGAATACTTTTTATTTGTACCTCAAGACAAAGATATCCAAGCAAGTTAAATGCGTCCAAATCAGTTTGCATGTTATCAGGTTTAAGCACTTGTCTCCATTTGTTTCCTTTGCAAACTTTAAGCTAAAGCATTCATCTTTCTTTCATTGTGTTTATGAATGTGTTTATGCATATATGCATGATTGTGTGTGCATCCATGTGCTTGTGTGCAAAGGACAGTGGAGAGAAGAATTGGTAATCTTCAGACCAGATATTTGGAGTGAAATGTTTCCTTATTAAATTTCAAAATTAAAGTGTTTTTACTTTTCACTTACTGTCCCCCATTTCTGATGGATGTTTATAATGATGAATGGTTATCCTAACCTTCTAGGCCTATGTTACTCCAATGAAACTTTCCAAGGTCAGTATAGATCACTGAGGAAGACAACTACCCTACCTTCTGCAATGAGCCACATCTCCAGTCCTCTCCTGTGAAGGAAGCATGTGTTCAGTGTGCAGGACAGCAGTACTATCCCAGCTCCTGAACTCAGCATATGTGATACATCATCTTACTTTGCATTTTATCTCTGCTATAGAATATAATGCAACCTAGCAGAAAGAAATACCTGAAATAATAATCCTGTAATCAGAATGAACTAATTTCACCATAGGGAAGTTATAATTTATCAGTAGTCATTGCTCAAAATCCAGACGCCTCCATATGAATTCATAGAGTTGTTTCAAAGTTGAGCAGTAACACACCTGTAGTTATTGTTACCACAATAGTTCCTGCTAATACACCACATGACAAGTTCTTTGCCAGATGCATGAGAACCATGTAACGAGTATCTCATAAAATGAACAACTTTGTGAGAAAATGGAACGAGAACATTTCTGGAGCAGATTATAGGATGTAATCTGGTAGAGCTTTATTTCCATGCATTCCTGTCAATTATATACAACTCTCACCATACAGTAGCCAAAACTATGACCTGCTCTCACTTTACTAATTCTCTCTTGCCATCTGGGCTGTCTTTTCAATCTCTGTTAATTTCAGGGTCTAAAACGGTGATACTGGCAATAATATGGCAAATTAAAGTGAAGCTTAATTTGCTGAGATAGGTACAGAAATGAGCACAACATATGTCACTACTGTGCTAATGGTTTTAGATTAACAAAAGCTTTTAAATTTGCAGACTTGGCCAGAATGTAAACCAAATTTTGTATAACCCTAAAAACACAAATGAACTTCAGCAAATGCAGCCGCATTAAAGCAAATTTATTCTAAGAGGGGCTGCGCAGCACAAGGGTGCTAAAATGACAGCAATATGACTCATTCCTATACTGATTAAGTAGTTATTAAATGCAGTTTTTCAGAGCCTGGTATTAAGCTGTTTCAATGTAAAATCCCATTAACTGCATAACACACTACCGTTAAATTGCTCTGCCGTCCTAAGATGTAAATGGTTTCTAAGAGCATTCAACACATGTATTATTTAAAACTTGAAGTGCTAATACAAGGTGGCAGATAAAGCCCAAAACTATGACTTCCAAGCCCACTTCCCACTGCGTTTAAATATAGATGATTTTGGAGTCTTTATTAAGTTAGTCATAGCAGCTTGATCCCAAATCCTGTTTGCCTTACCCCAGTGAGCTAACTTAAAACCAGTCATGTTTCTCTGATTTGTAGCAGTGTAACTGAATCACAGCCTTAGACCATGAGTAAAATAAAAGTGTAGCATTTCAAAGATAAATCTAGTCTCATTTATACATGAGCAATAAAATTAAGCTGAAAAACCTGAATTCTAAAGGTTCACCATTAATACAAATTCCACCCTCAAGGAGGAGCTGCAAACCTAGACTCTGTCTCATCTCCAGTGAAATTGCTTTCCCATTTATTTTCATGAGAGTTCATCTACAAAAAAATCTGAGTTTATAAAAGTTTATAAAAAAAATTTAGTTGAATGTTCTTTTCTTACCTGCTTCAGTGCATTATTCAAAGCAAACATCTTACAAATCCAGAAACACTTGCATCAAAGCTGTCATCAATCTGTACCCATTTTATAGTTCTACCTCCAAATGTCACAAAACAACTACAGGAACCAACCTTTTCCCTTTCCTTTGTTTGGCTTACAATTTGCTTAAACAACATTCACTGAAATGAAAAGAATTAGTTTGGGTTTTTTTTTTTTAGATATCTGACCCTCAATGACAGAGAATATTACAAAAATCCTTGTCGATCTGTCAAAGGTTTTAGATTTTCTACAATTATTTTGAAGGAGACTCCTGTACCATGATTTTTTGCACAAGCTTATATAAAACTCAGTATCTCTCAAAGCATAAAAAAACTCACAGGTTGTCTTTTTTCCAGTACTGGTATTGGTAGAGGTTTAGGAATGCCACGTGGTTTGGGTACAGTCAAATTAAATTCCTTTGGCTGAGTGACTGTTGATGTCTTGATAGTGGTGGTACGATTACTTAATTTATCTGTAAGCTGTCCAATCAGTTGCTGTACTTTTGGCTGCCATCTTCAAATAAAAACAGATTTTCCAGTTTTAGTTCATTTTTTTCTTTCATACAAACTTACACACAGTATATGAGGTTGGTATTGGTGCAAATTCTGTAATGCTTTCGGCCATTCAATTTTAATAAAATTGACCTATGAATTTATACTCATGATTTAGTTGGACTGGGTTACTTCACCTCTTGCTAGAAGCTAGTCCATTCAGACTATTGGTTGTGAAATAGCCACAGTTTTTACTAAATAAGTGACTATGTGTCCAGTTCGTTTCCCACCAGGATCAGACTCAGAAAAGGTATACACTTAACGTACTTAAGTGAATAGAGTATGAAAAAAGAGTGGTGTGAGTATTGCCAGTTTTACCAACTGACAGAGCACACACAAATCAATCTCACAACACAGACAGTTCTAATAAAAAATAGAAAGATGTAAGGAGTTTGGTGAATTAGCAAATGAACCCTCAATGAATCCTGTGGGGCAGCCAAGAAGGTTTTGATGTCTCTGTGTTTGGATTTTGGCTTGTATGAACGTTCAGACTTCTTCCAAGGAATGACAGAAAGGTGCAGAATTCAGGTTAAGACACAAACAAGTTACCACAGGGATAATTATGGTGACAGCTTCATGTCAGTTATTCCTCCTCTGTATGTATTCTATCCTTAAGTATTACATATGCATGTAAGCTTGCCTTGAACTTAAAAAGCAGCTGATGATGAAAATTTACAGTAACTTGCTTATGTGACCTTAATTAGTTACCTTATTAGTACTGTTACCTTAGTTAGTACTGTCATTATGGGATGAAGCTTGCAAGTGTTTTCTGTAAGTAATGCAGCTCCATTAAAATAACTAGGACTCATTATATTACCCTCATTGACATTAGAAAGAGGAATACAAAGACATATTTAAAAGAATTTAAGCTACTGAACTGATTAAACTGATCAATGCATCCTCAGCTCCTGGAAGGAAGTTTCAAAGCCAGTAACCAAACATGATCTTTAATATTCTTGTATAACTTATATTTACTACTTCTAGGCAAAACACGTGTTTGTGACATTGAATGTAATTGACTGTGAAGGACACCTCCAATAAGCTTAGTGTAAATGAAACAAGCAATAGATTAAGCATCTGCCTGCCTGCATATGTATCTATACAAAGTGTGTGCATATGTGTGTGTATCTCCATCTATACATCTCTATCTGTATCTTTATATTATTGTAAGCATACGTTCAAATTACTACAGTGGAATGTATTGAGTCAAATTCTGACTTTAAATATATCCCTGCAGTTCCTGTAGAGTGGAATTTGGAGTGTTGCAAGCCAAATCTATATTAAACATTTGCCAATTTGGCATAATCTACATAGTATGAAATGATTCTACTGACTTTGCTATGACAGAACTAGATGCAAACTTCTTCATCTGACATTGTTTGTAACATATTTTTGTCTAATGGTGTTTGCCATCCATCTGGGTTAATGTATACTGCACTGAGGAGGTGATGGCAGCCACAAGGGTGTACCAATGGTATCTGTCCCAGCTAACGAGAGTGAAAAAGGGACACAATAGGCTGCAGAGCTACTGTTTCTGCACATGAAAATGTTCCAGTTTAGCACAGGTTGTCAAGCTACTGCATCACCCCCTAACAAAGGTGTGGACACACCTGGCACCTCAGAGCATTAAACTGTTAAATGATGTTGCAAAAGGGATAATAATTTTAAAAGATGTGTTTACATGCTTAACTGATTTGCTTGGAAGGGATTTTATGACCATTGACATAACAAATCTGTGCATAAAGCCAAACTCAGGGAAGTCAAACATCTTTTTTCATAAGCTTAATGTCATACAGATGTTTAATTCACTTACAAGGCACGAATCTAACTCTGTATGATAATTTGAACCTCTTTTTTTTTTCTTTCAGAGTACGATGTTCAGGGGCACTCAGAACCAAATGTACAACGGCTGTGAAAGGACTTTCTACCAGAGAACCTTGCCTCTGGGTAAGTAAAAGGGATTACTATAGCCTCACAAAGACAAGAAGGGTTCCGAGTGACTTCAATAGGAGAAACACTTGAACAGCAAATTGAATTTTCAGGGGGAGCTTTCTCCAGCTTTTAAATGTCAAGGTGCCAACAGGCTACTTAAGTACTGCTTACCTTAGCAGTGGATCAATCCAGTTCTCTTTTACATACAGTGAATCATAGAACTGACTCCATTCATCTTTTATCCACATGTTCAAATACAAGGCATTGAAGAAGAATCTAAGAAACTAATAATAAGTGATTTCTTTTAAATATGAACACTGAAGGTACGGTGTATACAAGACTACAAAAAGATAGTTGCTTTTAGTACAAATACAGCTGAAGAACTTGTTTATATTTTTTTCTGTAATTATAATCGTACGTGTTTGATATTTATAGGTTCTTCTTAGTTCTGTTAGGACAGCCCAATGTCTTTCAGCCCTATTTTATGAAACACTAACAGAGCCTAAAATATTTTTAGTGGCCTGAAAAAAAATCTAGGGGCTGCATCATCGGGATGTGTTAATACACTTTTAATTTGCTTCAAACATTGTGGAACAAAAGTTTTTATTCAAAATGAAAGTAAGCACTACTGCAATACTGATTTTAATAGAATTATACAACAGAATTTCAGAGTCTAATATACCCACAATCAACTCCTGATTATCTATAGCTAGATGATCGATGGGACCCAGAAACATCTCAGTCCTGGCGCTGCATCTGAATTACTGAAGTTCCTTTCAGCTCCCTGGGAACTGGGCAGGGAGGACTGCTGGAAAACTGTAGTAACCACTATACAATATGG
Source organism: Tringa solitaria (assembly GCA_026413425.1). Taxonomy (NCBI): domain Eukaryota; kingdom Metazoa; phylum Chordata; class Aves; order Charadriiformes; family Scolopacidae; genus Tringa; species Tringa solitaria. The sequence goes on along the minus strand of JAOXJM010000033.1, from coordinate 49,628,091 downwards.
TTTCTTCTTTTATTGAAATATAATTAATTGGCATATTCCCATTAAACTAGAAGACTGAAATTTTGCACACTTACATGTTGAAGGACTCTACATGCTGGAGAATTAGCAACTAACATTTGAACTTTTTTTGCCTCTGAAGTTCACCAGAAGGTCAAGAGCCTTTCTTTAAAACTTGAACAGCAAAAATGGCCTTTTGAACAGACTCTTGAAAAATGGCACTCTGATTCAGCATGTATCATTTACAGCAATATAAATTCCAAACCTGAACCTGAACTTTTTCATTAAAATTCTTGGAAATGAAAGTACAAGCAAGTATCATGCTGAAATAATGCTAATAATAGAAAAAAAGCACACTAAATAATATAGACATTATGAAACATACTGGAAAACAGTGTGCAGTCACTTGAGAAGCTTCAAATGGAGATTGCAGACCTTAGTTCAGACTTGGCAATAGCCCTGTTTTGGATTGGTTTCCACAGAGCCATATAGGTCTTTGTATTGAGTTTTCAGTTCTGGAGGATTACCAAGGAGCTTCGTAACTCACAGGTGGTGCCAGGCCCAAGGTGGCTCAGAGCTTTGTGAAAAATTCAGCTATAAACAATTCAGATTTGACTCAAGGTGTTTGCTGCAGATGTTCAACTAGTTAGAAGATCTGCTACTTAAAATCTATAGTCTTGATGTGACAATTTCCAGGGAATTAACCTGTAAATTTAGTCTTATTTTCATCTATTGTGCTTTTGGTAGAGTCAAAAGACTGATCAACAACTGAAGGACTAAATGAATATTGCCCTCTTAGATTCCCATTCTTGTTGAGAAACTGCTGCTTTTCCAGAAAATTGCAGATGCTGGCATATCAACACACCATCCAAAAGAAGATATTTCATCCCCAAAAGCATGACTATAAACTAAGTTTTGAATTGTGAAGAAGTTGGGTTTTGGTGCTTCCAGATTCAATGGAGTTTGCTAAGTACATGACAAGGGATGCATTTCATCCCATTGGTCTAGAAACTCATTCATTCTCCTTATGGAGAATCTTTCTCCATAGTGCATGCATGTTGGGTTACATTTTTCACCTAACATAGTAATTTTTACTGATGCAATGTATAAATAAAATGCTAGAAGTCTAGGCAGAGTTCATACTCGCCAACAGAACTGATGCACTCTATATACACTGCTTCTACCACTTATTGTGACAAAATTTTACATCCATGTATCCCAGCTGTATATATGATTACAGACCCAGAGAACATGTTCCCTGCCAAAGTGGTCTTCTTACCTTATAGAAGGCCCTGACTATACACAAAGTTTATAAAAAAAAGTGATTTTAAACCCGTGTAAGCAAGTGTGTATATAAGGGTGGATTGAACATGGACTGATATACTTAAAATGAGGCAGACCCTGAGGGGTGAAGCTAGTTTCAAATTTCTGGGTATTCAAAAATTGATGTAGAAATACTGCAGGTGGTGATTTGTAAATCCTTTGGTTTTCTTTCACTAGCTTTCATTAAGCTGAACTCCTCCTTCTCTGCGTTCTCAGTATTCCTCTTTTATAGCCTAGTTTATCCACAGAGGCATCAATCAGTTGTCTGCTACGTTGCCACATGAAACTAAGCCTCTGAACTGTTGTTTCAGCTCTCCCTAACTGTTTTTCTCCATCTAGGTCTTCTAAATATTTGCTGTAATTATCTTACAGAGTACTTGTGACTCAACTACCTCTTCAAGGTAGATGAAACTATAATAAAAGCACACAGTGATTCCTAGGTGTTGTATTTAACAGCTGGCTATTACCCCTTGAGGCCTCCTCCTACACCACCAGTTATGTACTTGTTATTAACATTTCACACTTTATTAAGACAAGTGGGTAATTATGTCATTGATAAATGCCATGATGTACTCCTACGAGGTACAGAGGATGGTAAACTGTGTAATCAGATATCAATACTGTGATGTATATATTAGTACTGCTTCAGTCACAGTCCCTAGAGAGATGCTATGATAAGGATATGTCCCAATATGCATCCTGCTAGATAGGGCTTTGAGTGCTGCCCTGGGACAGTTACACAAGCAATGCAGGGATGGCAAATGGCAATGCGGGATGACCAGATGTCATTTCTGACCAGAGTTTGCCTGGGCTGAAGTCCACATTCTTGGTTTTGATAATCCATATCACAGATGGTGAGTGTAGGCAGAGTAAGACCCATGAAGCCATAGCACATTTCACTTCTTAACAACAGAATCTTTTGCATTTTGTGAACTGAATTGCTAGGAAAAACGCCTTATATTTCTTTTTTGTCTTTGGCCACATGTAGCGCAGGTGGCAACCCCAGTATCAGCAGTCTTTGCTTTTTTTAGCAGCAAAATGTGGCTTGAAATTCTCACAGATCTCTGTTTGGATGTTACCAGTATCTGTCTTCTTAGAGAAGTTACTGGACAGTCATTTTGGTAGCAGCATTATTCTGCTTACTCCTCTGTCTTGAATGTTCCAAGAGTTTTGCTACTCACAGAGCATGATAACTGAGATTCATTTCCCTTCTAGAAGTGGTGGAATTATATAAGAAATGAATTGTACCTATTTTTACTATTTTAATGTACTCTGGCTATAGTAGGACAAGTGTGTGTATTATTAAAGACTGTTTTGTAGTGTGTTTTTACAGGTTGGCTGAATTAATACCTTGCTTTTTGAGAATTTGAACATGCCCTGCTAATATTCTTAATGGATTTTTTACACAGTGGGATTGTACAGATTTCTAAAAAGCAAATAAAAAGTGGGAAGTTTCCTCATTTGGTATTATCTTTACATCCATGTAGTCATTTGCAGAGCTGAAATCCTTATATTCACAACATAAGCTTTTGACTCCTGAGTTAAGGAAGTAACAGCAAGGAACAGCAGGTTCTGCTTCTCCATACAGATCAGCAGCTACCTGAGAAGCTATTATTTCGGCTGTACACACCCACAGCTATTTGCTGTAGTAGCAAAGGCAATCAAGAAGGTTCCTGACTACTCCTCTCTTCATCTACTAATTCTTTCCCTCTTATTGTAGTTTAGTTCTTCAGCCGTGCCAGCTCAACCACCTTTCAACTGCAACAGACAAATGAAGAAGGCAAGAAGCTCTTAAGAAGCCTTTCCTCTGAAGAAATTGTAATGGGTAACTCTATTTTGAAGATCCTGAAGTAAAGGTGTAGAGAAGTGTCCTGGCATGGTCTCAGGTCTTTCTGCCACTGACACAACTTTGAGCTTTTTTGCCCCCACGTCCACCATGAAGCTGAACTTGTCCTACTATTCCTACTTAATCAGAATAGCGATTACAATACCCAGTTCTTACATAGTGATTTTCCTTTCCAGATCTCGGAAGTTCTTTATAAAGGACTTCACTGCTGTTAGAAGCAATCAGAACAGAAACAGAACAAAACAGGTTCTTGAATGCTAGAAGGAAAACACTGGTTATTTTGCATTTTTTACAAGTTAATTATGAAAATATAAAGCTGTTTACTTCAACTTTTTATTTCAACAGTGTATTTTCTCTAACAGACGTACTCTTACATTTTACAACAAATACAAAAGAATAACATGTATGAAAAATACAACAGAAAAAGAGGCTCGAGCTGGCAATGCATAGATAAGTTCTTAGAAGAACAATCACACTAAAGTTACAAAATAGGGCTTCATCCTATGGTTCTGTAATTATACAACCATAAAGTATTTTTGCATGTATTGTTAACATTATAGAATGTGATCTTATGACTTTCTGTTCAAGCAGAGGATGAGTACCATTATAATTCTGCCTGGGTATTCTGCCTAAATAAAAATATTTGAACGTACGTCAACCATAGGGAAACCCTTTCATTTGCATGGACTCCATCATGCAGTCCTTTAAAGAGACTATTCACACAAGTTGATCTCATTCAACTGAGTAGTCCATTTAATTTTATGAAGGCTACTCATTTGAGGAAGGTTTATCCCCATGGGTAAGAAAATTCCATTCATCCTGCGACGTGCAGAAAAATACAATTTTTAATTAAATTAAATCTATTCTAAGTAAATATAAGTGAATAATTTTTCTGCATCTCTGTGAACTCAGACACAATAGTCATGAGGAAAAATCTACAGGTCAGCATCCTGAAGGAGAATCCCAAATTTCTGACAACTTCTGTTGCTAAGGCTGCAGATCTGCCTTCTGCTGTTTTTGTCTCTGTTGCTGGGGGGACCAAATGCTGCTTCTAAATCCTCTGCTGCAGGTGCATTAATATAATCTAGCATCATTTTGGAGACAAAGAACCTCTTCTAATGCAAGAGAACCTAGGTACCATGGTGATGAGGGTCTGATAAGATACTTAAGCAAACAAAGTTACATCTACAGAGAAAAAAGTAGCAGTTGCACACCATAGCATAATGCAGCACTTCCCTATCAGAAAAAAAGTTATTCCAGACAAGGAAGTAGAAGTTAATGCTAGGTGAATGGAATCAACAAGAGATAACTGGCATGAAGTGGGAGAATTGTGTTGCTAGCTGAATGAGCTCAAGATGTATCCAATCCAGTGGCTGTGTCTAACATGTTTACCGTAGAAGGGGCTGGGAGAGCATTTTAGACAGTGATTTGTCTGTCTACCAGATTATCATAATTCTTCAAGCCACTTCTCTATTCTTTCTAACAGTTAATGAAATTTATCATTTTTGTCTTTGGAAGGAATTAATAAAAAACCTTCCATAGTAAGCCCACCAAAACAAAGTGAATAAGAGTGTTTCTAAAAATGTTACGCACACAACCTAACCTACTCTTTCCCTATGTATTACCAAGCAACTGTACTCATTAAACAGACACTGGCATCCATATGAACATTCAAAGTAACCAGTATAAGGATAAACCTTAGCCTTTTGAGTATTAATTGCTAAAATTTGCCTATTGTCTCTTAAATTCCACATTTGTTATTCAGATGCTGTGTTTGGACTATGCTTTAAAACATCTGGATGATCAAAGTTTACATATGCTGTGTCACAAGTAATTTAATTTCTAGCCTATTTACCAAAGAAAACAGAGCTTATAAGAAAGCATTGGTGCTCAGTTTATCCCTCTCCCCCTTTACAACATAGCTTTTAAGATAATTAGCACTTTCAACCATTTTGCAAGAGAAGCAGAAGATATTTATATTTCTACACATTTCATAAAAATTAGCAAACAAGAGGTGGAGTGAACCCCAAATCTATGACTCCAGAGAGGAAAAGGCAGGCGGAACTTGGTTGTCGTGTTTCTATTTGGCAGCAATGGTTTGGTGAGTTGGAGGTATGTTGTTGTAACAGGGCAGTCGGTGCATGCATAGTTCCAAATGAGCAATTGTTTTTTGGGAAGGATTAAAAATTATGGAGGGACAACAGGCTTGATAATCAAAGTGGTAGTGGGTTGTTCAGGTAAAAAGAACACTAATCAGCAGGAACTGCATGTTTCAATAGATTCATTGCTTACAGAAGAAAACTTACCCTGCCTAAAGTCAAAGAGAGAATGTGAACCAAAAGTGTCTATGCAGCTGTAAATCTGCATTTACATGGAGGGACAACTGTAAATCATGTGAACTGTAAATCATGACATTATTCTACCTTCCCAGATTATATAAAATACATGTTAACTTGATCTTTGAATATGAGACAGTCGCTCCGTAAGTATAGAAACTGAAGATTTTTGTTATTAAAAAGACAAATTTAATTTCTGAATTTGAACAGAAAATCACACTAATTTCTCAATTTAAGTTATCCTGAAAGTTGAGCAAAGTACTCTGATTAATAAAACACAATAAAGAGATCATTAATTATTTTTTAAAAAATATTTTGCACTTTCATTACCTTTTGCATTTTTGCAGTGTCCAAAGATTTCACAATTCTGCTGAAGTGCTGAAGACCGAGCTCTTCCAGTTGAAAAGTAGCCAGATAACAAATAACTATCAAAAGATACATACATTTAAAATGCAGCAGGAAATTCTAATAAACCTATATCCTATATTCAGCATACTCTGGGATTTAGACTGTTACTTTTATTTTAAATAGTCTTCAATATTATTTATCTAACTGGGCAAAATAATGCTTGACAATGACAAATTGTGATATGAAGATAACCCTATGTTCAGTATTAGCATTGTGACTCTGTGGTATCGTTCATATAAATTAGTTATCTTTTCTGAGAGTCAGATCCACGCCAGTGCAAATTTACACAATTTTATGGAAATTCTAACAGCTGAGGATCTGCCCACTTACACAAAAAATGTAAAATAATTGTAGCTATCTGAAATCATTCATAGAAGTCCTTTGGATGCCTGCAAATAGCTGTTTGCAACGCTGGGAGATCTACCGTAGCAGGATTTGGAATCCTGTAAGGCCGAAGATAACATCTTGCCATGATTTCACAGTCAACATCACTAAAACAAGAAGCTGTATCAACCCCTAATTGCATGTTCCCATCCCCTCCTTTTGCTTCCTGGTGTTTCTTCTCTTGGGCAAGTACAGTCACCCGCACAGTCAAGTTAAAACAAAGGTTGTGAATTTTTACCTGAAGCACTTTCTTGATCAGTTCACTGTATGGCTGCTAAACGTAAGTTCTAACTCAAGAGAAGATATGACATAGGGGTGAGAATGAGTAGTGAGACAAAGGGTGGCCTGTTTCTTTGGGTAGTAGTACCAGCTTCTACCTGCATATTCCATCTGTGAAATTATGTCTTAGTCTGGCAACAAGGCAGGGAGAACAGGAGTCAGATGGCTCCTGAGAGACATGAATGAAAAGTTTCTGACAGCATTACGTTGTTGGAAACAGCTCTCTTTGAGTGTAACCAACACTTTTCAGTGTAAGCAATCATTCTGGGAAAATGTAAAGGGAACAGGAGACATAAAAGAAAGTCTTGATAGTGATTTTTTCAACATACTCTATTTTTAATGTTTTAATATATATTTCATATATATAATATATATTTCATATTTCATATAGATATTATACATAACAAAAATGTTAGACGTAAAATATGACATTTCTAGTATTTCCCATTTTGGGAATGGCAAGTGACCATTTTGCAGAAAGTTTGTAATCTTTATTTTTATTCTGAATTAGAATATAACCAAAATTTTAAATTGTGAAATTCTCTGGGAAATCCAAATCTGATTCTTGCACCCCTCTCTGGCAGGTATGCAGCTCAATACAGGAAGAGGCACAGTCAGTGCTGTGAGATATCTGCAGACCTATAAAGTTCATGAACTCTTGTGTCAGCTTTCATTTGACCATACTCACTTTGATCAATTAGTCTTCCCTTGCACTGCAGTATTTTAGCTGCCACCAAACAGTAATGATAAAATCAGTAAATTCTGACCAATGTGCTGGAGCCCACTCAGTGTATCATTAGGCTTCAATCTTGTGCTTTAGCATAGCAACATATTTAAGAAGTCTTAGTAGAATATACATTTATCTCCTACAAGCTTTATTAAATTCAAATCTGCTCACACATAGCAACAGCCTTTATAAGCAGCTTTGATCATTTAAGTGTCAATGCAGCTTGGCAAAGGGAATCACAAGCGGCTTACAAAAATGTAAGCCAATGACCTTAGACTCTCAACTTGTTGATAAAGGAAAATTTTCCGGGGCCTATCCTCTGCCTATGATTAATGGAGGCTTTTGAGTGGACCAGTCATGACAATCCAATTATAGCAACACTCAGCTTAAAGGTATAATTTATGTGCGCCAGACACTGAAAAACATGGCTTTGGAGAAATGGAGACAATGAAGCATTACCATTTAGAATAAACTCAATATACTATTAATTTCATCCTTGATGCTTTAGGTTCCCTTCTGTTTGTTACTTGATTTACATTTCTATACCTTTCCATATTATGATGGAAGCAACTAGAATTGCCATAAAAATTTAATAGCTTTTAAAACATGAAATGTAGATATACTTATATTAGATAATTTTTTTTGTATTTTTCAACCACTTTGAATTAAATTGACTGGACTTTTCAAAGTACCCACAAAGCTTCAGAACATACCTGACTTCGAGAAGCAATGCCAGTGCTATTTGTGATTCCAGCTTATTTAGGGACTTAATAAATCAACCTCAGTACATGTGTATTAAATGCATAGCATCAAAATATTTTTATATTATTTTTTAATATACTTCTTTATGCCTAAAATAACTTTGGGAGTAGTAACTACTCTGATTAACTAGCACACACTATCAGATATGGTTGTATTGTAACTGATTCTAACCAAATAACTACTACATGGAATATAATTGACCTCACTCATGGAGACAGACAGAAGTCTATTTATGTGATTGTGTTGGTAAATAATGAAAAAACCCATCTATGGGTAGAGATAATTATATCTTCATACTGTGAGACATGCTGTGTTCCTCAGCAGACAGAGCTTTGTTATACAATTTTGTATCTGAATGGCAGAGGTACTAGGTCGTATAGAAGAAAATAAAGGGAAATCACTGAAGAACAATTTTTAAAGTGATGGTTAAGCTTCCAAGACACTTTTTCCAGTCACTGATGCTATTTTCCATCTGCATGTTACCTAATCTGCAGGCATATTCTGCAGAATTTTCTCAAGGTAAAATTCCAGTAACACTGTGAGAGTCTAGACTAAATAACAATTTCAGGATTTAGGCTTCACATTGTAAGGCCTTTAGAAAAGGTCCTGTGTTTCATACTGCACTGGGCAAATGACAATGCATCAAATGTAATATAATATTAAGACTTACATTAGTAAAACATTTTTTAAAAAAAAATCTGTTGTAAACATATTTGGTGTTTACACACATTTGGTTTTTAAAGCAAACTTACCTATATAGAGAGTACGCTCAGAAATCAGGCAGTATCTCCCATCCCGAACAAAAAAGGCATTGACTACTACATCCAATAAGGATTTATATTCTATGCATCCAGCTAGTGTATCCAACACAAATTTTTCTTCTGTCACATTAAGAGTCTATAGAGATATAAAATTAATAATGATTACTGTATTCTGGAAAGTAAGTGTTGTGTACAAAGAGAAATACAATAATTTTGAAGCAATTGGAAAACACGGATAATGAACAGCAGTGCCTTTGGTAGAGCTGACACACTTATATTTGATAATATGGGCAGTCCTAACAAATTAACGATCCTTGTTAAATAAAATGTAACCTTCCCCAATGTTAAACTCACAGGTTATCTGTTGACATACACATTTAGTTCAAAGGCCTGGATGTGTAAATGTCAACAATTAATGCAAAGAAAATCCGAAGTCTCTGAGCTATAAGCAATGATTAACATAGTCAACAGTATGACAAGGTTTCAGTAAGAGTTTGCTTTTCCAGTAGGAAACCTGTTCTTTGTAGATGTGGTACCTGGGGAGAATAAATGAAGGGGAGAAGCTGGACAGGGATTATGGAAAAGACTTAATTGCTACTGCAATAGTCATATTCTGCAATATTAGGTTAGCAATACTAACTGCTAATCACTAACCTAGTATTGGAGAATATGACTATTTTAAACTAAACCTGTGGGTGCCAGGATTCTTGTTAATGCAAACTGTGAGTTTCTTACCCAGCTGTGCTCTCAGTCACTTGCAATGTTCATGCAATACCACAAGAGAACAGAAAGAGGAGGGTCAGATGCCGGCTGCACACCACTGGTATCATAGCTCATAATTCCTTTAAAAAGGCTGAATGCTTCTGAACTTTTCAAAGAGTTTTACTCATAATAAATTACCTATGGAATACTTGTTGTTACATGAGATAACTTCTAGTGTGGATCATCTTTAAAACATTGCAACAAAATCTGAAGCCCAGAACAGTGTGTTATTACATGAACTGAAAAAGGACAGCCACCGTATGACAAAATGACAAACAGTAAGCATTCTTTGACTTAAGGAGGTTAGCCAAGAAGCCAAGAAAAAAGCTTCTTTCATCCTATGAAAACATGTAGTCTACATCTGATATATGATCTCTCCCACAGCTATGAGATGTGGGAACAATTGAACTGCAATAATACATCATATCAGAGGTTCACCTTACCTAGGAGGCTATCTGCTAGCATCTTGATTGCTTTATTTCCCTAATGTGATTCATTTCTAGTTTAAAAGTACTATTAGAGGCTGCTGTATGATACTATCTAGGGCTTTGAGACTGAGCAAATCCAAGGCAAAACTTTAAAATTACAGTTCTACTTTTTAAATATAAAAAAATATGCGGAAGCATCCAAGTGTATTTTCTCAGGTTATCATTCAGGTTAAGCATAATTCTTTTTTACTTACTCCTGCTCAAAAGCCAGGTTTCATTTCTTCCAATTTGTGCATCATCACTAGAAAAAAATAGTGCCTCCATGTAATTGTATCCATATCCATATATATTTGTATATATGGATATATAAAAATATACATTAATTAGTTAATCAATTAAATAAATATATATATATTTATATGGATATACACACACATGTGCAGGCAAAATGACACCTGCATACATCCTTGCAATTTCTTTTCTGCCATTGGGCTTACCTTAATACATCTGACTACTCTAGCATAACTCTAACAGGCAGTATTACTAATGATGCACATAGAGAAACAGAATCAAGCTCAGTTTGTGGTTTTTAGGTCTTAAGGCTAATAATAGTTATAATGATAGAAAAGCTTTATTTCTATAACTGAAGTAGATACGACTCTCAATATATTCTGTGACACAGGTATGGTTGGTAAGAAGAAAGAGTGGTGTAACCAAACTAATCATTACATAGAGACATGGAAGCTTCACAAAGTCTCCTGGGCAGCACCAGAGACTAAGTGTGAATAAGCAGGATATCACTTACATTCTTAATCAGGGCTCTAGAGAAACAAAACCCAACATGTTGTGTTTGAGATAGGACAAAGATCAAGGGGAATGCATTTAGGAAAATTAAGCCAACCAGAGTGAGGCGGCAAAAAAGGAGCATGTAGAAAGGAGTAAAAAGGAACATAACAGAAAATAGGAGATACAGAAGGGCTTAGATGGAGGATGGAAACAAATGGAAAAGCAGAGGAAAGAGATTGAACATGTCTGAAAATATGCAAAAAAATTAACTTGATGGGAAGCAAGGACTCCATCTTGCTAAGCACTGAGCATTCTTGTGAGGCACATAGTCTATTCCAAATATACCTTTGCTGGATGAAGATTTATGGAAGTTCTTTCATAAAACTGACAAAGAAAATCCAGAAATCTAACAACCCACTAAATGTTCAAATATATATCCCCTATTAGATATGAGATATCTAAGAATTCACCACAAAAGGCAAAAGCAAACATAAATACTTGAACAGCAAAGTGAGACAGGATGACATAGTTCCAGTAAAAGTATAATTGTGACAAATCTGCAGAACAACAGTAGCTCTGACGATTAATGGAAGGTCCATAGTAAAACTGGACAAGCTCATTGGAAACAAGCCCAACAAAAACTCTCACAACTATCTCTTGTACAAAGCTAAATTGTTTCCAAGGTCCTTATTTGATTAGAATTTTTGCATTCACCTTCTGAGGACTTTGATATATATCATACATGTATAAAGTGCTAAAACAAATCAGTGCTTTTCAAATGTACTTTTGAGAGATGACCAAAAGTAGACAAGCAGACAACAAGACAACACCAGTGCCCAAATCATATCTCCTATACAGTTCAGACTACAGCATAAAATGCACTTGCATATTTACATTTACTCCTTTTACTGTTCTGAGTTAATAAGTCAGTCAGAAGTTAGTTGTTAGGACAAACACAGAAATAAGTGCTTACTCTTACTTCCTGAACAAGAAAGTACATAACCACACATGGCCTCAAGATAAGCAACAAGGGGACAGGAGGTGCAGCTGGGGACTAAAGTACCGATTGGTAGTTCTGTGGACCACGGACCAAAGAGTCTCCTCATGAAATATCATCAATTGAACCTGCTTTCAAGTACAAATGGTACTAGGTGTTCTGCTTCTACTTATAATACTTGAGAATAGTTAAGCAGCCTGCAGCTGTGTCATCTAAGGAAGTGATCTCATCAGAACTCATAATAAACTAAACAAGACTGGGCAGGAACGGTACTTCGATAAGAAATCTCAAAGGTGAGCCTCTTGTTGGGTAAGCCCTGCTGATAATGTAGTGAATCAAAACCTGAGCCAATGCTTTAAAACAGTTAGGATACTCTCTGCATAGAAAGTGCATTGTGTCCTGAACAAATTTCATCAAGGATACTTAGTGCTTATCTGTATGTCTGAAATCATCATTGCTTTGGGAACATAATATGTTGGGTAGGTGTCACTTGTAGCACAAATCCCTAAGTGCATTCTTTCTGTGTGGCTTTATGGTGCTTTTTATGTCAGTGGGATGTATTTCAGAAGTGGGTCAAATGATCCTGAAACAGTACAATATGATGACAGATCATACATTTATAGCATGTTTTGCATTAGGTTCTTGAAACACTTTACTAACATTAATTGCGTTTAATGAGATTCCTTTTGGCTAATGCTATGTTGCCAATGCAGGAACTAAGGTATGCAGCAGATAAGAGATTTGCCCTAGGCGACAAACTAAGTCATTGGTGACAACAAGAAAAGAATTAATAAATGCTAATTTGTGAGCCTTTGTTCTGTCCATCAGACCATTTTCCTACCTTTTCAAGTATACTTTACCTCATATCTTTCTCTGAAACAACTAGCAATTAGCTATGTTTGCAAGTATGTCATATGAGTCCTTCAGCATGATGCAGCTATCATCTTCTGTTGCACCAGATATTGAAACTTATCAGAAGATTAAACAGATCTTGAACAATATGCCTATTCTGTGCTCAGGAAACAACCTCTCTATCTCTAATGTTACAGTTTATTATTTGTTGTTTTGTTGTGTAAAGAATAGTAAGTTTATGGTAGGTGAATAGTGCATGGTCCTAGATTTTTAATGTTTGGAAGCATATATTACTGTGTTGACCAATGGCTACACTGGATATAAGTAAAATACAGTTATATGTGTTCACAATGTCATTCCCATAAAAATATCTGAAAGTGTTCTGTCTATGGCATTACATTTCAGCTTTTTCTGATTCCCAAATGTTTATGTTATAAAAGAATGATCCTATCTGAAATTATCCTGAGTGATCCTGTGAAAAAAATATGACTTTTGTCTGAATATGTGCTGATTGGTGTTATCTTCCCAACTTGAGAAATCCTTAATGCCCCTAGCCTGCCTCCGTGGATGTATTTTTCTTGCTCCCTGACACTTTGCTGTAGCTGGGAACCAGTTCGGTTTCTTCAAGGAGAGAAGAGACTGTGTAAGAAAGCTTAAGCATAGGACTTTGTACACAAACAACTTTCAACATGTGTTAGTACAAGAAATGGCAGGAATTAAATGGAGAAGTATCTTCAAAAAGCAAGCTTTGCCACCGAGGGTGTATGGCAATATGGATGGTTACAGTGGGACCTGTTTAAGAGAGATCAGAAAAGGATGGGTAAGGAGAGAAAGAAAAGCGCTTGTTTCTGGAAAGAAGGAAGAAAAAGAACATCGGCATTGCCTTGTTTGAGACTTCTCAGAACAAAGATTTAGTTTAAGGTGAAACAAACATTTTAGAAAGAAGATAATATTTGATGAAAAGATAAAATAGCTTTCACCTCCTGAGAGAACTGAGTAATAGTACCTACTGCACTTCTCTACTTCTAGACAGAATATGCACATTTTGCAGATGCATTCTGATTAATGTATAGTGCTTCAGATATCAGTGCTAGTCCTCTCGAAGGGTCTCATCAAAATGCTGTGGAAATCATAGAATCATAGAATTGTCAAGGTTGGAATGAAAGAAGGTATTCCTATTGACTTCACTGGGTTTTGAATCAGTCACCAGAACCCAGTCCTCTTTCTCTCTGAAGTCAATGAAAGTAATTTCAACAGTAATTCCAGTAATTTCAACGTAGGGAAAAAACCTGGGATCTTACGTTATAAGTAGGAAAAAGTCCCGTTTCTACTACTTACAGTCTATGTTGCAGTCACAAGCTAGTATTTTCATCTTCATAAGGTAATGCTGACCATCTTGAAGAAGTACAGTTATTGTTATTTTCCTTTATACTTAATATTAACTCACATGAGCGGGACATGGCAGAAAAATCAGATTCTGTCCTTTCCTTAGAAAGATCCTAATCTACATTTATGTCAGTAACTAATAACACATATTAGACTTGAATAACTTAGTATGATTTTTTTCACCACATGTAACAAAATAATCTTGGATTACATTATTTTCATATTTGAAACCAAATCTATGACTTTTGACATTTGGAGATTTTACTCACAGTTGAGTGGGCATGTGTGAGACACACAGCTGAACCAACACAAATGAGAACTCTGAAGAATATGCCAAATTACACCATGTTCTTGCGAAACGGAAAGCTCACAAACAGGTTCCTCTTGCCATCAACATTAGAAGCACAAAGGAGTAAAACAGTGAATTTGGGGTGCCAGTTCTGATTTTACAGAAGTAATCTTTTTTGTAAATGGGATTTATAAAGGTCAATATGATGGGTCTGATCCTGCAACTCTAACTGAAGCAAATGAAGCAAATAATTCCACTGAAAATCAAGTGAGTTATTTGCATAGAGAAAGGCACAAACACTGCATGGCAACTTCTGTGTTAAAATCTGTCTCTTGTTATCATAGCAAAAGCTTGATTCTAACAGTCAAAAAGAACTAAAAAAAAAAGCCTGGGATGCTTTAGTTAGGTATAAAACATAATCTTTTTTTTTCAAAATGAACCGATGCAGCCCATTTCTATAAATAGCCTGATGAAAAAATATCATTACATACCATATACACTGGATGAAGAATCATTCCGGATATGGGTCATTTTTGATAGATTTACATGAAGAATACTTAATAAAAAGAGGGGGGGTTAGTACACAAGAACAAAGATGTTATCTGGAGAACATTAGTCTGATGAAAGGAGTATTAAAATGCATTTAGGAAGATAAATAAGGAGAAGTAATCCGGACATTTAAATGAAGAAAAATAGAAACAGAGATGTAAATTTGAATGTGAATACTAATAATTTAAAGAACTGAGATAGACTTAAAGAATTATTTTAAGTTAATGTGTTATTCACAATAATCTAAATTGAATTCTGTTTTAATAGCAACAAGGTCACAACACTGAAGCAAAAGCATTTATTTGCACTTATTTGTTTTAGGAGGCTTGAGGGGCATAATATGATTCTTCATGATTGAAGGTGAAGGCTTTTTTGTTGCAACTAGGAATCACCCATCATAATTCTAATGAACCTATATTCTTACTGAAAATATTTGCAGTAAAAAACAAGTCCAATATTATGCTATAAGCATCATAACTTACAATACAATAAACATGAAGACTGAAAATAACTGAATTACATGTCAAAGTTTGGTTTTCTTCCTGGAAGAAAATCAAGTCTGATCATTTACTGAGAACAACAAATAGGAATTATTTTTATGACGTCAAATTCACATGTTGCAGAAATAAAATGTATGGAGCTTAACACAGAATCACCTCTAGACTAATTTTGACCATAATATTCTAATTAGAGGAAAACATGTTAATTATCTCTCACTATTCAAGAACTAAAAATCCTTACCCTATTTCAGTTGTATTTCTCTAAAAATGGAAAGCTAACGAACAGTGAGTTTCCCTAACTCCACTCGTATATAGAAGCGTGAACTAGGAGTTAGAAGATAGGAACTGAGACTGGAATGTGTCTTTCTCTCTTGCTTCCTGAGTGGCATTGTAGAGATTATGTTCGCCTTTGACACCTTGGTTTTAAACACTAATAGTTATCTGACAGCAATTTATGCATTTCTATCACACCAAAAAAGATTCTATCTTTATACATACAGTTGTTCAGATGGACCTGAACTACTGTCAAAGTAATGGTTTACCTCTGCTCTTTAAATTCACTTTCTATTCCTTTAGCACTAATTCTCTGATTGCCTATTTCTAGCTTGAAATACCGAGTAGTTGCAAAGTACAATAAGTGAAAAAGCAAAATATATCTCAAGGTTTATTGCATGTGTTATCTGCTTGATCTACCTCAATTACAAAAATGCAGAGAAAGATGGGTGCTTTTTCAAAGCAGTACAGAGGGATTAGGTGGGTACTGTAAATGGACTGCGTATAGCTAAATCCCACATAAAAACATAACTCGTGATAGCAGTATCTAATGCCATCATTTCTCTATAAATAAAGATGGCCAACTACTTATGTTAAATAACATATGTACAGAGTCATGCTTCTGACTTTGGGCAGTCACTCTGGAATATACTTCGAGGCAGACTGTACACCCAAATGTTTTTCAAACAGATTTCTATTTTGAAGCTTGAGACAAGATTTTCTACAATGAGAGAGTATGTTCAGATGGAAACATTGATATTTAAATAAAATTATAAATATGCATCAAGAAATAAAAAAAATAATAATCCAGAGGCTGCTTCTGTTGAAGTTAATGGATACCTTTTCATGTTATTCAAGAGGAATAAGATTACAGTGGCTCCCTTAGTCTGACATAAGGAACTGATAATTGATGGAAAGTTGTCAAAATTTCAGTTTTTTAACTAGCTATTTGGAAACAGTAAGTAGCTCCAAATCAAATGCAGGGAAACAGGGATCTATTTTCAAAGTGGCATAAAGGGGTCAAGCAGTGCCTTACAAATTAGGCCTTTTGGTTTTCTTAGGAAAATCCATGCACATTTTGCCAAGTGAAAAATATCCATTTGCGTGTTTTTTGTGTGAGTTTATAATGTAGCAGTAAGCTTCTCTGAAGATTCTGTGTGCCCTTCCCTGAAGATTTTGTGTGCCCTTACCCAGGGCAAGCAGAGCTTTCGTTACAATACAGGATGAGACTGAGACAAGCCATGCTGGGTCAGTCTGGGAGCTCAAAATGATAGAAGAGAGCACGTCTTGCCTATCTTCTCTGTGGGCTTCGGTTTGAAGAGAGAGAGATATTTCTGATTTGATTTAGATACAGTAGAGACTGGAACCAAACGTGCAAGTACTTTGAGGTGAGCAGGACAAAATCAAAACTTTGAGGTGAGAAGGACTTGCTAGGCACTGGAATCAACAACTTAAAGAGTTGGAACTCAGACAGGTTAAATGAAGAGACCTGGCCAAGTAAGTTTGAGGAGGGGTAAGAGAAAGGACAGGGACAGAAAGATTACAGAGCTTAGAACAGAACCTCTTTCTCTTCCATCTGTCCAATATTTGGCTAGCAGGATATCCCAAACTCTTACAGTACGGCTGTTTCTCAACCATTGTGAACTGCCAAAACCATAAAAATTTCTACACAGCATTTAGGAAAGAGCAAAATATACTATTATTATTTCACACAACCAGGTATTTTGGGTTTTGTTTTAATTATTTATCTAACCTTACGTGTAAGTAAAATTAGAACATCTAGAGATTGAGAGATCCGTCTTTGCAGCAGCACAGTGAAACCAATGGAAGTGTTGTGTTGGATTTTGAGGAGAATATTCAACAAAAAGCAATTCTATACTTAGTAAAAGATCTAAAATGGAAATCTACCAGTTACTTTTTGCTATCATTTGCAAAACAAGTTATTCCTAGTGGCTGGTAAATTTTCACCCTACAGCTTTGACCCTTTGGATTTTATGCCTCTTTCTTTTTTTATATATTCATATTGTAAAGGGCTTCATTTTAACATACATTTGCTTGCCCACTTTAACTTCTTTTCCCATGCCTGACTTTGTCAGTCATTTTTATTGCTTTAATTGGCAAGGATTCCCATAAGAATGGTCTTATGCCCCTGGTAGATGGTTGACAGGAATGTTTTGATCAAGACAGATTGTGCCTTCCAGACTCACTCCCTTAGGATTAAATCCAACTTACTTTCATAACATATTCACATTTATCATGTACACAAATAAGAACCCTACAGTCTGAATTGCTGGCCTTTCTCTATGACATTTACTTCTTGTTGTTGTCAGCTTAATTTCAACAATGCTGAAACAAAACTTCAGTATTCTCTTGCTACTTCTTTCCTCAATTATTGGTACTCTTGCCACCCTGCCTGTCAGTCTAGCCCATAACTTTAGAGGTCATTTTTCACACAGACTGCTCTCCAGGATATCATAACCAGTCTATGTGCACATCTTCTTCACTCTTTTGAACAGCTGGTTTCAAGTAGTATTTACCTATGGGTTCATAGCTAAAAATCTAAGGTAGTGTCTCAACATTTTCTATTATATTGTAATAAACATGTCTACCTTGGGTTTAACTAACCCATTCTTTCTCTAGGAAATCAACTATCTAGAATGCCAATGTTAAGATAGTTCTGTTAGTCCACTGTTTTGACCCACTTATTCCACCACAGTTGATTCTAGCACATAAAACGAAAGCTGCCTGTCTTTGCTATTGAGATGTTTCACAATTCAGTTCCTTTCTACCTGTTATCTCTTATTTTTTACTGATGTAATCCTTCATTTCTGATCAGCCAAGGATGCTCATCTCTTTGTTTCATTTATTAGACTTAAAAACAAGTAATTTTATTTACATTCGATCAGCTCCTACAAGCATTTATATTGCTCTTCGAAACCTACTTCATTCTGACAGAGATTTTTGCTCTGCAAAATGTCCTTTGCTGTCTGTTCCTTGCAGTTCAGGTGAGAATGTGAGGCTGTTAGAGGTACTTATCTCTATGATCTGGCACTTGACAATACTGGCAGCCATAGTGGATCCTGCAGCCTGGCAAAAACTCTACTGGGGTGCTGACCTCCCTTGAACATATTTTGCAATGACCTGTGCATGCTGTCTTTTTATTTTGAGAGAAATAACCTAGGCCACAAACAGCTGGACAACAGCCTAAGAAGTATATTTTGTGTAGGTCATTAACAGGTTATCAAAGAACTAAACAAGACACCTCAAGTATCACGGTAGAAAGACTAAAAGACTATAGAACATTCAAATACAATAAAGATATATAATATGAATGGAACATACAGTGTTTATAATAATAACTGTGATCTGATTGTACTTCTAAGGAGTGGAAAACCAAATAACCAGTTAGAAAAGTCTAACACAATAGGAGATAGTAACTTGTAGAAAAGTCAAGTCTGATACACTGCATACCTAAGGAAGTAAATGAATATAAAGAGAGCTGTGTCTTGTAATTATCTAGATTTGTGCTCTTAGAATCTGACTCTCCTGAATTTTGGCTGGTCAATAGTACACAACACTAAGTTTGCTATTTGTCATGCACGAGACATACAAGCTTGAATCTAGTCTACGATTTAAAGTGCTGGTGTTAATCAGGATAAAAACTGGAGTAAGTTTCTGCATGGGTCAGTTAATATTGGCTAATTGGTTAGTGGCCAAGCCTGAAAATCATGTATACAAAAATGCTATAGCATTTTTAGGATCATATGCCTATTGTGAACAATTCAGCAAAAAAATGCACAGTTACGCCAGTACTACAAG
This sequence comes from Tringa solitaria, assembly GCA_026413425.1. Classification (NCBI taxonomy): domain Eukaryota; kingdom Metazoa; phylum Chordata; class Aves; order Charadriiformes; family Scolopacidae; genus Tringa; species Tringa solitaria. The sequence goes on along the minus strand of JAOXJM010000033.1, from coordinate 49,608,627 downwards.
GCAGGACAGCAGTGGCAGAAACTACAGGCCTGCCTGGAAACTTTTTAAGAAAGCAAGCACCCAAGAAATGTGTATGGATTCACTGCCTCAGCCTCTGATTTTCATATCACACCTCCATAGTTTTATATTCTTGAAATCATTTGTGTTTATGCAAAATAAATGTAAAAGACTATCTAACTGAGAAGTGGAAATGAGCACTTGAGATACACAGCAGTGTGGAATCAGGTCTCTGACTATGTAGTTTGAAAATACATGGCACACACAGACAATAGCAGTCTAAACAATGTTACTGTCTTCCCTTTGTGATTTTCTAAAGCTGATTCACTCCAGTAGCTGCATCAGCACAAGTCAGGGTGGCACCGGTGACAAAGAGATGGGAAGAGGTGACAGTCCTCATAAAGAAAGGATGGGAACTGCTTCAGCCAATATAGCTACATATTGGCAAATCTTGGTCTGGTTACTTGCAGTATTAGATTAAAATCAGGTAGTTGATTTACTGTCACTTAGAATCATAGAATGGTTTGGGTTGGTAGGGACCTTAAAGATCATCTAGTTCCAACCCCCCTGCCATGGGCAGGGACACCTGCCAATAGACCAGGTTGCTCAAAGCCCCATCCAGCCTGGCCTTGCACACCTCCAGGGAAGGGGCATCCACAGCTTCTCTGGGCAACCTGTTTCACTGTCTCACCACCCTCACAGTAAAGAATTTCTTCCTAATATCTAAGAAATTCTCACCATTTGCCTTCTGTCCCACTATTCTGATCATCACTTATGTCCTCAAAGCAAGAGTACCTGATCCTGTGAGTCAGCTTCTGAACTGCATTCATATATACAAAATGGGTGCTGCTGACAGAAACTGCTGTTTGGAAGGAGGAAAGGAGACAGGAAAGTACAAAACAGCTAAGTCAGAAGAGGAAGAGAAGCTTTTCCTATCATTGTCAGACCCATTTTAGGAAGTTGTTGCTTTCCCCATCTTTTGTTACTACCCAAACAGTTAACACATCTGATCTTTCCTTCCTTATTTTCTAGTGATAACCATAAAAATTTGGGCTTTAGTCATTGATGAAAAATGTCACTGTAAGAAAAATCTATGAAAGTTACAACAAGATGTTAGAAAACAGATATCTTTATATTTAAAATCACATAGTAAAACACAGTAAGCAATGTAAGATAAACTGAAACAATATACCTGCAACATCTTAGCCGATTCATTCAAGAAATCCTCCACGCTCTGATTTTCAGGGTTAAATTTGTTAAGCTGTTGTACTATTATTGAAATATGTTTTCCATGGCTGACCATCTTCACCATGGAGAATCCTATAAATACAGTAAATCATTAATTTTTCATGCCTCCTTCAGTTGTAGCATAATGTATGTTGATAGGCTCATAGAGAAGATATACTGCAGTAATGTAGAAAAGAACATTTAGGTCAAGCTTTCAAAATCACAGTTACTCAGAACAGCTAACAGGAGAAATGAGAATGCAGTACAAACATCAATAAAATAGAATACATAATTACATATTTCTTATTCTGAAATGTCTCAAAAGATCCTTAGGATGATACCTGAAATGGTTTCTCTATCGGGTTATTTGATGAAATATAATTAGAGATAATACTAGAGAAAAGCATGAATTTTTGCACGTGTGCTATACAGGTCCTATTTAATACATTGCTCTTCCCACTGAGATGCAACTGAAAGCAAAATTTTAGTCTTAAATCTTATCACATGTTGCTACTAACAGCCTATTTTTCCAAAAAAAAAGAATAAAAAAAGAATAGGAACAGCAAGGAATTACAAGGAAGCAATAAGACAGTGTTGGTCAGCAAGCTGGGTAGCAATCACAACACATCAGTAGTCTAGGCCATTGCCAAGGCTTTTGAAGGCACAGCAGTTGGGTACTTTTTTATGCTTGATGCTTTGTTTGTGAAATGTCTATCTCAAATGATGTCTTACTCATATGTGTGAGAGTTTGCAGAACTGGCTACCTCAATTTTAATATTCACATGATAAAAACTATTATTATTTTTTTTTTTACATTTGCACATGTTGTGCATGAAAGACCAATGATAGCAATGATCAAGGGTGAAAGTCATTAATCTCTTTTAGCAATGGAAAAAATGAGCACAGGAGCCATTTTTCACGATGAAAATAAAAACATATTTTGAAAATTCATTCCTGTATTTTATATATTCTGATGTTAGAAAAGAATGCTTGATCAAGATGATTCATTCCCAGTGTGGTAAAGTTAATTCATTTCTTGTTTTAAAAGGGTATCATAACATTTCCAGATACAGTGTTTGTGTACCCTGTCTTTCAGCATTTTCATACTCAATAATTACCTAAACAGCACTTTTAATTACTAACTTCAAACTGCTGAGAAAAATAATTTGTCTGTGATCGTGCTCAATATAGGCATTTAGTTACCTGGTATGACCAAGACAAAATTGAAAAAAGAAGTCTTGCAAAACAGGGCTGGGTCATGACAAGGGATGGCAAATAGAAAAAGAGGTGCTACTGTGTCTCTTTGTTGCAGAAGGAATCACCATTTCTCCACTGAAGATCTGTTTCTCTGTACCTGCCAAGGTTCTTACACTCACAAGGGATTTTGGATAAGGGAGAGACAAATACTTCAGTACTCATTCTCATTCAGGCTGAATCATAATTCAGGCTCCAACAGCTCTCCCAGTGATAAATAGCTCATCTTCTGGCATAGTAGAAATGAGTTTGAGCTCTCATGCTCTGTACATGCTGATACTCACCTCTATCCTCCAAATAACAATCATTAAAACCAGAAACTGGAATATGAAAACTAACACATACAGCAATGCCTTGAGAACTCTGGAAATGCAGGGTTTCCTAACAGAAAAACCTCACTTGTGTTTGTATTTAAACAAACCGCTATTATTATCATGATTTAAAACATACATATCAGGAATAAAATGCTTTGTGTTGTGACATGCAGCCCTAGTTCCACACAGCCATTTAGGAGAATATTCTAATTGCTATGTATAGAAATTATATGTACTGTGTACAAAATGGTAGAAATTCTCTTCCATTAACAGATGTAGAATTTCAGTTAAAGGAGGTAAGAACCTAACTTAACCTTATTTTACAATGGAGCTTGGAGATATTTTGAAGGCAATTACATAGGACAAGGCTGGCCACAGCTGTGGGGACTAATTTCAATGACCTGAAACATTCCTTCTGGTTTTGCACTGGTGCCTATGTTCCTGGCCTAGAAACACTGCGATTGCATTTCCTCTGGTAAAAGCCGTCCTTCTTAAGGAGAGAGCTGAAATAACCCCTCCTGCAAAATTCAGTCAGGTCAAGTAGATACTGCTCAAGATGAAATGGGTGTTTCTCTCAGTTGTGTGCTAGAAAAAGAGCTACTGAATACAGGTTACAATTGTCCCAACGGTTACATCCTGCCATTCTCATTTACTGTGGACTTTTCTACATCGCTGACTGTTACCTGGGCACAGCAGAGAGCAGTTCTGGGCACAGGTTCTCTTTTCAGCAGAGTCCTCCCTTAAGGCAGCAAAACATCAGCTGGAAAACATTCATGTTGAGCAGCCACGGCCAGGATCTTAGGTTCATTTTTAATTTGCAAGTATTTCAATGTTTTGCGTATCCACTACAAATATTTCCTTTGACTCAGGTTGTTTGGTGGGTTTGGTTTTTTTTTGGTGGAAACATCTGGTGGAAGTTTACAATTAATTATTCCCTGTACAACACCTTCTGGAAGTAAGTTGCTTTATACTTACCAGATAGCTAAGCCAAAGGACACCAAGGCTGGCTACTTGCCCCAAAAATCACAACAGTTAACGAAAACTCAGGGAGCAAAGCCCGACAATCCTGTCTACAGTATAACATCTTCTCTGTTTATAGAGACGTGAAGTAGCTGTAAGCCTGCCGAGGGCACCAGGGTGTTCCTGCGTGCCACACTCATCAAACATTTTACCCATTTTTGTTTTCCAAGGCGCCACACACGGCTGCAGCCCCCTTGCCGCTCGCTGAGGCCGGTGAGCCCGCCGGGGTGCAGCCCCCGGGCCCCAGCGCGCGCGCGCCGCCGCCTGAGGTAACGCAGCCCCCACGGGCGGCCTCTCAGCCCGGCCGCCGCCCAGACCCGTACCTGGCTGTCCCCGCCAGCCCGGGCGGCCGCCTGCGTCCCCGCCGGAGCCCGCCGCCCCTCTCTCAGCGCGGTGGGACCCTCCAGCCGCAAAGACCCCGCTGCGCCCACTGACCCGGTCCTACCCGCCGTTGCTAAGGGACGCGGGGGCTGCTGGGACCTGTAGTTCTCCCGCCCAGCGGCCGTCGTGTTGCGGAACGGCCCGATCTGGGGCAAAGAACTACCCAGCCGGGAAAGAAAAAGATGGCGGCGATTGTTTGCCGCGGTTGTCATGCAACCCGTTCCGCCCCCTTCCCGTTTTTTGCTCTCAGGGGCGGCTAGAAGCCGATTAGCCGATTACCGGGCACTGGGGTGGGGCTGACTTGTCACAAGCAGGGGCTCACTGTCCCGAAGCAGAGACGCTCAAGTCTTGTCCGTGGAGAAGACTACCAGTCCCGGCATCCACCACAGAGCGCTTCGCCTCGCTCCCCGGCGGCTGCGGGGCACGGCATGCCGGGGCGTGTAGTCCCTCCGCCCCCTGCCCGTCTTACGCAAATGAGCAGCAGAGTGGGTGGGGCGAGTCTACGGCGGGGGGGCGGGAGGACCGTCCCCGTCCGCTTTCCGATTGGCGGCGGCAGCCAGCGGGGCGGGAGAAGGTGGGCCTGCCCCTGCGCATGCGCCTGGTGGCGCGGAGCAAAGCGCGGGGGGGGACGCCGCTGCCGGCCGCGCGATGTTTTGGGGTCTGTCAGCGCGGCGCGGCGCCCGGTTCCTGCGCTGAGGGCAGCGCGCGCTCCGCAGCGGCCGGCGGCCCCTGCCCTCAGGAGGCGGCGGCAGAGGAGGAAAAGCGGCGGCGACGACCCGGCGGAGCCTCTCGGCTTGCCCCGGTCCCCCGAGCGGCGCGGGCGGGCGGGCAGGCAGCCGGCAGCCCCCCTGGCAGCGGCAGGCAGCGGTGGGGAGGCGGCGGCGGTGGTGGTGATGATGAACAGGTTCCGAAAGTGGCTCTACAAACCCAAGGTAAGTTGTGAGGAGCCGCCGGCGCCGGGCGGCCGCCGCTGCCCCCGGGAAAGGGGGGGGCACCGCGTCTCGTCTCGTCTCGCCTCGCCTCCCCACCCGCCGGGGTCACCCTTACCCCGCCGCCGGGAAGTTGAGGGGCGAGCGGAGGGGACGCGGAGGGAGGTGGGAGCGCGACCGCGGCGGTGTGGGTCGTTTGGTGCCGGTGCCTCAGGCGGGAGCTGCCGCCGCGGAGGTGGCGGTGAGATCGGCGCGGAGCCGGTGGCCCGGGGGTGGGGGGGGTGTAGGGGTGTCGGTTGGCTCGTTGTCGGAGGAGTCCCGCTGGACGCCGTTCGGCGGGGGCGAGGCGGGAGGAGCCGGGGGCGCGCGCGGCGGCGGAG
>JAOXJM010000033.1:49565967-49603025 GCA_026413425.1 Tringa solitaria | reverse complement strand
GGCGCGCGCGGCGGCGGAGCGGGCGGGCGGCTCGGAGCGCGGAGCGGGCGGCCCGCGGCGGCGGGGGGGGAGATGACAAAGCAGAGCCTGTGCCCGGGTGCTGGTTGGACCCTGGCCTCGGGGAGGGACGCAGGGGGCTCGGGGGTCTCCCCACCTCCGGGGGGACACGCCGGTACCGGGGAGCCCGCGGGGAGGTGAGGGGGGGTGGGGAGCGGCCGGCGGCGCGGAGGCGGTTCTGCCGGCACCTGGATAGCCCCGTGTCGGCGGAGCTGCCGGCGGCTGTGTGCCGCGGTTCAGTCGGTCCTGTTCTGCTGTCGGCGTGCACCTGAGAACTTTTAAAGTATTTTTAAAAAAAAAAAAAAGGAAATAAATGTAGTTGAATGGCGCCCTGTAGGTGTGTGCGTTTTCTGCCCTTTTTCTTCTCGCTTTGGAATTCTTGGAAGGAATCCAAGAATCATCGCTTGCAATGAAATTATCGTCTTTTGGCACGAGTTAAGTAACGACTGTCTGGAGAGTGATCTTGTCTCACGGGTGATGTTCAGATCGTATATGAAGGGCATTACTGATTGTCAGCCTCTACAGCATCGGGTTTTGTCCAGGCGCTACAGCCCTCAGTGTAGTTACTTCATGAACGACTGCTTTTAATTTTTGCCCCTGTTTGTCACTACCACTCCTTTTTTTTTTTTCTTTTTTTCCTTATGTTTTAATTCCGGTAATAGTATTAAGCCTCCTTTTTTCTAAGTCTTCCATGCACACAGTTCTCTTGAATTCCAGCCACTATGCTAGGGCTTAAAAAAGAAAAAAGAAGGCGAAGCAAATAATGCAAAACAAAAGTTCGGATTGTGCCGGCTCTATGGATTTTGTGTATAGTCATAACCCGGGTGAAGAACATGTACTTGTCTGATATTGCTGCTGATAAATGAAACAAAAATAATTTAGAGATTAAGTAATTGAAAATACAGTAAAAAATTACAGGGAGCTTTCAATAAACTTTGTTATTTGTTTATGTTTTATGCCAAGGAGCAACAGTTAATGAATAACAGGAAATATTTGTAATCTTAAATGCAGAAGAAATAATTGTAAATATAGTTTTTGTCACTTTGAAAACAAATTAGTTTTTATTTTTACACTAATTTTCTTTCTAATGGAGACTTCATCTTTTTACGATAAAGCTTACCTTATTAATATACCTGGTTCCTATGGTGTATGTTCAGCATCTGAAGTCCGTATCAAACGGTGTATGCTTATATTTTTGTGGGACTCTTCAGTGGGTAAAGGAACTTTCCAAGCCTGTTGCTTGACACTGGGCCTCATAAATCAGTAACATCTATTGCTATTAATTTAAGAACTCCTTTTGCTGTATATTTATCCTTTCTTTGTGAATAGTTTTTGTTAGTCTCAGTAGCTTACTACATCATTTTTGTACTGTTATTCAGAATGGGCTACTGGTGAGTTATATTCCTTTAGAAATGAGCATTTTTGTCTCACGTGCTATTGAATTGGTATTGATAATGCATTGAATACACAGAAGTTTGAATAGTGTTTTTTGGTGGAAATTAAGATGGAGAAGTTGACATTTAGGGACTGTAACTTTCCTTGTTATACTACTTGCTTTTCTGTTGAATCAAGGAATCCTTAGGATTCCCTCCTGAAAGGTTCGTGGGTTCCACAGTCTGTTTTGAAATTATTTTGACTATTATGTATTGTGAAGATTGCTTTTTGAATGTTTATTCTGGTGGGGGCTATTGCGTAGTTATAATGCTCTGTTAGGTACTACAGATGTCAGGTATGTGTTATCAGTTAGATTTTGCTACTTAGTACCAATGCTGGGGAGTGTGTCTTCTGAAGTATTCCAGATCCTTCCATCATATAATAGGACTTCTGCATGGCAGCAGATTTTGATGCTACTGGCATTGGTCCTACAGCTTTGATTGCCATTCAGAGATACTTCTGAAGTTGGGGGGGGAGCGGGGGGAAGGTGAGGAATGACACCAGAGTGCAGCAAACTTACAGTACAGCCCGTTCAGAAACCTGAATATATGTTTTAGCCCGATCCTTGGGGAACCATTTCATGATTCTTCCAAAAAAACCCCAACCCCCAAATATGTAAATTAATTCAGCTTAATCTCTGTAAATGGGGGAGATGAGGAAATGGAATAGAACAGATATTGCTTAACAAGATGGACTTAGAAAGCTATCAGGATAATTGTCAAGTTCCTGTAAGATGCAGGGACCTGCATCTAGACAGAGATATTTACTTGGTAACTGCTGCCTCCCTGTCTGAATGTACCAAGGACTGGAGAGGGAAAATGTGGGTGTAGGAAGTGGATGGTCTTGACTAATGTTGTGAGCGTGTCATGAGAACAGCAAGACTTTGCTAGATCCTTGTGCAGTCAGTGCTCTTCCTGTCCAGCACTATTCTTCAGGTATGCTGATATACCAGATTTTAATAACCCAGATCAAATGCCGATGGTAGAGGTAACCAGAGAATGAAATAAATAGTGGTGATGTGATCCGCTTAGTTGGTAGGAGGCAGACTTTTAACTGATGTAACAGAGACAGAGCAGAGATAGGATTTGTTTCCAGTCTCCTGTGCACATTGGTTGTTACTGTTATTTAATTTCTTATATGTTTTCTGTATGATGTGTTTTCCTTTTGGGCACTGCAGATTCAATGCATTAAGTTTTGGAGGGGGGTTGGTGTTTGCTTTTGAACCAGGAGAAAATGAAGGAAGTGATTTGAAGCAATAATGTTCTTGAATTGCAGCACACTGATGGAACAATAGTATCTGTGTTTGACCTCCTCAGGACACTGCAGGCTTCCAGGCACTGCCACCTTTCTGAGACAATGGATGATTCCTTCAAAGTCAAAATATTTGGCTGTGTGCACAGATATAATAGAAATATTTCCTGTCACTTCAGGGAACTTCTTATCTTGTACCTTCTGCTGCTGGAGCATTCCACAGGTGTCAGGTCAGAACCTGCTCCCAGGCAGATCTCTGCATCCAGCAAAAACATGGAACTGGACTGCTTTTGCAGAGTTTTGAAATGTTTTTAATATCCAAAGTGTTCAGAATAATTTCTGTGAATGTTGCTGCTTAAATCTAAAAAATAGCTTAAAAAAAGCACAGGTAACTAGCTCAAGAGGGTAGCTTTTTTGAACTGTGCTCAATTTTATTGATATTTTGAAAGAACTGTTTAGTGTTTGTCTCTAACCACAACTTCAAGACATTTTTAATCTGTTTAGCATAACAGCCTGAAACATCTTCTGTGTTTCTTTATTTTTTATATTTTTAAAAAATATTGCTTCTTTTGTGTTGACATCTATGAATCTGAATTAATTTTTAGCTGGGGAAGAAAAGCCAAGGAATATATTTTTTCAGGGGACCTTACCCTCTTTTTCTGATACTTATTTCAGTTGTGCATTCCCTAACCTTATTTTTTGCTCCTAGTTTTTTTACGTAGAAAAGAATGCAAACTTCTTGTGGTAAATGTTGAAGAATCTCTTGAGTTCCTAAAATGCACGCAAAATTCATATTCATTGGTAGTAAAGATAGTACTTTGTGAATGCTTTGTCTCAGTTCAGTGATGCTCACAAGGCTTGCGTTAGCCCGCAGGTTTTGTATGATTATTTTTTCTTTTTAACCCCCCTCTCCTCCAAGATTGAGCAAGGTACAGCTGTGCCTTTAGTGTCTGTTTTAAAGAAAAGGCTGTGTAACTCCCATGGAGGTGTGAAGATAGGGTTACGGAAATGACCTCAACTTGTAGCTAGGAATGAGCACTCACTGACAAGTAGGTGCTCAGCAGACCTCCTTCACATGCTTCAGGGATTATGTATCTTCTCACCTAGAGTGCTTGGAGATGCTGAGAATTGTAATTGCCATCTTCCTGGGTTTTTGTTTCAAAGTACTTTTCATTGGTTTCTTTTTTAAATCTGATCATTGCTTTCTGCAGCTGATTAGCAGATAAATCTTCAAAATGAGAGGGTCTTGCTTCCTGTTAATGTGTTTCTGCAAGGGTCCTCTCTGACCAGAAATAACCTTAAGGGATAGGTGGAATGGCTGGTACAAGAAGGCTTGCTTCTCTCTTTGTGCATAGTGCAGTTCCCTAACTTTTTAAGGGTGTTCTTACTAAGCTACCTTTTAAGAAAGAAGCCATAGCTAGTAATAATAATTGCTAATAATAGTTGTTCAAGGACTTTGAACAAAAGATAGGTATGCTAATTTAAGAAAAGCTTTAAAACAAGAGATAGTAAGTGGGATATCTTGGAAGAAATTCCCATACAAGCAAGGCGGGGGGGGAGAGAGGGAACTCCTTGAGGATCAAGAGGAATCCCCTAAAGTATAAAAGTGAGAGCCAATGGCAAAAAAAATAATCAAATGACCTCTAGGAGTTTCTGCATTACTTAGCACAAGAAGTATTTTAAAAAAAATCGTAGGTGAGAGTTGAATATGAAAAGCTGCACATAAGGTAATATTTCTTAGCAGTGCTGTCAGCGTTGCTTAGCGGCAGAACTGACTCAAAGAGGTAAAAGATGGGAAATACAGTAGGAAATAATCAATACTATTTTTTTTTTTAAAGGAAGAGAAGAAACATGTTTGTAGGAATTTTAATAGGAGAAAATTGTAGGTAGAAAAATAGGAAGGGGTCTTTAAAGACTAATAGGAATTTGAAGTTTAGAAGAATGCAAGATAGTAAAAAAAAAAAACACAGTTAACTATTTTTAGCATACTGTAAAGAGTGTTTTTAAAGGTAGGTCAGTAGAATGAGATGCAGGAAAAGGGAGAATTATTTTAAACAGTGTTTTGATGGATGGATATAGTCAGAAATCAAAAGGGATGAAGCTGCTGCAGTAGCCAAGCAACTATTGAGACTAGTTTTGGGGAAGTGAATGAGAAAGGAAGGATGATTTTACAGAGTGATAGGTAGAAGGCAGTTAGTGTCTTATTTTAGCTATGACTTCCAAATCTTAAAAGTGAAGGATTTGCTCTTCACAGAAGAGAACTAGAGTGAGTTCAGTCTTGGGGAAAAATGTCTTAGAGGAAACTACTTGAATGAAGAGTGAAAGAAGAGATAGATGCTATTTGTAGCACGAAGCTGCTTTTTGTTGGTGCCATACAGTAGTCAAAGCCTTTGGGCACAGCAGTTTGTGAACAAAGCTTGATATTTAATGCAATATTTGTATTAACATTAAATGACTTTCAAATGCAGAAGAACGAGGCGGTTTTCTTACTTATTGATAACAAACCTGAGGAAGGCAATTTATCAGTATATGTTACTCAGTTTTAGAGTTTTACATACTGAATTGCTTCATTTTAGAAGCACCATCTAGTGGTTTGAACACAAGGATGAAAACTAATAATTCTTAGCTGTTTTATTCTTGCTTCGCAGCTGATTAAAGATAATTACCTGCAGCCGTATTATTTCTTAGCCTTCATTTTTACCCGTATCTAAAAAAGGGAAGCAGGTAACTGTTGCAGTTGTCTGTTAAGAGAATTGCTTGGCTGTTCTTAATTACTGTGATATGAGCAAAATGCATACACCTTGCAAAATTATTTTTGATGTGGATTACTTAGAGCAGAGTCATAGTATATCAGATCAAAGGTCCATCTACCCTGGTGTGATGTCTGGTGGTTATCTCTTTCTCCATGTCCTGTCACAGATGCCTGGGGAAAAAAAGATGAGATTAATAGAAACTGATATTTCCCCTGGGCTTTCTTTTAAACTTATGGCAGTCTGCAGCATAGGAGTTTGCTGAGCTGCAGATTGTACCCTTATAATTCGATAGCTTGTGAACATTTTTCCTTAAAATGTCTCATAATTTTTCAGTTCACTTCTGATCTTCATAATGACTACTGGCTTCTCAGTGCTTAAAAATGGGTTTCATTCCGGTGAGGTAAGCATTTTCTTCATAAACTTCTTCAAGCAGTCATTGGTGTGACCGAAGGTGTCCCTTGTCCTGCAGACTGTCTTCTGCTCTTTCTCTTGGAACCTTCATTAGGATGTTTAGATTCTGTTCCTCCCCTGCCCCAGTGGTACTTACCAAAATAGGTAATACCTCTTCACAACCACCCAACACAGCCTATATGTACACTTAAAAGAATGTAATACCTTTCACCTGTACTTTAAAGATTACAATGCATTATTCCTAGACAAATGACAAAACAAAAACAAAAAAAAAAACCTGTCAAAAATACCTTCTGCAGTGGATCATGGAAGAATGTTTTCTTACTGAACTAACTGAAAAATAAACAGTGGAAATGCTTTTGACGTGCTTCATTTAACCACTTTAATAGTTATCATCTACTTTCATAGCAGTTGTATTAGCAACATTAATTTAAATTCATTCACTAAAACTATTTTAAAATAATGGTGTTAAAAATAAATTAATTGAAGGCTGGGTATGTTTGGCTCATGTTTGAAGACTGACCAGTCATGTGCATGTGAAAGAGTGTTTCTTGAGCTTAGTCATTTTACTGGAGGATGCTGCTAAATTGGCGTCTGTCTTACCTGTTCTCAGCTGAGTGTTGTCATCTTGATAATACAGAATATTCCAACTCTTCATTGTATCTAAAATTACAAGCTGAGGGCTATTGGTATAATGACCGTATGCCCCCTGCTTGTGTTCAGGAAGTGAACTGCTGCATTCCTTGCTGGCTGAAGCTGTTGAGTTCTGTAAACTCAAGCTTATCCCTAAGTCAGCTACAGCGAAGCACTTAACCTGTGTCTGATGGATAGCTCAGTGTAATACAATGCGGTTTTCCTTCGAGGCAGTGACAGCTGCCTGTGGTTTGAAAACAGGTGAGTGACAAAAGCTGTAATGCATTTTACAGAGGTCTAGATTTAGGATATAGAAAAGTGTGAGTTTTTTTGTGAGAATGTTTGGACTACTTAAAGATACACCTTTCATGTCTCGGTATACCTTGCTACTATAACTGAAAGGTCTTGCTCTTATTTATTTGATGATGTGGGTCATGCTTATTACAAGCTGTCAGTGTATTTCTGTTCTACCCTGCAGGCAGTAGGATTTTTCCTTCTTGACTCCCCAGTAGTCAGTGACTTTTTTGCATTAATACCTTGGGCCACTAGCCTGGCAATTCTTCTTGATCTTTGAGCCCATTGATGGTGGCTCTTACTCCCATTCCTCTACATTCACCACCTTCTCCTCCCTGTAGTATTAATGCTTTTGATCCTGTTTAGGAATAAGATGCCCTGAAGAGCTCATGGACAGGGACTGAGTTATGAAAGGAAATAGGATGCTGCAGTGAGACTATGGAAGTTCATAACAATCTACACCAAGGATGGCTGACCTCTGAGAGCATCCTGTAGGGACTGCCTCTACTTTGTTGTCTTTGTAGGCCATAAGCTCATTTTTAATTTTTTCTTCTAGGGCCTTTATCCATTCTTGATAGCCATTCAGAGTGAATGACGTAAGGGTGAGAATCATCTCAGTTCCATGTACGCCACATTGGGTGAATGAGTGAATGAAAGGAAAGCAAATGGGGAAAAGGACACTGGAGGGGTGACAGGTGAAGAAGATTGGGTAGAAGAAAATGCTAGCATAAAAATGTAAGAAAAATAGTTTGAGGGAGAAAAAAAAAAAGGAGGATTGCTTTCCCCTTTCAAAATGCCTGCTCTTTATTTTCAAATGGGACACAGGTTAATTTAAATTGTGGTGATGTTTATGTTGGAATGTATTAATTCCTGCCATGGACTGGCACTTTGATCTCTGAGAATTATAGGTGGTTGAAGCTAAACTAACCGGATGCTCAGGGTGTTCTGCATTTCTGCCTTGCATTCTTCTAATTCTCACCTTCCTTTGTAAACCTCTTAACATAGGAAATGTTTCCTGACCTTCCGAAAGTTCATCAGATGTTCAAAAACCCAGTTTATGGAGCTTATTGTTTCCTCCCATTAAGGGAGCTGAGCAGGAAAGGGGTCTTGCATGTTTGGCTTTTGGATGTTTGTCATCCAGGAATCTCTTTTAGGAATGGTATGGGCTCTCATATTGTTACCCCTCTCTCTAATTCTCTTTCTGTAAGCACCAATCTCCTGGCAGAAATTTTGCCTTGCTGTCTTGGTCCAGTTGCTGGAGTTTTTGTGCTTTTGCCATACAAATGAGAACATATCATCATGCTTGCTATAAAACCCTCCAAGTTCTGTTAAAGCACTGTCTAGTTTTACTTGAAGATTCATATATAGAGAGTGCCTGCAGTGCTGTACTTTTTATTTAATGTTTTTTAAAAGTATTTTTTATAAAGCTGGACTAGTATAGCTGATCTAGTCGACAGCCTTACAATATCTTGGCACAATTGAAATGATGTCATTTTTATGGTGTAAGATGAATGGAAGCCTTTGTAGAATAAGGAAGAGTTAATATGAGGTTAAGGAGCAGGAAAAAATGTGAAGGGCTGCCAAACAAATCTCATCTTGAACCTGTGATTTACTTTGCTTTGTACTTTAAGGAATCTTGGAGGTTCTCACTGAGGTGTAAGAAATTAAATGGATGTGGTAACTAGGTTTCTCTGTGTCCCTTGGTGATGACTGGTGCATGTTCATTCTGGAGCATGGCACTTGTGTGGTTACATGAGTGTAGATCCTGTAAGGATGTGTGGTGCTATAGGTGAAATGTATTGCATTCTTGTAATGTACATGTAGGCTGTGTTGGGTGATTGTAAAGAGGTATTAGAAAGTTTCCATTGATTCTTCTGTAAGTTTCTTTCTGTTTAGTATGTATGCTTCTGGAGGTGAGTTTAGCCGGATCTGGAGGTCTGGTTTGGAAGACTATAGATTGCATTGGATTCTTCAAAGGAATGAACTTCCTGTGCTCCTCATAGCTATTTTACTTTTTTTTGCATAAAATTGAGCATAAGAATGTTATGTCATGATCAGCAGCAAATAATTGGAAGAGGGCATGTTGTTTGATGTGCCTTAAGTTAAAAAGTGCATATTGTTACTGACAGGTCTTCACTGGTGCAATTGTTAATTTGGCTAATATTTTTTTTTAATATTGAAGTGATTCCCCAAGCATTTTCTTCTGAACTGATGTGTTTGTATAGGAAAATCTGTTTTCAGATATCGGGGGGGTGTTTTGGAGGTATTTTATGGAAGGAATTTGTTTGTAGTTTAACTGTATTTTGATAATTTTTTCATAATTGTTTTGTCTAAGCAGTTGATTGAGTATATTTGAGGAAGGTAAATTATATCCAGAGCAAATGTTCTGTATTTCAGAAAGATTTTTTTTTTTTTGTGGAGTTCTGTTTGTGTTATTTTTATTGCTGTGGTTTTTTTTTTCCTTAGGCTATATTGTACTTCTGTGTCAAAAAGTTTTGTTCACTGTTCGGTGTGGCTTCTGTTTTCCTAAAAAAAATATTACTTCCCCCTAGAATGTTTTGTGTGTACGTGTGACTTGGAACAAATTTTTTTGCCCGCTTGATTTCAGTCAGGATACTTGCTGAAGACTATAGCCGATAGTAGTGGTGACAGTAGGAAGACAGGTACTGCAGCAGAAAGGCAATAGGCTTTTTTCTGCACTTCTGTCACTAAAAGGCAAGGAAGCAAGCCTTGTTATTGGCATTTGTCTTTATTTCAGAGCATATATTCCCTTGACACTTTATTTTTTTTTTTACTTATTCTTAAATATATATTTCCTCAATTGACCACTGTATTTCCTTTGTCAATTAGTTTCTTTAAGAAAGCCTTAGCCTTAGGTTGTATCTATTTTTCAGTTGACTACTAATTTTTCTATTGAACCTTGGGAGTTTGTATTTGGTGCTTTTATAGTAGACTGTGCTGTGTGCAGTTGATAACAAGAAACCAGTAAGTTAATGTTAAAATAACTCATACCTCTGGATTTTAAAGTATTTTTAGATACAGAACTATGTAACTTTTTAAAAGAAGAACGTATCTCTAAAAAGCCATGACATGCTTTTTGGTATAAAAAAGTTAAGAGTTTCTTATTCCACATCAGAAATGTTCTGTTAATTTCTTGATGTAATATATACATATCAATCTATAGGTACACATAGATATACTGTTCTGATGTTAACAAAGGAATGTAGGTGAAATGAAGGTGTCTAGTTGCTTTTCTTTCCTACATGAAGCAAAAGTAGTCCAATATTTAAATTAGTTTAGAAAAAAATGTGTATCTGATAAATATTAATTCATGCTCTTTGAAAAAAAAGATAAACCATGCAAGTGTGTCATAAATAATACTTCATGAGTACTTCTGCAGAGTTAATAGGTGACAACCTTTCTCCTGGAAACATTAGTTTTAATGTAAGGAAGGTAAGCACAATTTTTGCTTAAGCCTGGAGTCATTTGTTATCAGTCAGGTCAAGCAATGAAACGCTGCGAGGTTGGTTCCAGCTCTTTTCATAATTGTTTCTCTCTCTGTCTATATATATCTGTGTGTGCGTAGTCTAAAACTTGTGTATCATCTGTGTACCTTTCAAATACAAGTACTCATTCTTCCTAGCTTTCAAGTGGGTGTCTGAGGCAGGAAAGTGAGATTAGGTTATTCAGTGCCAAGGTGAGGTTATTCAATTGCCAAACTGACCAGAAAAGCTTAATTTGGGGGTTTCTTAGACATTTTATTCCTCGTTCCCCATTTCTCCCTGTCCACTAATTCATATGAGATTATTTTTCCTTTTAGGTTAAACTGCAATAACATTTTACAGCTGAAGCAGCAGACCAGATTGTATGTACTTTGCTATTCAAGGATTGGAGTGCAACTTACGGTTGCCATATGTTAAGATTCACTGTCCAACTTTTGCTTACAAATGAGAGCATATGGGAGATAGGTAATGGTGATTTTCAACTGTTAATTAGTCATGTTTAAACCCAATGCCTCACTAACCATGCCTCCAGTCAGTTCTGTCTGTCTTTCTCATCTCCCCCTTGTGGTAAAATCACTGCTGTATGTTGACATGCAAAACTTCTGAGGGGGGAAAAGGTTTCCTTCTACTGAAATGCTTCTGTAACTTGGAGGTGGGGTGTGTTTTCCAAGACACTAGCTCTCCATGAGTCTGAAGTGCAAAGTACAGAAAATCCATTTCATTGAGGTGGGATATTTTGCTTACAGTTGTTACATTTTGTTTGGCTTGTGTAAAATAAAGTTGATGATGTGCTAAATGCCACATAATAAATTAGGGATTAGGAATGTCTCTTAAATGCTGGCATCTGTGATGTATGTAGGTTTTGCAGTGTTGGATAGAAGTTTTATCAGTAATGATTAAATTTAACCTTTGAACCTGTTCTCTATAAACTCTTCTGAGAGAAAACAAGTCTGTTTTATAGTTATTCCATATAACAAGCCTGGCTGCTTAGCTCTGTTGCTATGTACTGTTTATGACTCCCTTCTACTGCATATTAGGCAAATTTCCTATTATAATGACCTCAGTCTTCTGCAAAGTACTGTAAGATATATAAAATTCACAATATATGACTCCTGTCAAGAATCTTTGTGTGCTGCCCTTCTGAATTTCAAGTCAACCAAGATAATACAGAAAATGCAGAAATGTTAGTGCACTACTGGTGCTCCTGTCTTGACTCCCTGCTGTTAGTATTGGAAGATGTGTGTCTGTGCTTTGTAGTGGATCAGCTTTCTAACACAGGTGGAAATTTACTTGCTTTTTTATATAATTTTGTGGAGTTGTCAGCTTAACTGGGGAGAGGGGCAGCACAAACTTCTTTTTGGGTGGCTGCATCGTCTTTCTATTAGCTTGTACCAGCTATGGAGTTGCATCTTCAGTGCTTGTGGTCTATGTTGTATTCATAATGTAAATAATGGTAAAATGAAACCCTAATCCAAATTGCACCTATTCTGTTGCTTATTCTTTTTATGAAAGATGTTGATCCCTGTAATGCAGTGAGCAGTCTGAAACCCAGGTGAAGTCACGCGGGACTAGGAGTTGGACTTCTGGTTCAATTCTTTACTGTAGAACAGGCTCACCCAAAGTTTTTTTTAGGTGATATTAAGGTGCAGACCATGTATAAAATGTTAATGCAAGTAATCTTGCAGTGACAAAGGCACAGATAGCATTTGCTGGAAGCAAAATGCTGCAGAAGTGGTGAGGCAAGACAGTGAGCTATGAAAGGGCAGGGTTTTCACGTTCTTGAACTACTTGGTGATTTGAGCTAGCTGTTCTTTACAAAAAGAATTATGAAGGTACTAAAGTATTTAGTTAATGCTTGATTGTGTGGTTGGTATATGTGTTCTATTTCAAGTTCATTATATGAATTGACAGACCTAGAACTTGCTAATTTGGGGCTGGAAGCCAGGAAAGCGAAAGATCAGCTAATTACACTATTTCAACATGGAAAAAAAATCCACCCTAATTTCAAAGCTTCTAAAAGCCTTTTCTCTATTTAATTTTCATCAGCTGGCTTGGAATTAATATATTTAAATGGCAGTATTGTCAGATAAGGTTACATTTTTCACTGTGTGCTTACTAGAATGAGATTGGAGAAAAAAAAAAACTGTAATAAAAGGGAGAAGTACAAATTCTTGTTCAATTTAATTTTAGCTGAGAAGGTTTTTTTTATATCTGCGCTTCGCTTTCTTGCAAGCTAGCAGATAAAACTTCTGCAGTTCTAAATACAAAATATTGGGCTACATGAGTAGAGGTACTCTTATTTTGTGGATTCCCTGCCTGCACATTCCCCCCCCCCCCCCCAAGAGTAAAGCATTATCTGCACAAGCTACTGCATTTTGCATTGGGAGTGCTTTATAGTGGTGTTAAGTGGTCCCAAAAAGAGCTAAAAGGAGAAGCTACTCTTAAAGCAGCAGCACCTTTTTCTAGGTTGGTTATTTGCTTAAACAATTCAGAAGCAATATGGTTGATGATATTACAGTATGTGTTTCCTTATCTATGTGCCTCCTTTCCCCAGCCATCGTCTATTAGATCATTGTGCAGCAATTGGGTATTTCATATCTCAGGCTCAGGAAAGAGGAAATGTTAGGGAGAAGTAATGCCTTCTTAGATGTTGTTCCTGCTTAGAACACTGCCTGTCTGCTGGGGGAAAAGAAACTTTTTTATTTATATCACCTTTTTATCTGGATAAAAAAGGTGTTACGGGAAGTCAAACCTTAACCTGCCTTCAAATTTTTTTTCCAAATTCTAATTACTTCTGAAAAATCAGTAAGTGGTTTGCTGAGGAATGTGGGGATTGACTAGAAACTGCCTATAAGCAGTGTTGGAGCACCCTCTGCAGCTTCATAATAATATTTAAATGAGCTTTGTACATTCCTGTTGATAGGTTAGTAGTATGAATATCCAGAAAGGAAAATTAAGTATCCAGGTGCTTGATACTGCTCTAAAGGCCCGTGAAAGTACAGTGGTACATCCTTAGGGAAAATAATAAGTATGTTGTAGACCTTTTGTGTCTATTAATTGTACCTCTCTTTAAAGAAAACTCTCAGCAGCTGGAGTAGGTTCACTGCAGTTCAGGCTGAAAAATAAGGAATAGTATGTCCAATGGGAGTTGTGTGAGAATTGGTTCTGTATGATAGAAAAATTATAATGCTACTTAGTAAACTGGGCAGAAAAGCTTAAGAAGTATTCCCCTGTTGAACGGCCAGTTTACTGCCTTGTGATCACAAGTTTATAAGATTTGGTAACCCACGAGTCATTTGAGAGCTCCACATTCAGCAACAGAATAATCACTGGTGTCATACTGGGACATCAGGTCAGGTTGGGAAAGTGTGTGGCCAGGTGTATTTCCAGTGCTATAGGCTTTTGGCAAACATCTGGGTTTCTTCTAATCTGCTGTTGAACAGCCTGACCTTAATTTATGAGCTACGCTAGGTTGCAAAATAGCGTGTTGTAAGGCATTCAGGACTGCACAACTGCACATTCAGGACAACAACAACTTGTGACTTGTTTTCACAGGTGAATGCTGTTCCTAAAATACAACAGTAATTTTAGTTTTTTTCTATAATTTCTTATTAAGTCAATGACACTATATATATATACCAGGATCATGCCAAGCCGCCTTTGTCTGTCTTCAATATATTTAAATGATTTGTTCAGAATATTGTAATGATAATAATGGCAACTAGTGAAGTACACGAGAATTTTCTCTGCTGTGTTTCTGTAGAATTTCCTAGCTTTGGGTGATGCTATTGTTTCATAGTTTTCAGTACATCACAGATTTGTAGCTGTGCAAAAAACAATATCACAGAATTGTAGAAAGGATGATGTTGGAAGGAACCTTTGGAGACTGTCTAGTTAATCCTGGTTTCTCAAAACCTGACTAGACATGGTCCTGAACTCCTCAAAGGATGGATACTCCACAACCTCTATGGGCAGCCTGTGCAAGTGCTCAGTGACCCTTACAGTGAAGAAGTGTTTCCTGATGTTCAGATGGAATTTCCTGTATTTTGGTTTTACCTACTACCTCTTTGGAACTCACTGGATATCACTAAGACAAGTCTGTCCCATTCTTCTTCCCGCCCTCCTATCAGGTATTTGTACACGTTGATAGCATCTACTCTGAGCCTTCTCTAGGCTGACCAGTCCCAGGTCTTGCTGTCCTAATATGACAAATGTTCTGAGGACTGAATCTTCTTTGTGGCCCTTCACTGCACTCTTTCCAGTGGGTTCATGCTTGTCTTTTACTAGGGAGTCTAGAACTAACTTTTTCTGTGGTGGAATGGTTGTGTTTGTATTTTTTTGTTTGGTGTGCTCTTGGGTTTTTCCACCTCCCTGCCCTAAATGAGCTCCCTTTAATTTTTTTTTTTTAATACTTTCATAGGCTGTATTTTTTGAAACATCCTATTCTTGTTTCTTTTCTGCTCCCTCTCTAGTTTGAGATGTAAATCTTCTGTAAAATTTGATAGTCAGGGCTTCAACTAAGACAGCAAAAGTGCAGTATGGACTAGAATGTGTTTCTGTGGAAGTTTGTGTGATCTTGTTCTTATTGGTGTTATGACATTGACTTAAATTTGTTTGATGTTATATTGTAATTAGCTGATCCTTCTTTGCATTCCTCATTCATTAGAACCTGTTCTTCATAAGTACTTTCCATTTCACACTTTTGTAGACTACCATCCTATTGTTTTTTTGGATGCTGTTGTTAAGATGCACATCACTTGATGTGATGATACGGTTGACCCAATCTTACAGCATGCTGTGACCATTTCTCACCCTCTGCCTTGGTCCCACTGCTTCCCCAGCTTTGACTTTGGCATTTGTTGGAGCCCTTGCTGAGCTGTCTGAGATGAGAAGAAAACAGTGTGGGGATGTGTAAGGAGACCTGAACTGACCTCTTTTCCACACTCCTTCCTGCACCTTGGAACGCTTTTTCCTTTTTTTCTTTTCCCTCCTTCCAGATTTCTGATTTAAATCAGTTTGACAGTGAAAGTCCAGATGAGCTGCAGTCTCGAGCAAGAACTGAACAGTAGCCAGTCAGGTATGTAGGAGTGGGGGAGGAGGAGGATTCAGAGAAATGGGATTACTCTTTTGGCAACAGCAGGTCATTAAAGTTCATCAGTGAAATTCAGTCAGTTTATTCAAATGTAAATTCTTTTCCTGCTTTGCAAGGCATTTTTCATCCCTTAATGCAATTCACGTGTAAGTGGACTTAATTTTTAAAAGTTGTTCAGAGCAAGGCCCATGGCAGTAGTTGAAGCATGCTGAGATTTTTAAGGCCAAATAATGTATACTTTAAAGTTACACAAGAAGTTAAATAGTCTTTATCTCATGGCGACTTTATCTAGATTGTGTTCCTTTAGTTTGTTGATAAGAATGTCACAATGGGTCAGTGTGAAAAGTTTTAGTGAGGTAAAGAGGAGGTTCTTCTGTCTTCACTAGATCAGTCCTGTGGTAGAACAGAGTTGAACAGACTTCTGTCCTTAATACACTACAGACATTATTTTCTTCCATTATTGTCCTTTCCAAGCTTACAAATTTATGCTTTTTATGTCTCCCCCCATATTTTTCTATGCTATTTTGAATCAACTTGGTTCCTCATGTCAGTAAAACAGTTTTTTTGGCTTTTGTTCTTGGTCCTCCTAGAGTTTTCTACTCCTCGATGATTTGGTATTTGGCTCATTATGTAAGTATTCTAAGGGAAATTTTATTTGGTACTGCTGATATGAATAATACTTAGTTTTTAACACTTGTTTTGATAGATAGGCGTTTATTTCAGTACCAGAAATGCACTTTTCCAGGACATTAAGTTTTGCATTAGAAGTAACTTGTTAGTACTCTTCCATTGTAATATTGGGAAATGAACATTTCTAACCTATGGGTTCGTGAAGTCCTTATAAAGTACAATTAAAACTTTTGCATTCTTCTATATTGAATGAGATTTCCATATTGAATGAGATTGCCTCAGGGCAAAAGCAGAAGATGATCTGAGAGGCTAAATACACATTAAGTATTCAAAGCTTAAAGCTTTTGAATGATACAGTAAAATTAATATTTTGATTTTCTTTTTAAAGATGTCAGAAAATCAAGAGAGCAGTTGTTCTGGGTTGGTTTTTTTTTCCAGATCCTTTACTGATGGACTGGTTTTAGCAGATACCTTTTCATATTCAGTAACTGATACTTGATCTTTAGACTTGCAACACTTGCAAAAGTGTTGATTCTGTTTCATTCAAGTCTCCTTGCCAGGTTTATGTGTGGATGCATGGTGTGGGTTTAGTTTTATTTGTTTTTATGATGAACATGAGGAAATGTCAGTTTTCGTGGGGAAAATTCTTCTGGGAAAATATTGCTGCATTGAATATTGCTGCATTTGCTGTTTTAGTTTGTGGTCTGCTTTGGCTTCTAAAATACCTATTTGCAGCATCCTGAAGGGTTTTCTTTTCATAAGAAGTTGTATAGGCTTTAGGTTATTTTTAGAAAAGTTTCTAAGAGAGGAAGTTTTCCTTGAAGAGAAAGTTACGGCTTGCTCTCTATAATGAAAGTAGCTGAACTCCAGAGTGGAGCAATTTATTCTTATGAATTATTGCAGTAGAGGTTTCCAGAAGGTGCCCATAAGTTGGTGAAGAAGCGATATAAGAATTCAGCCTTTTTGTTGGTAGCTCCTTTAGAGATGTTTGCATGTGATGAGAGCCCAGGGCAGGGCTGTTGCTGCCTCTGCCAGTCTTGTGTGTAATGTCTATGTGCTGCTGCCATAGAGCATACCTTGAACAGCCTTAACTTCTAAATCCGTAAAGCTTTAGAACAAAACAATGATGACTTTTTCTGTGTCTTCCATTTGAAATAGTTTGAGAGTATGTGCAATTATGTGGGCTTTACAAGAGTTGCAGGGAGGGGGGAATATTGTCTCCTTTTCCTAAGAGAAGAGGTATTGCAAAGCTATTCGAAGGCTAACTTTAGCCTAGTGAAGCTAGTCTGCTTCCCACATCAAGGAAGTGAAAGACACTTCTGTGGGAGACAGTCTGTAGCATCTGTAGTTAGTATTTAGTGTGACTTGCCACTGAGAAGAACTCTTCTCTCCTGTTCTTTTTGCTGACTCCTAATCAGGGCAAGTCACATTCGTCCAAGCCTAGCTTCTGTGAATAGTTCTCTTAGAATTCCTGAAGTGAGCTGAAGAATCTGCTCTCAGCAGTTGAAGTTGTATTATTTTCTCCATAAGAGGCATCTTTGGGTTTTGCATATAAAAAAATTATTTTACTTAAAATTTTAGAGACATTGGAGAATGAAAATGAATCCTGGTAATCAGTTAAGAGTTTGTATATGCTATATAGCTTTCCTCGAGTTTTTGGAGGAAAAATTCAAATAAGCCTGAAAGACACTCACATTTATTTAGTCTTTTCTCTTCTGACTTCATTCTTTTATCTCATGAGAACAGTATCAACTACCCTGAATCTTTGTTTTAAAGGAATATTATGGCTTCCAAGAATAAAAAGAAAAGATTTGCTAGAAGAGCTCTTCTAGTAAGATTTGCCACAACTTGGTTTATGTTGGAGTGCTTTTGTGCAGCTTTTGTAAATGGAATTTTTGTTGGTGCTAGAATACTGCTAATGGTAACAACTGCCTCAAGGTGAAATCCAATTACTGTCTCAGAAAATTCACCTTTCTTATGGCTTGCTTTTTGTTTGACTGGAAAATATTGCATCTATTTTAAGGTAACTTGGTTTACTTGGATGGCTGGAAGAAAATAACTTTCCAGGATTGGAATGTTGTATTTCAAGCATAATACTTAGAATATATTTTGGCATTTAATTTTGCAGGTATTGGGAGATAGAATTTTGTTGGTAATTTTGTCATGTCTGCAGAGAAAGCTTGAGAAGGGAACGTTATTTTTGTTTTCTGTCTCTATGCATCATTTCTCACCTTGAGTACAGAATCATTGAGGATGGAGGGACTCTCTGGAGGTCATCTGGTCCAACTTCCCTGCTCAAACACGGTCATCTAGAGTCAGTTGCCTGGGCCCATGTCCAGGCAACTTTTGAGTACCTCCAAGGAATGGAGACTCCACAGCCTCTCTAGGCAACCTGTGCCAATGCTCGATCACACTCAGAGTGAAAAAAGTTCAGAGGGAACCTCCTGTTTGTCTGTTGCCTCTGATCCTGTCACTGGGCACCACTGGAAAGAGTGTGGCTCTGTCCTTTTTGCACCCTCTCTTCAGGTATTCATATACATTGATTATTCCAGGCTGAACAATCCCAACTCTCTTAGCCTTCTCTCATAGGAGAGATGCTCCTGTCCCTTCATCATCTTTGTAGCCCTTTTCTGGATTCTCTCCAGTCTCTGCAAATCTCTCTTGTACTGGGGAGCCCAACACTGGATGCAGCACTCCAGGTGTGGCATCACCAGTGCTGAGTAGAGGGGAGGTATGACCTCCCTTGATGTGCTGGCAATGCTTTATCTGATGCAGCCCTGGCTACCGTTTACTGCAAGGGCACATTGCTGACTTGTCCACCATGACACCCGGGTCCTTTTCTGTGGATGGTGGTACAACTCCCTGGTGTATCACCCACTTCTTGCAGTTTTATGTCATCAGGAAGCTTGCTGAAGGTATGCTCTGCTGCATTTTCAAGATCATCTATGAAGACATTAAACAGGACTGGACCCAGTATTGACCCCTCTGGTACACCACAGTTACTGGCCTCCAACTACTGCATCACCGGTTTGGCTGCTGAGCCACTTCTCAATCCACCTCACTGTCTCCTCATTCAGGGTGTGCATTGACAGCTTCTTTATGAGGATCTTGTGTGACACAGTGTTAAAGGCCTTACTTAAGTGCAGATAGACAATATCCACTGCTCTACCTTTGTTGATCAGGCCAGTCACTTCAACATAGGAGTTCGTCAAGTTGGTCAAGCATGACTTCCCCTTGGTGGATCCATGCTGACTACTACTGGTGAATTTCTTGGTGTTCATCTGCCTGGAAAAGATTTCCAGGATTAGCTGCTCCATCATTAAATTTAAGATTTGT
Source organism: Tringa solitaria (assembly GCA_026413425.1). Lineage (NCBI taxonomy): Eukaryota > Metazoa > Chordata > Aves > Charadriiformes > Scolopacidae > Tringa > Tringa solitaria. Next base: position 49,583,631 of record JAOXJM010000033.1, on the reverse strand, counting down.
GACAGATTCTTTTTAATACTAGAAGTAGCCAAAATTACTTTTTGAGAAAGATAGTTAGGGTTGTCAGGCCCTATTCATCCTGCTCTTGATTATCTTCTCTGAGCTCTCAACAGAAGAAACAGGTCATTGTAGTATGCCTTACATTATAGCATGAATGTTGAGTTGATGTAGGTTAACGTAGTTAAGAGGATTTTCTTTGGCTTTTCCTGGGGTTTTTAGTCCTCAATATATTAACTTCCATTGTTTGTGTTGGTTTGGATAAAGCTAGCAAGGGGTCTACCAATCTATTGCACTTACTATTGTGATCATCGTCTGTGTAGGTGAATGTCACACAAAAGGCACTTCTAGACATGGTCAGCTCAAGACTCCTGCACAACTCGGGCCTTTTCCTAAAAACAAAATGACCTGAAGTTGTATTGATTTCAATATTTTACAGTACTTTGTGTTCATTTAACTTGTAAACCTTGATGGTAAAGTAACCACCCTGGGGAATAATTCAAATTGTGACAAGTGGCTGGAATAGCCCCTGTTGTATCCCCACTGTCTCACTCTTCTGAATATCAGCAATGTTTGAGTTTTAACTGATACTTTTTTCTAAAGAATTGAAGAACTTAAGCTTATGAGAATGGGACACAAAACTTGTTAGAGCTTGAATTAACAGTATGGTACTTTGTCATATAAAAAATGCAGAAGTTTGCCTCTTAGATGTGAATTAATCTGATTGTAGATTCCTAATTGCTACCTATGGGGTCTGCTTCACTTCTGCTTTCCTCCTTAGTAAATTTAGGGTAAAATGTAGTTCTGTTTTTGCTTTAGGAATGTCTTTTATCTACTTGGTTCATGAGTTTAATTTTCTCCTGAACTGCTTTAAAATGATCAGATCAGCCCTTCTTAATAAATGCAATTTCTTAAAGAATTGTGGCCTATTCCTTTCTTCCAACAAGACTAGATTTACCCTAGTTTGGCATGGGATTAGCACTAAATTGTGCTAACGAATTAAAAACAAAACCACAAAAAACAAACCAACAAACAAAAAAACAAAAAAAAAAAACCCTCTTTTTATTCAGAGTGATATCCTGGTCCTCTTCCAGGTCAGAGGGAACTCTTGTCATTCACTTCACTGGAGGTAAACTTCATACCCAGCTGTTGGAAGGTATTACCTGGGCTAAGACTCTCAGACATAAGTTGTTTATTTTATTTTTCCTGACTAAACTTTCCAGTGTGACTAGTTAAAAAGCAGTAACAGAACATTTGGAAATGTAATCATAGGACTAATAATATTTTTTCCTGTGTTTGGGCATAAGCATGTCTGTCTAGTGTTTTCTTTATTCATAACAAAAAAAAAGGAAAAATAATGAGAGACAGTTGTGTGATCTATCTGCCCTGTGACTGAGTTTCCAGTAGCCTTTCTGTCCCTTATGTGATGTCCCTCACACAGCTCATGGGAGATTTGGTGCAGCCAGTTGGAGTATGTTGCAATTTAGCAATTTGATAGCATTAGCTAGTGGTGGTGTGATGTGGAGAAACAGATTCTACAAACTGTGGCAGTGAGATTGAACAGCTTCAGTTATTCTTAGAGGTGCTTTCTAATAATTGACATAATAAATCTCCTTAGGTAGTTAGCCTGCAGTATAGCAATTAATTTATAAAATCACTTTATATATAAATTGCATGCATACCTTAAGTGGAGGTTACTCTGTTGACAACTGGACTTTAAATGCTTCTGAAATGGTTCAGCAAGTAAAAACACTTTAAATCAAATATTCTGTTTTCTCAGTGCCTGTAGTATGTCGTAGCTAGCTGAAAAGCACTGATTCCATCACCAGTTGTCTGGACAAATTTCCCTACAAAGAAACTTTCATAACTTGTAAAACTAGAACATTTGAATGTCTAGCAAGAGTTTACTTAAATTTACATGTTCTTTTTCTCAATATATAAATAGCAAAATTGGTTTCTTATTGCAACATATCAATTTTAACATGAATTTTTTGCTTAACAGAATTAGTGAAAGAAACATACATCCAAATGTGTATAACCCTTTAGTGCATGGGAACCAGGTAACTTTTGGAAACAGCTGAAAACTACTTTTTGCCATCTTATGATTTAGCATTTTAAATACAGATTTTAGCAGGCTTTAAGAGAGCATGTTTTAATACAAATAGAGCAGGTAGCAACTTGAATGTTGCTTTAGTATTTTAGCAGAAGTCTTCTTACTAGGCACTCTAAACAATATAGAGTTTTGATACAATAACCTCACTAAAAAACAGTCAAACATTTTGGTTTTTTTTTTTGTTGGCTTGTGTTTTATTTTATTTGAAATGGTTCCAGGAACTTTTTATAAGTGAATCTCTGCATGAAGATGTTTTTGTGTGGAATTAGTACTGGCAGCAAAGACTGCAGAGGAGTAGATACAGTTTTTTTTTTTTCTTTTGCTTTTGAGGCTTTACCAAGTTTGACATATATCTCAGTATTTGTTTTAATACTATTCATTCCCAGGTATAGAGGTGTCTGTGAGTGGTAATTAAATAAGCAGCATAAACTAGCAAATAATAAGCTGCATATCGCATTGCTTAAACATTTCACAAGAGTTAGGTAAATTAAGATTCATAAATGTTTAAAATAATGATGAAACTAATTTCTGCTGCTCTCTCATGGATTTTTTTCTTTCTGAAATGTTTAGTTGAGCAGCAGATGGTGATAAAGAGTATTCATAAAGATAAATTATGTCTTTGCTCTATTTTTTTTCTGTCTAAATAAGCAGCACATATTTTTATAGCTGGTTAGAAACAAAAACCTGATACATGTGCAGTGTTAAAAGCCAGCTGTTGACAGGTCAATGTAGAATGCGTTTTTGTGTGTTGCTTTCTCTTACTGTGTGATGTTTTTGATAGTGAAATTAAAGAAACCAAAACAACACACACACACACACACACACACATAATCCTTCATTTGTAGTCTCTTTTTTTCTCTCAATTTTTTCCTTTGGAGACCTCAATTTGAATTTTGTTGATAGCTCCTGAGTCTTTCAGGCTAGCTCTATAAAGCGTCATTTTATGCCTGACTGGGCCCCAAAACCTGGTATCAATACAGACAGATAAGAAAGATCACAAGTGACTAAAATGACATCTTATATTCTGATGTTTGAGGGACCACAGTATGCCTGGAATTTTCAAGCACATGGTCATAGTGTAAACTGTGACAAAGTGCATTCCTCAACATCAGTCTCTTTTGCTCTGTTGTTAGCACTAAGATAAAGCTAGTGCTGTGGCAGGGTTTCAAACACTACTGAATTTGCCCATGAGCATAGAAACGAGGAATTCTTGAACATTGGTGTTGAGTCTTGTAAAAAATTTCACTACCTGTAAGTGAGTCATACAACATAACTAACTTTGTAAAGGGATGATGATCAAGCACTTTTGGGAGGAAAGTTTACTAAAAAACCCAAATCAGATGGGCTGTTTAGACTTTTCTCCTTAACATGTTCTAAAAGTTTCTGTTGAGCAACAAAACCCCACAAGTAAGATCTGCCTTTCCAAAATATATAATAGCGAATAGGGAGGATCATACTTATACGTAAATTTTATATGAAAATTTTTCATAGAATATGTTTCAGTAGGTTAAAAACAAGTTTTGTTGAGATACGTAGGCACACTAGGACGTACTCCAGCACCTCAATGTCTTTGTTATAGTGAGGGGCCCAAAACTGGACACACTATTCAAGGTGGGGCCTCACCAGTGCTGAGCACAGGGGGACAATCGCTGTCCTAGTCCTGCTGGCTATACTTTTTGATACAAGCCAGGATGCTGTTGGCCTTCTTAGCCGGCAGGTCACACTGCTTGCTCGCCTTCATCTGGCTGTCAGCCAACATCCCTAGGTTTTTTAGCATTGGATTTTTTTTTTATTACAAGAAAATGGCAGAGGTTTCTGATACAACTTAAATTCTGAACTGTTCTAGTTACTAACTCTGCGATAATGCTACTGTGGTTAAATCATTGCCTATATGGTAAAAAGTTATAAGGGACAAGAGTGCAAGGTGTTTTATGAAATAAGCTGTGGTCTATTACAGATCTTAAAGTTCTATGAACTATTTCAAATATTACATTAAATATGGACTCTAACACAATTTCAGTAAAGAACTTGTAATGACCTATGTGACAGCTGTTTCAGTATTGGTGTGTTTTTCTGCCTAGAAAACTAAAGCCATTTGCCTCTGTCTACACTGTGTAATTTGACTTTTATAACCATACTTAGTTTTTCAGAAGTGATGGAGTTTTTTGTACATGTTAAGTGTGATAATTCCCTGTCAAGAAATTTGAGTTTGAATCCTGCTGTTTGAAATAACACCATTTAATACAGCGTCTGAAGCTGCAGGTAGGAATTTGGTATGAAAAATTCTAACTTACCTTTTCTTGTCTGTCTTATGCTCATCTGGGATATTTCATAAAACCTTAATTGCGTTGCAGTTGCCTTGCAGTGATACTTCCAGTATGGAAGCAATGGAAGAACAAATACTGTCTTTGATCAGGAAAAGGCCAAATCTTCGTGTGATGTAAGGGGATACTGATCTGTAACAGTGTCTGCTTTTTTCTTTAAATCTTAAATATGCCTTTTAGCCTGTTTTATGGAGGAGCAGAAACTGGGCTGTGTTTCAGAACTGGAAAGGATAAGATTTAAAGTGATTATCAGAGAAATAGTTATCTTGGTTATTTAAAGAAAGAGCACACACATGCAAAAATCATTCAAATGTAAACCTGATGGTGGTTGCGCTTGGTTTGTGGCTCAAAGGTGTTTTTGTAAATTCTGCTTTAAATGAAGATTTTAAAATGGACTAAATAAGAAAATTGTCATTAAAACTAACACAGTTACTTTTGTGTAAATAATTTTAATATTATCTTGCTATTTCTTAATGTTGCTCATGCATAGTGTCTTGTATTTATATTGTAGCAATGCTATATTGTAGCAATGTTTAAAAAAGCAAACATTAATGGGATTGCTTTGAGGGGTTAGAGCTGTTGGGTGGCTGGCTGTGGCAGAATATAGTTGGTAACTATTTAAAGTCTGTTCATAGTTGCAAAGAAAGCTTCAGGGTGAAGTTTTTCTCACTTGACACTAGGGACTTGTATCCTGAGAGTAAGTTAGGGAACTAAACTTTGAGTGCTGTGAGCTGCAGAGATGCCCTTTGTACGGTGAGGTGCACTGGTGCTGCACAGCCCTCTCTTGGAGGGTTGTCTATGCTCAGGGTGAATCAGGTCACAAAACTGAATTGGTGAACGGCCCTTCAAAGAAATGCTTTTTGCAAAAGATTACTTGAAGTAACTGTAGAGAAGCCGCATTCTTTATGGACATGCTGTCCATAAAGTCCTACCTTACCACTGTCATCAGTGACACTGCAAGCCAGCACATACTGTGACTGAAAGATTAAACTCAAGTCTTGCAGGAAGATACAATCATTCATTTGCAATAACTATTACCTACCATTTTAACATTGTGAAGACATTTTTTTGCCTTTTTTCAGCAGTAGCTTAAAGACTTTAAATAGCTTTTTATTTCTGAAATAAGCCTTGACACTACGTTAATGTTTTCTTGCAAAGGTTTCGAACCTTCCACATTTTTCTGCTATTGCATGTTCTGTGCTTTCAGTGTTTGACAAATTTGACAGACTTGGTCTGGAAGAGAAGCCTTGGAATCAGCAGAACAGAAATAGACCTGTTACATGCCTCTTAGAATGTAACATATGTAACAAGAGTTTGCAAGGGTAGACAAAAGAATCCTGCCATTCTGAGTTTTGTGTGCTGATATTGGTCTATTTTTTCTTTACAGATTAATGTATTTATTGGTTACCTACTCATTCTAATTTTTATCCTTAATGTCATCACTGAATTAACTGTAGTTCTTGTTTATTAAAGCATGTGGATAATGCACCAGCTGAGATTATGTGAAATTTCTGGATCATTTCTACAGTGCACTAAAATATAAAACAAATGTAGTGTTACCTGCAATTTAACGGAAACTATTATTTGAAGTTTTTTAGGCACATAAATTTATTCAGCACTGTACTTAAAATGTTGGGATAATAAGCACATCAGTGTGGCCTTCATTTCATTGTTTTTGGTTTAAATTTAACTTAAAGATGCGTGATATGTTTCAAATGTATGAAGGGAAGGGCACAAAGTCTCACTGACATATTTACTAAAAGATGGAGTAGAACTGTCAGGGATAAATGACTTGAAAGCCAATGTGAGGTGGCTTATTAAGGCTGAGAGCACCAAGAAAACCATGTTATCCTTAGGGAAGCTGTAGTTTTGATGTGTTAATACAGTATCAAGAAGTCTAGGAGATGCTAAACCTTCTGTACTAGTTAAAGAAAAATATATCATAATTCTGCTGCCCAAAGGGAAATGACCTCTGAATACTCCAAGAGACCCTGGTTAAACTTGTTTTTAAACTGTTACTAATTTTTTTTAAATAAGCACCATATGGTGCACTGAAGGCTTGCCTTGTGTCAGTTGTTCATCTGTGCTTTTGCAAAGCTGCAAAGGGTGTGGGCTGGGGGCTCCTAGGGGGAAAGAAAAGTTCTTGAATAATGTGTAACAAAAGCCAGTGGAGAAAACCTCCATGTAAGTAGCAGCAGGCAGCATCCTGCTTGCAGTTGTTTGAGAAGGATGCTGCATTCCCTCTTACAGAGGTTTTTAATGCTGTTCTTCCTGTAAGAAAAAAGTGCTGAAGTTTCTACTTTGTCAAATGTTGTATTTGTATCTCTTCTACAGTTTTACCAATTATTAGTTAGATTTTTATGAGATGTTAGTGCCCGCTCTTTTCTTTTATGACATTTAGTATGACTAAGGGATTGCCTATCCAGTCACATTCAGGACAGTTGATACAATTAACTGAAGATGAGAAATTAATGCCTGAAAGTTAAAGTGCATTATGCCCATTTGCAGAGGAGAAGATGGCCTTTGTTTGAATTTTAGGTTGATCTTCCTGGAGGGAATGTCCTTACAAGAGTTTAATGTGCTTTAATTTATGTGTGCTGATGTAATGCCTTTGGCGAACTTGTCTTTCTCTTGACTCTCGCTTCTTAGGTGACCTGTTAGTTGTGTCCTCTCAAGGCCAGACTCAGCAAAACAACTGCTTGGCTATCAGATATTTCTTGTGTTTTAGTTTATTCTATTTTTGAGATAATATTTTGTACCTTATTTTCATTTACGCTTAGGGCTTTCTACACTGTTCTGCTCACTTGCAACTTTGTAGAACATGAAGGGAGTGTGGGAAAAGATGTAATACTGCTTATGTTGGTCATTCGTACTATAATACAATTTCTGATCTTTTTTCCTCTTGCGTTTGTACAAGTTGGTCTTCATGGCAAGAAGTGATGTGATGGAAAAACTATTCTCCAAACCAGGAATCAACAGCCATGGCTGTCCTTTGCTACGGGAAGCTCTTTGTGGATGTGATTGTGTGGTTCAAAGTGCCAGCTGTCTTCTGCAAAACACCATGAGCCCAAGATGTGCAGCTTCTCCCTGGAGCCACTTCGCTTGGTTGCAACTGGGATACGGGCTCCTCTGCAGAGTTCCTTCTGAAGGCTGGACTTTCCAGGAAGAGACCTTGCCTTTGGGGAAATCTCTGCATGTGCTGACAGGGATGCTTGAAGTGTGGCTTCAGTCTGCTCTGCTGCAGGAGAAGCCATCATTCAACTCACCAGCTAGTTGAATCCTCTTGATTGCTGGTGTGCTCTGACTCTGTGGCATACTTGGTCTCGCACTCTCACCAGAGGTCCATTCTGGAGAGAGCTTGGACTGGATGCATTCTATGAAAGAATTTGCTGATGTGCTTTGCTAAATATTGTAAGTTTTTTGAGTTTAGCTGTTGATATATTAATCATTGCCAGGAAAAAGCCCCATAAAATTAAAGGAAAGAGAATTTAATTCATAGCAGTGAAGGTGATAGCTAAAGCTTCCTCAGCAAGTGAGTGACAGCACTAGGAAAAGGGTATAGATACTTTGGCTTTGAGCTCTGTTTTCTACTCAGCAGACTTCTTGTGTTAAATAGAAGTGGCAGAATATCTATACCCATAAACTATGTAATCTGAAAATGCTTTGCTCTTTTGGCATGCTTTTAATATTTTTTTTTTTTTTAAAGAAAAGGAAACTTATATCAAGAAATACATGCAAACTATAGACCTATGGGGGGGGGGGGGGAAGTGACAATTTGTCATGAAACTTGAACACCACATTGCACACTTGTAGCCACCTCCAGCAAGGGAGACAGTGAGTAGAGTCACGGCCACTCTCCTCATGCTGCTGTTTCACTGTCTGCTGGAGAGTATGTTTAGCAAAGTCACACCAAAACAGTGTTGATCATCTGCAGGTTTGAGAAGCTGAGAGCTGCTGAACTTTGTGTTCTGATCCCGCCATGGATATAAGTTTGAAATAGCAACTTTAGAGAATTGTGTTCCTGTTGATCCCTGGTATTGGTAGTGGAGATCAGAAAAATAAGTTATACGTGTGGTCAGTAGTCACTTGTTCTAGAAAGTAATCCATCCAAGACCTAAGAAGAAAAAACTGGTAAGTAGTGTTCATAGGAGTTGATTGCACTGCCCTTTGGTCTTTTACCTAAGAATAACTGAAATTAGTACCACAGTGTCGTTCTGCAGTAGGTTTTCTGAGACAGTGTAACTTTTACAGAAGTGTGATAATGGTAAATTCTGTGATTTGGAATTTTGAGTCCATAATATGTTAGCTATATGTAGTTTATTGAAATATACATATGGCTTTCTCAGTTTGATCTGAAGTATCAAATTCTGTGTTCTGATGGAGTACAGAATGGGGTCTGCCCCATCTAGAGCTTGTCTCCTGTTCTTTAGTGAATATTAATGTAGATCTGTTAGTTAGCAGTCTTTCAGATTTCTTTTTGTATACCAAGGAACTTGATGTCAATGCTTTGAATGACACTGGTTGTTCTAGATGATAAGTGACATTACTTTTACCAGGTTGCTAAACTGAAATGAATACTGCCCATCTCACTGAATGTAGTCTGAAGCTAGGTCACTTCATCCCAACCATTTAGTCATTGGTATAACACTGCTTCCTAGTGGAAGGAAGCTGAACTGTTGTATTGGCAAGTTCTACTTCAGGATGTTGTATTGACTAATGTTCATGAGGTTGTTCAAGATTGAGTGGGTCTTTATGCTGTGTGGAAAAGTGTTGGAGGATTACAAATTTATGGTTTTTGTTCAGATGTTAGCATATCTTTACATATAATTTCTGTTCCTAAGGCAGTATCAGTTGTGATTAACATGAGACCCTGTTTAACCTCCTTGTATTTTTATCTTACCTGCACCTCACATCTCTCTAGCAATGTTGCAGTTGAACTGTGCTGTAACTGAAGTTGCAGAGCAAAAAGAAGGGGGTGGGGGTTGAGGAAAAAAACAAGCAAGAAAATAGTGAGCAGGAATATTCCTTGACCTGTTACTAACTTTGAAATTATATAAATTCACCCTAGAATCAAGAGGTATGTTAGGCATCTCAGGTAGCTTTCCACCTGTGTTCTGGTTAAAATAAAAGATTATAATGTCTGCTTAAGTCTTAGTTTAAAACAAACACAAACCGAAAAAGCAACATCCCAACAAAAAATATGGCTTAAAATGTGGGACTTGTAAAATTCAGTGTAGTCAACGTACTCAAGATAAGTACTTTAGTGCTGCTATTACTACAGTTCACAGAAATTTTATATATATTTCTAATTTGTTGGTTTTTGCATACGTGATCACTTATTCAGAAGGTACTAATGCTGTTGCTAGAGCTCAGCTCTGACACATAGCACCTCTTGCTGGTTTTGGCTCAACTACAATAGAAGCTTGGATGTAAAAAATGATAATATTTGACCAAAAAGCCACCCTTCAATTTTATACCTGTAAATTACAAATGAAATTATTAACACTTGTTAACAACACTGTATTTCATCATAAAACAAAACTTTTTTGAAGAAACAGGTTTTTATTCATAGCCTAAAATTTCACATGGCTGTCAGGGTGGCCTTAGAAGGAATCATGTGAACACAACTGAGAAATGTAATTGCTAAATTTTCAAAATAGGCTAAGTATAAATAAGAATAAAGCTACTTCTACAGCATATAGCTCCATCAGTATTTATCAGAGAGGATCCAATATGCATAAGTAACATTTTTAGCTTTTGCTTCAGTGATAAAAGGCAAGACCTTTATAGATTGTGACATTGAAGAATCAAAAGAAAAATAAGGATCTTGCTCCAATTGGAAATAGTCCTCTTAAAGAAGGAAAAAGAGAAAAATGTGTTATAACATCTTTTTGATTGAAGGTTTGTACTGTTACTATATACTTTTTCCTCTAAAATTATCCATGGGAGAGAAATAAATTCAGACAGTTGTAGGCACCTCATTAGTGCTGCTTCTCTGTTCTGAGTCCTTACAAGTAGAGATGTTCTTTTTCACATTAGGCCCTCTCATGGCAGAAGATGACGGAAATAGTTTCTTAGGAAAGGAAATTCCATTGTCTTAGGTTGAGATTTACTTCTTCCAGTGGAGTGTTACCACTTGTTTTTCTGTACAGCTCAGTTCTGGGGGTTTGAGGTGGTCCTTGGCATCTGTCTGCTTTTCTGTTCTCAGAGCTGCTTCTGTTGACCTGGGCATCCTTTCACTTTCGTTGTTTGGAAATGCCATCCAAAGTGTTGCCTTTCTTTTGTCTTCCTCAGGTGCATTTGGTTATAGATGTGTATAGATGTACACACTTATCTATACCCATGCCTTAACTACATTGTTAGTTCTGTACTAAGAGTGTAGTACTTGGACTACTTGTGGAATTGTGAGGTACAGTTGAGGTGGACTATCTATTGAAAGCCTTTTCCAAACCTTAGTAACTGTTAGCTAATGATCTGTTTAATTTATAGTTGTACATATTATATAGTGGAATTTTTTGTTTCTCCTCAACTGGAGTAGTTCCACCACCATCAGACGTCATCATGCTACAGAACTTGCTCTCTTCTGAGTACGTGTTTTCAGAGCCCATATTTTCAGGGAAGCTTAAGCAGGCAAGTTAATCAGAAGGTTAAAAAACTTGGTATATTAAATGTTCAGTATTGACTTAGGAAAAGTGGGCAGCATGATTTTCAGGATTTTTTTTTTTAAAGGAAGGAGTTCTCATCACTGCTAAGAAATCGTATGAATCTGTGTGAGCTCCAACCTGGACTCTTTAAACAGTGGCCTTTTGGTGCTGGGCTCTTCATGGTCCATATCTGTGGCATTTGGTGCCTGGGCTGAAGGAGGTGTCTGGCTGGATGAATAGTAAATATCACATGCAGGTATGTGTTCAGCTCATGTGGAAAGGGTGTGTAAGTGCTTGAAACTCAATGAGAAAGAATTTCCCATTGATGAAGCTGTTACCAGCCAAGAAAGAATGTTCATTTTCTGAGCAAGGATAATTTTTGGTATTGTTTTTCTGCTCAAATAAGAAGCTTTCCCCTCTTCTGTTTTCTCAGGGCCAAGTAATACCAATAGATTATTGCACATGATCACATTTCTAGTAATTCTGGCAACAGTGAAGTTATTTTATTTAGCTTAAGTATCTTGTATTGAGTTAATCTTTACCTCTGCCTGGCATTTGCTGCTGGCAAAGAGCGTGCATAGAGGTCTCCGTAAGCCAGATGATGGACAGTAACTTGTTTGTGTACCTAAACTTTCAGATGCTGACACCCTTTTTTTTTTTCTTCCCCTCTTTTGTTACGGATAATGGAACGAACTCCACAAAAGAAATAAAGAAATATACAGTATTAACATTACACTGGTGATTTGTTTTTTTTTGGTGGTTGTGGGTTTTTTTAGTCTTTTCTTTAAAAACCTTAAAAAAAAAAAGCCTGGGAAATATTTGCATTTTTAGTCAAAGGAGGTATGTCTATTGTTTAGAAGTTTTCATTTTTGCTTGTAGAGCTTATTTTCTCTTGACTGATGAAGTTACAATTTGCTGTTGGGAACTGAGGATGCTTCGGGAGAAGCAAGACAGGAGAAACCACTTTAGGGTTTATTCACGACTTAAAAGAATGTGGCTTATGTGCTGTGTTGGAAGCTTTGAAGTGGTGACTCATATTATGCATCATCAGTATCAGGAAAGAGTGCTTTATATAACATTGATTTTTGTACCTTGCTTAAAAATTTCAGACAAGCAGACTGCATTTAGAAACAGTGAATGTGATGGTTGAAGAAACACCAAGTTGGAAGTTTGAATGATGCGCATTACAAGTAACTTCAATAAGCAGCTTTACAGCAAGAGGAATTTTTTATTTATTTATTCCAGCTTTGACTATTATAAGCAACTCGTACTTTCATAATTATTATAATTTTGGTATGGTTTAAGTACAAAACAATGGTTTACAGGATTATTTGCTATGTCAGAGTCTGTATTGGATTTATCGTGACTGTTACAGTGACCGCCTTTTGCTCAGCTTTGTGTATAGCATGAATAGCATAAAGCTTCATAAGCTGGAGCCACTTTGGGGGAAATAAGTGCTTTGGAAGACCGAGATACAGAAGACAAAGTTTTAATTGTGGAATTGCCTCCACTGAAACTGTGACTTACCCAAATGTGCAGTATACTAGGAGCTATCATCAGTGTACTGCATCACAAAGGTGTTTTCTCTCATACTGTCTTTAACTCTTCATATGCTTTCTTAATATTAAGAAACAGCATAGCTGTGACCAAAAAATGCAAAGCAACAAACCTCAAACAAAAAAAAAAACTATCAAGAAAACCACATAACCCTTGAAAAACGTGTGAAATTGCCTGATACTTCAATGCCGCAAAAAAAGTGCGACACAACAGATTGAATAAAAATAAGCCTTTTGGAATGCTGAAGCTATCTGTTGGATGTGTTCAGCAAGTTCATAAAGAAACTTACTGAGTCTCAAGCAGATGTAGAAGGGTAGTGCAGGAGTTGTAGATTCCCTTTCAGGCCATACATGTGGTGCATAATGTTTATACCTGTACTTTCCCTGTCGTTCACCTGCAGTTAATGCAGTTGTTCGTAAGGACTTCCAGAAACAACTTCTAAAATAAAAATGATTTGCGTTGTAGTTGTAACAGTACTTAAACTTTGGTCTGATTGATCGGAGATCACACACTTTGAGTATTTCCTGTGGTTTGTTTGGGCTTTTTTCTGACCTTCCACCATTACTCTTAAAAGTGTTTAAACTCTGATGCTTGGGTGAACATCATGCAAGGTATTATCTCATGCTTTCATTTGTGTTCTAGGTCTTAGAAAAGTCAGATGTGGTTCAGTGCTGGTTATACCTTCCTCTGCATCTTGTTCTGATTTTGGCTTCTATGTCACCACTGAAGCTTTGTGCTGCCTTTGTGTTAAGGATTCAGGGGATTAAAAAATTGTTGTTATTGATACAAGCTGTTCATATTATTTTATTTTACTGGAAAATCTCTTTTTCAAGAGAAAGAAATGCATTAAACACCTCACTTTTACTGCAGACTTACCTTTAAAAATAAGCAGGTGTACAAAATTCCTGAAGTTAAATGGGTTTTTTTCATGATGATGTTGGCCTGCCTGACTTAATTGCTTTTGTGCACGCTTCAAGGAAGAATGAAGTAGTTCTTTATTCTTCCCTTTCCTTAGTGGTCTGATTTAGTAGGATCTGCTTGTTAGGGTAAGAGAGAAGTCAGCAGTCTTTTTATAAAATTGTATTTTGTGTATTGAGACTTGAGTTTGGAGTACAAATGCATGCAATTAGATTTGAAGAACTGAATCCTGTTTCTTGTGCTTTCTTAATGTACTTTGGAGGAATTAAGTTTTAAATTGCATCTTATTGATTAAAACCTATGCAGTATGTCCCTCTCAGGAGCTTTCATATCTACAGGTGAAGATAAACTTTATCTCCAGTGGAAAACTGAAATGGAGGTTAAAGGACTTGCTAAATGCTGAGCTGAGACTGTAACCTGCTTCTCTCAACCCAGTCTTGTTCAGTAGTTACTCTTCTAAATTGACTAGCAATCTAACCCCCTCCTCTGTGGGTTGACTGATGGAAGAATTCCTCTGGCTAAAATCTTGTGTGTTGCTTGATGAGAAAAAGCTCTTTGATAGGAAAAGCTTTTTTCCTTGGAATTTCTTATACTTATCTTATGATGAATGTTTTTTATGGTTACCTTTTTAATGTGTGCAGTGTTTTGAATATTGAGCAAGAGGTAAGTACAAAAAATTGACCCTCACTTTAGGAAGCAGGCTGGTGAAAGTTGGCAGACTCAAGGTAATTGTAAAAGAAGTCCCTGACATTACTGTCACCTTAGAGGAAAAAAAAAATAAAAAAAATTATGGTTCTGCTGCAAGTAGTTAATATAGTGTTTAGAATCATTCTAAGACAATATACTGAAAGGCTTGAAAGTCTTATTTTCTGCCTTTTCCATGTCTCTTAAAACTAACAATGGTAACTTTTTTGAGGGAATGAGAACATTTGTGAATGCTTGGTTTTATGTTGGGTTTTGTTTATAACTAGCTGTGAGAGGGTCTGGAAAGGATACATTCGGTCCAGTGAATAGGCAAGGGCATTACAAAGACTTGTGAAAATTCAGGTATATTAATATATTACACGCCTGACTTAATCTGAAAAGATCCTGTTCTCTAGATGTAAGTGTTCATCTTGGTTTGAAATAAAGTCCTTTTAAATATGTCAGAAGTTGACCATCCAAAAATAGAGATTTCCCAAGTCACCTTTTCTGAAAACACTCGCTCAATGTGTTTAGGATTCAACTTCTTTTCATTCCTTTATCGATTAAAGGTATGTCTCTAAAGTATTCACGAGCTCATACTCATATTTTGATTTTTGTATTGTGACAAAGTAATATGTGCTAGCAATTATTTAAAGGATTTGAATTTCATAGAAATATAGATATAAGGAAACTGGAATCTTTAACGGAAACAATATTCTAAATGTGAACCTTGAAATGTGGTTTTGATGAAGTTCAAATGCCAGGCAGGTTTTCCCTTGTAGGTGCAATGTGACTATGAAAGCTGCAAAGTACTGTAAATATTACTGTAAAATAAAGCTCAGCTTCACAGTAGCTTCTGCTCTGTGCTTTTTGAAAGTGTACTGTTACAATAAGTTGTCATAAAATCATCATAGCTAGCAATAAGGTGGAGATGTTTGTGGAGCAATTTGCTTGTCTCTTGACTTTCTCAGAGGTGGATATTAACATGCCAGACTTAATCGCTCAGTTCAGAATTATTACTGCTAGAACTGCTTGTAATTGTTTTACATTTTAAGAATTCTTTTTCTTTTTGAAAATTTTTTTTTCTTGCTTGCTTTAACGTAACTGAACTTCTTGTGTTTAAGCCTTCTGGTTTTTGGGGGTGGGGTGAGTTTGCTTACCATGAGAGATGCTGTCTGAAAATATTAATTTGCAAGCTTGCTCTGGAGAGTTGTGATAAATTGAAAACACCAGTATTGTAATGGAAATACTCCTGAAATTCCCGTAACAGTAGCAGGTAGTGCGGTAGGTACTCTGTAGTGTAAGGCGGTGTTAGTCTTTTTGAACAGTCCAATTTCTCTACTAATACAAAATAATTTTATGTTCTCTGATTTTCCATTTGTGGTTCCTGATACTATATAGTTTCTTGTCTGCGCCTTTACAGGAACTAGGGGTATTCTCATCTGCAAAGCTCTATTTTTGAGGTTCAGCCTGAAGGCATTTTAAAGATATACCTGGCACGTTATACTCAGCTATAAGGAGGAAATTTGACTGTATTAAAAAACCCCTCATTTTACAGCTGTTTTCTTTTTACTCTTATATTAAACAGTTCAAGTCACTGAAAAGACGCAGTTAAATGGATTGATACTTGACTGTAGGTGAGATGTGGGTACAGCTTGCTCTGCAGGAGAGCTTGGTGCTGGCATGCCTGCCCCAAGCTCCGAGCTGCTGGGAGAGGTGGCACAGGAGGCAGCTGGCACCTTCCCATCTAGTGCTTTGGCTGACCCAGGGAGGTTGATGCAAGACCCACCCTTGCTCTCTGCTGGTAGGTTGTTTTTGGATTTTTTTTTTTACAGGTGTGAGCACCATTAATGAAGAGGTGACACAGGCAGCTGTGCCACTTGAAGAAAGATCTAGAGCTCAGAATTAGGAGACAGGTCCGGAAGCAACTGTGTTGTGTGGCTGCAATGAGGTTGATACTGTGCTGAATGTGAATGCTGGAGACGATCTGGAAAGGAAGAGGTGTCCTTGCTCTAGTTGTCTATTGTCTGTAGCTTTTTCTGTTCTGGGAAGAGGATGAATGAACAAACTTACTATACTGAAAAAAGTTTTAAAGCATTTCAGTTTAAGTTCAACATGTGTCTAGTACTTTGCAGTGTTTTTCTGTTAGCTCTTGCTTACCATGTTTCTTGATCTTTCTTTGGGTAGTCCCACCATCCTGTTTTTTCCCTCAATTCTTTCTGCTGTGCCATTTCAGACTCTAGGTAGGCTTTGCCTCTAACCAGTGTCTCTTTTTGCAAATGCTTTTGGCGTAGCATCAGTGTGATACAGCCTTTCTGCACATCCATGGATATAAAACACTTTGAGCAGTCTGCTGTCATATTTTTCTTGTAATTCAGTACTTTTATTGACTGTACCAAATTATTTTCCCTCTGCGTTTAGATTCATATGGTCACTCAAAGTAATACCCTTATTTGTTACTGTGACCACATATACTTATTTGGCACTGTTTCCCACTGCCTCCCTCTTCCCTGTCATAAGACACCTAAGCTATTTCCTTCATTATCTTTGTTTTCCTACCTGAGCCACATACCCACCCAACTCTAGCATATGTAGGAGGTTTTGTCAAATATTGAAAGGTCAGTGCTCTGCAATTGGACAGTAATACCCAGCTTGTGCTGTTTGCTTTCCTCCCTGCTGCTCCTTGATGAAAACTCCTGGTTGTTTTTTTTTTTTCTCCATGTAGTCATATAAAAACTTGGCTGTAGCTAACCTGCTCATGGGCTGAACTAGCATACTAGACATATCTTGTTCTGTTGATTAGTGGAAATTCTAAAGCTCTGTCTCCAAATATTCAGGAAGTTCAGAGGAATGTACAGCAGCTGTTGGGTAGATGGTAGGTTGGGAGAGAAATGGACATCCTGGAGAGGTGAGAGATGAGCCCAAGCACTGCAGTAAGACAAATACTGTTAGATGGGAGAGGAAATTTTTTCTGTTTTCATAACCCAGGTTATGAAACATGACCTGAGTGATGTCCAGGACAAAGGGGATGCTGATCTTTTAAGTGAAAGAAGAAACCTTGCTTGTTTTATGTATTTACTTTTCGTTAAACAAATAAACACAAAAGCTTTGTAAAACTTGGGTGTCTGACAGGATAGGAACTTATAGAATCATTTAGGTTATAAAAGACCTTTAAGATCAAGTCCAACCGTAACCCTAACACTGCCAAGTCTACCACTAAACCATGTTCTTAAGGGCCATATCTACCTGTCTTTTAAATACCTCCAGGGATGGTGACTCAGCCACTTCCCTGGGCAGCCTTTTCTAATACTTGACAACCCTTTCAGTGAAGAAACATTTCCTAATATCCAATCTAAACTTCCCCTGGCACAACTTGAGGTCATTTCCTTTTTGTCCTGTTGTGGGTTACTTGGGAAAAGAAATGCCC
>JAOXJM010000033.1:49544244-49561242 GCA_026413425.1 Tringa solitaria | reverse complement strand
CAATCCACCCTTGAGATACTTGTAAGCATTGATAAGGTCGCCCCTCAGCCTTCTCGATACTTTCATTCTCTTCTTGAAACATTCTGGCTTTCTTTTAAGTAGTAAAACCAAACAATTTTTGTTTGTTCATTTTCCTCCTCCTGCTTTTACTAGGAAATAAACATGTTTTAGAATTTCCTTTCAGAATTGCACTTTCAGAATTTCCTTTACCTTTCTTTCATGTCCCTGCCCCTCTGCTTATCTCTGTTTGACCTTATAAGCCTTTTTCACTCTGTTCCATAGTTTTCCTTGTTGCAATATTTTTATTCTTGTTTCATTGAGAGCTAAATAAGTCCACAAAAGGCAGTTGAAATCTCTGGGTAAGCTCAGGTTATGAACTTAATGGACAAAAGCATCCTAAATTCTAAATTGTATTGTCCTTTTTTTCTTCTACAGTTCACTGTGTCTAGTTTTTCTCCTGTGAATTTGCATAGTGAACTCCTCAGAGAAGGATCAATTTAGTTTTGCAATGTGATGAAGCCCTCTCTGTATTTCAAATCTGATATAATTTTAAAAGATACAAATGTATCTTCATCAGAAAATAGTAATAATGTGTAATATGTTGATATGGACTAGATAAGTTGTGCTTCATTTCTTCGTTAAACTTCAAGGAGTAACTGCTATATGTTTATTGATAGCTTTTATATTTATTTGATTTAATGTTAAAAAGCAGTTCTTCCTTTACTGTTTACAGCTGTTAAGACTGTCTGATTTTGCTGGGCTGGAACTTAAGGGTGTGCTTGGCTTGCTGCCTGGTTTTCAGCAGCTTGTCATGGACAGATGTTGTGCTGTCTCCTTCTGAGTATTTTAAAGCTGCTCAAGTGAATTCTTCAGACAGCACTTATAAATCCACATGCAGGCTAATAATTTAAACTGTTAGGCTAAAAATTTTAAATCTCAAGTGGCATATTTGACATGCTATTCAGTGAGAGCACACATTAAAAACCAGTGTCAGCCTTTGCTAGTTTAAAAAAATACTTAGGGAAAAAGATACAAATTCTAATAAAGTCTGGTAATTATGTAAGATTATGAAACGGGAGACTATGTAACTCCTCCGTGAGAGGAGCGTGTTGCTCTACTTTGCAGTGTGTCCTTAAGATATAACTTAAAATATTCACATTTTGAATGTGCAAGCGATTGTCATAGATTCACTATGCCTAGTTCACGTAATTCCAGATTCATGCATATAATTGAAAAATTAAAATGATTTGCATGTCCATAACTACTAGGAGAAATTTGGAATATAAATCAAGTCTGACTGCCACGTCAGTCATAAAAGCTGTCAGTGTTTCATGTAATTATAACTTCAAAAAGAAATTGCTTGACTCTACTGTTCTATACCATACTGGCATAAGGATATTTTCAAATGAGTAGTAAGAACTTGGGTTGTTACTGGGCTAAAAAAAATTCCTAATAGGGCTAAAACTATTTTTTTATATCTGAAACTTTCTCAAGATGTTAAGTTGAACACAGGTGTGATTGATAATTTTTTAACATTTTGAATTCTGCACATCCAGAGAAATTGCTGTGTGAGAGAATGGTAAGATGTAGTAAGAAGCAGTAATTAAAGAATGGAAAAATTCACTTAGCCAGTGTGCTAGGTGTTCTTTAGTGTTCACTGATGGCTGCAGGAAAAGAAGATAGAAGTGATCCCAAACATCCTTTAATTTGCTTTTTGTGTGTGAATAGACATGAAGGATGATTCTCAAGTTGAACTAAACTGAGTAATGTGGATTTGTATTGTGTGTGGTCCCTTAGGGGGATTTAAAGGTATTTGTGGTTTTTTTTTAAAAAAATGCATTTATCCTCTAGCAGTTTTGTTAGTGGGCTCTTATTGCCACTGTTGCCCTTGAAGAACCAATGTATAAAGCAGCACAATATTTTAGTTTACCTTTTAGCAAGTTTTTGCACAGTGCATTGAATTGTGAGGTTAAGCTTTAGTGTGTTTACTAAGGGGTGATCCAGAAGCCTCCAGAAGCCTTGCAACAACTTATGCGGAGACCAGAATATATGTAGCCTGCAAACAAAATAAGCTGTTAAATACACATTTGCACTGAATTAGCATCTTTTCATATGATCATGGTCTATTTCATTTGTTTGTTCCATTATACATGAGACCTCAGATACTGAATACTTGATGGCTTAGAGGTGAGATGCAGATATTTTTGTAATTGCAATCCAGTAACAATGCTCTTTATGCGTGAGGTGGAAGAAAATAATGTTCTCTATCTCATAACTATTGTTTTTTAATTTTTGTGATAACATAAAATAAACTTACTCAGTTAATATGTTCCTCGTTAGATAATCCTGTGTACTTTTAGATATGCCCATAGATCTGTACATGGAACTGAGGAAGATATGAAATTTTTAATTACTCTTTTGAAATGCTTGTGATGTGCTCCTGGGAGTTGCAGGATATGCAGGGTGTATGAAGGGGTGTTTGGTGCTGTTCCTACCTCAGAGCTTAGTGAAATAGAATGGGGAGACTCAGCCTCCTGTGGTGACAACATGACAAAACACTTGATAAATCTATATTGTTTCACTTTGTAGTATGTTCCTTTTTCTCAATAGTACTTTATGGAATCTACAGAGCCTTTATTTTTCAATGTACAAACTCAGGTCTGGGGCTACGTTATTGGTTATGTGAACATTCTGTACAACCTATAACTTCTATAGTACTTTTGGAGTTTCTAAGTAGTCACTGCTAGGATAAGGACCTGTTGTGGACTAAAATGTGTATCTTGCACCTCTTCCAAATTTTCAAACACTAACTAAATTTGAAGTGCCTCTTTTAATTTATACATAAGAAGAAAGTTACAAATCTGAGTTCATCAGTTTGAGTCATCCTCCACTCGTTTCCTGATTTCCCCTAAGAAATCTCTTTCCCTTACGTACTTCTTTCTGCCTTCAAACTTGTACAATTACAAATGTTGTTGATGCACAATGAGATGTATTAATGCAACAGTACGTTTTCCTTTCCAAATGTAATCCATGTAGGATAATGAAAAGCACAGGCTGATCTCATTTGTGATATATGTGGTCTCTCTGGCAAGAGATCATTTCTTCTCCTGTCCTTGATGAAAATTAGGCTGTCAAATACTAGCTGTCCCTGTGTTAGCAGATGGGTTTCCTTGGCTCTAAATGTCACCAAGTTTTATTATGGTAATGACTCAAGAAAGAAATTGTGGAGAATAGGTTGTCACTAGCTAAGCAGAATTTAACAATGAAGAACCATCCTGACAAAATTTATTTAGAAAGAAGCCTCATCATCTTGCAGTTTGTCTTCTTTAGGGTTTCACAATTCTGTGGAAGAAAACAAAAGGTACAAAGATGCATTTAAAGTAAAACCCCCACCTTCTACTTCATCTTTAATGTCCACTATAATGAAACCTGCCTGTAGTTGGTTAGTTCTTGTAGTAGATAATTGATAGTTTTGATTAAAGAATTCTCTTCCAAATCCACTGTAATTAAAAAAACCCTGGAAATTAACTATGCCAACTGATTGCAAGATTGTTGATATAATTGTTGTAGTTTAACTTGAATATTGGCAATAAACAATGGGGTTCACTTTAAAATTGAGTCTGTCCCAGATTCATAGTAAATGTTCATTAATTCTGATCTTAGATGGTACATAAAGTCTTCCAAGTTTTGTTTAATTTTTTTAATTAACTTATCAAAATAGTCTAAATAAGGTGACTCTGAATCAGAATGTTACAGATGGTTGAGTCTCCACATTCCTCTGATCATGTAGGAAGCATTAATATGTGGCTTTAGTACTGAATACAAGTTTTTAATACCTTCTTCTGAACAACTCCTTCAAGACAGTACCAGCAGGTGGGTTAGCTGAATCTGAGGAACAATATGTTTTGAGAGCAACCTGTACATAACCATATAAGACTGTGTACATGAGACTGACATATATATAACTCCTCTAGGCAAGAAATGCCTGTACTAACTTTTTTCAGAATTTTGCATGGAGCACCAATGAGGGCATAAATTGGCAACCAAATAAATACACATCTAGGGTACCCTTGCTCCGCAGAGGAGGAGCATTAGTGTTAAAAAAAAAAAAGTGTCTCTAGCTTTTTAACTCTAGAAAGCAAGAGGGCAATAGTATAAAACCCCAAAATACAACCCAAAGTTGTCTGAACTGACTTTACACAAAAGTGGTAGGAATGGAAGGAATGAATAATGAAACTTTACTAAGGAGTATCTTGCATTCCTCTTTTGCTTTCCTCCCAGTAATGACTAATTATCTCTTGATGAACTTCCTTTATTGTTGTGGTGTGTTTTTTTTTTTTTAAACTACCCAAATAACTCCAACAAAACAAAATGCACACACCGGAAATCATGTGTTACTCCTGTGAGCCTGCCTCTGCGGTTTGGGGTCCTCTGGCCTCTGGTAGGCAGGACATGAAGTGACTTCAAGAAACTGTAACTGACTTTTACTTAAGGTAGTTATGCACAATTAACATGTTAAAAAAAAAAATCTGAAAATCTCTGTCTAAAGATGAGAACATTTTAAAGGTCCTCATCTACCTCTCCTATTTTACAGGATAATGATGGAAGGTAATTTTGTAGTCAGGATTCTGGAACTGAAGAAACTGGTCGTATGCTGGTATTTGGAACCTCAGAAATCTTGTAGTAACTCTGTACTGGGTCTGGCTGGGATGGAGTTATGATGTTAACTTTCTGCAGAGCAGCCCTTATGGTGCTGTGCTTTGTATTGGTGGCTGAAACAGTGCTGGTAACGCAGCAAAAAAGGTGAGTGGGCTGGGGATGGGCAAGGGGTTGGGAGAGACAACTGACCCCAGCTGACCTAAGGGATAGTCTATGCTGTATGACATTGTGCTCAGCAGTGACAGCTCAGGGAAAGGAGAGGAGGGGGGTGTTTGTGGTTATGGGACTTGTTCTCAAGCAAGCATGACCTGTGCTGAGGCCCCACTTCCCAGGAAGCAACTGGTCATCTGCCTGCTGATGGGGAGCAGTGAAATGAATTCCATTTTGCTCCTTCCAACCCCATGTCATTCTGTGATTCTTACTAAAGTATTATCTTGATTCATGAGTCTTTTTGCCTGCCTTCTATTTTTCACCCCATCTTCTGGGAGAGGGGAATGGGTCTGAAGGCAGAGTGTTTGGTTGCTGGCTGGGGCAACCCCCTGCAGACTCTTTCATGGGACAGCTAATATTGGATAAATGGCAAAAAGCCATTGCAGCTGGAGGATGAATATGAAACAGGCCATATCTGTTTTGTGAAGTAAGAGAACCTAGTCTACCGCTCAGAAGGAGGGATTTACCAAGAGTGTTGCAAGGTAAAGGACGCTTAAGCATCTTTAGGGGTTTATTTAGCTGTTTAGGATCCTAGTGATAGAAACCAGTATGTGTGACTTCTTGTTCTGTGGTCTCCAGCCCTAGTACTGACCAGGCTGTTGGTGCTGAAAGTGCAAGACACAGTTTTAAACTATGTTCAGGACCTCTTTGGAAAAAACCCAAAGTGAGGTTGTGGGGTTTTTTAGAGCAACTGTGAAAAACAGGTTGCTGATGCTGGTGGTCTCTGCTTTTTGGAAAGGGTTTGTGTAACTAGCTTATGTTACTCCGACTTTCAGGCTGTTCTTGAGCTCAGCTGGATGGATAAACTATTGGAAAGACTATATTGTAGGATTTGGAAATTTGTATCTTTGCAATATTGTGTCTATGTGACGTGTATTTACAGAGTGAGAGTTGCAGAATGAAAGAATTCTGTATTAATATTTCAGTGGAGGATATTATTATTAATTACAGACTCTTTTGTGAGCAAATTGATATCATCTGACTGTGGAACTGGTTTTCTGCATGGGTAAGCAGATGCATTAAACTCTGAACAAAGATGTATCAAGGCTTCTCCTTGAGCATGGGAAAGATTAAAAGTTAAAGTTGGTTAGCAGGTTCAACATTAAATAAAATTACCTGACTGTCAGATAAATGTTTAATGCAGAATGCAGATCATCTTCACCACTCAGTGTCTTAACGCCTCCTGAGATAAATAGGATACTTGATGCATTTCAGTGCTCTGTTCAAGTTCCCTTTATAATGAACCAGATGCAGCTTCATCAGTTTTTCCTTGAGGGAGTTATGGTACCATATTGCTACATATCAGCATAATTAGAGATGTACATTAAGTGAAGTTAAAATTGCATATTTACAAGACATAAATGTAATTCTATAGTCACAAAGTCCAGGAATTAAATAGCTGAATTAATCTGGCAGAAGCAGAGTCAAGAGAAATTATTGGAAGCCAGAAAGGGAAGTATGGAGAACATTTTCTTTATTGCTTTAGTTTTAGACAGCCCGTTAGTGATTGGCAAACAGGGCAGTTACAAAGGCTCTGATTAGCCATGGGGAGGGCTGAGAGTTGCAATGAACAAATCAAATGAATCCATAACAGCTAAACAATAGCATTAATATTTTTGTTTGTGTTTCTGCTGTTTACAGTCAATATCTTTTACATGCTGATGAGAAAAGTCACTTTGCAATCTGTAATCTTTGGCAGGTTTATTAGCACTGTAGTTCTTTATTTTTAAAGGTGTGTGTGTAATGAGAGTATCTGGGTAGAATGTTAATAGCCCCAACAAAATATCCCCTGTCAAGTGCAGTGTTCAAAATACAATGTTTTATGAATGTGAATGATGAACTGGAATTTTTTTAGTGACAATTAACTCATAAAGTCAAGAAAAACTTCCTATTAGGTGCTGCAGTCACAGGTAATACTTAAACATATTCCCAAATGAATCTTGTGACACTTTTGTTCAGGCTTGGACTGTTCTACCCATTCTAATAGCACACAGGATTTAAATATTTACTGTGATTTTTCTCACCTGCTCTTGATCTTCTTCTTTCAAAACGGTATTTATGCCATCAGTCAGCATTGGTTCTCCCTCTCTCAAAGGGTTGTGCTTGAGACTGTATGTTGACCTGCCTGAGAGACTGTATCTTTGGATTTATATTTCAGTTCAGAACTAGTTTTGAGAAATGTCATGTCAGTGGGTTTGGATGTGTAACTCTAAGTTGAAAGCCTTTGAAATGCACAGCAAATACCTAAACCCTATTTGACACCTTAAGGAAGAACTAACAGCAAGGGTCATGAACTGTTATAAAGAAGGTTTAGTTTGCTTATATAATAGCAGTGGGAGAAAAATTATAGAAGATGTAAGAATTAAGATAACGTGGGAATCAGTTGCAAAGTGTCTGAA
This sequence comes from Tringa solitaria, assembly GCA_026413425.1. Taxonomy (NCBI): domain Eukaryota; kingdom Metazoa; phylum Chordata; class Aves; order Charadriiformes; family Scolopacidae; genus Tringa; species Tringa solitaria. The sequence continues at coordinate 49,553,974 of JAOXJM010000033.1, read as the reverse complement.
ACTTTCCAGGCTTAATCTTATCTTAAAAAGTGGTAGAGGAACCTTTACGTGTAATGATGCATCTATGCACATGGTCACTCTTCTCATAATGCAGCAGTCTGCTTTCACTCCTACCTACTTTTTCTCCTCCTTTCAGAAGTATTATATCAGCTTATTGGGAAAACGGTATTTCTGTAAACTTCATGCCTTTGTCTTAAATTTTTATTAGTTTTTGAGGTTTATTGTAAAGAGATCAAATTAGTAAGATTCTTTTTTTGGCTTACTTGTAACTTTAAAGATTTTAAAAGGTGGTGTTTATCTGTGCCATACGGCTGAATTTCTAATTACATAATTGTTGCTAATTTCTAATTATAGCATGGATTTTATGGATGTTGTACAAAGATACAAGAAGGTAGCAAGAAGGCACTGGTCTTGGCTGTCCCGTTAGAGTTGTGTTTTATCTCATATCCACCCTTGTTTAACACAACTCCCAGAAGCTTCAGGTTCATTGTGAGTTTTCATTATTCCCCTGTTGTACCCAGTAATTACGCTGTTTGACCATAAGCAGGATGCTTAATGATTGTGTGCTGTTAGTTTCCTAAATTTGATAGCACTGATTTTTCTTTGAATGGAGACATGTAGATACCAAAAGTTAAAAATATTATTGTTAAAGTTCTAAAAAAAAATAAAATAATAAGAGCATCTGCGTAATAAAAGCTTTAAAGTCATTAACCAATTACAACAGAGCTCATTATAGCTTGGTTCATTTAGTGTGTTCCCAAGGCAAAAAAAAGCAAATTGCTGCTCATGCATTCAGCTGTAGTTGAGTGTGCATTAAACTCTGCCTCACCCCCTGTATGCTATTCTGAGCTTCCGCATGCAGACACATGCGGGGTTCAGCCAGGTACACCAGCAAAGCCTGGATGTCCTGGGGATGATGGCCGTGCTGGGATGACATCACACACCCTGCTGTTATAACAAACACCAGAAAAAAATTCTAAAGATTTTGGGGAGGGTTTCAGGGCAAGAGCTGTGCTTGTACAGCTTATGGCCTTTAGTCTGGCTAACAGAAACAGGGCAAAGAACATTTTTTTTTTTTTGGCCAATGTATTTGCACTTTTGTGACAATTACAGGAATTAGCAAAGGCTGAAGTATAAACTCAGTGTGAGAATGACTGTAAATAATTTCTGACTCCATTTTCAGCCAAAAGCCTTACTGGCAGGTGTTACGTTGCCACTTAAAGCTGCAATTTAGCAGCTTTCTTCTAGGAAGGCTGTGGAGACTGGTGGTTGAACTATGCTATTTGATTGCGTTCAGTGTCCCAGCAAATGATAAAGTGTGTTCATAGACACAGGAAAGCCCATGCCTACAACTGTTAAATGAGTACACTTGTATCTGGAGTTTCTTCATTAAAGATTCCGTTCCAAGTGTTCTGGAACAGTCCTATGGTGGCTGTAGGTTTCTATGACTTACATATGAGAGTTTGGTTTTAATAACATTTTGCTGAACTTGGTTAGATGGGAATTGGTTTTATTTGCTGAGTATTGCCTCTGAGCTTTCAGAAAGGAAAAAATACACCATGCAAGTTACCAAATTAGAGGATTTGATTTTTATGGCCAAATGCCTATTATCCTGAGATCAGGTAATTAGATCAAGTATTTTCTAGTACTCCATGTGCTGAGAAGTGTGTGTAGTATTTATAGGTGAAAGAAAGCAACTAATGAGTCGTGTGTAAGGAGCCATATCATGTATTTCCATAGCTGCTTCTATTATAAATATATTTTGTTGTTTAGCATCAAACATACTTAATTTTGTAGTCAGTTTTTATACAAGTTTTCAGTTGTATACCTAGTGGTCAGTATTCTGCATATGTTTTAACTATTTTCTTGTTTCTAAATTCATGTAGCACTCGAGTGCATAAATAATCTGAGTTTAAGGCAGTTTGAGAGGGAGAAGTATTTAAAGTTGAACAAGGGAGTTGGTAAAACAGTGAAATACGTTTAGGAAGTCTGATGTTTTTCTGAAAAGAACAATGAGAGATGTTTGAAAAACATAAGGGATAACATGGAATTATACAGTATCCAAATAGATGCAGTATGGGGTAGGTAATCACATAGTGTGCCTCCTTTGCTATATAGTATTGTGTAGTTTGGCTATTATAAATTATATTTGTACCTAAAGGAAAGATATTGTAAGAGTAAACACCAACGAAAACTTAAAAATTCCTTTTTCTGCAGTCTTCAGCCAGGCTTCCTCAAGTGGGGGGTGGTTTGGGGGTGGTGGATATTAACGCTCTGCTTTAGTGGGACCCAATGAACGTGCATATCAAGTGATGCACAGTAGAAATCAGGGGGAAATGAGCCTTTAGATTTATGCAGCAAGAAATGGAGACTCTTTGGTTGAGATCCTGGCACTGAAAAGCTGCCCTTTCTTTACCGTCACTGTGGGTGTGTTTTAGGAAAATGCAAAGCTGTGAGTTGCTGCCGGCGGTTTGAGTGCAACGGGATTGTCGTGTTTCTGACAAAAGCTTTGCTGTGCAGCCACATGACTGCGGCATCCAGAAATAATCACATAATCTCACTGCTAGAGGGCCTGCGTTAGACTCACAGCAGAACTCTGCGTTTGGAGCCCAACTCATCTTTTCTTTATATTTTTTTTAGCTGAAGATGGAAGGAACTTCCCAAATGCACCAGGCCTCTTATATTACTTGTCTGTTTTTTATCTGCCAGTCATTTTAGAAAGTGAGTTGTATATTTACAGATAATTGAAATTGTACAAATGTATAATATTTTATAAATGGATTTTTTCTTTGGAGGGAGTGTCTTAAAATTGACCATAATTCCAGGTTATTGCTTGTGAAAAATAACGTATCTGGGAAAAGTTGCAGATAATTGAATTTCCATTTTGTTCCGGGGTGATGTTTTTTACTTCTGGTGGCATTTCTGAAAATCTCAGTAATTCTCTTACGTAACTACTGGCAGCAATAATATGCTCTTGAAAAAGCACGAGCACCGAGCACCCCAATCAAGGCCAGGATAGAATTTAATGCTTCAAATAGGGAAATCTGCTGAGGAATCTGATCTGGTGAAAGATGCCCCTACCCAGGGCAGAGGGGTTAGACAAGATGTCCTTTAAAGGTCCCTTCCAACCCAACCTATTCTAAGATTCTGTGAAATGTTAGTAAGTTCAAGCTTTTATCTGTTTTAAAATACTTTAAAACTGTAACTGTAGCTGTAGCTGTAACTTTGGTACTTGCCTTTCCTATTTAGATAGCAAAAGGAGGAAGATGTTATTTTTAAGATCTATCAGATTTTTACCTGAAGTGGGTTTTTTTTTTGACTCTAAATGTAATGTTATGTAATTGTAATAGGCTTCTGTGTTTCCCTGAAATTTCACTGAAACTCTGTGTTGATTTGGTTTGTTTGGTTGTTGTTTGATTTTTTCAGTTCTGTATTCAGCATGCCAACTCACTTTCTGTGTTGTACACAACCTTTAGAAGACTTGGGAGGGATGCTCTATTTAGCTTTTGTCAGGGTATGTTTCTGTTGTCAACAGAAATTAAAAAGACAGGCAGTTCTTTTGTTTTGGGTAACCAAAAAAGCAGGGAGGCAGACAGGCTGCCCAGAACCTGGCTGTGTAAAAGCTGAAGGCTTTTGTGTTTGTGCAAGTCTTGCAGGTTCAGTTGGGGGGAGGGAGGGGAAGTCATAGCGTAAGGCTGGTCAAAATTGCCACAGTTTTATGTGGTCAAGTGTTACCAGCTGATGGATGTAAATCAGAATCTTCTGTCTTGGGTGGATTTTCTGCTTTCTAGCATCTAGCTTGTCCATGTCAAACGCACATTCATGAGCACTTATGGCTTGAACCATGCAGCCACTGTTGAAGGATGCTTCATAACCAGGTATCCAATGCAGTTAATTAAATGTGGTATGGCATATGTAGCCATTGCTCTATCGTATTATAATTTTGTCACCTTGTTGCTGTAGCTTTAAGCTTCTAGTAAAAGTGTAGAAGAACAACTTCCCCATTCATTTCCCCAGCTTCCTGTAATGTTTCCACTGGACCTATTGCTCAAGCTGCTATTTTTCAGACACCTCTTGATGATAAAGGCAAGTTAGGGTTAACTTTTGATGTTCCCAAATTGTGCAGTAGCTGATGTGTGTAACTCCTATTTTTGTGGTTATCATTGTCCTCCCCATATTCAGTAATACCAAGAGTCTTATTTTAAACGTAGTTGTAGTCTTTTTAGGACAAAAGATAATATGCATTATGGATAGTTGCACAATAAATTCTTGATGTCAGTGCCTTCTTAAACCCATTTTTCTTTCAGTATGGAGACCATTACAATGTGTTTATAGAGTTTCAGATGCAGTGGGCTTTAAAATGTGAAATATAGCTCTTGTGCTGCATAAAAAGATTGCTGTATATGTGAAAAATTATTTCATAAAGCTTTCTGGGCTTTTTTAACTTGGCTCACAAGTAATAAAAACCAGATGATAATAAAAATCTTGCGAACAGGTGTTCACAATTTTATTTGAATGTCTCAGTAACCTTTCTTACTGCTTAGTCATGATATTTTTTTCTGCAAATATTGATTGTTTAAAATTATAAAAAGTTATGGTAGCAATACTTCTTAAGCTCACTGAAGTGTTATCATATTGATTCCTAACCTAAGTGAGGCTGAAAGTTTCAGATTTAGTGTGTCTCAGCCTTAGGTAAATAAGAATGCTGAATTTCCTCAGCCACAATAGTTTCAGATTTGTAACTTCAGGCAGGGCTGAACTTTGGAATTAACTTGGATTATGTTCCTGCAGGCTTGTGAAAGTAGGGACCATTGTAGCAGTGATAATGTGTGTAGGGTATGAGCTCTTTTTGGGAAGGATGCAAAATACCTCCAACTAGTTCAGAATAATTTAATTTTTAATAAAAATGACTTTTATCCAACAATCTTTAAGTGCTTTATAAACATGGCTGCATTCTCACAATGTTCTTCTGTATTGTCATACTTTGCAATAAGAGAATGCTGTGAAAGAAAAGTGAAATGTTACCTTAATTTTCCACGTGTGAGATGGGCATGTTACAGGTCCAGCGCAACAAATGTTCATGATAACGTCTCGTGTGAGTCATAGGGTAGACTACAGTTTTATTAAACTTAATCATACAGTTGCAGGCTGAAATTAAAGGCTGTAATCATACTGTTAAAGGCCTAGAACTGTTTCATGGTCACAGAGGGATTTAGCAGTAATGTTGGTAACAGATATTCATACAGCAGTCGGCAGTGTTGCCAGGCCCAAAGCTGATAGTTTTCTCATCATTTGCAAGACATAAAAGTTAAAATAGAATTAGGATCATAGAGGCCATTCTTTATTTAATCCAGTTGTTGACTCATTCCGCTTTTTCATCTTATTTTGACTTTTTTAATACTATTTTGTACAGCTTCTGAGTAACGAAAAAGTTTGTAAAATGACTTTTTGAGAGCTACAGTGTTTAATAATTTGAATAGAAAATAGAAAATGGGAAGAAACACAGTGAGACAAAACACAAATAAAATGAGGCTACAAATCTCAGCTGCAAAAACTTAAGAGGATGCAAGTTCTGCTCTGTCCTTGGGGGCCTCCTCATTTCTCTTTCTATTTTCTTTTTTTCCTTGTCTTATTTAATCAATACAGTTTTCAGCTTAGTGCTTCTTTATATCATGGCTCCCTAGCAAAATGTCACCAGCCTAGCAATGCTTCAGGTTACAATCTGTATCACAGCAGCAGCCTAAAACTGTAGCTGTAGTTACTTGGTTTTGAATTATAACCTCCTTTTCCAGATCTGGCTCCTCTTTTGCCTTTAAACCTTATTTTCCAAATGTGCATGCAGACTTCTCTTAGCTTTTTTGCCCAAAGTATTTTCTTTTTTCAATTCCTCCTTTATAGTCATATTCCTCAGAACAAGTGCAGGTTGTTTTTTTTTCCTGGTTTGGCCTACAGTGAGGAAAATCGGATTGTTCCAATTCTGCAGTTTGTTGGCAATTGTCAGTTCCACTGGTTTCTGTGCTAAAAATGCAAATTTCTTAGAATTAGATGCCTTGAAGGTCCATTTCAATTCAAATATGTGATCATGGACCAAGATTATTGTGCATTAATTTACCACACATTAACTGTGAAAGTCTACTTCTTACTGTGTTTTCCTGAGTCATGGTTTTTATTTGACGCCTTGAAGCATAGAACAAATGCTACTGCAAACACTCAGTATGATTGCTAATAAATTAAGTACTACTCAACTCCAGGAGTAAAATAACCAGGATGTTAGGTCCACAGTGGTGTTTTCTGGTGATTTGTAGGCCGAATGGGCATCATTTCTCTTCTAAGGTGCTCAGACTTGTCCCTGCTTAAATAAGGTTTGTGTGTTGTGTGCCTTTGACTTAAAGTTGATGTATGTAATGGCCCTTTGAGTCATGAAGTTCTTCTTATATGTAGATAAAAAAAATCTTAATGGGTTCTATGCTTTATATACTGTAATCTGTTGTCTTGATTTCTTCCAGGTTTTTTTCCAATTTTTAGTTTGCGAGTAAAAACCTGTCTAAGTGTCAGAGGGAATCAGTAAAGATTGGTTATTAAAACAGACACTCTCAATTTTCTTAATTTTTTTCATTATTGGCTGGAGAGGGCCAACTGTCAGTGTCCTGTGTGTTGTCCCCCTGTGTCTGTCCCGTGACCCATCCCCCCCATATTTCAGTATGTAGATGTTTACAGAATGTTTGTGACAAACTTATGGAGGAAACCTTGAGGCTCAAGGATGCTCATTGATATCCTGAGCATGCCAGAGAGCCTTCTTGGCTGTCATTAGTCCCTGGAAGATGTGTCTTCATCAGCAAGCATTGCTGCTTATGTGTTCCTCCTGTCCCCTCTGGCACTTGTCTCTGTTTCATTTTGAAGATCCTGTATGCCAACAGGCAAACTCAATGCGAACACTTAGGTGATGCTAATCTGTTCATCTCATTACTAGCTCTAAGATTTGAGGCAAAACACAGGAAAGAAGTGATGTAATAGATCTCTAAGAGTATTGTGGTGAGAGGGGAAGAGATTTACATTTCTTCTCATAGTACAAAAAGTAAGGGGCATTTTGTGAAGCATGGTCAGAACAAACCAAAGATTAAGGATTTTTCTTCAGCACGTGACTGACTTGTGGAGCACCTTCCCCTAGGATGCTGCAGATGCCCAGTGTTTACAGTATTTTCAGGAAGCAACGGGATGAATGGAGTAAGTGAAGTCCTAGACACGGCTCTAGTTCAGAAAGATGCTTAGCCTGCAGGTAATGTTTGTAGTTTTCAGCTGTCCATGTAGTCTTTGGGTATCTGCTATGATCTGCAGCTGAAAACGGGACCCTGGGCTAGATAGACACTTGTTCTGTCCTTGTGTCACTGCTTCATATTGGGATCAAAGCTTGTCCGTAGCATTTGGAATGGGAACACACTCATTTACAAGGCTTTAAAAGTTCTGTCAACTTACATATTTGAGTGAACCTGTAAGAAGAGGCTGAATTTGTTTGCAGAGTTTTTGACTAATAATTCTCAGCTGTTAGTTGCAATTTAATGCTATGCATCATGGGTGTGTGGTGAGAGCGTAGAGAGAACCTGTTAGCAGTGAATGTTTTCTCCCTTTCCTGTGTGAAATGAATTATGTGGTTATGCTGTTGTCTTGTTTCTAACATGCTGGTCATCATTGAACATACGAACCTGACATTAAGTATTTGCTATATGCAACAGGAGTACAATGTTATATTTAGTTTTTTGTTTTGTGGAGAAGTTTGAGTAAGAACAAAGGTGATTAAGGCCAGGCTGTCTTTTTTTGCTTGGTCTGCTTCACTGTTGAATGTTGAAAGAATAACATGCCTGTAACCACTTGATGCAAAAGTCAAATCCAAATCATTACTTGTTGCTCAGCAAAAAATTGTTGTGAAGGCTACACACACAAGCAGAAGCCAGCTTCTGAAAACAAAACCTCTTATTAGGTCTCAAAATAGGCTCTTATACCTTACATTCATATGTTGTACAGGAAAAAAAAGTTGTATTTCTGAAAAGGAGGTAAGAGCAAATCTGAATAGCTGAGCAAGTAGATAAGGACTTCTACCAGTATTACAGAAAGTCAAGGGAGGGAAAGCAGTGTGGGGCTAAAGCCACGTACAGGTCTGTTGAGCGAGTTTGTTGCTCACCTGTGTGGAGTTCTCCCTTCTGGGTTTGTTTTTTTTTTTTCTTTAAAGGTTGCTGTGAATTTGAAGTCTTGAAGATAGAGATGGTTTCTCAGGATGATTTGGGAGCACTGCAGCATAACCAGATCACAATGAAGCCTGTTTAAAACTTTGGTAATACAAATATTAAGGTTGGTTATTAAGCTATAGAAATGGACACAGCAGTTTTTTGAAAACTGTAATTACTTAGTTTATTTCCAAGCAAAAATTAAATTAGGCTTTCTGCTAATAACCAAGAGATGGAAGATAAGAATTAGAAGGGGTTGCATAAACCCCATGCATGCCCACTTTTTTGTTATGAAGAATTTGTTGGCATGACCACCTTTAAATGTGTTGAGGGAATTGTTTTTAATGCCGGTGACTCTTCGTCACTCTCTCAAGATGTCACTGAAAAAGTATTGTTGCAAAATAATTTTGTTTACATGAGATAAATAAGACAAGCGAAGAGTTAAGAAAAGGTTTTATTTCAACTTTGTAAGAGAATGCATTCTGCTTTATCAGTTGATTATCAGCAACCAGTTCGATCTATCAGTTTGGTGCTTTTTGTGAACTTTTCCAATGGCAACCAGCAAAGACTTTTTTTTTTCCCTTCTCTGTATATTAATTTCCAAATCTGTCAAATTCTGCCTTCAGCCTGGCTGTTCATCCATATGCTGCAGAATGTGAAAAGAACAGGAATGCAGCTATTTCTTATAGACAGAAGTATTTTACTGTGCTCTGGAATGCAAGATGTGGAAGCTAATTAGCATTTTTTTGAAATTTCTTTGTAGTTTATTATTACTCAGGGTATAATTTCTGTGTGTATGCAAACAAGTTCATATTTATCTTAGCACAGTAGTATGATGCCTTCATTGTGCTGCAGTGGTTCAGTAACTTATTTTTAAACTGAGCCAAAATAACACGTCTTTGTGGGTGTAGAAACCAGATGTTGAGATTGTCAGCAATGTCTAAATGCCTAATACTAGTATTTGAACTTCTACTGAAGTAGATGTGAACTGAGTAAGGATTAGAAGGTCATCTCATACTCTAAAATTGTTTTGCAACTATCAGACTAAAAATCTTTGTGTTTAAATATTTCTGCTTTTCATGGACATGTACATTCTGATAAGAATCTGCTAGGATTTTGTTGTTAAGGAAGAAATTTTTGGACCAACAAAAGAATAAACCGGATAGTATGTGAAAACTTGCTTCTTTGTTGAGCAGAGCTGATTCATTTATCCTTCCTTCTCAGTCCTCTGAATTTGCTGCAGCATAACTTTTGCCATCATATCCGGGAGACTTGGTGATTTCAAGGCATTGAGAAAAAAATCCATCAGTGTATGTGCTCAAATGAATGCATCATCCAGTATGTTACCACTGAAACTACTTGCACTTACTATAATTTTTCTCTCTTAAATGGGAATTGTCCTTTTCACTGTTCTGACTTTGTGATAATCAAAGCAACTTACATTGTAATTGCTGGTTTCTTGATGAAACCTTAGTAATAATCATGGCCTGTTGATTTTTTTTTTTGGGGGG
>JAOXJM010000033.1:49514368-49540341 GCA_026413425.1 Tringa solitaria | reverse complement strand
ATTTAATGGCCTTTCTTTTATCTTAGGTTGTATTGGAATGTGACTAGTCCCTAGACTGTTGTATGTAGTAACATGAACAATCAAGTAGTAGAGCTGCTTGGAGTGTAGAAATACAATGCCAGCTTGATTTACATTGCTATGTTTTCAGTCCATTCCAAAAACATAATTATGCTTTGCTGAATATAAATGTATTTGATACCCCTCCAAAATATATATTTTTCTGCCTGTCATCTTCAGTTGATAAATTCTGAACTTGTTTTTTCTCTTAAATAAGTAAACAAAAAGTAAACGAATAAAAATTGTTTCTTAACACATACTATAATTATGGATGTTAGTCATGATTTTGAATGGTGTTTGTGTTCCCAGTGCAATTTTGGGATGCGACAACATCATCCTCTGAAGTTAATGTATCTTTCTGAACAGAGCCTTTAATACATTCTATTTTAACCTCACTTGTAATGATTTTCTATGTATATCCCTGTTAATTATAAATAATATAAAAACTGTATAAAGGAAAACAAATAGGTACAAAAAAGAATCTGAGTTGTTAAATTGACATTTTGTATTTGCAGTTGAAAAAAAACAAACAAACCCTATCAGTCTCCAAAACATTTTATTTGGAAGAGAATGCTTTATTTCACCTATAATTTTGATAAAGAAAAGCAATGTAGCTTTAGAAGTTGTAAAATATTCAGTGCTTCAGGCAACTATTGCCTGATTTGATAAGCTAACTGCTTGGAGGAATAATCTAAAACATTTTACTGTAGGATTTTTCAATTAATTGCTTTGAGTGTGTTTACAAGTTGCCACAAAAGTACAAAATATGATTCTCTTTTATCCGTTTTTCTGCAGTTGGTTGCATCACATATATTATAAGCTTGTTTTCTATGTTTAATAATGCCTTGAGATATTTTTTTTTTAGATCATCATTGGTAGTCCCTGAAGTTCTGCAGGCATTTGCAGTCTATAGGCTTATCCATTTCATCCATGCTGGTATTGAAAATTAAAGTGGAGCTGTGGCTCGAGTCTGGTGCAACAGTAACTGCTACTGCAGGGAGCAAAACTGTAAAGGCTACAGGTACTAGAGCTAAATTCAGATGTAAGAAAGCTTGTCTCTAAGGTAGCAAGTAAGGGCAAAAAAGAGATTTATTTTTTTTTTTTTTTTTAGTTCAGTAGGTTTGAACAGATGTCTCACCTTCAGAAGGAAATGGTCCCACCATGCTCATGGCCAATCTGAGGGGTCTTTCTGCAGCAATTCTCTTTGAACCTGTGAATGGAAAAGCAAAGTATTGATTGGGCTGGAGGGAAACTTACTTGGTCCAAGCAAAGACTGCAGTGCAGAAGTACTTCTAAGTTCTGACCTCGGCTTTGCATGTGTTACACAAAACAAAGGCTTCAGCAGGAAAAAAAACTGAGGAGCATTAGATAACTATTATTTTTATCTGTTTTAGAGCAAATTCAAATGTTTTCAGCAAGTAATGTGATCGTGTGACTGTAGCTGCTCCAGTAGGAGTTCTTCCCTAAGGCTTTGGAAGTGCTGCTATCCTTTGCCCCATTACATACGAGAAAAATCATGAGTCTGCCTCTGATTTTGGTGTGGACTCTAGTTAGTCTTCATTTCTGGAGTTGTACTGGTGTGTAAAGCTATGGTGGTAGAGAAGGAGGTTTAGCTGTGGTGGAAGATAAAAGTCACTATTGTCTCCTGATAAAGATGTGCAGGTGTTATCTACATTGAAAATGAAGTTAATTATACATGTATGAGTTAATAAATTTGCATTATTTCAGGGTCCTCCATTTTTCAAAGATTAGATTTCTCTTTCCTTTTTTGGTGTCTGTGTAGTACTGTTTTTGATACTATTATCAAATATAACAAAGAAAACCAAGTCCAAATCTTATTCTTGTGTATGCATTTTAAACGTTACAATAAGCATTTCCTTGATTTAACAGTTTTGCAATTAATGTCTTTGTTGTCTTTTGTCATTTTGCATACTAGAGAAAATATTTGGCATTGAAAAGTTTGCTGAATGGATTTGGGGAGAACCTGAACATGTATGGTTATAATGTAAAAGTGATATTGCTGGTCAATAAAAAATAATGGGCGATAGGCTGTATGTGGTGTTGCTTTTCTGAAAGCTGTTTTGGGGAATGTGGGAAAAGAAGCATCTCTTCCTTAAATAGGTAGTACCATAATTGTGTTGATTTTTTTATATTTACCTAAACAGGCAGCAAACAGGTCTGAGTAACTTAATCTTCCAGAAGAGACAACAAACATTTTTTTTAAACCATATGAATCCCTAATGTGTAGTGACTAGAGGTTTTGGGGAGTTGGTTTTTGTTTTTTCCCTCTCAATGAATCTAGAACTGACTATCTTAGGGAAATATATACCAGAAAAAATATATATACGCCATTCATGTTTATACTTCTGCTTAGGTTTTGTGCTTTCTGTGTCTTGATTTAAAAGGAACTGGGGTAGGGGGGGCAGGGAGGGAATAGCTGAAGACTGCTACAGTTTATCCAACATGCACGATGATGAGAAATGGTCAAACTAAAACTGTATGTTGATCTAGCACAGAAAACAGGAATAGCTGTGCAAACTCATTTGTTTCCCAGGAGAGATTTTCTGCGTGACCAGGAGACCAAGGACAGACCTTGAGGATATTGTCTGAAAAAATCCAGGAATGCCTAATTGAGCAAAAAGATTAATTCAGCAGTGGGTAGAAGCAGGCATGTGGGTGAGCCTTCTTCCATGCACTGTCAGCCAGTTAGTTTACTGTCTTCCAGAAAAATATATGCTTTTTGTATATTTGAGTATTTTTTTTTTTGATGGAATGTGTCAGAAATTTTTAGTGTAGTTTAGAGTTCTGTGCTGTCCTGCTCTTTTTCTGTCTGGTGCCTTTTTCCCCTCTCCCCCATCTTCCAGTAATTTTCAAAGCCACTATTCATGTTCAAGCATGCCTGGAAAAAAGTTACTAATCTCAGTATCAAGTCCTTAAAAGCAATGCAGCTTCTATAAGTTCCCTAAAACTTTAGGTAGATTCCTTCATAAAAGGATGTGGGAAGTTTCTGCAAAGAGAGATGTTAAACGCTCCGACTGAAGGACTGTGTCTTGAGTGTGTTTGTTAGTAGATGAATCTCCACAGATAGGTGCTGCGGTGAGCACGGGACAAACATCAACTCAAGCTTGCTATTATTTAGAAAACAGAATAGGAAACCCAGTTTGATGACGGCACTTGGAAAGGTACTTGTTTATATGGTTTAGCTGAAATACTGGAAATAAGATCAAAAGATTTACTTACGCAGACATTCATTTGAAGTTATTGTCAGAAGATAGGAACTGGGAGAAGTTTCTGTGCTGAGGGCCGTAAGAGCGGTTTCTTTCATCACTAGGCTTGAACAGATGCATTTCAGAACAAAGTTCTGATGAAATCTTTTTGTTGCAATGATTGATTGCGCTAGTGATATGATGCCAAGGTAGTTAAATCCTGAACATCTGCCAGGGTGTTCAACCTGAGCTTATTGAAAGCCTCCTACAAGGCAAATGAGGTTATGTATGAGCAACTTCACATAGGTGACGGTGCTTTTATTAAAATACAATGTGGAACACCTCAGACTCATCATAAGCAAGTTTTCTGAGGAAAAGAAAAATCAAGATGCAAGATGAAGGAACCTAAGGAATGTGCTATGCCTGTTACTATCCGAGAGACTGTGGAGCAGCCTTGAACTCATTGCTGGGTCAGGTTTCCCTCTTGTTAGAGTTTTCTCTATGCCCTGATTAACTAAGACATTTATTTCGTGATCCAGAAGTAAAATGCTGTATATGGCAGATTGTTCAAAACAGGTCGGTACTGAACAGCAAGGCATAATTGGAGCACGATACTGGAACTACAGACCTGGGAGGAAAAAAAAAACTGTTGGGATATGTGCATGCTAAAACAAGATGGAGCTGGAAAGAGGCTGCAAAGCAATCCTTCAGTTGCACAAAGTGGGGGGTTTGAGGTTTTTCTTTTGCTTTTTTTCTTTGGGTTTTTTTTGGTGTGGGTCTTTTTCTTTAGAACAGAAGTCATTCTGAATGGAAGAAAGGATATAGCAAACTAATAATTAGAAAGACATTAACATTGAGGACATGTCAAAAAAGAGGTCATTGTTTGCCTCAGTGTTTAGGAATTGTTATAAATATTTAGACACATCCATAAAACATGTTATAACATAATAGTGGATTGAAAAATTCCTCTAATGCAGAAAGTGGTGAAGACATGCAGCTGAGTAAGATGGAGGGTTTGCACTATTGTAGGAAAAATTGTTGGGTGCAATTTCCAAATGCCACACCATTCATCTGTGTAATGGGGGGCTGTGGATCTGAAATTGAACATACTTAGTCAACAAGCCCAGGGAGCTGAATTGGCTATTTCCCCTTTGATACATAACAAAGCACTAAAAACACTGCAGAATCTATTTTGTTTGAAAAGATACTTAGTGTAATGTTTGAGTTCAAATATAAAAATCTAGGCATATCTGAAGCCAACTGCATAAATGCATTTAAAGAGTGAGTTGTTCATTTCCATATGTATCCTGACAAGCTGAATTTGCTTTTTCTAAGTCAATATTTGTCCTTTAAGCTTGATGTTCTTGCAGCAGCTGAGAATAAAATATCTTAAGGTCAAACTCTGGGAGATTAGCTGTAGGAGGAGACTTTTGGTAAATGTTTTACAAGTTCAGTGGGGGTGGGTTGTCCTTGGTTGGCTGCTGGGTGCCCACCCAGCCGTGCTGTCACTCCTCTGCTCAACAGGCTGGAGGGAGAAAATAGGACCAAAAAGCTTGTGGGTCAAAGATAAAGACAAGGAGGTCACTCCTCAATTACCATCATGGGCAAAACAGATTCAATTTGGGGGTGATTAACAAGAAATTTTGTTAATTAAAAACAGCCTGCCATAGGCTGGAGGAGGAGGTAGCATTGCAGGTTACCCACTGTTCACATGGAAGAAGTGGCTGCTCCATTACTTCTCATGCCTGCTTACCATGTTGACTTCCCCCACAGCAAAACCTCTTCATCTCTCCAAAATTCTAACTTCTTGTGTAGAATTTGAAGCTGCAGTTCGGCTGCAGGCCACATGTAATCAGCAGGGTGCATGTCTGAAAGCTTAACAGCATCTGCCTATGTACTTCCCCCAGAAAATATGGATTTGGGCACGTGCTTTTCTAGATTAGTATTATGAACACTCAAAAATAGAAACTCTGTGTGGTGACTTAATCCATGATGAGTGAAAACCAGCTGCCAGGCAGTCTCAAGTATTTGCTACTCTAGTTCAGTGTAACCATTTTCCTTTCTGGGGGGTTACTTTTATGCCATTCTGTAGAGGAAAGAAAGCACTTAAATGTGTTTGGGGAGAGTGTGTTAGTATTGCAAAAACTCATCCACCTGATTTTTGTTGTCTAATAAATCGTTAGCTCAGTGATTTTTTTTTTTATTTTATTATTGCTGCTCAAGGTGCTGCTAGCATTTTACTGTGTTAACAACCTCTTCACCTGTCTTTCGTGCTTGTCTAATATTCTGTAGATAAACACAGAGCAGTTGGCAAAGCTTTAACCAGGCTGTAGCTTTTCTCACAGTGCTGTTTTGATTTTTTTTTTTATTTTTTTACGATTCCTCATGACCAATTACCAATCATTGTGTTCATGTTGAAGTGCTTTTTTTCTTTTTGCATGGGCAATGCCAGTTTAAGACTTAATTACATTCTACAAAATATGAATGCTGATGGGGTTTTTTTTTGCCTTTTTCCTTAATTGATAGTACTTCAGGTAGTCAGTAGATTAAAAGAAAAAAACACAACAACCCAAGCAAAAAAAATAAAACCAGACAACAAAGGCCTCAAAATAGCT
This sequence comes from Tringa solitaria, assembly GCA_026413425.1. Classification (NCBI taxonomy): domain Eukaryota; kingdom Metazoa; phylum Chordata; class Aves; order Charadriiformes; family Scolopacidae; genus Tringa; species Tringa solitaria. The sequence goes on along the minus strand of JAOXJM010000033.1, from coordinate 49,534,463 downwards.
GCATAGTTGGAGTAGAAGAGTTACTCTTTTATTTAATGTGAAGAAATATTTTTGCTAATAAAAATGACATTTGAATTTAACTATCAGAAATTTTGCCTCGCCTGTTAGAGAATGATTATTTCTTATTGTTATTTGTTAGCATTTTGTAATCAATGGAAAATTCAAAGGACCTGTCCAAAAGAAGGATGTGAGTACGTTTGCTTACATGGGAAGTGAAAAATGAACTTATCTAACAACTTGTGGCATCCTTTTCTGAAGAACTACCTTAAATGTTTGGAACTTGTCATCTGCCAGTTAAGCCTATTAATGCAAATGTGACGAGTGTAGGCAGTTTTCAGTTGAGATAAGCTTCTGTCACTGTAAGTCCATTATTTTTCACACTGGCAATGAATATAACTGGGAATTTGCGCCTAAATCCTATTACTTTTGAACAAAATACTTTTTCCTTCTGATGATGTTATGTAAGTCTTAGTCAAGTTTAAATACCTTAACGCTAGTTACACGCAACACCAGTTGTAAGACTATATTGCCTGATCGCTGGTTGTATTTAAAATGCTTAGAACCTAATTCTGCTTTGTGGTGCACAGAACACATTTTCACCTCATATGTGAGTAGTTGTTTTCCAGAAACGTTAGGTGGTGTTTTCTGTACGCTTCAGAGTAGGAGCAAGTTCTTACCCTGTAACTTTTCCAAATTACCAAATCAAAGGGAATGTGCTTTCACTTGTGAAGTCCCTCTTCTGATTTCTGTGTTATGCAGTCATGGTTTGTATTTGGCACTGTCTAATGGAAAGTTTCAGGTTGATTGTCTTTGGGTATGTGATGTGCTGCTACTTTCCTTTCCTTGAAAATATAGCAGACTACAGATTTAGACTGAGAACATCTGGGCCCGCAGTAATAGAGACATTTATACCACTCTTTCCTTTACCCAAGGGGGGATCAAGGAAGCTACATAAATAAGACAGTTCCACTGATGTGGATGCCATGACCTTTATCTAAAACTTTTCACTTCAGCAATTAGAGTTGTAGCATCAGTTGTATCAGAACAGGAATCGTTGAGCAGGCAGTTGGTGTTTGTTATAAGGAAGGGTAGTTACATGGGACACCTGCAGCAATTGAAACTATCGCACATAGACTCATCACCGAATATTTTGCGGATGCAGTTGCTGCTAAGTATAATAAAATATATGTACTTGGTAAAAATACACTTCTTACCATTACCAAGTACTACACAAAAAGTTTCACTTATAGATGTAGGTTTACTTTGTTCCCTTGTCAAAAAGTGATCTGGATTTACCATTGGCAAAATGCATATAATTAATACTCTTCTGTATAGTTTCTTTCCATGGGAATCAGGTTAGGGTTTCTGAGTGTGTGGGAGAGATGTAAATGCTTACTGCTGGAAAAATGCCAGTGAACAAGGGAGATCTGGAGCCTTTCATCTTGGGTCCATGCTTCTTATTTTAAGCAAGGTTGGGGTTTAGCTGTTGTTCTGAAGCCTTTATTTAGATCAGCAATTCAGAAATGATTAATATTTTCTAGGGGATAACTGACAGGCATCAGAAGATAATTATATCAGTATCTGGGATCTTGCTCATCTGTATGATTCCCTTGCTTCAGTCTATTCTTTGGCTCATTTGGGATGATGATGTCTTCTGAGTCTGTATTGGGGGAGGGGGGGGCTCTGTTCCTCTTGCAATGTCAGCAGAAGAAAAAGCCTGAACAATATCTTTTTCTCTCAGGTTCCGGTGATCTTTTGGAAGGAAGTAAAGTTCCTTTTAGTGTTCAAATTATAGGCTGCTGTCACTTTTATGTGTATGAGATGGTGCATATTTATGTGTTAGTGGAAAAAGAAGCAGTATTGATACTTAAAAGCTGCTGTTAAAAGAGGCTTGCAATTTTGTTTCAAAAGGAGAAAATTCTCCTCTAGAACAACCCTTATTTCTGGAAATGTGATATTCAAGGTGATAGTTAAATTCCAGGATTACTGAATGGCTTGAGATTGATCCCTTGGCACTCTGGCTTCTCTTTGTAGTATCAGTTTTTGGTCTCCTGTGTTGAGGAGTCTGTGCTAGAATTTCTTTCTTTCCCAGTTAATTGACACTTTTTGAAGTAACAACTTCTGGTTTTGATAGACCAGTTTGTTTATAAGATGTGAGAATACCATCTTTTCATCTGGTACCATGATAGACCTGTTACTTATCTGATAACATGTAGCTAACAGGTCTTACAAGAAGTTTTATTTTAACGTTCTCTTATAGTGTGTATAAATCCTTGTTGAATGTTTGAAAAATCAAATTAGAATAATTATGGCAACAAACTAAACTAACCAAATCCTATTCATTGGCAGGACTTCATAGGCAAAAACCAAGTATAACCAGTTCAATAGTTAATACAACTTTTTCACATGGACAGTTTTATATTGACCTTGTATACGTCATGTAGTCTTCTGATTTTGATCTCTGACCTAATGAGAGTGGTACATAATGTAAAAACCATTAAAAGAAATACTCAGTGAGTGATCTTTCATAGAAAAGGATGAATGATGTGGTATTACATGACATGGCTAAATGTTAAAAAAAAAAATATTAGTAACTAATGATGTGCTGCTTCCTATCTTTGTAATGACTGGAGTGATAGTTAATGTATATCTTACAAATTGGGATAATAAGTTATGGCCCACGTATGAAGTGATGATTTAAAATCTGTGGAGAATGTGCTCTAGTGGTATGGTAAATTATGCTCTAACGTAGCTACACAGAATAACCTGGACCATTTGATGAACTGGATCCTTTTGAATGTTGTATGTGGAATACAAAATGTTAGAAGGGAGCTTACAGAATGAGACTCCTACCTGGATAGCTCACATGTGGTAGGGGGTTGGGATGATATCAGATAAAAAAAAAATAAAATACCACCACATGCACAAAAAAACCCCCCTTCCAAACCCAACCAACCAAAAACCTACCCACCACCCCTAAATTGGCAAACCATATGTGCAACATACAGTGGTGGTGTGGTACAAGGGGTGCTGCACTCTGGATACAGAAATAGGTCAAATAACATAAGTACTTGATGCTTTAGTGGAAAAAAGCAAAACAAGAGCTGTATCTAGAAGCTGAAGTCCAGCAAATCAAAATGAGATTAGATGCATTAATTTGATGGTAAATGTGATTAACTCCTGAAATGAACTACTAGGGTAAGTGGTAGGTTCTCTGTCAGGTGCTTTGAAATGAAGTCTTATTTAAGCAACTGAGGATGGGAATTACCAATTCTTATTCTGCTAGACAGTAATAAGTAATTTGGGTGGAATTATTTGTACCATATTTTGAATAAACTGAAAGCAGAAATTGGCAGTGAGCATGGTGCTATCTCTTATTTTCTGCTACTGATTGGAACAAATTGAATTTAGAAAGTTGTGGCTATTTGCTTTAAATGACCTCCTGCTAAGAGATTTAGAGTTTCATGCAGCTTCAGTTTACCAGGGACCACATATGATTGACACAATTAATCAAAGATCACGCTGCTAATCCACACGAAACATAACACAGTCGAGAGAACTCAATTAAAACTTTTGTTCTTCCAATTTAAAAGATCAGCCACGTGGGAGCTAAGTATCTCAGCCTTACTTGTTGTGCTTGAGACCAGCCTTAATAAATTGCCTTACTTTGCTTCTGCAATGCAATTTAGATGCTTATAAATTGGCATTCATGCTTTGCCACAGTTCCACACATGAACTCCTGCATCTTTGGTTAACAACTTTGTCTAGAAATTTTTAATGGATGCAGGTGAATGCTGAAGGAAAATGTAAAAATCAGAAATAATGTAAGTAATTGGGTAGGGGAAATGCTGAAAGAATTAGTTTTCTAAGCCTTAGTTTATAAGTACAGAAGTTTAGAATTAAAAAAAAAAACAAAAAAACCCACAGATTTAATGGTTCAGTTTTAGGGTCTCCCTCTTATTATAATTCATCTTGCATTTTTGGTTTTTCCCTGAGTATGTAGCACAAGTTTTATCCTTCTACCAGGGCACTTTTATATCAGTGCTATAGTGAAGACATTATTCAGGACTGTAAACTTGTGATGCCTTACATTTAGGAAACTGAAACTGCTTAATAAAAGACAACATTGAAAGCTTATGAAAGCTTCTCTTTTGTGGAAAGTGGTTTTTTAAAGAAGAAAAAACCCTACAACTTTCATTACTACACTTCAACTGCCTGAAAAGATGCTCATTTCTGACTTTAGAATTTGGGGGGTGGGACCTAGTGATGTAAGAAGCTGCTGGGCAGAGTGACAGCTTACAGCAATGCTAAAGGTAGCCTTAAATACGCTACATTCATACACAAATAAGGCATATAGGAACAGCCATACACAAATAAGGCATATAGGAACAGGAGCCAGTGCCTCTGTTTTGGTGGAAGACTGTTGTTAAGTTGCTGACTGAGAACCAATTCAGCACCTAACACTGATGTAGTATTTAGCATCACTTCGAAGACTAAATGTTTTTCCTTAAATCTTACAGCAGTAAAACACTTGCAGTAGTTAACTCCTTGATCCTGTCAAGTGTGGAGGATGTATACTGTTCCCTTCAAAAGGTGTTAATGCTCTGTTGTTCCTCTTCAGGGACTAAACAGCTGTGCAGGTTTTAATGCTGTTTTACTGTAAAGGCCTTTTGCGGTACCTTCTGTTGAAAAATATATATATTTTTTCTTAAGTATGAAGCAAAAATAACTGCTTTTTTCCAAGTATTTCTGGTGGACATCTATTGTGGTCTTACCACTTCTGAGCCTTGTGTTGCTTTGGGCGGAGATTTGCTACTGATTTTTTTATGTTATTACAAACAACTTGTGTTTTCTGGATGGGTGCTGCAGGACTGGGTGTACATGAGGCAGAAGATGTAGCTCTCTAGTGTACCTCTATCATCGCCGTTAGTGCTTTAAACCCGTGGTTTGCTGACAGTAGCACTTCTGATCCCACTGCATCCCTATGCCCATCCCTTAAGAACTTCGGCATTCTCTCCTTTGACAGTAGTGGAAATGTTTTGTGGCTCAGATGGAAAATGTTATGGTTTACAACATGTACTTCCTCATTATATCCTCAGTGTTTTTGTCTTTTGCCATTTGTTGTGTTTGGTAATGTTGTCTTTAAAAGTTGTCTTTCTGTTTTGCTGTTGACCAGTTTCTTCATTGTATTACACTTGTTTCTGTTGGTACATGTTTTGCTCTGATGTACTTATCTTGTACATCTTAATTAGTTGTAGTTTAAAATGTGTTCTTTCCTGGTAATTTCTATGCTTTTGCTTTTTTTTTTTTTTAGTTTATAAAAGCAATGCTTTCATTTTACGTGATAGTTTTCTTTCCCTGGATGTCCTTTTCTATATTTTTTTTGCCTTGATGTTTGAGACTTCTTAAATTTCTTCCGTGCAACTTAGTCTGTATTTTCAGTAGTTGTATATATAATCTGGCTCTTCTAAAAGTATTTTTGCATTGTTTCATTCTTCAGTCCATTAAGAATCAGCTCCAGATACTTTGCAGCTATTTGTTTTCTATGATATGAGGTGTTTTTTCTGTCATCTAGTGACAACTAATTCTAATTCCCAGTCTGCAGTTAGTGATGCCTTAATGTTTCTTACACAGTGATTAAACTCAACTGTTTCCATTCTATATACAACTCTTGCAAATCTTGTGTGTGTTTTACTGACTGCTTCTTTAGAATAATATGTTAATATTAAAAAAAAACTAATCTCCTTTATGGGTTGAATGTTTATTATTAATATTTCTCAGTATTTTTAGTAAAACATTCCTTGATGCTTCTGTTTTAATTGCTGTTTTGTTTTAATGTGGCAAAAAATCCTCTGTGATAATTCTGTTCTTTCCCCATTGAAAGTCTTGTAGCATAGTTTTCTGTCTCTTTAGTCATATCGTTTGCTTTGTGAAATCTTTGTATCTGTTTGGCCCTTGTAATGCATCTGGTAGACTCAGTACTTTTTCCCTTCTATGACTTGATTCCTGTGATCCTTTGAAGAGGGGGTTCTGACCAGATAACCCCTGCAACATGATGCACAGTGTTATCACATTGCTTGATAGATTATCACATGGCTTGGTAGGTTTTGGCGTGTTTATTTTAACTTGGAAAGCAACTTTGTCGTCTTTTGCTTAAAACTGAAGTGTACTTTTGTTTAATAAACAAAACTTGTGATTCATTTCACTCAGCTGAATAATTATGCCACAAGTACTGAGAATGCTGGGGTGGTTTTTGGAGGTAATGGTAGCTGAGTAATGCCCTGAATTTGTTGCATGAAAGGTGTTTTTTTTTTCTTCAAGGTAGAAAAAATTTGCAAGTATGCCTAAAAGTCTGAAGATCATTCTTTGCCATGCTGCCACACTACTTTTCTAGCTTAAATATAAAAATTAACAATAAATATAATTAGCTGCAGTGTGAGGTTTATAATTTGTGAAAATAATTTGATATTATATATGTCTCTGTCTTCAATGCAGAGAACAGATCCACAGCTCCTTGCTCAATTCTACTACGCTGATGAAGAACTAAATCAAGTAGCGGCTGAACTGGACAGTTTGGATGGAAGAAAAGACCCACAGAGATGTACGCTGCTAGTCAACCAGTTTCGCTCTTGTCAGGTAATCATCATGGCACCTTCCTGATTTCATTGACATTTTTGTGTACAACAAATAATTATGTAATACATTTAATGTATTAGTTTTTATTGTCAAATCCCTTTAAAATGAACTAAAATGAGGCTTTGGTGGATACATGCCTTTCTATAGTGTAAACGTTATCTTTTTGAAAGTACTACTCATAAATTAAATCTACTGCATCCCATTTTAGGAGTGTGTTAATGCTTTTCCATAAAGAAGACTTTGTTTCCTTTCTATAAAATAAGCACACAGAGCTTACTGGAACATGAAACATCTCAAAATTTCAGGCAGTGTAAAGTAACCGTGTCGCACCTACAAGGTGCTCAACTTTCATATCCCATGAATCTGATAGTTCATTTACTAAGGAAAAGCTATGTGAAGACACCTGGTACCTTTGCTGATTTTTGAAAAGAGTATTATCTGCTTCATGTGAATAGTCTTGGAGATGAGTGGAACTACTAAGGAACCAAGCAAAAGAGGGGTTTTATCTGTAAATTATTTCAAAAGTATGAATCTGTCTCTAAAGTCCTGTTGCATAATAGAGTTCACCTAAAAAATATTTTCTGAGAGTATTTGATGAAACCATGACTGTACTTTGAGAGAGACTTGAAGGGAAAAGAACCAGAGACTGCAAAGATCAATTCAGCTAAGTCTAGCTCTCTAACTTGAATGGTTTTGTGATTTGATATATGAAGAAAAACAATTCAGAAATTGAAAAACAAACTTTCCAGACTTTTCTTTTTTTAAGAAGGATTTTCTGATGATAAGGATGGATGGACAATATCATGGCTGCAACATAATCTCCTTATTTGTTGCTTTAGCCCTGGAGATGACAATTTATTCCCTGTTTCTCTGCAGGTGCACAGGCTTCTGGCTTGTTCCTACTAGTATAGGCAGGCCGGAGGAGCTGTTCTGTTCCAAAAGTAGCTTTTCTGAATGTTTCACCTCTAGTAATGCAAGAAATGCAGACTCAGCTCCTTGGTCAGTTTGCTTGGCTTGTTATATGGTGACTCACCACCTTGTGACTCTTAATACCTTCTGATGCTTGGTAATTTCTTCTTTTCATTTGTCAAACAGATTGCTGTTGCTAAAACAATCTGTTGCTATAGCTGAAAGAAAAGATGAAGATGGTTTTATTTTTTAATGTAGCTATTTTTGCAACTTCTAATTTTCAAAGTTCTGCAGAATAGGTCAGATCATCATCAAGTGTCATGTCAAAAATGGCTTTGCTAATTAGGATTTACGTTATTTTATAGTACTTTGTGTAAAAGCAATGTTTTTTTGTTGTTTCCTTTTAATAATTTGCCTTGTTAATGCCAGACAAGAGAAGGAGCAGTATTTTAGTAAGGATTCAGACTATAGGTATTTGCTATTCAGATTTTGCATGGTAAGAAGAAAAATCAGTTCCAGCCTAACATATGGTAGAGGTTGAGAAGGATAGACAACCAACAGTGTGGGGTCAAAATGCTTGTAATGGAATGCTTGTAATGGAATGTTATGTATGTGAAAGTAGGAAAGCAGCTACATTGTGCAATATTTCTGTGGTATCTGCAACATTCATACAATTCTGAGACCTTTTTGTTTTTAAGAAATGTGCTCTTTCTGACTCTTTGAGCAAAGCTTTTGAAAAGGAACTTGTGATCAAAGAAATGGTTAACCAGACTCCCAAACTTTGCATGATGTCTTTATTTTCTGATTTTGTCCTTGGTTTTCCTTGTATTATTAAGGTTTCCAGATTATTTCCAGTTTTTATCTCCATAAAGTTTGTTGTGGCCTAGTCTTCCTATGAGCTTTTAGTGTTTTCTAGGGAAAAAGGTTTCTAAAATCCCTTGACCTTCTGCCTTTTCATCCGATTTCAAAATTAACTGATTGTTCCTGGGTTGCCTGTTTTCAGATGATTTATTGATAGTATCTGCTTGATTAACAAGTGATATTTTGAAATTTTTCATTGTTTTATTAGCTAGAGGAGAGACGTGTCTTTAAGCTAGTGTGATTTTTCTGAAAGACCAAGGATACATACAAACTGTGATTCTTTTTAGAGAGAGGTTATATTCTGCTGGATCTTAACTATATCTGAAGTGCTAAGTTCTATATCTTTGTCTGTTTTCCACTTTTGGTACTATTGTTAACAGCTCCAAGTTTACTGTAGTATGTGAACAGATCCAGACAAAACAGAAGGACTCTGCCTAAAGGATGTAATGCTTTGTAGTGGAAATACTTTTTCTATCTTAACAAAACTGGCAGTATTAGTCAAGGCAAGTTGAAGGTATGGTGCATTTTGGTGTTCCCATGGATACGCAGAGAACTTCAGTCTTCAAGACAGTTGATGCTTCATTAGTAAAGAACTGCAGCTCTGAATGTGGTTGTGTACTGTTTTGCCTTAGTACTATTTGATGATAAAAATCACACTTTTTATAGTAAATTAACTTTTGAAAACTTCTGAAGAACTTGCAACTTGGATTTCAAATGCCGTGAGCTGACTGTATAGCATGCTGCTGAGTAGTATGTATCTAGGAATAAGAGTCAAGGTAATGGTTTTCAAAGCTTCCCTTTTCATTTCCACTTTAATGCAATATAACACTTTTTTCCAGTTATGGTAGCCTGTTATAAAAATGACATCCCTCATTGTGCTTTGGTGTTTGCATGTCAGTGGTAGAATATTCTGTGAACGTAACATTAATACAGTATCTTGGATTTATTGTGTGGTTAATACCTATCCAACAAAATAAACCACTTCTTGCTCTAGTGGTTTCTGTTAAAATTATCAATCTAAGTGTGCAGAGAGGTGTGATGAAATGATACCTAAGTTTTTTTAAATGAAAAATAGCGTGGGTACTACCTAGGTCATACTGTGGTTTGCTGAACTTCACTGATGGTAATAGAAGGGAAGTACTTTTTTCTTAAGAAAAACATATTTGCAACTGTGCATCTTAAGTAACATGCAGTGCTAGTTTGTCTGAGGTTTTTTGCCTGCAATACAAATAATTCATTGAGGTATTACTATTTTAGGGTTATAATAAGGTGTCCTTTTTTATGATGCTTCCAATATCACATGGTATTGAATTTCATAAGAAGTAATAATATTTTGTGTATGTTTAATTATTCACTTGTATGTGATCATTTGCTAAATTAATTTGCTTTGATCATTGCTATTTTCTCATTGATTAATATTTTGTTACTTGTTGATAAACAGGTTTAAAACAATTTTTCAGCCAGTTAAATGGAATTAGATTTAATGTTATGTATTACAGAGCTTAATTGGTTTTGTGTAAGAGGAAGAGGAAAAAAAACCTTCTTTGTTTCTAACCCAGAGATTTTGTAGGACTTGATAGGTGAACACTGAACCTGTGTCTAAGTGCTTAACGCCATGTTTTCAGGATCATAGTACTTGCTGCTTCAGTAGGCTGAGAATTATTTCTCTGCATAGAGTAGTGAGGTCTCAGAATAGCATATGAGTCAGTTCCCAGCCTGGTTTTATCAAAATTATTCCTTGAACTGCAGATTGTGTCTCAGCAGTGTGTCATTTGGTCTGCTAAAGTATACTAGGGAAGAATTTGCCCCTGTCAGGGCACTGACCTGAAGCAAACCACAGACTTGCCTTGGCTGTCTTACCTCTTGTACTGTGCCACAGAGTAGTAAAATGGGGAATTTATAGTGTTTGTGAAACATGATTGATTCTGGCTTGCTGGTAGGAGTGATTGACACTGTGTTGACTGGTAGCATATTATACTGGCTCTTCATTCTTTTCCTGCTATTTCCTTGCTTGGGAAGCACCTCTTGAATTACTGCAATTGGCAGTCCAGCATTTTCAAGTCAGCTATCAGTATTTTCAGTAACATTAGGCTTTAAAATGTAGCCTTAATGGGCTGCTTAATGCATAGGTTTCTCCTCTGTATAGTGGGTGAGAAGCAGACACCTATGAATCTGAACCTCATTATCTATCACAGTGTAAGCTAATATTGCTGAGGAAATGGAGCCCTTAGAGAAAGCTGAAGCATATTTCAGTGTGGTGGTGTTATCGCTTGTCTGTCTCGGTTTCTGTAGCAATATCAAATGTGGTGAATGTTATAAGAAATGCTGGGTTTCAACTAGACTTACCTCCATATTTCTTCCAGCTCAATGTATCAACTGAAAGCATCATGAGATGAGTTGAGATTCAAATGTCAATGAAAACAAAGCTTTGCCTTTACCATATAGGAGCACATTTTAGAGTGGTTTGAACCTACAGGCTGGAGGAGCTTACCGTAGGGTGTGTGAAGAGGGGAAAAATGGGCTATGGGAAACAATGAGTAATAAAATGGAAGAGGGTAAAATACTGCTGGGAGCCCATCTGGGGAATCTCCTTTGTCACAGTGGCATGCTAAAATCATAAAATAGTTTGGGTTGGAATGAATGTTAAAGATCATCTCATTCTACCCACCCTGTATTAGGCAGGTACACCTCCCATGAGACCAGGTTGCTCGAAGCCCCATCCAGCCTGACCTTGAACACTTCCAGGGATGGGGCCTTCACAACTTCTCTGGGCAACCTGTTCCAGTGTCTCACCAACCCTCACAGTGAAGAATTTCTTCCTAATATTTAACCTAAATTTATCCTCTTTCATTTTAAAACTGTTACCCCTTGTCCTATGGCTACACTTCCTGATAAAGGGTCCCTTCTCATCTTTCCTGTAGGCCCTCTGGAAGGTGCTATAAAATATCCCCAAAGCCTGCTCTTCTTGAGGGTAAACAACCCCAGCTCTCTCAGCCTTTTTTCATGGGAGAGGTGTTCCAGCTCTCTGACCATCTTTGTGGCCCTTTGTGGACCTTTTCGAGCAGGTCCATGTCTTTCCTGTGCTGAGGATTCTAGAACTGGACTCCAGGTGGGGTCTCATGAGAGTGGAGCAGAGGGGCAGAATCACCTCCCTTGACCTGTTGACCGTACTTCTTTTCACTCAGCCCAGGGTGCAATTGGCTTTCTGGTCTGCGAGCACACATTGCCAACTCGTATTGAGTTTTTCATCAACCAGTACTCCCAAAAGCTTCTCCTCGCCCAGCCTGTATCCATGTTTGGGATTGCCCAGACCCAGGTGCAGGATCTTACACCTGGCCTTACTGAATCAAAATTTTAATTTAAAATAAAAATTAAACTCTTGATTTTGAAATATGCTTTTTGCGGATCTTAAAAGTTTAGAAACATTGTTTTCTGAAGCTGGAGATGGATGGGTAAGACAAGTCTAAAAGTGAGTATCATTTGATACTCCTTAGCGTCTCGTTGAAGCAGTGATGATGTTTGATAATGAGTTCCTTTAGGAGGTAGTTAGCAATTTCTGCCTGATAAAGGGAAACCAGTCCAGTTGCCTTTTACCTCAGCTTGTGCCATGTACATGGGTAGACTTCTAGATTGCTTTTTTTCTTTAATTAAAGAAACCCAACCCACAAAACACCACCACCACACATAATGCTGAAGTATTGGCAGGATTTGCAAAATGCCTACTACAGTTTCCCAAAGGGAGGAGAACCATGAGCTGCAGAGAACTGTCATAGAACATGCATGGATTTATCTGTAGTGGGAAATGGAAAGGATCTTCAGAGTGTGACTTTTGATATTTTATTTTTTTTAATGTATATATTTTAAAAGAAAACTTGGTGTAGTGTGGAATGACAACACAGGAGGCAATTATGTACAAGAGTGAAACTGAAGCTGGACTGACAAGTTGCTAAATAATGAAAAGGGAATGTATTGTTGTATACAAAATACAATAAATTTTTTATCAGTGAAATGAGGGATGTGATTATACTAAATAGCATGTACTGGGGAAGCCATAGGTTGTTATTGAAGGGACTGTCATGTGAGGTTATGCTGCACCATCTGCTCACAATGACTGTATTCATTGCTTGCAAACTCCTATGGAAAAACACTGTCTTTGGATGATGAGGTAGTCATCCATTGAAAACATGAGGAGCTAACAGGAGAGCAAGATTAATATTTTATCTGTACTTCAATTAGAACAGTATATTTTTTTGTGTCCCGATGTCATGAGTTTTGTTCAAATTAAAAATAAGATATTTTCTTCTTTGTGAAAGAGGACCCGGCTACAGAAAGCTCTTAATTTCTGAGGTTATAAAGTCTTCTAATATTCTATTTAAAAAGATAAGATGATGTTTCATTTCTTAGTGCATGATTATCTGCCCTAGATCATTCTTTTATATTAAGAAAAATTGACATGTTGGTGTCTTGACTGAATATTGACATGGTGAACCTGAGACGCACTGGTATAATTCCCAGAGCATTTGAAGGCTAAATGAGGACAGTAGAGCCAGGTCATTTTAAAACTGACTTTTTTCAGCATTTGTGAAGTATGAGACTATACCAGATCTACTTCTGTAGGAATTAATGTAATGTGACGTGTCTGACTATCAGGGGCTTTATAGTTTTTCCACATTCTTCAACAGTGCTATCAGAGGATTCATGTCAGCTCTGCTATATTTCTCCTTTTAAATTTTTTTTTTTGCTGTTGCAAAGAAGGATGAATTCTAGTGTCATCCACTGAATTGTTTATGAAGTCTTATGACTTAAATATGCTGCAGTTTCCCTTCTTTCCTTTATATGTATGTGGTAGCACCATGTTAGCAAGATTAACAATACATACAAATTATTTATTTGGTGATATTTCTATACTTGGGAATTAAGCCTGTCTTCTTCTGTTAGAAGCTTTTTCTCTTAATCATATAAGAAAAAAAAACCCTTTCTTTAATTTCTGTTTAGTGCTGGGGAAGTATGATAAGAAAGACAAGAAGGTGAATTATTTTTTTGAAGACTTTTAACGGTGGAATTTAATTTTCATTGTGACCTTAACATACTTAAAAGTTAAAGGCTCGCTTTTTCTATATAAAATAATGAATCAATCATTAACTACTTTATTTTCAAGGGATATAACACCAATATTGTAACACTGTGTCTATGTATGTATTTAAATATGAATAATGGATTATTATGCAGAATATTTTGTGGAATATCGTGCCACCTTGTTTTCTCATGTGTCAAGTTGCTGTAAGTAAGTTTTCATTAAAAGGGAGTCTTTAGGTGTTTATCTACATATATATATATATTACGCATACCATGCACTGGGCGCAACAAGGCCTTCTACTTAATAAAAGGAGGGCTTACAAAATATTTTGGAGTTTGAGAGGATAGATGAATTTCAGACTGCCATATTGTTACTGTTAGTGTATAATTTAACAGTAAACTGCTAATTGAATGGCTGGAGTTCAAGGTGATGGGAAGAAAAGAAACTGTTACCTATTAGGGTAACTTGTTCAGTCATTGTAACTTCATAATTAGAGAGAAGCAACAGCTTAAATAGTTCAGTCATAACTCCAAGTTTCTTTTTTTTTGGTCTAAATATAAGTGACTGTCTTCTGCCTCAAACTTAGGCTTTGGAAAGACTTTGGCTCATTGCAGCACAATGTTCTTGGTGGAAAAAACGCAGACTTTAAGTCATAAAGGAAAATTATTCATTTTTGAAAGTATTTACATGTATTATCAAGTTAGTATTGCTTTAAAGAAGTTTGAAATGGTTGATGTGAAAACAGCTTGTGATAAGGAAAGTTTGTTGGAGAGCAGATTAGGAAGGTAGGTTTATTACCACATGCTTGTGCACTACTAGCACACATAGAAATGTTCCATTTTAAAGGTTTTGGGATATAAATTCTTGTGTGAAATGAATTTTGCAAAAATTCTGCTGTGTTGGTTAAGAATGCTTACCTTTTTGTTTATACCATCTACTCTCTTCTGCTGGATTTTCAGTTTTTACAGGGTAGTGCTTTTTTTTAAATGTTTTAAAACGTAGTGTTGAGATGGACAACAGCAGTGTTACCACATGTACACTGTTCTTTCTGGTGTGAATCAAATATAGCTAGCTTTTTTAATATGCTGATGCTGCTCCTTGTTTCATAGTTCAGAAAAAAGCCCAGAATTTCATTTCAAAAAATGTAGCGCTCTTGATACAACTGCATGATGTACACAACATAAATTCTTGGATTTGCCTTGAGAATACATTGTTATTTTGCAAGGTTTCTGTGCGTGAAGGTTACTTAAGCAAATGCCAAGCTACCAAGATATTTGCATTCTTTGATTTCTCAGGTGCCCCAGGGTATTTGTAACTACTGCTGAAGTCTTGTTGTTCCACTTATATAGTACTCATAATATAACAGTGTAGTAGTTCATATAGAAGCACAAGTGATCATCTTTAGGCTCCAAAGCTTGTTGAATTGATTCGTGCAACCGAGGCACAGAGATAAACTGTCTTATTGATGTAAGATCTTATAACTTTTACTTTAGAATTGTTGTGATATTGTGAAAGGTCTGGGTTCTTTTTCAATTTGGGTCTGATGTGGTCTCATAAATAAACAAGGCTTAATTCTACCAGGCTTGCAGAGTCATGTCTATTTTCAACTTGCGTGATACCTGGGATTAAAAAATATTTCTCATTTTTCAGCCATTCCTATAAACCTGTGGCCTCTGTGTCAGCCCTGTTTGTTATTTGTACTATGGTCCTCCATAGGGGTTTTGCAAATTTGACTGGAAGATCATTTAACCCTGTAGCTTGAATGTGAAGTTCTCTCAGTAGATCTAATTAATATATTTGTGGTTGTCTGCCTTATTCTGCAATGCAAATAAGAGTCTAAAAGTATTTTATAATTGAGAAAATGTTGAGGTTCTTCCTTGACAAGGAAGCCAGTATTATATTTATGGAAATTTCACTAATTTAAAACATACAGGTAGTAGAAATGATCCTAGGCCTGAACAAAACATATCTCCAAAGGTTTGGGGTCTGCAATTTTGAGCTGAGCTATTGCTGGATATAACTGTTCATTGGTGGTATAATACGGTATTGGTCTGTCTTTATCTTTTGTCTACAGCTGCAGAACTCCAACATAACCCTCCCAATTAACTCTGTATTTGGTGAAATCAGATTTTCCATTGTTTCTTAATGCAAGGGGTATTCTTTCTCTCCTAGCAGGTAAAGGCTTTTAAATCTACCAGTGCTATGGGTTAACGCTGCTAGGATTTATGACTGTTGTAATGGAAATGCACAGAGTGATTTCCGGGGGAAAAAATTTATTTAAATATGGGTGGTTTTGGTCAGAGTCCTATGATAACTTCAGCAGCTGTGCGTGTGGATTGCCCTGTCTTTGATGCAAGCAAGCCCTTGGGCATGTGCTAGAAATGTTACAAACATTTTAGTTTCAGTAAATCTCTTTGTTTTATTGCTTGGATATGGGTTGAGTATGGGCAAACAAGGTAGATTAGCTTTGATTTTATTTTAAAAAATATATCTGCACAAACATGTATTTCTGTGTTATCACACATAGTTTCTTAGGCATAATTCCTTTGGCAGTGTCAATTTAAAGGTTTTCCATTCCCAGTTTAAAGTATTCTTGTCCTTATAGCCACCCTTAAGGATGGCACCCCCTCAAAGCACAGCTTCTCATTAGCTTAAACTGACTTGAGACTGCTGCCATCGAAAGAGGTGGCCTTGTCTGTCTGTCCTCCCAATGCCTCCTGTTCTAATACAGAGTGGGTGGGATCACCTGGAGGCCTGGTTGTAGAGGAGGCTTTGGTGGGGTCACCCCCTCAGCCAAATGAGGTCACATTGATTCACTGTCCATGTGGGTGCATGATGGCATGAAGTGCTGACATAAAGCTGGAGCGGTTGGCAGATAGGAGCCGAGGGAGAGGGGTGGGTGTATAGATCCTTATCCATAGCCAGTTTTACATAAGCTGTGGTCAGCTTCAGATCTCTAGGAAAGCACATCTTCAGCTGTACCGATGTTTATTTGCAGAGTCATTCTGTGAACTTTAACAGCAAAATGACCTGGGTTACTGTGGATCAGTGCACTGAAACGATTCATGTATGCCTTCTGTACAAGTAAGCAGAAAGTGGTGCTGGGACAGCCTGGAGATGGCAACAGAAGCTGCAGAGTAGGTGAGACAAGGGGCTAACTTCTAAAGTTGGCCTTGCTGCCCAACACTCACACGGCAAAATGGCCTTATGCCATTTGCTGCCTGTCTTTGATGAAAAGTGGCTTTCTATTTCGCATGTAAAAGAAACTTATGTGAAGGTGTCTCTTATTATCTGATAAGTTCAAATGTCATGAGAACAGGGAATCTCTAGGAAAAAAAAATAGGCCCTTTTATTCTGTGCTTTGTCTGAGTTGTATCCATGCTGAAGAGAAAGCAATTTTTAAAAAGAAAGTCAGTATTAATGAGCATCCGTTGATGAAGAAAGTATCTGTGAAGAGCTGTTAAATAACTCACAGGAGAATGCCGGTGTCATAGTGGATTGGCAGTGAGTTACCTAAGAAATACTAATTGTGTTCATTAACATTCTTGACAAGAGCAAATTGGGAGTATGTACTGTAATCACTGTGAACAATGAGGCAGTTCAGAGGTGTGACGTTTCATGTTTGATTGCAGCTGTCTATGTTTTCTTGTAGAATTAGGCAGAAATAGATCTCATTAAACGAGACAAGTTAGACTAAACCTGTAAGAAACTCCTCACTAGATTCTGAAACCAAGTCATTGGTTAGAAATTGGCAAGAATCTATTCCTAATGTTATTTTGTTAATTGGTATCAAGGTTAAACAGTGTGGATTGAGCCAGGAGTACTTTTAGCTGAAGTAATGGCCAAGTCTTTCTAGCCTGCTTAATTTACAACCCTTGAGATATTATATTAGTTGTGTTAGTGAAGGTCAGTGAAGGAGACAGCAGAGTAATTATTGAGATTGAGGGAAGAAGTTGACTGGAAGAAGCCTTTGTGTTCCTGAAGTTTAGAAACTGTAGTACACAAAGATGTTTTTTAACAGTAGAGGGGGGAAAAAAGTAGGAACCAAAAGCAGATCTTCTCCAATCTACTCAGTTGTATTGGAACAACTGGAGCGTTACTCTTTGATCTGTAGTGAGGAAGGAATCATGCTTGTTATCTGAATTGTACCACTTTGTGAGGCTTTTTCTAAAATATAACAGATCTGGTGGGGTCTAGAGAAATTCTCATAAGGCCTATATTTAAAGGACTTCATGCAGATGTAGGAAAGCCAGAAATTCCTGTTGGAAAGGTTGGGCAGTTGACTGATAGGAGAGTGAGGCAAATCTTATTCAAAGAAAATTATGTCTTCTATACAATGTCTTCCCATTTAATTTAAAAGGGGACATTTGCCAGTTTAGAAAATGAAGTGAAATCAAGAAGAAAAGCATTATTTTTAAGTGATGATGTGAAGATAAACCTTAAATTACAGACAATGCACATTTCAACTGTACTGCTTATCTGTGATAGTAGAGCTTGTAAGATGGCGGGGTTTTTTCCATAGAGTTTAATCTCCAGTTCAGTTGTTCTATAATTGATTATGATATTTGTTATTTCATTACTCCTAGTAATGTTTAGCTGTGTGAGTTGAGTTGCATTGCTCCAACAGATGTCTTCTCTGTGCTGCCTGACACCTTCACACAGTTGGTGTCAGGTACCTGTTTGCTGTTTGGGTGTGCAACTGAGTGAAACCTCATGTTCTTTTGAAAACACACAGGCTTGTCAATACTTTCATATGTTTTTATTGTTCTTCAAAGCACTGTGAATGAAGAAAAAGAACCTGAGTATAATTGTGCTAAACAGCCTGTAACTACCAGAAAAGTTAATTATTTTTTTTATTTTCTGTTGGACTCAGTTTATGAATGATGATTTTAAATTTACCTTTTTCCGTCCAGAAGTGTTAAGTGATCAGTGGAAAGATATAGCTAGGTAAAAAACGAATGTGCAGCATTAAACATTTCTAATTAGTAATGAATTAATTGTGTCTTTTAAAGTCTTGTCTGTTTAACAGCTTTTCTTCATCGTTGTTGGGAAACTTTTGGTCAGTTATATTATTTTTCACTATGGAATGATTAGCGTGATGACTAGAAAATATAAAATGCTTGACTGTAATTTGGGCCACCAGTACAGCTCTATTGATTAACAAGAATTTTATTTCTTTTCTGCATTTTGGATTCATGTTGATTCCAGGGAGTGATTAATATTGCAAGATATTTTTTTCTTGAAAAAAAAATCATAATAGCGTGTCCTTTTCTCATCTTAAATTGTAATTTCCCATGCTAGCAAGCTTTTTTGTGTGTTTCCAGTTGCTCATATGGATCGAATAGGTAATTCGGAGAAACTGCCTATTATCTAAGACTGTGAGCAGAGAGGATTGAAAATGCTGTGCACTCTAGGTCAGGGAATTAATTTGCAGCAGAGAACCACAGAGAGGAACGCTGGCTCCTTGCCAGCGGTGTGCTGAATGTGTTGGGGATGCAGGATGCTTTCGCTCCGCAGCAGGGGAAGGCAAAGTGAAGGTGGCAGTAAGACACCATTATGTTGTCTCCGTTCTGCTCATGGCCTCAGCTGCGGAGCAGCTTTGGAGTGATATGAAGAAGGTGCTGCCAGTTCTACACTGGGCTGAAATTCTCTCATGCTTGGGAAACCCTGAAGTACATTTTACAGCAGTTTTGGGATCACTGCACCGTGGTGGGAAGGTAGTTGCTTGGTACTGGTGGAGGAGAAAGCCCTTTTTATGTTTATCACAGCAGATACCCATGTTCAAAGCTAGTGTCTCTTATTCTGTTGCTATGAAACTATGTAAAAGGAGATGTTAGTGTATTAGTTACTGGATTATTTTCAAGTGTCTTTTAATATAAAACAAACATTTTAGAGTCTCTATAGAAAAGGCTTAAGTATGCATACACTGCTGTAAGAGCATGTCTGTATTCACAATGTTTGTCTAGTAATATTTTGAGTCACTGTGGACAAAGTTACTGCTCAGTAATAAAAGGAAGCCTGGCTGAAAAGCTCTCTACTGAGAACAGTCTTTTGTTACAAGTTTGGGTATACTTCATTTTCGGTAAAGAGAGCCATTTCTAATATTAGTTAATGGCTTTTTGGTGTGGAGGAATAAAATAGAGGTGGGGTTTTTTTTTCTTACGGTAGCATCAGGAACATTTAGATTTTTGAGATCTGAAAGTGTTCTTTTCTGCTGAGAGATGATGATGCACTGTAACAATGCTGTACTTTATGTAGTCTTTCAAGTTGGTATTAGTTATGAACAGCTCTTCTGTAAATGAGGATTCCCCTTTGATTTACTGAGAGCTGTATTTGGGCGGGTAGTAAGAAAAGACCATGATTAGGTCTTTGTGTTATAGAGATGAAGATGCTCAGAACAGATGTAAGTTAAATTTACATGTAATTTGTCAAAAGAGCGCACACTGGCTTAGTGAAAAATGTCATTTTAGCCACTAAGTAAATACTACATCTTTTTTAAATAACTATTTTTATTAG
Organism: Tringa solitaria; assembly: GCA_026413425.1. Lineage (NCBI taxonomy): Eukaryota > Metazoa > Chordata > Aves > Charadriiformes > Scolopacidae > Tringa > Tringa solitaria. The sequence continues at coordinate 49,514,464 of JAOXJM010000033.1, read as the reverse complement.
AAGCTGTGCTCAAATATCTGTGACCTCTTTTGTTTGAAAATTGGTGTGCCAGTGTTCACCACTTCATGTGACAATCGCTCCATTTGGGGAGATTTA
>JAOXJM010000033.1:49475978-49486200 GCA_026413425.1 Tringa solitaria | reverse complement strand
TCAAATGTGTATGTGATGACACAAACTGTTTCTTTTAGTAAATTAGTTCTTATGCTATGCAATATGACATTATTTATAGGTATAATTTCAATGATCCAGTCAGGTTTACTGTAATTAATCCTTCTAAGATCTGTATCTAGTATTCCTTCTTTTTCAACTGGAAGCAACCCATGCAGATTTTTAAAATGCCCATTCTGACATCATATTCTGCCTTTTTCCAAAGGGAAAGAAAATTACAAAGAGTGAAGTTCATGTTTATTTTGGTGTTTTGGAAATACTTGGTGCTCTGTTCTTTCCAGAGTTTGAGTCCTTGTAAAACTGCCAATTCTTCTATATGTTTTATGAAGTTTGGCAGCTTGTTTCACATTGTCACGCAATGCTAGTGTTTTCATGTTTTAGTCTTGAATACCTGGTTCTGTTGTGTGTTTGTTTATTTACATACTGACCTTGCAACAGTACTGATACGAAAAAATTAAGCATAGCTTCTCTCCTTTCTTCTGCAGGTCTGTTGTGTCTATCTTAAATTAGACAATTATTTTTCCATTTTCCTTCGTCTTAATTTATTTGGTGAGTGTAGTCTTGATGAAGCCTCTTACAGTGCACCTGAGAATTGGCAAAAGGAGCTGAAATTGGTTGTGAGGAGCATTTACCTTCATGCTTTCTGCAAGCTCTAGCTGTGGCCATCAGCTGTTGGATGCTGGCACTGTTCACATTTATTTGTGGGGGCTTAAAAAATAGAATATTTTGCCATATGCTTTTTCCATGTAAGGAGGAGGAATGAGGCATCCTTGGAAAAGCATGTTTTGCTGTTTGCTGATCTGTATTGCAATTAGGATGAATAATTTATTCTTCTCCAGCTTGGTATTCAAGTTGTCCTATTTCTTAGTGTTGCAATTCTATAGTCAAAAATTGTATATATTGTAATACATTTATATACTACAGTAGTCTATATTGTAATATATTGAAAATTTTATTTCCTCAGCATATTAGAATGACTTTGTAAAAGGATGAACTGTTTTATACAGTTGGTTTCTATTTTTGATTTTTCTGCTTGAATTTTATTTTATTCATGCCTTAGCAACGTGGGACCTTTGTTCATATTTTCAATACAGCAACTTAAAGATAAGTCATTCCACCTTTATGAATGAAAGCTTTATAAAAGAAGCATTTGTATTTTTGGGATGGCTAGCATTTACTTAAAAAAATGAACCACAAAAAAACCCACAGAAACAAACCTGCACAAATTCTCTTTGTAGCTTGTCTTTTAGTTTGTAGCACTTGATTCTATAAGTGCTCCTTTATGAAAACTAGATTGATTCATATTGCAATGCTAATTAACTTGATTAAATGTCTTAAATTCATGCTTTCCCTATAATGTTCCCATCACAATAAGACTTAAATTGTGGTTCCCGTTTCCATAAAAATCAATGGACAGCTGTGCATGTTCATATAAACAAATACATGTCTGCTTAGTGTTGTGTATTGCTTAGTCTTTTAGCTAGCTATTCAGGAATAAGAAACCTTCTCATCATCAAGAAGGAAATAGTAGTTGATTGGGAAAAAAAATATCAGCCTTTCAACTGCAAAACTTCTTTTAGGCAATCCTTTATCTGGCTGTGGATTGAAATTCCTCTGTTCCCCTTCTGGTATTTTGTTTCTTTGTGCAATCAGCCAAATTCAGATTCAGTTTAAATGAGTTGGGTTTTTTTCAATCCTTACACCTTTTTTTCTTTTTTCTTTTTTCTTTTTTTTTTTAACAATGCAAGTCTCAAAAGTGGCAGTGTGTGTTTGTTGAACCCTGATTTTGTGTGCTATCCGGTAACTTGGCTGCTGTTATGAAGCCTTAGTGTGCCAATAAAAGGTGTCAGTGTTTTGTACCAGCTTCCCTTTACTAGCTCCACATATCAAATGCAACCCTAGTGAACTGTTAACTCTCAACATACAGATTCCCAAAATGAGTTTTAAAAGTCACTTATTTGAGTGGATTTGGTATAGCTGAGCTGACACGTGAGGCTTTAGAGTTAGCTCTCATGTAGAATGAGATGGCACAGATCATCTCTTTTCTGTCTAATTAACTAATGTAACACAGAATGTAATTGTAACTCAAGTAATAACATTCACGAAGAAACCACCCCCTGAAACAACCAGAGGTTTAATTAAATGTAAGAGGCTGGAAACACATTCCAGGAGAAAAGAGCACACAAACCAGAATAAAGGTGGCTTTCAGTTCTGTTTTTTTTTACTGAAAATAATTACCAAAAATGGTGAAAACCTTTAAATAAAAGATTTATTAGTTCAGTCTGCCAGTATTCCATGAAAAGAGGCAGCCACATCACCCCATGTCACTTTGCTCTGCCTCAATCTTTATTCTGGATTTTTATCAGAAGTGCTGAAGAATTCTGTTTTGAGTGTGGATGCTGGTTTTATCCCATGTTAGAATGTAATTTTTAAGTATCACTGTAGGTGTTCAAGACCTCACAAATGAAACAAACTTCTGCCACTTTGCACAATTTAAACAGACCTATGAATCCCAATCCAACATGGAATTAATTTCAAATGAGCACAAGATGCGGTGAAGTTCATGTCACCTGTGGGCTCATGTGGAAAGAAAGGGTTAACTGCTATTAGCTATAGAATGTGTCTGTATGCACATACCTTCTCTTCTTAAAATGGTGCTAATGAGCATGCACTGAGCTACCATCAGCTGGTAACAGGACTCATGACTTGGGAAAAGCAAGTCAATTCACCTCAGGATCTACCAGCCTCTTAGAAAATCTGAGTGAATCTTCAGGCAGACACTAATGAGAATAAAGTTCTACAAAGTGGTATCCTGAATCCATGTGTACTGAGAAACAATACAGTCAGGAGTCTCTTTTTTGTTGTTGTTTTTTAGAAAAAAAAAAAGATATTTAGTATAACACTGAGAAGGTATAAAACAGAGTTATTGTTATTGGATTCCCATTTCTTGGTACTAAATAAGCAAAGAATTTCTTACCTGAAGAGTTACAGCCTGAATATGAACCAGAAATAAACATTATAAATAATAAATATTATTTCTGGTACAAAAATTCAATCTGTATTGGTATACAGGAGTGAGAAAAATATTTACACATAGTAATGGTCTATACTGCACATCCTTTACTACAAAAGACTAACCTCTGTGAGCATGGGTTTGTGTCAAGTGTGTCCAAGCAGTTTATGTTGCCAAATGATGACTGACCAGATGGATATCTAATCCTGAAATCAGCAGATTGCTCAGCATGGCCAGGTTTGTGCACAAAGATGGGGTAGTGGAAAACAAAGGCATTTATGAAGCAGTTTAGAATGGCAAATGGTGTTTAAGACAAGGCTTAGAAAAGGTGAGATAGTGGAATGGATGAGGAAAAGTTAGGCTCGTGGTGACTGGTTAGAAGAGAGAGAGGACTCAAATGATGGGGAAAAAAGTATGGAGAAGAGGTATGAGATGAGGCTTGTAAGGTCATCAGAGAAATGTCCATGTCCACTCCACAAAGTTAGCTCAGGATAGGAAGTGGTTTTATGACTTGGGACAATGTTGACATTAAATATTATCTACTCTTAAGAGAGATATTTTGATTGGATTTCACATATATCGGGCAGAGCTTCACAGAAAGCCCTGAAGGACAGTAAACCTGACATTTTTCAGAAAAAGTGTTGCTACCCAAATCAGCTGGCAGGTTTGTTACACTGGAAAAATCTGGAAGTGGCAGGGAGGTGAGAGAGGATAAAAGAAGGTGCTGAGTTTGCTAGTAGTTCTTGTTTCCTGGTTCTGCTCTTCAAAGATTACTTTATTCTGAACGATACGTTTCATCTTTGCAAGACAGCTTCTCCTGCTCAATCATGCTGTGAAATCGCATGCTAATGGTTTTTTTATATCATTTAGCTGCCATAAAACAGATAGTAAAAGTACATTTTAGTAGCATGACCATATTGTAAGATTGGATGGGTAAAGGTGATGAGCTATAAAAGAGTAAGCCTTTGTTTAAATGCATATATCTCTTCATAATGAGCAGAATTAGCAAGGGAAATTATATAAAACGAGTGAAAGTTAAATAGATTTTTGTTCAAGTCTGATAAAATTATTTTCCAGTTGCAACGGCTCGCCTTTCAACTAAAGCATAGTACACTTGGGATTTATTTTCAAATTGGCAATCAGAATTGAGGAACATGAAGGGGTACATTTTCCAACTGATTAGTGGGAGGTATGCAAACAAATCCTATTATTTCTGAGTGGGATTAGAGCACATACTTTCCGTGCGCCTCTTTGAAGAATTCCCCTCAAGCATTCTTCCAGACTTCTATCTGCAAAAATAGCTACAATAGTAAATTTGGTAAAAGAAAATAAATGTAGCTGGTTAGAATACCTACCCCGTGTATGCCTGCAAATCAAAAAAGCCTTAAAAAAAATCTGCTAGTAATTGTGGGGAAGTAAGGTAAAATAATCCTGACCTATATAATTATAGCTATTTTAACTAAAGATATGTGTTAGGTTTTTCTCTGTGTTGTCCAAAGATTTCTGTTCACTGAACATTTGATTTCAGCTGGCTCGAATGATTCTTCTGCACTGCCTAGAGCCAATACAGCTTTGATACCTCTGCCCAAGATCGCATATTTTCTTATCTAGCATAATTTAATTTTTTTTTCAGCTTGTGGGATTTCCAGTGGCTGAGCAGTAAAGTGTTACTGAAACAAAAAATTGGTCTTTCCAGTGTAGCTCTTTAGTGCTTATGAAACTATATTTATAATTTTCTAATCCTATTTAATGTTCATGATATGATTTAAGATCTAAAATGATGTGTCATTTAAAGGCTTTTCATTAGCCCAGGGATGCCAGGGACAACTTGTACACCATTCATTTAAATTATTCATACCCTCTTACTTAATAGATAGTGGATTTTTGCTAATGAAGTGTCAGGGGTTTGTCATGGGACTGCTCCTTCCTGCTCATCTCTTGGCTTAAAGCACAAAATTTGAGATACATATATGGTAGTTTTAAGGAACTGAGTGAATTTAGGGGTGGGAGTAGGTACATTATATTCATTGCCTTTGCTGAAGAGCCAGCTTTCTGCTTTCTCACAGACTTTTTCCTTTCTGTTGGAAGAAACTTAGCTCAGACTTGTCACGATATTTCAGCAGTTCCTGAAGCTTATTGTTTAGGAAGTTTTGGCCTGAAACAGAGACTTTGTGAACTTTCAGTTTTGTTATGCCTTTGTAATACCATTAAACCGCACCTAGCGGTGTGAGCATGCTATTCTCTCTATACCCTGTGAAAACGTAACATCCTCAGTTCTTTCCTGAATGTTTTAACTGTATGACATGAATTAAATTGAAGGTTTTTATAAAATGTGTGCCTTCTGTTTTTTCCCAAATTGTTCGTCCTTTTGGGAAGAAAACAGAATAGGTTTGTATAATTTTCTGAAGAGCAAAAATACAACTGCCAGTTTATTTTTATTTCTGTATAACCCGTGACAAGCCATGAGTTATCACAGTGCTCTGTTTTTTTTACCTTTGTTCGCTTCAGCAGTTCATTTTGTTTCCGTATGTTTTTTCAGTTCTCAAGATGGCTTACGTGATTCCCCCCTCAGCTCCATCTCCAGCAGTGACTATGAGAGTGTTTCTGTCACTACATGTAGTCTCTCCAGCATATACGCTCTGAGGTAATAACATCACTTCGCAGTCAGATTTGACGAGTGGTACTGGGTTATGCTTGGTTAAAAATTTTCCTTGAATTAACAATCAAGTGACAGCAACACTTCTGAGTTTTCTTCCTTTTGAACAGCAGGTGCTTTTTTTTTTTCCTAGCTGTTTTCTTCAGTGCTGTGGCAATTGAGAGGCAACTATTTACGGAAAAGTTTTAATGCATACAGCAATTATTTACATTTGTCTGTGATCTCGCTTTTATTTGTCCAGACCTCAGGTTTTAGCTTGAAAAGTACCAAATATTTGTTTTAACTAGATCTTGGCTTTCTAGAAAACATGTTTTTTCCACTTTGTTTCACTTATTAACATGCAGTAGTGAAATTATGAGAGTATTTCAGTTAATAGTAATTTAACTTCCCCAGTCATGTTGGCCAGAATTGGCAAAAATACTAGTTTCTAGTCTCATCGTCTGAAACTACATGGGAGTTTTAACTTGTATGTTCAGAGCACTTAATGAGAATAATAGAGGAATCAATTTGAGGGCAGAAAAATGTTACTGAAGCAGAAATGTGAGTTCCCTGCTTTTTTTAGGTGATGCGTAACATTCATGTCTGTGATTTATTGCACATTGTATGCAATAACATTGTTACTCGGGTACAAGCAGATTGAAGTACCAGTTTTTCCATCAAAACAGATCATCTACCATTTGCTTCTCATCCTCCTTTTTGATCTGTTTACCTCTATCCAGCACTTCATTTGAACTTCAGAAATTCCCAATTTTGTCTAGGTTTGGGGATAACAAGAGAGTGGTGAAAAGGTCTTTTCTAGCAGTGATAGAGAAAATAGTATATATAATAAAAGATGTGCACATCTTCAGGCTCAATTTTTTTTAGTGTTCCATATTTTTAAAATAAGGACAGAAAGATGTGACTAAAACTAATTTTCATGGTTTTAATTTAGAAATACATTTCCTTTTGACTGTTCTTCAAACAAAACCCAATTTACTTGCATGTAACAGTTGCTGCCTTCAAAGAGACAGTTTCACACAGGGCCGTCTGAATGGTCAATAGAAGTAATCTCAGTTATTCTTCAGGAGGTGCACCACCTTTCTGCAAGGCCTTACTGTGCAGCCTGTTGTGTTAGTATTGTAGTAGCCACTGTGTTGATGCTTAGGTAAATTACTTCTGCCTTATCCTTGTTTTCAGATTTTTGTTTTCCTAGAAGTTTGATTTGTAAGGCAGTATTTATACACATGCATTTGTGCTTTTCTCCACTGAACTATCACACTGTATTATTCCTGGGTTCCATGCAAGAAATCTAAATTGCCCATTTTTTTGCACCTGATTGATATTACTAGAGATTAGCTATTGTAGTTTATGGTCCAATAAAAAAATAGCTCACTTGACTATATTGATATGAATATCCTCTTTTGAAATACTTTTAAAAAGTTTGAAGTCCTTTTAACAACTTAAAAAAAAAAAAGGCAGAAAAAACCCCTCTGAAGTCTGACTGCTTCACAGTAATGTCCCTAGTTCAGTATAACTAACAGTATATTTTAGAATATGCTATTTTTAAGGGACTCCCCTGTTCTTTTATCTCGTATTACCTAAACAAGCAGCATGTTCCTTGCAAAGGCCATCTCTGCAAAATGTTCTTATCTGAAATAACTAAGTTCTTCCTGATGTCACGTGCATATCCAAAATACTACTTAAATCGGGTTTTTGATTGTTTTTTTCCTGTGAAATATGCCATTTTAATGTATTTAATTTCTTGTAGTTTTCACTTACCAATTAGAAATATAAATGTAACATTTGCAATTTTTTCTGAAAAATTAATGAAACATAGAATTCTTGAAATGCATTTATTTGGCCTTTCAACTTTCCATGAATCAGAAGTAATTCCCTTATGCTGTTAGCCAATACTGAGGCTGAAAGTCCTGTTGTCAGATGGTGGTATGTGTTAGAAATACCCAAGCGACTTCAAACAGTTCCACTCTGGTGGCAAAACCAGCTTAGCCAGAAAAGCACAGGGTGTTAAATGAACTCCTAGTGTGTCAAATAGCATGGTCTGAATGGATTTGAAACAATGAAGTACTGCATATATGGAATTCTATATATGTATACATGTATTGTTTTCCAGATGGAAAACCAGGCAGAAAAATTCCACTCCTTGGGTCCCAGAGCACTATTCAACCCATGGGTCATTGTTTGCTGTTTTGATTTTTACTGGAAGGAAAAAGCTGTTGGGGACTGTAGGAACCATTTGGTTCCTGTTAAAGGAGGCTGCTTCAAATCAGCCTGTGATTTAATGCCTTAGATTTTTTCCATCATCAACTAGTGCTGTGTAATTTTTTGAGCTATATTCATCCCACCTAATTTTAGGCACCAAACTGATATACCTCAATTAGAAGTTTTGCTGCTCTGGGTACTCTGTTTAGTCAATGGAGAACAGTGGAAACCTCAGTTAAGCATGTAATTTGTTGAAATGCATCTGGGCCAAAGACTTTCAGTCTTAAATCAGAACTATGATTGCATACTTTGATTACTGACTGTGCTCACCCAGTAATTTGGAAAACATTTTAAAACCTTCCTCAAGGTTTCTAGAGCTCAAATTGGAGAGGGAAAAAAAGGTACAGAGAGCTTCTTAAATGGTTTTTCTAAGGAAAGGTTGATTATTTCATTGGTATCTGATCTCAGGTGGTTTCTTCTAGTCTCAGAGATCTGATGGTCAAGAAATTAAATGTTCAGCCCAGTTCAGAAGATGATTGTTCATTAAGCAGTATCTCGACTTGAAATTGATCAGTAGTCAACTTTCTCAGCAAAGAATAAATGTAGATCAGAAGGTTTCAGAGAAACTGGTTTTGTGACATGGTTTAGTGATGTGTGTTTTTGTTTTTGTCAGAGTTAGGTTGATGGTTGGACTAAATTATCTTAAAGGTCACTTCCAACCTAGACAATTCTATGACTCTATGGAGGCTCACAAGAGTATGGGAGTTTTATTATATCAATGTGACTGTGGGATAATACCTCTGACTTGAGTGAAAATGAGATGTGTATAACTACAGAAGGGAAGTGGCAATTGGTCCATTGCTTATATTGGCTCCAGGAAACAATCCATCCAGTTTTTTAATTTTAATGGCTTCTTTTTCATAAATGTAATTTTTAGAACAGCTTTTAGTATAAATATAGCTTACTGAATTGTAACTAGACAGCTAATAAAATACACTGCTGGAATCTTATCCATTTCAGTGTTGGAAGCAGTAAAGCCAGTGGCTTTTAAAAATCAGCTGTTTGTGGGAATTTGTCAGCTTTCAACATGCAGTAAAATTACTGCGCGAGATTCTAAGAGGGCCGTTAATTTATTGAGTGGAAACTCAAGTGAAGGCCATTCATACATTAACAGAATGAGATGACTTGATATGGTTAAAGCCAAGAATGAACTTCAGTTCTTTGGAAGATTGGAGCTAAAAATCAGCAAGAAAAGCATTGGTTTGGGAATGATGAGAAAAAAATAAGTGAGACAACAGAAGAAACAAGTAGTTGTGATTAGCTGATTTCAAGCTTCATTGGAGTTTTTGGTGTAAGAGTGCAAGGGAGGAAGAAATACTGATGAATTTGTATTAAAATGTTTGCCTGCCTAGAGTACATGGTAAAGCCTACGTTTTAATTTTGAAGTTATGATGAGCCAATAAGTGACAACTTTAAAGATAAATAATAACTTTTAAAACTAACCCTAATGATACAATAGATGCCTTCCCTGGTCAGCAGTCACTTTTTATTTTAGATATGACATTGTGGCTTAAATATTGGTGTTTTGGTGTATAGTTTTCTACAGTTTTAGGAATCTACAGAAATTAGTGGTGAAGTTTCAGCCTATGTTACTTACAGTCTTTAAAAGGAGGTATCTGAAATGTATTGTCACTCAAGTCTGTGCCAAAACAGCAAGAGTCTGCTAGCAATTAGAGTGGAGTATTTATCTGACTATTTCTGTTAGAATATCTATATTTGTGTACATAGAATCACAGAATAGCCCAGGTTGGAAGGGACCTCTAAAGACCACGTGGTCCAACCTGTTGTGGGAAGGGAAGCCTAGATGAGATTATCTAGCACCATGTCCAATCACATCTTGAAAACCTCCAGTGGCCCTACCACATCCTTGGGGAGGTTGTTCTAGTGATTCACTGTTCTTAGCGTAGAATATTTTTTTTCTTACATCAAGATGAAGTCTATCCTGGTAAAACTTGTCTTCTCCATGTGGCTCCTTGCGACAAGAGCCTTTGTCCTCTTTGCAGCCACCCATTACGTACTGGAACACTGTGATGAGTTCCCCCCGAGTCTTCTCTTTCTTCTGCAGGGAGAAAGTCAGCCTCTCCTTGTAGGACAGGTTCCCCATCATCTTCATGGCCTTCCTTTGGACTTTCTCCAGTTTGTCTGTCTGTCTTGAATTGTGGAGACCAGAACTGGACACAGCAGTCCAGGTGTGGCCCGTCAAGTGCTTGTTAGAGTGGGATGATCACATCTCTTATCGCCACTGGTAATGTCCCTGTGGATGCAACCCAGGATCC
>JAOXJM010000033.1:49437907-49456447 GCA_026413425.1 Tringa solitaria | reverse complement strand
TGGTTGAGGCACCATCCCTGGAGGTATTTAAAAGACAGGTTGACATAGTGCTTAGCGACATGGTGTAGTGATGTGTTTTTTATCAGCTAGGTTGATGGTTGGACTACATGATCTTAAAGGTGCCTTGCAACCTAGACAATTCTATGAAAGATTTGAACTATATCCCAGTGGAAGTCAATGCTTTCTATCAGAATTGTTCCTTTTTACATACATAATTATTTTGCCTAAAGAATGGGTTGCTGATCGTACCTGTACAGAATAGACACAGGATGTCATCATTCAAGGTCACGTTGAATCAGGCAGGGCAGAGGCTTGAGCCCAGGTCTGCAAAGCTCTATACTTTGGTGAAAGTTTTCTAGATTTGCACAGAAACTCCATTCTAAGAGAGGTGTTTGACAAGAGCTGTCTTTGCAGCTAATTAGTCCATACCTCTGTTATCTCCATCGCCTTCAAAATTTTCATCAAATATTGTTTGAAGCAGAAAATTTTTTTTTATTGAAAAAATTCAAGCCAGCTGTAATCAACACTAAATCTACTGAGCAAGGGTAAAGATTACTTTGGTACAACTACCTCCTAGGAATCATATATATGTCAGAGATGCCCCAGAATGACATGCAGAAAATTGTGTGATAAGGGACAAAATGGTTCATCTTACTGTGACAGTTGAAGTGAGGGGTAAAGTAATGTCACCTTGGTTCTCTGCTTTCCATACTTGAAACTGTGAGGATTTACAATTTCCTGCTTTCATCAGAAGAGCTACAGCAAGCCCATCTGACCTTTTTTGCAGCTTTGAGGATAATGCAATTTGACGGCTGCAGCAGTGTAAGTTCCATAGGCTGCTGTGGGAACACCCCTCTTTATCTTACTTTGGTAAAAGTATAATCAGGGTTATGTATGTTGTGCTTTAAAATCGAATACACACTGATGCAGGAGGAACTTTCTGCATTAGGAGTATTTGATTAAAAACAAAAGATGCAGAAAGGGTCTTTTCTCTGGATTGTCTGGCCATAATGCAAACACCACCACAGGCTTAACGTCAACAGGGGTCGTGGGGTGCATGTTTTCTGATTTGTTTTCTACCAGAATATAAATTTGCTAAACTACATCTTCTGCAAGTTCCAACAACTTTTGGGACTCTCTTCCCCACTGACCCAGTCTCTTGTGTCTCAGTGCCATTGAATGAACTTTCTGGTCTAATGTTGTTTGAATTAGCACCGTTGATAGATCCAGGTCCAGGCTCTCTCTTTCTTGTGTTCTGGGACACTGAGATGTTCTTCATTTTGTACAATTAGATGGGATTGCAATAGATCTATTGCACATACTTAAGAAAAATGAATTTACATGTGATTTTTGATAGTGATTACTGCATCTATGATTTCTATCATCATTGTGGTTGCTCCACATCTTGGAGCTCCAGCATCTTGGACTTCTGTGAGATTGTTAACAGAAAACTTTTTTAGCTAATGAAGTTGCAGAGACATGTAAAGGTGCATTCAAAACTACAGCATAAAGTGAAGAAAAAGACTGTAAAATTTCATGATTTCTGGGAGATTGTAATACAAGATTTTTGAATAGTTAAAAGTTGGGAATACTGTTTCTCCTTTTTAAATGCCTTTTTCAGTCCTCACAGTATTTAATTTTATCTTGTGCCTGTTCCTTTCTCTCAACTTGGTTCTTACTCATTTAAATACTTGTTTCTCTTCCTTACTCTGCCTTTTTTTCTGTACATGCTTTAATGTTTTCTTCTAAAATTTACTTCTGTAGTCCTTCTGCCTCGTTAATCCCTTCCCTCCCTTCCTCCTCCTCTTTGATGTTTGTGCCGTGGTCTTCATCCGTTTCCCAACAGGCTTCTCTTAACTCTCACTGCATGATAAAGCAGTGGGCCAATTAGCCCACGAACAAGGTTTTCCCTCCATTCCTTGTACGAATCCCCAAAGCACAGGGCAATAGTGCTTTAGAGACTGGATGTTTCCATTTGCAGCTGCATGCAGAGCTAATGGAGCAGCGTAGCCCGGAGAAGGACTATAACATAAAAAGCCTAGGGGTGCAGCGCGGCTGCCCTGCTTCCAGCACATCTCCAGGCTAATGCTAGGGGTTTCATTTGTGTAACTCGCTTTATCCCCTCATGAGACTGCTCTTCAGAGAATATTTCAAACACCAGTTCTATAAAAAGCCTGATGACTCAATCGTTCGCATATGTAAGTCAGAAAGGCTGCTCCCAAGGTTGAGCGAGATGAGGCATGTGAAGGGGACCTGGGGTGTGATGCCGTTGCCACTGGGGCTTGCATGGGCTCGGAGCAGCCGAGTCGTTCAGGGCTTCATCCTTCCCGACACTGCAAGCACTCAGCTCCAATCCAGGACTGTGTTCAATTTCTCAGCAAGTGCGTACTCTCAAAATGAAGCCTCTGTGTAAGGAATCTTTCAGTCGCAACTGGAAGCAAAGGCATAGGTGAATGGCCCAGAGTTTCTTATTGAGAATGTTATTTCAGGACTGCACCACCACGTGATTTTGGGCAAGACATTTCTCTCCTGATTTCTCCCCACACAGACTTACTGACTGTAGCTGGGTGAGGAGGATTAAAGCAATTAATGTTTTTATAGCATTTTGGATGTTAAAAGCCACTGTGGCATAACTGTTACTATTTGGGGGTGTGCTGCAGTGCGGCTGAGCTTGGCATGAGCAGTTGGGAGGTCAGGAGGGCACTACAACCCAGAAGCAATGGACTAAGCACAGAGCTGGCCCAGTAGCCCTGTCGAAGGGCCGTACTGGTGTGAAGTCACTCTCTGGGGGTAAATGTGCCCTTTAGCCCACTCTACTGATGCACTTATTTAGTGCATCAGCTGATGTGAGACCAACATGAAGGCGAGGACAGTCCCTCTAATGTGGGAGAACATTCTGTAGAGGGGGTTGTACTGTTTCTGTACATTGAGAACCACTAAGATGTGATTTATTTTTTCATGCAATTATAAAAACAAAGTTTGCAGATGAATTCATCTGGCAGCCAAGTAATTCTGTAAGCATGAACTATGGATTATATGACTATTATTAGTTTAGAAGGTCATTATTTATCAAAATTAATTTGCTGTTTCTCCTGGGGTTTTTTGCAATTTTTCTTTTTATTTAGCAGTGGAGACATTTAAATCCATACAAGGTCAATTAAAAATTAACTTCTTCAACATTGCACTTCAAGGGCCACAACAGAAAAAAACCCAAACAAGCCAAAACCCAAATGGTAAATACCTGATAAAAAGCTTTTTGCCAATTTGCTCCAGAGTCTTTGTAGTGGGGTTGTGTTAGCTTATGATGTGTCTGGACTAACCATGATCTAAGGGAAGGCATGATTACGGTACTAGCTGCTGTGGAAGCTGTAGTTCATATTGGCATGTACAAAAGGGGGTGTGTGTTTTGTGGCGTTTCTGTGAATATTAAAATTAGTAATTAGCTGGACATGGTAGCTCACATTATAGTGCAGGCAACAAAGCATCAGTGGTGAAGTAGGCATCTTACCAAACCTCCTTCTGCCAGCTCTGTGTTGATTTGGGAGGGAGACCTGGTGGCACAGAGCTTGAATAACTTCCTAAATTGTGCTGTCTTTAAAATTAGTGAGAATCAATGGGATGGCAAACTCCCTGAAAACATAATAGAGGCTCTCCAGTCTAATGGCAAGCTTTAAACAGGAATATTCTTCTTGGCACAGTTATTTTGTTTGGAATGTATGTGATAACCCAAGGAACCTCTCTCCTGTGAAAGTGATGCTCAGTTTTGAAATCAACATCACAGTAGGAGTAGTAAGTTTCGCTGTGCAAGTTACATGTAGTAGTTAGGCAGGTTACGGAGAAGGAAAATAATTGGAGGAAAATCCTTTGGTTTCATTGCTATTAAACCCTCAGCTTAAGCTGCCACAGGAAAGCCTGCTTTTGAAGTAAAATTTTGTAGCCTTGTGTCCCCATAGAACATTTTCCAGTGAACTGTTTCCAGGAATGAGGTGAAGGCTGCTATGCGTAATCTCCTCTTTTTCACCACTTCGGTCGCTTCTCTGCACACAGACTTTGGTTTTGGTTGCTGTCCCTATAGCTGTGACATTTATGAGACCAGTCAGTTCATTAAATGAAAGATTGCTTCCTTAAACTAGTTTAACTTCCAAAATAGTTTAGAGGAGCCCATAAAAGCTGAGTCAAGTTTTGAGTGTCTCTTTGTTTTTATTAATCTGCTTTTGAACGTTTTCTGCATTGAATGTTACATCCTTTCTACTTTTAATTTGACAAATGTTGCAATGTGACAAACACATGAAAATTGGTCACGGTTATATTTGAAGAATACAGTTGTTTTTTCATCTAATTATCTTTCTGCCTGTAGCTGTAGCCCTCTTCACCTCTGCGTTAACTGCACCATATATTTTGTTGTTAAATAATATGCTCCTTGAGGCAGGGATCTTGCTTGTCAGGTTTATAAATCAGCAATTGCATGGGTTGCATACTGTAAATAATGCTTGGAGAGAAGCTGCAGACAGGGAACTTGGGTAAACACATCCAGCAGTTCATCTCCACTCTGTCCGTGGATTCCTTCTGGCTAGAACTTGTTTTGCCCTTCATTAGATTTTTAACAACTTAATTAAGCAATTGGCTACATCTTTTCTACACTCATAATTTTAGATGTTCTGGGGGTCATGTCAGCCTGATTCTTGCAGAAGCAGCTCAACAGAAGTGAGCCTAATACCTTCTGCTTTGCCAAAACCAAATCATTTCCCTGCTTGGCTTTTATGACAAGTTAGAGAGCTCACAGGAGAAATAAACAACTGAAACATGCTCTTGGGGATAGTGCTTGAATTCTTTCTCTGCTAAGTCTCGTACACTTGATTTTGTGGTTTTGTTGTAGTTACTGGTGACTTCCAGTAAGAGTCCTAATAGCTTAGCAGGCAGTAATCAGGCTGCAAGTTTATTATCTGTGGAGTTGCTTACCTCATGGCAGAAAAGCAGTCAGCCTTTCTGTAGGGAGGGCTGAGGAGGCTGGGAATGATCTCAGCCCTAAGCTTGTTTTGATGGCTGGTTGTATTGACAAAAACACCTGTGTTGCAGCTCTGATTTAATAGTCTCTTGTCTTCATACTTTATTTTGCTTATCTCCTTTTCCCTGCCACTTTCCCTTGAATAGGATATATGTCATTTTGGGTCCAGAGCTGCCGTGTGCTGTTTCGGTGCCTGCTGTGCTCTGCCCAAAGGTGGGCACCTGGCAGAGGAGGTGAGGGGGGGAATTGAGCCCTCTCGGGCATCCTCAGCTCATCTCTTTGCAAAGCACCTTGAGAAACTCAGGTGAAAGCAGCTGCTGTTATATTTTATTCTCCTTACTCCCTTGAGGATCTGGTAATTGCATGTTTGTTTTTATTCCCTTTTGATTTATGTTCCCTTTTGCTGCTGTGTTTCTGACAGATCCTCCTGACTGGGTTCCAGATGAAGTCTGCAGCTACTGCACTGCGTGCAAGGCTCCTTTCACAGTCATTCGCAGGAAACACCACTGTCGGAGCTGTGGCAAGGTAATGAATCAGTTAAATGTGTGGGAAACTGTCCACCAAAGAGAACAGCAAATACATGTGTACCACAGAAACTCAGCTGCACGGCAAAATGCATGCACTTGGCCAGGGTTTTCAAGTCACAAGTGTTTTTGTATGTCTTGGCTGTCAACTGCTCAGCTTAGGTTTAGGAAGTGGGGGGATGGTCTTGACTGGTATACAGAAGTAAGGATTTGTCTTCTAAAACGCAGAACTCCCTGTTGAGGTTCTGGAACAAACACCGTGGATCCAAAGTCACTCTGGGCTGCTACTCTGAGCTTTTACAGGCCGCAGCAGCCCTGCACTGTGAGGGGTGATGCACAGCTCAGCTGCAGGGATGCTGTGTCCTTTTGCTTTTTTTTTTTTATTCTCTAAACCTTTGCAGGAGGACCACGGTGCGTAGGGCTGCTGCTTTGCAAGATTGTGGGGGAGGAAGAGGGAGCATAAAGCAGTCATGTGCCTCAGGAAGCCAGAAATCTGCAATCCTGTTTTGCTTGCTTGCTGGTGTACAAGTTAAATAGGACGAGGGTAGAGAAGCTGCTTTTGTTAACTTGATAGTGGACTTGCAGGAGTAGGAACTTTGGAGACGTTCACAAATACTCCTCCAGACTTTCTTTAAAACCCATGGGGACAGACACTTCTTTTCCTCTCTGGTGGAGCTGCCTTCCCTTCTGAACTGCAGAGATACAGGCCTGCTTTGGCTAATGTCAGTGCTTGGGCTCCTGTGTCAGAGAGGCTAAGCACAGTCAGATTAATTAGTCATCAAGCTGTGAATTGCCTGCAGACGGCTTTCACTTGCTGTGCTGAGGAGGGTGGTGCTGATACACAAAAGCCCAGCATGGACCATCTCCTTTCCCCTCTCTTGAAATCAATTTTTGTCCCATCCAGTTCTTCAAAGGATCTAAGTTGAAATCTCCCTCTTGTTTTTCAGATCTTCTGTTCCCGCTGTTCCTCTCACTCTGCTCCATTACCTCGTTATGGTCAGATGAAGCCTGTCCGTGTTTGCACTCACTGTTACATGTTCCATGTCACTCCTTTCTATAGTGACAAAGCTGGTATCTGACATATTAAACTACTGGTGTGTCTTCTGGAGTCTTACACGGACTGATATATTTGACCTAAGCCAAGAATTAACTTGAAAGAGAGACCCCGTGAGGGCATGTAGGCTTTGACATCCATCATTATAAATTTTGTACAGACAGTTTTTATTGCATTTTACTAAGCTGCTAAAGGGAAGTATGAAGCGTCTGTAGTTCTAAAGCTACAGTACAGTCTTCCATAAATTTATAACATTAATGTTACGATGCCATATGCAGAACAAATGCACTGTGTGGAAGGAAAATAGGGCTCAGAGAATTGAAGAGGCGTTGCTGCTTATCTTACATGCTAGGAACAGAGTAGCCAGTCAACTAGTCCATCCCAGCAAATCAATCCCAAAGCTCGGACACTTCTGTGCTCACTAGGATACCAGCATGGCTGTGGATGTCAGCTCGCTCCCTCCTGCTGCGGTTTAACTTTCTCATTAATAGATTTTTGCTACCTATGCTAGGATTACTTAAAGAAAAACTATTTCAAATCCATGTTCGTTATTTACAAAGGCAAAATTTTCTGTGAATCACATAGGAAGCACCGAGGGTCCTGAAGCAGTATATTTCTGTTGCCTTTCTTTTACCGAGCAGAGCAATAACTCCAAGTTGTCTTCTAAAAATTAAGTTTTACAACTTCCAGTTCCATATTTTGGAGCTTTGGAGGTATTTGTAATCTGCATCATTTATGCTAAATCCTGTTAATAAAATTATAACACAGAACTTTTGTTTCTATATCAGCATTAAAACTTAACAAACTTCAAACAAAATGAATGAATTAATATTGAAATACATATTTTTTTGAAAGAGTTTAGCAGCAAAATTTACTAGATGTGACAAATTGTTTCTCCCATACTGAGTTTAAGTAGTTTTTAAAAAAATACATAATGATATATTTAGAAGGCTCTACAGCGTGGTCAGCCAGAAAAGGGTACTTGTTGTCCACATTTGGCAGAGTAACTGTGTAAAATATTGCATACTGTTACTTCACTCATGCTAACAACTCAGAAGACGTTTGTATTTATTTGTAACACCAGGGATTAATTTTTATCTCCACTTGGAGAGGAAAGAAATAAGACTCACGTGGATTCATGCTATGATCTTGCACAAACTATTTGCAGTAAGAGCTCCCTGAGCACCGAGGTTTCAAAGGTGTTTGGACAAGCTTTGAGTTAGCCACATGAAAAGCCAGACAGTGTGTGCTGTGGTTACAGAGGAAGCGAGATCAAGAGCTCTTTGCTGTATCCCCTTTCCTGCCTCGCAGTGTTACACGCTGTGTTTCAAAGTGATAAATACAAAAAAGGATGAGGAAGTTGTTTGCGGTATTATGCTCAAGAAAGGTCGTCATTCAAAATGATAAAGCAAAACTGGCCAGTGTTGATTTTTTTTTTTCCTTTTCATTTATTTTTGGAGGGACATTCCCTTTGTTAAGTGGTTTAATATTCAGTGTTGATGAGCCATATAAGGGTACAACAGTTTGGCACTACTGTCGTTTTGAACCAGATGAAACAGCTTCACTTAGTTTCTGTGTAATGCACAAGCCTTATGATGCTGTCTGTAGACAATGTCAACTATGGTGTGTTATCCTCACCTTATTATTTTTTTTATTATTATTTCCCTGAGATCCTTTCTGTGGGATCCTTGAGTTGGAATGTCGGCATTCACCCGAGTTTGGAAAGGCAAGGGGTTGGGTGATTGGTGGGAGGTGGGTAATGCGGTGCAAGTGATGATACTTATTCAGGCTTAAATCTCAGGCTTCACATTGCAATGATTATTGCAGTTTTATTTTTAGAAAAAAAAAATAAACAACAAATTTAATGCTTCTTTTATAGGATAAAAATTACAACAAACTTCAATTGTGAAATAAATATGCACAAAAAGTTGCTTCTGTGGAAAAAAAAGGATCTTATTTAATGGACTGAATATTTATTCAAGCTTGTTTTTATTTTGTAAATGCTGTAATTCAGAATCATTTCCATAAATATGATATTTAAAGATCTCAGACACTATAGTTTCTTATGTAAATACAGACTCCTATTTCTCTTACTGAAAAGCACAATGACTATATCAATACTAATACACATTTGCCTCAAGGAAGACTTTCATCTTGTAATCTCTTCAGATAATTAAAGTGTCAGGACTTTCTACTTCCATGTGCTGGATTGCTCTTTCATTTCGGGGTCTGTTTACGTGGAGTGACAGCTGCCATCCTGTCAAACATGCTGGCCTCAAGTCTTTCTCAGTTTGCAGATAACGTGAAAGAAATGAGTTTAAGTTTGAAAATGGAAGTCTCCCGTATGGAGAAGGGGTGGTGAATCAAAGCTGGAGTACTACCCTGTCACTTTAACGTTGCCTTGTGCTATCTCTTGCCACCGGAGGCAAATCTCCCTTCCCAAAATGCCTTGTCTCAGTGATCAGTTCACACGAGGCAGATTTGATCTGCCTGTGTCAAATCTGAATGATCTTTTCTGTAGGGGATACAAATCTGCAGTGAAAATAGCACTCCTTGGGTCTACCTGGACAGTTATTCTTATGAAGCATAAATGCCCAGTGCTGATTTGCTCTGCTCCTTGTATGAGACATAACTGTTGTAGTTTTTCTGATAATTATATTTATTTTCTAGAGGACTTAATGCATGGCTTTGGGATGCCATTTCACTGAAGAGAAAACATGTTACAGCTCTGTGGCACTAGGGTCCCAGCTTCTGTGGTGCAACAAGAAGAAAATTTTATGGGAAGCCTGCACACAAGTTTAAGGTTGCATTTGAATTAACATATATAGTATTTATGGGCAAATAATGCTGCCTTAAGGTGTGTATAAATAAATGAACAGTGGAAATTTATGCTAAAGGGACTTTTAAAATGAAATCTACATAGCTTCAGGGTTTTGAGGGAAGAAGGGGGATCTCTTCTCCAAACCACAACAATATGTTCCACAGCAGTTTTCTTGTTGGGAATACCGCAAGGGGAGTGATATGGAATAATAAGGTAAGAGCAACATTGCCAAAGGGGCCAGTAATTTGCCTGCTGTTGGACTCTCTTGTGGGATACCTTCCCTCTGAATCAAGGTGGTTTTCAGAAAAAAATTAATTTACAGTAAACCCTGAAGTGATCCTTTCTAGACCTGCACAAATCCCACAGCGCTTTCTGCTCTCTCCAGGTTTGTGAAAGGGGATGGAATATGAAAGGAACTTCAGTAAAAAAAATAAATATCTCTGCTTCCAGAGAATCTCCTGTCCAGAAAACTCAAAAATACTTAAAAGCGGCTGCATGGCAGCTCAGTGAGGAAAAAGCTGGGTGGAAGCAATGGAAGAGGAAAATGACCTTGTGTCTGTTGTCTTACCTGGGAGGAAGGAGGAGGAAAATGGTGTGCATCCAGCTGTGGTGGTGCCTATGCATGGTGGAGGGACAGGAAAGTTGGGCTGGGAAGTGGTGGAAGTCAGAGACTTGGCTGGAGGAAATATTCAAATATAGCTCCATCACAATCCTGCCTGGGAGCTGGAGGAAACCACCAGCGTTCTCAGTGTCTCGTCCCCAGCTGAACTCGCTGTCAGTTTATGCAAAGTCAAAGCTGCTGGGTCTGCATCCTCTGGTTTCCGTGGCAACCCCCGATAGCATCTCTCATCCGAGTGCCAAGACTGCAGCACTCGGTTCCCGCACAGGCAGGCACAGAGGCTTCTGCTTTCTGCTTCGTCAGAGGGACTGTGATTGCTCAAACGTCTTTATTTGTAACGGAGATTTATGCTGCAGAGTCAGATGATTACTCTGAACTCTATTTTCTGATGAGGACATTTTACTGAATTACGCTTTATTTATGTTGCTTGTCTGAAAGAAATCTCTTCTGTGGGCATTCTTTTGACTACTTTTGAGGGTTTTTCAGGTACTTTTCCTTCTCTTCTTTCACCCTTTACTCCACCCCATCCCCCAGTTTTCAGTTTCTGCTTTGTCTAAAATAGATGTAACTGCCTTGGGTATCTTCCAAATAGTGAAATATTAGAGGCAATTGGACAATTCAAGGAGCTTTCATCCCTGTTGCTTCCTGATCTTGCGCTTCAAGTTCCTGGGCACAGGCTCATTTCAAACCCTCCTTTGGTGTCCTTGTGCCTGGAAGAACATCCTGCCACATAGGTCCATCCTGCCTGCCTGAGCTGCCATGAGTCTTGCACCAAGGTGTTTAAAGTCCTGCAGTGTGCCTTTACTTTGTGGAGGAGAAAGGATGGATCCTAAATCCCAGGGTTTGATAGCTGCTAGTAAATTATAGATATTGCAAAGACTGATTTTTTTTTTCATTTGGCTCTCTTTTCTTTGGTCTTAACCCAAAAAATGGCAAAATATTAGGCCAGAAGGATGAAGAGGAGAAGACTTGTTATAGCAAATCTGGAAGTGTGAAGTTGATGTTTTAATGAAATAATTGGTCTCTTTGAAAACAAGCTGTAACTGCATGTGCTAGGAATGCTGGGACTCATGCATTAAACAAACTGGCCAATTAGTCCTCCATGAACTCATTTCATTTCTTGTTTTCACTAAACATGAAGGCTCTGAAGTATAAAGTATGATTTTTCCCCCCCCTCCTCGTGTTTCACTCAAAGGCATGAAGTCGATTTGTGTTCTGTTTGGTTCTTCTCTGTAAACTACTGCCGGCCTGTTAGGGCCGTGACTGAGCTTGTCTGCAAAAGAGAAGAATTCTCCTGCATCTTGAAGTGATGCAGCTGAGGGTGGGGGACACTGCAGCAGCAGCCATGGACGGCTGAGTGTGCCCCTGGGCACGAGGCCATTGTGGGGCTGCTGCTCGTGTCCAGCTGCTGAGCGGTGCTGCGTCTGCTCCTCCTCACGAGCCTGAGATGCCTGGCACAGCCCGGGACGCGAGGGATGGCTGTGCCTGGGGGTGGCAGAGCCAGCCAGCCTTCAGCTGTGTAACTATCTCAGATACTTTATTTCCTGAAAATAACCCCATGCCAGACACTCGTACCGCTCAAGCAAGCACTGAACTCATATCTTCTAGAAAGTCTTATTTGCTTATTATTGTAGTTTTACGTAGCTCTTCACAGGGCAATAAAATGTTGTTCCCCCCATGGCTTTCTTATTTACTGAGTTAATAACAAAAAAGAACTAATGCTGCAGCAGAGAGGGTGTTTAAGGTGACTGCTTTCTAGTGGACACCTTTTGGTTTTTTAGCTGGAATTAGGCTGTGGTACCGATGGGCTTGTCAGTACAGGGGAAGATGCTGAGAGGAAATAGTCCTGAATAGCATTTGTGCTGGTAACTAACTTCTCTCTGATGTCCCATAAAAGGTGCTGAAAATGTCCAGTTTTCTGAAAGCGTGTCTGAAAATGACTGTGAAGTGCCTCAGCCTTTTTTGGACAGCTTGGAGAATGTCATCCCTCCTCCTTCAAGGGCTGGGATGGTGGCTCCACCTTGGGCTGTCCCAGACCAAGATCCTCAGTCGTGAGAAGCTGTGTGGGGGCAATATCCTGAGCAGAGAGTCTGTCCTGACTTGATTAGCAAAGGACATGTACTGTCTCATCTTCCTTTGCCTTTGGGGAGCCTCTCAGATCAAATTTTGAGGCACTTGATAGATAATTATTTTTTTTCTGGCCAAGACCATTTGTGATTGTAACTTCATTAGCAGCTTTTCTGTTTATTATGCAGCAGTAGAGCCTGCTGGTTTGGGGTGGGTTTGTTTTTTGTAAAATTAATTTCACTTTCTTTGGCTTATCTGCAGAAAGCTGGAAATTAATAATTGAAGATATAAACAGAAAATAATCACTTCTGTAAGCTTATAAATATATTTAAAAGGGAAATACCATGTGATGCACTGGCTCTCAAACACTGGAAGATAGCACAGAAAAAAGTTAATCTCAAGTAGTTCAAAAGTCCTGGCTGATGGTCTCTGAATGGTCTGTTGCTGTCTTTTGTACTTCTTGTAGCTAGTGGAAAGTGTGATGTGGATGGATGATCTCTGGGGGAACAAATGGTGGATGGTCTCTTTAGTGGGGAACAAAAATGAAAGGTTTTAGCTAGTAATTGTAAATTATTCCTCTAAAATTACTTTTTTTTTTCTTTTAAACAAAAAGAAAGGGAATATGCTGCAGTCCCCATGTAAAGAAGCTCAGTTCAAATAAGAAAATCCAGCTAAATTGGTTCAAGTGTGTTGGAACAGAATATAAAGTTGCCACATGTTCAGTTCAGCGTATAGCCTCCAATTCCCACTTTTTGGGGAGTTTGTTTCAGGTCAGGACATCGAACTTACTGGGGGAATAAAGTAGGAAAACCTTGGCTAGCTGTACTCCTGAAAGTTTTTCTCCATCACATTTGCTCTTCATGTTCTAATTGTTGTCTCTTCTTAGTTTTTCTCTTTAAAGGAATATTGGCGTTAGACTTTAAACTGAGTCTCAGGGAAAATACTTCTGTATTTCTTTCCCATGGGGAGTGTTTGAAACATGGCTGGTTTTCCTGCTTAAAAACAGTCAACTGTGACTAGAGTCAGTCTCAAAAATTTACATTGCGAACAGCTGAAGTTCTGGGTGCAAACTTATTTAGGTGCTTCTTCTACACAACTTGGACTGGAACAAGAGCCAAGTGATTGCTGCAGTGCAAGAACCAAAAGTCAGGCTGGTGTAAAGTGGGGAGGCTTAAGGGCTTCTTAGGAGGAGACTTGATGGCGCTTACTAAAAAAGCCCAGGTAGAGACCCAGCCTGGATGAAGCAGCCCTGAGTCAGTGACCTGGGACCTGGTGGAGCAGCAGGAGCAGCTGAGCCCTGGCCAGGCTGAAGGGAGAAGCTGAGAAGTGACCAGCCCAAGGGAACACAGCCCAAGGGGATTTTTTTTTTTCCCATTGTTTTGCTAGAATCAAATCCCAGAAGGAAGACAGATGTTTTCTTACCTACTGCATTCAAGGTATTTTCAAGGTAGGTGTGCTACTTCTGTATTCCCACCCGGTATTAGGTGGAAGGGGACAGCCAGAGGCTGTTGTCTTTTTGCTGCTTGTTTGTATTTTGAATTTTTTTTTCTACTTGCTTACTGCAGTAAGAAATGAAAAAAATAGGAAAAAAGCATTCCTTTTTAAAAAATCTCAAATTCCCATTCATGCAACAAATAATTCTCATAATGTGATCTAATTGCATAATGCAAATGAATACCGATCATTAAATAACATTAGTTTGGTTTTAAACAGCAAAATCATTAACCCCAAATCAAGCAATTACGAAAGCGCTTCCTCTGAGTACGAAGAGCTCAGAAGCCATGGGGAACACCAGCACGGTGCGACGAAACCCTCTCTGCCGGGCGTGCTGCTCCTGGAGGCTTTCCAGTGCCCTCCCAAGGTTCAGATGTTGTCACGGCCTTGGCTGCCAGAGGAGATCGGTTCTTGCCAAATCCTATCTTCACTGCTGCTCTGTGTGCTGCTGGGCTTCAGTGCCGAAGGCTCTGCGAGCCTCTGCAGGGCTGCTTTTATTTGTGGTATTTATAAAATGGCTTAAGCACCTGGCAGAAAATAAGGAAGATGTAGCTGGACGGGGGAAGGTGTTGAGCTAGCGTACTGCTGAAAACAACATTGCTGTGGTGTTTTGCTGCGAGGGAAAAGCCTTGGGAAAGACTTAAAGGATTAGAGAATCTACCTTACACTGAAATCTTTGGGGTTGCAACCTATTTAATGCATCAGAGGAGGTTAATTGCACACACGATACGCTTCCCTGTAAATGCCTACGCTGGGCACGCAAATCTGATGAGCAGGGCTCCTCCGCCTACCTGGCAGGTGTCTAATGGGCACCAGTGGCCAAAAGCTGAGCCAGCTCGAACAAATCCACGTGAGAAAGAAAGGGCTAATTCTTGTGAGGATAATCAGCTGTTGAAAGAGGGAGCTAATACTTGTGAACTCTAGACTTACCATCACTAGAATTTTTAACACATCAGGAGCTGCCTATAGGCGCTGAGGCACGGGCACCTGTTTGGGGACTAAGGCAGAAATGAACGCTGAGGCCAGAGGAGGTGCTGGTCATGATGGTCTCAAGTTTATAAATCAATTCAGGAATTGCCAAAAAGAGGGATTTTTCTGTGGGCTGATGTGCAGGAGGGATGCAGTAGCACAGGCAAAGCCACTCAATGCTCCCCGGCTCCCTATTTCCCCTGGAGTTAATCCTGCACCAGGACTGGAGTCACACCCACATTGATTATAAGCAGCAGGGAAAGAAAGGTAATGGATCGAACACAAGGAAGAAGGAAGCAAGGGGAATACGCTGCCATTTGAGAGCTTGGTGTCTAAAGGAGGGCAAGGAAAATCCCTGACCCCAAAAATTTCCCTATGCACAATTCATAATCAGCTAAAGGAACCGCATCCCAGTTTGCCAACAGCAGTTCTGTGGTCCTTGTGAGCTGGCTGTGATTTCCTGCAGCACTCATCAACCCTGGTGTCATGCTGAAAGCATCGCTCCTGCAAATGACCAGGCTGGGCTGTGGGTATCTCCAAGGTGCCACGCATGGGAGCTGAGCAGGGCTGGGTGTGTAAAATTGCTGCTTTCCCAAACCCAGCCTGTGGCTAAAGAAGAAATCATCCTTCTGCTTTGTGTTCCCTCACGACTGCTGGAGGCAACTCAGCTGAGCCAGCCCTTGTTGCTGGGCCCTGGGTGATGGAGGCAGCGAGCTGGCATTTGGGGAGCTGGGAGTCGTGTCCCTGCTCTGGGGTTTGGGATTCGGGCAGAGCCTCTGCAGCCACTTCCAGGGGCACTGCATCAGACCCCAAAATCCTCCCTGTGCCTTGGTTTCCCCACTGCAGAGTGGGGAGGATGCTTGTTTGCTGAGGAACTGGGCGTGGAACACAGTGGTTAATCTTGCGCGGATGTTATGGTGAAGTACAACCGAGGATGTAAGTTATACCCTACGCTGAAGGGATTTACTCATGTTCTCTCCCACGGAGCACATCAGCCCCGAAGGACCGGAGGGGGGGAGCCTTTCCCCTGCCTGAGCGTGGGGAGTGGGCTGCTGGCTCCACACAGCTTCTGCCGAGCCCCTATCCCAGCCCAGGGGCACTTCTCGTCCCTTCAGGGATGTTCAGACCAAAGGGACTGCTGTGAGCCTTCATTTGGGTGTCCCCAACAGCAGAAGCGATGCAGCACTGTGCCATAGTCACCTATAGGATATTGTATAGCAATTCCTTCCTCAAGCCTGCAAACTGCACAGTGCCCCTTATCTCTCCCTGCATACACAGTACCAGTGTGCTATAATGGACCATCACATGGGTCCTGCATGTGTCACCACTGTAGGTACGTTATCTCCATCCCACAGAAGAGCTTATTAAAAGACTTGGGAATACAAGATCGGATCGTCCCGTCCTGCTCTCTTAAACAGCCATGAATAATCCCTTTCATAAATTGCTTGTACCTCATCCCAGAGGTAACTGCAGTTTTCTTTACTGTACTCAGACCTTAATCTTCTCAGTAGACTGAAGGTCTTAGAGATGCTGAAGTCTCCAAACTGTGATATTTTAGTGGCCCTTTGAAGCTTAACCTCGGATCTTGCAGTCAGTTCTCTCTGTTCCTCCTGCACGCCAAGGGGACTTTTGCTCTCTGCCTGTCACCTAGACCCTTATCTAGAGATTTGTCTGGTGGGAAGAAGAAAGCTTGTAGGAAAGGCTGTGCTGCTGTAAAAGAAAGGTGTTATGCTGTGTAAACTGAGGCCTGCGGTGGCTGTTGGCTCCAGCTTGAAAATCACAGCTTCTCTTGGTCCTCTGAAAGTGATCAGTCTGATGCAGGTTGCCTTTCCCTTTGGCAGGCTGCTCTCTTCCTAAAAGCAGTCTCTGGCCTTCATTTGACTTGTTAAACTTCCCAGACCTGCTGGACACATCAAGCAGAGGCACTGGTGGTCAAGGTGGACCTCTAAAGACAATTTTGCTGTTATCTCCATCGCTCCCATCTGGGTCCTACAGGAGCAGCTCCATCTCAGCAGGTATTTACTGACATGGGGGGTGGCTCAGCACACAAGGGTTCTGAGTGCTGACTCCTCGTTGGTGTGGCATCAGCATGCCTGAAGCAGCAGAGGACATCTAAATTTGCTCCCAGGATTGGGCTGGGGAGCAGAGCTGCCATGCCAGGCTGGAGTGTGTGGGCCACAGCGGCAGATTGGAAGACAACGTTTGCGTCTTGTGTTAATTTCTTCACTGGCTAAACACGGCAGAGACTGATTGGTTTGTTTTGCTTACATAGTAATGAAGCAGTTAATTGTATTTGGGAATGGCTGGCTCTGCCTGTCTGCTCAGGGAAGCATCTCAGAGGCTTGCCCCATGGATCCCAGCTTGCGTAAGTGCATCCGAGCCATCTCCCGCTTCCCAGGCCACTCGGCTTTCCCAGCTCCCTTGTTGGCTTTATTTGTTCTTTCCAAACATGTTTTACCTCCTCACCTCACCAGCCCTCCATGCTAGATGTTGTCTGCACCGACTGGCAGCACAAGGTGCCTGTGCCAGCACGGGCTCTTCCTGGGGATGCCCAGGTACCACAGCTGCTGGCCCAGGACCACACTTGGGTGGCCCTGTACCCTCGGGAGCGGGGGGTTGTGCTGCCGAGTCAGTGTTTTATTGCTGTGGTGTGCGATTCCCACCGTGGCTCCTCACTGACCTTGGGTGTTTCGAGCGTGCAGAGTCTCTGTGCTGCCCTGGCAGATCTGCACCAGCCCTTCCATGTCTGCCATGCGCTAAAACGCTTCCCATCCTTCCCTCCTCCACTGTTAACCTCTGTCCCCCTGTCCTGCTGCGGCATCACCTGCTGCTCTTCCATCTCCTGCACTGCATCCCGCAGCTACTGGGTTTATGTCTTTTTCTTTTGTAGTTTCTCTGCTGGGCCCTTTGAGTATTTTTAAGGCCCGGCCTGGCATCCCGAAGTCGTCTTCCAACAAAGCAAACATTTCGTATTTAAAATGCAGCGAAGCTGTTCTTTCTATGTCACCTTTCCAAATCCTAATTTCTCCTCCTTTAATGGCCCCGGGGCGGGGGGAAGGCAACGCTTTCAGGAAGGAGCCTGCTTTACCTGCTGTCGCAGCTCAGGGTTTGGCTCTGCAGAGTCAATTAGACTTTTCGGTCAAGTGCTGGAGCTGCCTAGAGGCCGATCGCGTTGGGGGGCGAGTGCCAGGTCCTGCCTTTCCTTCCCTGCTCCGCACTCACACGGGAGCGTCCGAGCCCCCGTACTCCCCCAAAAAGCTCAATATCTGGGCCCAAAGGCGAGTGCTCCGGCCCCCCAGGCTTTCCCGCCTCGCACCTCAGCAGGGATCACGCCACCCTCCGGGGGCTCTCGCCGGCCCGCGTCCCTCGGGGGGCTGTTGGCACTCTGTGGCCGCAGGGTCTGGCTCCTGGGAGGCCTCTGCTCCCCCCGTGGTGCCGCCCGAGGAAGCCCTGGCCCCGCGTCCCTGCCCTGCGCTCCCGGAGCGGGCACCGCCGAGGCCCCCTGAACCCCTGTGGCGAGCACCAGCCGCAGCCCGGAGCTGCCGAGTCCTTTGGGAAAGGAGCAGCTTCCCCCGGGGCGGGGTAAAAAGCAGCAAATTCCCATTTTCCTTTTTAACCCTTCCGGGACATAAAGGCAGCCGGTGCTTGTCCCCTCCCCGGCGGCACCGCCCCGCCCCGGGGGTCCCTCGGCCCCGCCGATGGAGGTGGCTGGTTTGTCCCCGTAAACAGCAGCTGCCGGTGTCCCGGGCCGCCGAGCTGCGGCGGGAGAGGCGGCAGGAGCGGGCTCGGTGTGACACCGTGCGGCCGCCCGCCGCAGCGCCGGGGCTGGGGGGTGGGGGGAAAGGGGGGCTTCTCTCCCCGGGGGGGGGCAGGCCAGGGCCACCTTTCCGAAACATTGCAGGTTACAGCCCGGTGAACCTCCAGCCTTGGGGAAGGGGGGGAAGTAAACCTCTTTTTTTTTTTTTCTTTTTTTTTTTCTTTTTTTTT
>JAOXJM010000033.1:49424840-49437807 GCA_026413425.1 Tringa solitaria | reverse complement strand
TTTTTTGTTTTTTTTTCTTTTTTTCTTTTTTTTTTTCTTTTTTTTTTTTTTTTCTATGGTGTCAATTCAGGACTGGGGGCCCCCAAATAATCACAACTTGCGTAGCGCAGGGGTGCTGGTGTTTCTCGCTTTGAGCCCTCAACTGGGTCCTGCCCACGGCCTCCAAGCCTGCAGATCCACAAGTGGGTGCCTCTCCAGCACCATTTGACCTGCCCTCCCTTGCCCTGGCTGCGGCATTTAACAGGGGAAAATGGCAACGAGTCCTGTAAGCAGGTGGGCCTCTGAACCCCCTCAGAATTACACTTGGAGAAGAGAGATATTTTAGAGCGCTCCCAGTCTCAAAAAGTCTTGAAACAGGTGGTTGAGGTGGTTGAGACAAGGCCCGGTGCCAGCAGGGATTGCTCCTTGGTTTCCGTGGCCTGGCTGTGCGTGGCGCCAGCAGCACGTGGGGCTGCCTCATCTCCTTGCTGCCCACCTAAGGACAAGGGCAGAAGATTTGCGCTTCACCTTCTGAAAGATGGTGGCCCTGCTCGCCTGGGCTGGTGTGGGAGCCTGCTGGAGGCTTGGGGCTGGAGAACCGCTCAGCCACCAAAGATACCCACGCGGCTTGTGAACATCTGCTCCGACAGCAGCACGTATGAGGCAGGTTTTGGAAGCGCGTGGAGCAGAACAGCCTGGGCCGGTGCTGCTCCTGCTGAGTTGCGACAGCTGAGGACAGAAACCAGCTCTGAACGTTTTGCAGTTCCATCCTCTGAGGCTTAATGTAGAGCCTGGGGAGCACAGAATGAGGGAGCGTTTGCTGAGCTGTCCTTGCCAGGGCTGGTGTTTAATGTCCTCCCCTGGGGTGGGGGGAAAGGAGAAAGGTCTGCTTTTCTGCTGCCCTGGCCTTTTTACCTTACGATTCTGCACTTGTTTCTCTTACTGTACTTGCCGGTGGCCTCCCTTATGGCTTTTGATAGTCAGGCATTCCTCTTGGAGGGCTTCCCCACCTGTCGAGGAGCAGTAACCACACAGAACCAGCCATCTTTGTGCATGGTACTTGCCATCCTCTTTGCGTGGTTTCTACTGAAACCCAGTGTGACGTTTTACACCCACCTTATGCCAAGATCACCACATGGCTGGGTGATACCAGGAAAAACTAGAAGGATGGGACTTGTCAGAAGAATGACGTTTCAAGGCCTCCCATACTGCTTGTTGGTTAATTTATGCTGACAAATATTTACAAAAATTTCCATGCATCCAGCCCAGAACATCCTGCTGTCTCTGGATGTGCCATACGGCGCGGTGCTCGGCTTCTGCTCCAGAAGCATCTCTGCTGCTGGGCACAACACGTGGGACCAAGGCGCTGACCATGAAGAGCTGGTGAGCAGCTGCCATGACAGAGCAGAGCTGGGCTGCTCCACAGGGCTCTGCTCCCAAGCGCCGCTGACTAAATACCTCGGCTCTTCCTTCCCCTCC
Organism: Tringa solitaria; assembly: GCA_026413425.1. Lineage (NCBI taxonomy): Eukaryota > Metazoa > Chordata > Aves > Charadriiformes > Scolopacidae > Tringa > Tringa solitaria. The sequence continues at coordinate 49,436,349 of JAOXJM010000033.1, read as the reverse complement.
ACTTGGAAATCTCACTGTTAACTTGACTTAAGGCCTCCCTGTGGGTTTGCAAACTTGGAGGAAATTTTTATTTTTTTTTTTCTTTTAGAGATGAGTTCTCCTTGCCAAGAAGGTTTTAATAACTCACCATGAAATTTATAGCCTTTAAATTTAAACCACACGTGGGAAAGTGGAGCTGTAACAGTTTAATCCAATTTAACCTTGAGCGATCCGTTCCGCAGTGCTCAGGCAGACAGTTCACACAAGCAAAATTCCTCTGTGGGGTGGCAGACAGTGGTTTTCTCATCACGTCTGTGTCCTTTCTGAAGAGGGGAGGACCAGGCTTGGCCATCTATGTCCCTTGACCAGCCTTTTTCATCGTCCTGCTGGTCTCTCCCTGTGAAATAGCAAGAGTCTGATGCAGCGTGGAGCTGGGCATACCCCTAGGAGAAAGCTGGGATAAGTCTTGTTCTAGCTGTCGTGTTTTCCTTCCTATGTTAAAGAATGTTCTTTTCCTGTCCCTGTTGCATGTCCCCTCCTTTCCCTGTCCTGTCACAAGAAGGAAGCACATTTCATAGGTGGCCATATAAATGCACCTCCCTGGGGAAGCAATCTCCTGGGGATCTCTCTGATACCCTCCAAGGAGAGGAGGTGGGAAAGTCCCATTGCCAAGTAAACGCTATGGATCATAATAATATTGAGCTATGTTACAGCACAAAGGAAACGGCTGGGCTGCTTCTGAGCAGTGCTAAAGACTTATATGATGTTTAAAGAGTTGTTGAAGTGTCCCTCAGCAGCCAGCACAGCAGGCGAGGCTGTGTCATTGATGAGGCAAAGCAACGCATGCTAAGAAGCTCTGACCTGCACCACATCGTCATATCCATGGGATAAATGATCGCTTGATCCCGATATGGGCTATGGTAGGGCTTCAGAGCTTGTCGTAGCCTGAGGTGGTGGAAACCGTATCGTGGTATAAAACTCAGGTGCTGCCTTACAGTGGTTGTATTTTTCCCTAGCACAATGCCCAGGAGACCACCACCACTGGTGCTGGGATCTCTAGAAGAACAAGGCACTGAAGTTTTACAGCCTTTGCCTTCGCAGCCATCAATGATGAGGGCGAGTCAGCTGTACGGTGATTCCCAGCCAGTTCTGCCACTGCGTGGTCCAACGCAGTGATGCTGAGCTGGGAGAGCCCTGACGTGTTGAGCTCCCCAATTCCCCAGGTTTTTTCAGCTTGCTCATATGCTTTGGTGCTCACCTGAGCACCTCTGCTGGGCAATCAGAAGCTTCTGCACTATGGAAATGGATACTTGCGATTGTGTCTCAAGGAAACTAAGGCAACAGTGATGCTGATGGGCTGCTTTCCTTCCCAAAGCTTGAAGGTTGTATCCCTTGGGCTACAGAAACACAATGGCTACAGATCCTAATTACTGTGCATTTGACAGGTAAGTGTTGAAGGTTTTACTTCCATTGACCTGCTTTGTCTTTTGTAGCAAAGTTAAGTTTTACATCAACACTGTTAGAGTGTGGAGACCTGAAAGAGAAAATGCACATCCATAGCGCAGGTGGGACAGAGAATTGGCAAAAGCCTGTTGAGAGGGGATGTAAAATAATTGCTGATGTCTGGATGCTTCAGCCGTGGGGAGGACGCACTGACTGCACACAGATGTGTTGGTGGCTTAAACCTAGGAAGGCTGAAGTTCTCACGTGATGTCCAGCTAAGGCAAGCAAAGTCAGCACTAAGCAGTCACAGCTGTGAGACACCTTTATGTGTTGCATACATCCCATCCACAGCAGCCATGGTTGTTCTCGTAACGAGAATTCCACTGCTTAGCTTTCCATCGCTGTACCTGTTGGAAATGGGCAGACCTGGTGATTTTCTGGGATGACCAGGAGGAGAATAGAAATCCAGGCTAGACCTGTCATGGCTGACTTAAAGCTTGGTGGAACTGCATGAATAGCAATGCTGTTTCTGGTCCAGCTGAATCAACACCACCTGCGTTTGGCGTGTTTCTGTACAACTGTCCTTGCTGCTGTCCTCCTTGGAGATATCCCACTGAAAAATGGGTAGATACCAAATTCTAATCTTCAGACAATTTTTCCTTTTCCTTGGGCTTGTGCGTTTAACAGAAGATCATCAAATAACTTGCTTTGGTGAGATTTGCTTGCTGTTTTTCTGGAGAGAGGGAGCTTGCCAGCCAAATATTCTTTAGACCTGTTAGATACGACATGGTGAGATCAGAAATGGGTTTCATGTCATGGTCCCTGCAGAGCGGCTTCCCAGGCAGGCTGATGGCTGCCTTTGCAGCTCAACTTGGAAACTTCAGGTAGTGGAAAAAAAAATAATCCCCAAACCGGATCCCCTTCCAGCTTGCCAGGTATGCCGGGTGCCTTGGCTGACTCACCGAGGCGGAGGTTTCCAGAATGACTAATGACCAACCAGGCATTGATTTCTGCCTGTCTAATGGGTCACGTCTTACAAAGTCTCCAGTTTCCAGACTGGGTGGGGCGCTTGCCCTTTGAAAATCAGATCCATGTATTGTGTATTGAGTTGGCTGCCCCAAAAACGAAACCGTAACCTTGAGATCAGGTAAGTGTGTCAGTGGTAGGCTCCAGGCTGCCAACAGTCATGCAAACTGCTGAGGCAGCTACTATAGCTGCCCTCGTGCTCCTGTGCTTCATCGTTGACATGAGCAGGGCCTGAATTGCAAACTAGACTTTTCAAAGCCTTATGTCCTCATGTGAAGGGTTAATATATTCCCTAAAGTAGAATTACCTTCCTTTTTTTTTTTTTTTTTTCCTGTAAGAGTAATCTCTGTTCTTCTGTTGCCACCCCGCTGTTCTTGGTGAACACACAATATTTCTACATGCTTAGACCTGGCCATTCAATGAGGCTTGAAGTTGTCCTGATAGCTTCATGTCAGCTCCACAGGAGACCAGAGCAGACCCTAAGGCTATTGTGAAAACAAGAGCATTGCAACTTTAGATGTTATTTCTCATCATGGCTGTGACTGTTTATTCCTGACTCAGTGTCACACAATAAATACAGAAGGTAATTAGATGTCTTCTGACACAGAACTTGCTGTTGAGCACCTGGTTAACAGCAGTAGCTTCGTACCTGATCTAGGCTGAGGTCTCAACTGATGTGAAAGTGGGGAAAGTCCAGGTCTTGCTTGTGAATCTGACGAGTAAATCTGCTGTACCACACAAAGTTATCTCCCCAAGAGAGCACCCACTAGGTGTGAGGAGATGTGGGTTTGGGTTATCTTTCACCTTTCTTCTATTCTGCTTCCTTAGCCTCTGAAATTGATTGCACAGCACCATGTGTATGTATTTTTCCTGCTCTTTGGTGACAGTCATCAGCACAGATGCAGCACGTCCTTCCTCTTTCCCACTGTTTCAGAGGGCACAGCAGTGCCAGGCTGCCACAGACCTAGTGGATGCACCGGGATGTTGCTGGTTTTCCGGTTCCATATGGGGTCAGCTGGGTGCTGATCCCAGTTTTTGGACCGTCCACAGCTTCTCATCCCCAAAACACAGGACTCTCTCCCTGTGGAGAAGAAACAGGGGCTGCTACTGTAACCCAAGAAAGGGCCTTTCCAATCCTCCTCCGGACTCAGAATCACCCCTGGAACTGGCTGTCCATTGGACTCCAGGGTCAAGTCCTGTACAGGTGTTTCAGTGCTAATTTTGCTTGGGCAGGGGCAGCAGAGAGAGTATTGTCACTGTGGGCTGGTGGTACCAAAGATATCCAAGTAGCCTTGATAGATATGATCATGATTAAGCCAAGCAGTGGTTTGTGGTCTGTGCACTGTGCCAGCTACACGCACATCGCTCATCAAGCTCACCTTTTCCTAGGAAAAAAGCTCCAGTCTCAGGCAACAGAGAAGGGAGAGAGCATTAGGCTTTTAAGAAGCAGACTTCAGAGACTGCATCCTCAAATTTTCTGCCATTTAAAATGTTTCCCTAAGGTTTTACCGCACGTAAATGAAATTATAATTACAATATTTTAATCCAATTAGCTCCCTTCATGATCTGGCAGGTGCAAACTGGAGATGGATCAAACTTCTTCTTACTGTGGATTATGCCTGGAGCCTCCTTAAAGCTGCCGTCTGGCCCTGTGTGTGCATGCCGTACAACGTGTGTTACGGGGAGGGGGGGACTGCAGTGAGGTCCTAAATTATGTATAGCGTATGAATTATTGCTGAAATGCATCACTACGACTTCACTCATCAAACATTTTCAGCTCCATGCGAGCAGCATGGGAAAAGCAAGGAATTTGCCTGTGGCGTGGGCAAGGTTTTCATTTGCATGGATTTAAAATGGTGTGTGTCACTGACAGAGTCACAGGTCACCCAGAGTTAACTTAATACATGCCCCTACATCTTGAAGGAAATGTATTTTGCAAGATTTCATCTGATTAGCATGGAAATTACACTGAGCCTTCTCTTTAAAATGGGGACAGAGCTGAAAAAAACCCTAATCTTGATGTGTTACTTTTAAAAAAGAAGTCTTTGACGGCCAGCGCAGCTGCCCTTCCTCAGGCAAGTCTCCAACTCACATCTGGGAGAGCATCCCCTCTTCCTCCCACCCATGGAAACCTGGAGCAGGGAGAGCACCCTCTGCAAGGACAACTGGAGAGGGACATCCCTGCAGCTGGAGCAATGAATATGGCCTGAGCGGGCAGCATCCCATGGAGGCAAAGTTTCGCGCTGGATTTCCCAACACCTTCAGATATGGTTACGCTAAAAATGGTGGAAAACTGCCAGGTAAAACCCCAGCTCCAGCCAGTGTGTTTGTATAGCAGTAGGGTTTTCATCTCACAGCACTGTCCTAATGTGGCCAGATTGCCCCAGGGACCGCTGACGTGCACTGAAAGGATGAAGAAATTGTCTCTCGACAAAACCCGATGGGGCCATTTTGGCAGTGTTACATCACTCATCCCTCAAACTGAGGCAGGAATAAAATGACACCTTTTTTTTTAAGATTTTATTTTACTTTATGGAATTGACTGCATTTGCTGAGAAATGACTGAACCTCCAGATCAGCCACGTTAAATGGCACAGCTCTCCCCTGAACACATGGGTCTGTACTGGCTGGGCACCTGCCTTTACCGCGTGGGTGCCATTAAGCATAACTTTCTTATCTTTGCCCCATTTTGAGTGGAGAAATATGATTTATTTTGCCACTTATGTTCTGATTTCCCCTCGGAGGACTGCTGCCTGTCTGTGCTGAATGAAAGCTCAAAGCCTGATGGGATGGGAAATCTCCACTCCTTGTAAAAGGAGGACTGAGTAAATATATTTCAGCATGAGGTTTCCTTCAGTGGTGGCATTTGAAACTCCTGCGTGCTGACTCTGCTACACCCGCTTTATGCTTCTGTACCTCCATAATCTCCCATCATCAGGACAGATGGAAAGGGAGTTAAAACTGCCCCTCCTTTAGCCTAAGCACCAAGACCCTGGCTGCAAAGACAGAGCTCGGCAGTGAAGGGAGAGGAACCAGCCCCAGTGAGATGCTGGAACTGAGTTGTGAGGAGTGAGCCACAAATCACATGAAATAATAAAAAAAAAAAAAAAAAAGGAGGGGGGTAGGGAGGAGGCACTGAATGTTTTCAAACTGCAGAAAATTGGTTTTTGCACATTAACAGTCTGTGAACATAAGGTGGTCAAATCCTGCCGGCAGTGGTTTACTCTGCTGTCGGGTGTAGAGGCAGAGCTGCTTGGTGGGAGCGGGACTGGGATGGCGTTGAGATGAGCGAGGAAGGGGCGTGTGTTTGAACAAGAGCTATACCATTAGCATGAGCAGTGGAAATGCTGCATAAACCCTGGGACAGACGGGAAGAACCATGCCTTAAAGGCTGTATATAAGATCGTTGCTCAGCAGAAGTGTGCACTTAGGAATGTATGTTAAGAGGGTAGTGAAGTACCAGCTGGAGAGGAAGTTTTGGTGGGCAAAGCACGGTCTTCAATGCTCTGTGGTGTAATATGGTTCTACCTTTGATTTTCAGGGGATGGAGAAATTCTGTCACCTTGAGCCGAGACTGAGGTGGGGAGTCTATGACCTTGTGAGTTGCTGTCCTCTGCATCAGATGAAGTTCCTCCATTTAACGTCTGACCTAGATGAGGTGCAGAGTGGGGATGTCAAAAAGAAATTTTGGCTGATAAGGTCTTTGTTTCTGTGGGAGGAGTTGTCGCAGTGAATGTTCAAATGAAGATTTGGGTTTGGAGTCCTCAATGCAGCCCATGAGATTGGTTGGTTTGAGTTCAGCTCCATATCCCCACATTAATTTTTTAGCAAAGAAGCACAGAGCACAAGAAGCAGAAGCCTCAGCAATCTGAGGACACCCAACCAGGGAGAGAGCAAAAATTTCCCATGGTGGTGAAACCGAAGCTGACAGAAAACTAGGAGCGAGGCAAGGGTCAGGGGAGACAAGAGGTAAGATTTGCTCTAGATAAGGTAAATGAAATAGTCAGAATTGAGTTCTATAACCAGTTTAGTGAATTTATTTGGCATCTGCCTAAAAATTCATGTCCTTTATAATTTTTATCAAAAAAAATAAACTGAGGCAGATTTGGAAAAAGCTCTTTATTTTTCTCTAGTTTTGCTAACATTGCAGTGGTCTACCTCCCACCGGGAGGGCTTCTTACTGCCAGGCTGGGAGGAGATGGGTTAAAAGAGCCTCTCTTCTGGGAATAGGCCCATGTTGAGTGATGCTAACTGAGGTCTTGGGGAAACTTTTTACTCATCCAGTATTTTGGGGGTGGGTGAATCATTCTGTTCTTCGGGCAAATGAAAAAGTAGCTGCTCATTTGTTCGCCCCTTGAGGACTTGCAACTACTCTGATCATGTGGAGCACCTCCTTACAGACAGTGCCCAAAGTGTCACCTGTGGAGTAAGGCACAGCCCAAAAGGCATGAAGGTGTCAGGATCCCTCCTCCCTATGTTGCATGTGAAACAGAAATGGATGCGCACATGCTGCCAAAGTGGTGGTGTTTCCACAGACCCTGGAAATCCTGTAGTTGTGTTTGTCTTTTCCACACATCAGTTATGAGGAAAAAGAAAATAAACCCCCGGGAGCCACGTTTCCATGGGAACAGCCCTTTGCTAGAGGCAGGTGCACCGGGTGCATCTCCCAGCAATGCCCTCTGAACAAGTGACTTTCTGGTGGGATGTGAACGTTTGAAGGGTTTCTCGTTCCCATCACAGACCTCCTGTGCGCTCCTGGGAGACTCCCTCCTTCCCTTGCCCCTTTTCCTTAGCACTGCTGAACTGTGCTTCCAGGTATGGCAAAAGGACCAGGACCCAGCAGTGGTCGCAGAGGTGCTGAAAGCACCCTGGCCACCACACCAGCTGAGGTGGCAGGAGCAGCAAGGCCCACCACAAGTCCCCTCCACCTCCTCGTTCCACTAATTTGCTGCCCAGAGCATCGTGCAAAGAAAAAAGATCTGTGCATGGCAAAACTAATCATCCCCCAGAGTGGGCGGCAGAGGGGTGGTGGGCTGAAGGTAGCCATATGCTGACAGCGGGGTTTCTGGGTCCTTGGTTGCCTCTCTCGTTTCTGCCTCGCCAGTGACTTCTCAGGAAATCTGCAGCAGTTCAGCGTTTGTGAGGCTGCTTCCTCTTGCTCAAGCCGCCTGACGTTGGCCAGCGCGGGCTGTGACACAGCACCGGGGTGCCGCAAGCCCTGTCGCAACCCTGCTGTGCTCATTGCCGGTCCTCATGGGAACCCGGCACCCTTGGGTAACGCCGGGACTTCTGCAAAGGCTCACGCTGAAAAAGAAACCGGAGTGTGGTGCTGACTGGAGAAAAGTCAGCTAAGGTGAGGGGTCTTGTGAGGTGCCTGTGGTCAGCGGGGAAGATGGAAGTGCTTTAGGTCCTTAATTATTTAGCAGTGTTACGTCAGTGGGGAGGTGGGTTGTAGGGTCCTGCCTTGGAGAGAAAAACCCTGAGAGTATTTTGGCTCAGTTTGGGAGCAAATAACCCAAATAACCATCCTGTTCCCTGATTAAATCCTTAACCCCAGAGAGGCCTCTAGTGTAGAGCTTCTGCTTAACTGAGGTGCCAAAATTGCCATCTCCTGACTGCATAAGATGTCTGCATAAATGTCTTAAGTGACCAGTCAGACCATCTTGCACAGGTGCTTCCATCTCTCCACTGACTATGTAGGAAAACTGGGGTGCCTCCAGGTGGCAGCCCTGTCCACTCAAAAGAGGGGTTTGTTTTTCCCTTGAGATGTTAAGGAGACACCAGAGTGAAATTAACTTGGAATTTAGGCCACTGTAGCAGCATAGTGGTAGGATGATGCTGTATGTGCTGGTGGTGATGGTCCCTGCTTTCATACAGTGGTCCAGCACCTGCAGGACTTGTCCCAAACCAGAAGATGCGGGCTCTAGGCTCTGCCAGCCCATGGACACGGTTGGAGGACTGCAGGACTAACCCCACAGCCTCCACAGCAGCTTTGGTCCTGCCCAGGACCAGGCTCACAAGAATCATGGGCGCAGAAGGAAAAGCATGAAACCAAGCACGGGCCTTACGGATTACAGCATGCAGTTGACTGGCTACAGGTAGGAATCTCAAAATATAATGTAAAAATGTAATTAGAATTAAAAAAACCCAACTCAAACCAAACAACCCCAAACACCAAGGATTATGGACTGTAGTCCTACATAAAAGTGACCACCAGCAGCAAAAAGCCTTCCTCTGGCACTGGGTGGTAAAGTCACCATCTACCCTCTTCTGTGCTTGGGTTTTACCTAACACCTGTTGGGAAGAGAGATGGAAAGCTCGGGCTCCATCCAGTTCTGCACCACCAAGGTTTAGGTGGTCGGGTGCCCGCAAGCACGTTCTTGGTAAGAAATCAGAAATCTGTGGGTAAGAGCTGAGAGGCTTTTTGCAAAACCTGAGCTTGGTGCTTGTGTGGATCCAATCAATAACACCTTGGAGGACTTCTCAAAGGGGTTTAAAACAGTAATAAACCATTTGCAAGTTGATAGGAGTGGTGAAGTTTGGCTGTTCCCAAACTTTGCAGCTCAGTTTCTATTCCCTAAAGAAGGATCAAAATCTAAATGTTTTGAGGATCTGGCTAGCTCATTGCTCACAGATGCTTTATGGTATTCAGAAAAACGTCCTGTTTTCTGACCAGAAAGAAGACTTGGTAGGATGATTGTGCAGAATTTGAAATTTTGCTTTAATGCAGTGAAAAAGCAATGAAAGATCTGGTGTCTGAATTCTGGTTGGTCTAAGGATAGAAATTCCTTTTATTTATACTTTTAATTAAGGATGAGTTTTTGTTTCTGTCACAATGCACAGAATTATTTCTAAATCATATTTAAGACTTCCAGCAGAAGAGGTTAACTAATACTGTGAACTCATCCACCCAGGGGAGCTCTGAATTAATGTGTATTTAAGTGGGGAGATCAAAGCACTGATACCAAATGAAATGCTATTAACAGTTTCTCAAAAGCAAAATTCTTCAAGAAATTTCAGTGCAAGATGCTGGAACCAAGCAATGGCTGTGGATGGGAAAAAGATGCCTCCATCCCAGTCCTGACTTTATTTGATAGTCAAAGCAGGGGTTGAGGGCAGCAAATCATTACCTGGTAGTTGTGGATGCATTGGCTGTGGTCAAGGGTGTAACGCACCCTGCGAGAGGCTGCAGGGCAGAAGCAGAGGCAGCGTTCTTCTGACCTGTGCTGTCTTCTCCCAAGTTGCCCAACAAAGATCCATGGTGCATTGCTGTAGTTTGGATGTTTCAGCATCCCAAGCTGAAGCTAGCTGCTTCTTTTCACACACTGTATCCCACTAAGTAGTTTGGGAAGCTGCTCTACCCAGTGATTTTTTTCTTTTTCCCTCTTTTTTAACTAGAAAGCAACCCAATTCCCATTCAGACAGCAGTTCTGCTGTTGGTAGTAAAAGTCAAATTTGTTGAATAAACCTTGAGTTTGGTTGCCATCCTTTCATCCCTTCTTGCTTTGCTAAAAAAAAAAAAAAAAGCAACAACAAAAACCCAAAAAAGACCAACAAAAAACCCTCAAAAAAACAAAGCCAAAAATAAAAATGAAGCATTGCAGACACATTATGCCTTTTTCAAAGCCTGCATATCTGTCTTGCAGCAATATTTTCCTAACTCCACAACTGCGATCAAGTCAACAACTTATGAGGGTAGGGTTAGGCCACTAATTAAGCAAGAACTGTAGGCAAGATGGCAAGATTTAAGTGGGATCTACGGGGTTGACCCGTCCTTTTTCAAATGCCAGGTTTATATACGTGACCATGCATTTCAAATGGGTCAAGGGAGCTTGGCTGTAAGTACCCAACACATTGCTGTGAATTAATATTTAATCAAATGTACACCATAGGGCTGAATATTAAAGCTTATCTTTGATTTTGACTTCTATGATTTTCTTGGGTTTCTAAACCCCTCTGAAAATACTTCAGCGTTTCATAATAGTGTTACTCATACGATATATTTCTTAGCTGTGATTAAAGCTAGTGAGAATGTAAATCTACAAAGGGAAATCTAAGCATGACCTCATCAGCATAAAGTATGTGGGAGACTAATTTAGTTACATCCCTATTAGTAATGACAAATCAAATTGTTCCTCCTGTTTAAATCACTAATATGGCAAGGTTTTGCAACTCAGCACATAACATGCACGATAAATCAGTTCAGCCTGTACACAAATACTGATGACTGCTTTAAATCTGGGTTAATTTCTGATCCCAGACTATTTCAGTGCAGTTCAGTTGAGCCATCCTAGTTCCTTTAATACCTGGGCAGGAAAAAAAAAAAAAAAAGATAAAGTTAATCTCCACTCCCATGTACTGTATATTAAGCACCCAACATTTATTACCCCGCAGCTGATTGCTTAGCAACATCCTGGGGAGAAAGAGCTCACCTGATGTGCTGTCGGGCGCTCCTCTGTTGCAGGGGAAGAGCACAGATGAAATGAGGTCAGGCAGCACAAGCTTATCCCGTGCCGAGTGGCCTTCACTCCTCTCCGTAATGAAATTAATCAAGGTCATTAATTTGATCCTGTTTCATTGTTACAATTTGAAGCTATAATTTGAGGTGGCTCAAAGAGGCCCGGTCTTATCTGTAATTATACCTTTATAATTACATTTATATTTTAAAGTAAACATTTTCATGTATTGCTGTAAATAGCCTGTATGATATAGAATAATACTGTCTCATACTGCTTTTCAGCCAGAGCTGCATTAATGAAAACATGGACGGTAAATGGGACGGGGGAGCTATTGACGTTAGTCAGTTGTGTGCTATTTAATTTGTTTTTGTGGGAGCATTTTATGTATCTTACCTCTTAAGGATAAAACTGAGCTGAAACCCCCTTTGGGTTTATAAATAAGGCCCAGAATCAAAGACCGGGGCGATTGAAAGAGATAAGAATTGCTGGTTAGTTGCATTAGTCCAGTTTTGGGCCCCCTACCACAGAAAAGACATTGAGGTGCTGGAGCGGGTCCAGAGAAGAGCAACAAGGCCGGTGAGGGGTCTGGAGCACAAGTCTTA
>JAOXJM010000033.1:49401099-49418216 GCA_026413425.1 Tringa solitaria | reverse complement strand
CAAAACTGAGCAAGGAGAGATAGCTGATAATGGTGCTGGCATGAGATCATCACCTTGCGCATTTTCTGGCCAGCTAGGCCCAAAGCTTATAGTAGGATACTCTTTTTTTTTTTTTTTTTTTTGAATTGGTAAAAAATCTGGGATGCTCTAACAGGAACTAAATTTAAGATCAAGTTGCAGTAATTTACGTAAGAAGAAATATACTTACAGGCACAATTCTAAAGAATGTCATCTGCTTTCTTGGAAAACTCTTTGATGCTCAGCCTGTTTCCCATTTTTCTCATGCCAAGAATATAATGCAGACTCCAATAGCTTGATGGCTTTCCCTTAACAGCCATCTCAGGATACAGATGATTTTGAGCATCTCTGGAATTTTAGCACACAAGTTAGCTGGATCTGTTACAACATTCAGCAGTAAAATAGCTAACAATGCCCTCATTGAAATGGTGGTAGTTATGTTTCAGACTTAACATTCTTTTGGAAAGTAAGGGAAAAGCCATATCCTCAGAGCTGTAATTTCAGGTGTTTATCTTTGCAATGTCCCTCGTTTCACTCTCATGTTTTCACAGTCATGGCGATTACCAGTTTCATAATAATACAAAAGTAAGCTGAAACTCTTGTATAGCAATGTATAGCAGAGCATGGCTAATTTTGTGGATGAGGCTTTGCAGAACATAACTCAGGCTGGGAACAGATGTGCTATTCTCAGCCCAGCTCTGCTTTATGAGGAGATTACCGTGCATCAGTGCTGACTTGCTCTTATTTTCCAGCAGAACTGATTGTGAAAGTGCTTCTTCCCTCATTTCAGTTACACCAAGTTGTATTAGCTTAAGTAACAGAAATAGGTTGTGGCTAACATAGTTTATTTTGATCAAAATGGGTTAAGGAATCACAACTGACTGACCTGACTTGTGGAAAGTGTGACTTTTGCTTGCAGAATAACTAAGGAAGAGAGGTGCAAGGCAGCCAGTGGACAAGCCTGTTTCCAGGGTGTCCATCTGCATATACCTTTTGAAAAAATTCACACGTGGTAATGGAAGAGCATCCTATCTGCCTTTCCTGGACGAGTGACACTGCCTGCAGCATGAACAAGCAGTGAAGTTGCAGTGAAATGTAGCCCATGCTTGATGCCTCAGGATAGATGAAGAGCATCTGTCTTTCCAGTCACACACATGTGGTGCATGGGCACAGCACTGAGGAGAAATGAACCATTTCATTTTCAGATTTGAATGCTTCAGGCCAAATATTGAGATTAATTGATAAAATTGGGACATTGGAAAGCTTTAAATGAAAGAGAAGAATTTTTTTTAAAAAAAGAAGTGATAAAAAAATTTATTAATATAGCAAGTGAAACTGCTGAAACTATGAACAAGAAGGACAGTTACTCAAACCAGAAAACACATACAGTATTACATGAAACCTTCCTACCATCAGAATCCTAGTAGCACTGGTAGAGTCAGATCCTCAATACCTCCCTGTAGTATTAATATAGAGAAAAGTTTGGTTATATGGTCTAGATACTTGTTTGGTAAGTGTGATGCAGTGAAATGAGGTGGTTAGAGAAAGGGTCAACACCATAAATTCTTGAGGTAGGGATGACAGATGAATACTTTATTTAAAACACTGGGCTTCCTGACACTTGAGAAACAGACCAGCAGTACATGATCTACTTCACAGGCAGTTTTGGATAATAAGACAAAACAAAGTAATTCCAGGCTAGAGTTTTTCAATGAGTAGTAAATCTGCTGAAAAATGTTATTTGTGAGAGACTGAAATATTCAGCTAACCAGATAGAATTCATTGGTTGCCTTTAGCTGAAAAGAATGGAGAAAATTAAACTTAGTGAAATGTTTCACCCTGATATTTTGAAATAGAATATCTCTTTGTGGAAAGGACAGGTTTTTTTTCTACATTTTTTAAAGCATTGTGTGACAAGAGCTGTGGAATTTCAGTTATAAATATGAAGCTCAAGTTCATCATATAACCTCAGTGCAGCTTGACATCAGGTCTGTCTCTATGTGTAACCCAGTGCACTTTAGACATGAGTTCCCTGGGTGTCCCAAGAACTCCACATCTAGCTGTGTAGATAAAATAATAGACTGATCTGAATCAGTGGAGAGACTTGAGACAAGGTGAACTTAACCCCTAGCCTGCTTCACCACAAAGCATTTGATTAACTGGCACAGGAACTCTCCAGGTGGGAATTTCTGCCTGTCCTGAAGCTTTTCCCCCACAGCTCCTACCGTGCTTAGACCAATCCCTATGCTCAAATGTGTTGATTAACATTGAGAGTGGAGAATGTGACCATCCCAGAGACTTCCTGAGGTGATTCCTGCTGCGGAATTGATCAAATTGTACATAGATAAGAATTTTAAAAATAGGGAGTACAAAGTCCTTCAGACGGTGCAGAAATGGTTAGGTAGGACAATCTTTTGTAGTTAGGAGATGTTTTCTATGTAGTTTAAGATAGGACTACGGGCTGGGTGGGTGTAAGAATTTAATACATGGACAGAGGTTTGGGAGTGTCATTCTGAACAGCTGAAGATGCTGTTGCAAGGACCCTTGAAACAGTGTCCCATCATCTGTTTGAGATGTTTAGTTCCCCATATGAACATTACCCTTTGTAAAGATCCCAGTGAGTTAGATTTCTTTTTAAGATTCTGTCTCTGATGTCCAACAACTGCTGGTTTATAAATCAATTAACTAAATAGGAAAAAAAAAGGATTTAAAAAGTTAAGTAGACAAAGTATTTTGGTCTTAGTCAAATAGATTTTCCTTCATTTTGTGAATTTCACCTCCTTCCCAACAAAAAAGAAACAATTGCAGAACCCGAAATAAAATGAAATTCCAACCATACAGGATTTTTTAAAACTAGGCTCTAGTTTCCTATCTCCTGTTTCTGTTTCTGCAATTTGTGCTCTCAGTTGATAAAAAACTAGACCCCTTCAGGTCTGTCCATTAAGTATCTGATTTAAATAGAAGAAGCTGTACATGCACGGACATATTATCATTACAGTTTTTGTGCTTTTATGTCCAGTGTCCTTCTGTTCACTAAAGGGTGAGTAGCTACATCTGCACCACAGAGCTTGGTGTCATCGGAAAACTTGCTGAGGGTGCACTCAATCCCACTGTCCATGTTGCTGGGAAAAATGTTAAACAGCACCAGTTGCAGTACCAACCCCTGAGAAATGTCATTTGTCACTGGTTTCCACTTGGACATCGAGCTGTTGACAGCAACTCTGAGTGTGGCCATCCAGCCAATTCCTTATCCGCTGAGTGGTCCATCCATGAAATCCATATCTCTCCAATTTAGAGACAAGGATGTTGTGCGGACAGCATCAAATTCTTTGCACAAATCCAGGTAGATGATGTCAGTTGCTCTTCCCTTATCCACCAATGCTGTAACGCCGTCATAAAAGGTTTTGACTAGCTTTTTAATGTTTTGGGATGTGTATCATTATTTGCAAATAATTTTCACTGAGAAATGACTAAGGGCCTCTGGATTACAGCTGCTCTCTAAAATCAACGACACTTTTGAGCAATTGCTGCCTCCATCCCAACTGCAACTCAGCTGTCCTGCAGTGGTTAAATACAACCAGGAATTAAAATACTGGGCTTGGGGATTTTTGTGTTTTGCATTATTTTTGGTAATTTTTTATTTTTTTTTAATTCTCATTGTGAAGCACTTAGATTTTATGTCTGTCTTTGAGTTCAAACTAATGCTAAGGGATCATTCAGTGAATGCTACTAAATATTTGTTCAGGATAGGAACCTCAAGCACTGCTTCAGCTGAAAGATTTTCTTCTGTGCACTCCTGACTGACAGATTTTTCCTCTCCCTTTGTAAAAATCAGATTTTCATGCTGTTGTTTCAATGAGACTTGAAGGTTTTGCACCCCTGGGGCCATCGCGTAGCTGCTGGAGCTCTACTCTACTGGCAAAATTTCTCTCCTTAGAGGTTATTAATACTTTCTTCATTAGCAATTTAACATTGCAAAATGAAAACTGCTTACATCAGCCATGGACTTGCTGAAGATAAGTTTGTGAATGTAAATCATCATGTCATGATGATGACCAGGTATCAAATATCTGTTCTCTGCTCCTCGACAAGCAGTTTCAGGTTGGCTAGCTCTTTATCAGACAGGTTTATAAATTACTAAGTAGTGGTATTAGCCCAAAAGGTCCTTCGTCATAAAGTTTAGGGTCCTTCTTTGGGTGTTTCTTTGCTTCATCACCCAACAGCCTCCCCTGATCTGTGTGTGACTGTAGAAGTGTTAATACGTCGACTCATATACAGATGGCCACTGCTTTAGATAAAACTATTTAACTGCCCTTAAGCCGCTGGCCTCACCCCTTGGGGGAATTGCCTTTTCAGCTTCCTCTTGTCTGTGTGGGCTCACCAAAACCTGTTAGCAGGACCCAGCAGCTCAGGAGCAGGGTCACAGGGATGGGCCCATACTCACAGCTGAACATCTGACACAACCTCTGGTGCCAGCTGTGCCAGTTCCAAGCTCCTTCCACTGCTGGCCGAGCCTTACGGGGCCAGCACCGCCAACAGCATCAGGTGAGGGCTGCAGGAGCTCAAAGGGGAGCAAATGGAGGTAAACACCTCACAGATAGAAAGCAGAGCGATTGGGGCAAATCTTCATGGGGCCGTCATATCTGTGGGTTCTGCAGGCCAGCAGTGAGCAAGTGTTTCCAGTTCTCTGCTGAGGTGTCCGATGTTCTGATGGATCTCATGCAGGACAACGTCCGCAACACTGGTGTGAGCACCCACACCTTTCAGCAGAGGCATTTCATTGAGTTCAAGAACACTAATTGCTTAGGCTGAACAGAGAGGGTAAGACACCCTTTTTCTTGGGAATCATAGAAAAGTTACACTCCAGGGCTGTGCAAGCTGAGAACTGTGTAAACAGAACAGATAATTTATCCCCTAAGTTATAAATGGGCTCAGAAGTAGAGCGACAGCCAATCTTTGCATTAGATGGGAACAGCTGCATACACCATAGCCTCCAAATTTCCATAGAAACTTGGATCAGCCATATATTATCTTCATTTTGTAAATGTTTTAATTATTATGCTATAATACTGTTCTGTAGGGATTGCAATGCTAAAGCCAAGGCTCCATGGAAGCCACATTCTAAAAGCAGTTACCCTAGACCGTATTTTAAGAAAAGCAAAGCCGGTTTAGGATTAAGACTTACGGTTTCTGATAGATTTGGGTTTTTTCCATGCTACTGCATGCACTCTTTTAAATAAATAAACTCCCACTGAGCTTGCTACTCCAGTGGGACTGGATTGAACTTCCCAGGCATGCATGAATTATAAAGTCAGATATATGTTCCCGTGGAGAGGAGAATTACTTGCAGAAACCATCTACTGATGCACGTAGCCTGCCTCAGTCACTTGAAAAATAAAGCCCCGGGTGCGTGCGAGCGCGGAGAGCCAACGCCGCACCCTGACGGTGCATTGCTCCACGCAGACGAGTTGCTCCCCGGGTGTCGCAACGCCTCGGCGCTGTGGCCAAGGAGATGGCCCTGCAGATTGCAAAAGGGCTCGGCAGGATGTGGCTTCTGCGTGCGCGGCGGCACTGGTGTTTACAACATCAGGTACCAAAGTGGAAGCGGAGTCCGGCGGGCGGCCCTGGGAGATCTGGTTAGATCAAAGGCTTTCCCACGGTGAGGGCTTCCCAGCACGGCGGCAACGTGCCTGGTGCGGCGGCGGTGAGGGTGTCACCGCACCGGCCCCGGGGGTCCCTGCACGCCCCAGTGCAGCTGGGCCGGAGAGCTCTTCTTCAGCTTAGCTTCTGTGCGAGCAGCCTGAGGATCCAAGCTGCTGGAGCTGCCGTCACTGGATGCCACAAGGTGTCTGTGGGTTGTCCCAGCGCGGTGCAGATGTGGGTGTGAAGCTGCACCGTGTGGTTGGGAGCTGGTTTGCAGCCAGCCCTGCCTGCAGAGAGGTGCCACAGGGGTGGTGGGTCCAGCGGTGGACACTGCCACCAGTGGTGCCACCAGCACCGTCCCACTGCTGCTCTGCCCCTGCCAGGCATCTCTCCCTGCCCTTTCTCTGCCTGTCTCCCAGGGAGGCGAGGCTCTAAGGATCAAACCTACCCCTGTGCTCTATGAAGTGTCCCTTAAGTAATGTATCAGCCTGAGACAGTCAGTCAAGTTGCTCAGATGAGGAGAAGCTTTTTTTTTTTTCCCCCTTGCAGGGGAAGATTTGCTTGCCTTTCCCTGCGGGGCAGATGGACAAGGGGGAGCTGAGTGCCAAACCCTAGACCTGTTGCTTCCTACAGGCGTTGGTCTCAGCCACGACTCTGTGGTTTTTATGTGCTTTCTCTATAAAACGCTGTGTTTTGTTGTCCTGCATCATAAGGAGGGGAGACGCCAGTGGATGGGGGACGGTGCAGCTGAGCAGTCGCACCAACGTTCCCACAAGGCATAAGTCAACAGAAGATATTTGCCCGAGCCCAGCAAACTGTGAATCAGAATACAGCTCCTAACAAAACAGAAATCCTCCTAGCCCGTGCTTTGCTAGTCATCAGTTGAGGCAGAGTGATGAAATACTTGGCCCTTCTCGCCCTGATAAGCGCTTTATTTTTAGACTACCTTTTAGCATCGCTTCGGCAGCTGGTCCTGCAGGCTGGGCTGTCGCCTCCGGCTCCTGATGCACACACAGACCCCGCTGTTTGTGTGTGCTGGGCTCTCACTGAGCCCTTCCAGCTCCTAATTTACACTCCAGGACAACGTGTCACTTCAAAAGGTTTGCTTCCTCGCGCCTTCGCCTCCCTCTTACCTTTTGTTGCCGTCCCCGATCACACCGTCACTTTTTGCAGAAACAGTTTTTTTGGTCAGCTCAGCGCAAATCATCCTATGTCTTCGCACGTCTCCAATTCCTCCCAGCAAAACCGATTATTTTAGGGGCACTTCGGGGTAATTTGTTAAGACAAGAAGACGCCTGGCAGGATATTGTTCTGTGCAGAGGCAGCTGCGTGCGCGACGCCCTCCGGCTCTGCCTGCGGTGACAGAAACCAGCCGGCCGCGTGTGCCTCGCTGACAGGGCTCCGGCTGAATGCTTAGGTGTCTGCTCCCGGTATCCCAGGCGATCCCAGCATGTCCCGACCAGAGCCTGCGACGGCAGATGGGGACTGTTCCTGAAAGCTGGCTGCAGGTCCCCGGCTGCTCCGGCTTGGGATGCTTTGGGGCTTTTCTAGCAGCAGCGTGATAACAGCACCGGGGATGGGGAACTTTGGGACAGGTGTTTTTCCTGCTTGGAAGTGCTAATGTGTTGAGAGATTAATTCTTTTGTGGAAATGCTTTGAATTGGGCAAAATTTCATTTAAATAGAAAAACTAGTAACAAGAAAGAGAAATCTTCGTTTCCGTTTTGGAATGTTCTGGTTCAATGTCTTTTAGCCTTATAGAAAAAGGTAATGACTTCATAGGCCTGCATCAGATTTCATAGAAACCAAACACTTCGATCTACCTGAAGTTAAACAATTTTGGAATTGCATTCCATTTTTTATCCAAATTTACTACCTGCTTCGGATTGGAAAACAAATTCCAAGATTGCAGATTTTTCCCATAAAACAAAGAACTCCAGCCCTGGCTCTCCCCCAGCTCTCCTTCTGAATGAAATATGTAGCTGAGTTCCCTGCACAAACACAGAGCTATATTTATGACCAGGATGGTCCCTTTCGCCCTATGTCTCAGGCTGCTGGATTTCCATGCGGGATTTCTTAGACGTGTCAGGTTGACCTACCATGTGCTGGGCAGATGCTTTGCACTGGGGCAATAAATCGGAGGGTTCCAGGACGTGGCAGGTTTCCTGTGCCCACCTTTACCCTCTGCGCAGTCCATTTCCATCTCCTGGCCTTTCCTAACGGCATGGCAATCCCTGTACATTTGCTTCCCTGTGGTTTCTGCTGGCGCTTCAGAGTGTTTCCAGGTCTATGCCTGCCTGTGGAAATCCCTCAGCAGCAGAAAAGGACCTCAAAGTCCACACAGAGAAACTTCCCCCGCAAGAAAAAAAGGTGTTTCTCTCAGGTGACACCTTAAAGGTGTTCAGCTGCAGCATCTACATTAAGCGCAGGTGAGGAGAGCAATTCTACCTTGTTGTAAAACACTCAGATTTTCTCCCAAAAGTCTTTCCCTCTTCCCCTACTCTAGCCGGTCTTCCTCCACCCTCCTCTTCGCTGTAATTAGACAGACTGCAAAGCTGGTCATGCTAGGGCTCTTGGCCACCTCGCTGCATACCCTGCACACTGGGAAACATGCTCGTAATTATTAATATTATTCTTTTAGTAGCATCTAGAGGGCTCAGGCATTGTGGCTGGTGTTTTGCAGACATGTAGGAAAATGTCTTTCCCTATGGATGTGCAATCGGAGGCAAGACCCGACAAGCAAGAGGCAAAATTAGAAGGAAGGGCTTGGTGCTACAGATGAGCGGCCAAACCGACCACCTCTGCTCGCCCTTTGAAGCATTGGGTAAGGCTGATAAATGGAAATGCACTCCATAAAAAGTCATTAAATGTTTTAAAATTTTAGGCTGGCTACAGCCTTTATTTATTTATTTCTCTCAGCCGTACAATTTGGAAAGGCTTTGAAGTCCTGTTTTCTGAAGTCACTGGGGCAACCAAAGTCCCTGCGACTTTGAGGCAGATGGGAGCTCCTGCATTCCTTTGCTGCTGTAAGAAGCAGCACACTGTTTTTGCCTTCATCTAAAGATTCTTGAATACTGCACCTGGAGTCAAATATTTTTGAGTTAAGATATGCATGACGGGAGCAGAATGAGTGGGATGTGCCTAAAAAAGCCCCCAAAACTGTATCTAAAATTGTTGGTTTATATGACATTTATGACGTTTTCCAAAGGTGATGCTGCTAAGTACTTTATATACCAGTAAAATGTGAGTTTATGTGACGATGATTTTGGCAATTTAGATGCACTAACCGAAACATTTCAGCCTAGATAGGCCTCTGCTCAGTTTATGTGTTTACAGGTATTTGGGGGGGGAATAGCCACTTTTAGCTGTTTGTGAATCTCTAAGGGCATCATTCATTAACACGATGTTTGCAATCAGCCACGATGCTGTGTCCCTGCGATTGGTGCTGTTGTGCAATGCCAGTGTGCCAGAAATCCCCATGGGTATCCAGGAGAGATGACCAGGAGGAGTTACCCCACACCGAGCTGCAGCTGAAAAAGAACTGAGGTATTTTCTAAGCGTGATCTGTAACACTCTTACAAAGATCCAACTTTACACATGGACAGGCAAAAAAACCCCCAAAATATCTATGGAAAAATCACAGGAACATTCAGGGCCTGTTTTGGATGATTGTTTTCCAAGAAGCCTTAACGTGGCCTTTTTTGACAAGGGGAGATGTTGATGTATGCCCTCTTCAAGTGCCGATGTCTGAAACCATCTTGCTGGTCAAAGGTGCAACTCTATAAAATCACAGGAAGTGGAAATGAGTTGATCTCAGTCAGTGAGTATTTTTCATGTGTCTGAAAGTATGACGTGAGAGCTTTGCAGAGCCACAGTCCTGAAAGAGCTTGACTGCTCCCATTCAGAGGAAATAAATAAGAGTTTTTTGCTTTGTTTTTACCAGTAATAAAGGGCTGGTGCGCCCCAAGGACAGCAGGCAGTGGGAGGAGCACTTGAAAATTTGGCTTCAGTGAATTGTTCCTTAAATTCAGTGACTCATGATTTTCTTTCGGTACACGTGGCTCTCTGTGTATAAACTCCAGCCCAGTCAGAAAATATCCTTTGGTCATTCATGACAGCTAGTAATGGTTTCCTAAGAATTAATTCCTCCTAAAAGATACCCTCTGCAATCCTTTGGAAGATGCCCTCCCACAGGCCCTCTCTTGCCGTGCTGCACTAAAAATAGTGCTCAGAGCTTTGTTGCGACAGCTCCGTGTTGCAATTTTTATGGCTAGGTAGGTGAAGTCACTTTAATTCACCCAGCTCAGTTCACTTAAATTTGCATGATAATGTTGTTAATTATCCATGTATTTCAAACCAAATAATGATTTCACAAAAAGATAAGACAGGGTCCTGTTTTTCTTTCCATATATTTTAAAAATGCGCATAGAGTTTGCATAATTTAAATGCATTTTCTCTGGAATGGAGATTCGTATCTATTGCAGGTTGAAGTGCAAGCTCATCTGCAGGCTGGGATGCCGTCCTCCAGCCGGTCTGCAGGCTGGGATGCCATCCTCCAGCCACGATGTGCAGGCTGGGATGCCATCCTCAATCCGCTGGCTCGGCGTGCACGGTCCAGCAGACCTGACTCACCATCGTTTGCTGCCACGTCAGTGCTGACTGAAAGAAGCTGCTGGGAATGTGACTCTAAACCGGGCTAATAATCACTGCAAAAGACTGTGCAGAACGAGCTGCTGCCGGGCTCCTCTGTGGCTTTGCTTGGGGGTGGCAGTGGTGGTTGGGAAGAGCACCACCTCGCCGCCTGGCGAGCAGACCTCTTCTCTTATCTCTGTGCAGATAAAGCAAAGGGTGCTTCCTCGCGGGATGCTGTCGTCGACAAATTTGGTCGGTCTTGGTGACACATCTAGCCCTTGACCTTTCCTGTTGCCTGTGCAGATGCAGAAATTTGAGGCAGGCTGGAGCTCCCAGGCAGGAGTGAGTGTCTTCGATGAGGTCAGGGAGAGCAGCACCAGGTATCCCACAGCTGCTGTGGATGTGCAGCCCTTGCAGGGCGCTGCCTTATAGAGCCCCGAAACCCTCCCTGGCCCAAAGAAATAATAAATACAGGGTCTATTTTTCTACCCACCTTTCCTTATGTCTCTTTTTCAGTGCATCAGCCCAGTTCTTCAGAAAACACAAGGCTCTCTGTCTCTTCTGGGTGTGAAAAGAAGCATCTTTTTTTCCTTTTTAGAAAGGAAATGAGGTTGTTCCCCTGCTTTTCTGTTGCCTTGCTTTGTCTGAAGCAGTTTTCTTGTCCCTTCTCCAAAAGACAGAGGAGCACTCCTGGTGCTGGAGCAGGAGGAGGAGGGTGCCTGGTCTGGATGCCAGGTAGAGGGTTAATGAGATTACAGCACTGGGGAACTGAAACTACAGCCTTTGAAAGGGAAAGGATCATCTCTGCTGGTCCCTTTACACTGTTGACTTCGGTTTGCATTAATGGTTGCTTGGCTGGCATGTGGTTGGGTAAAAAAAAGTCTCTTGACCCTTTGAGATGAGGAAACTCATTCGGTGTTAAAAGGAGGTTGTGAGGGGGTTTGAGACGCATCCTTCATTGGGAGAGAGAAAGGATGCTCCTGTAGGGACCTGAGCCCAGCACCCCCAATGAAGCTCCATGTCTGCTAGTACTTGAACCAATGTTAATTAAAGCATTTTAATGAGGGTGTTTTGAGAACTGCACATTAGTCTGTGCAAGCCCTTTGTGAAATATTAAACATCTCTGCCCTTTCAGCAGCATCCTCCTCCCCAGAAGGTCTTCCTGCAAATGGGGTTTGACACTCCTGATAATTTCAGAACTAAAGAAATGCAGAGAAATAATCTTCTACAAAAATCTTAATGTGATCTTTGATGTTGCAGTCAAAGGAGCACATGCCAGAAAATGTTATGCTCTCTTCAGTTCATCCTCTGGTTGTGTTTGTTGTTATTTTCCCGTCAGGCGCGACAACAAGCAGCTGATTAACTCATTAGCCAAGAGCATCAAAGCACAGGGAGAGAGCACGAAATCTGCTCCTGTGTCCTCCAGCCGCTCCTCGCAGCTCGGTGGTTTCTGCAGAGCCTGTCTGAGGTACAAAAAGTCATCTCAGACATTCATGGACAGAAGTGCACCCTATCTTTTTCGAGTCCGGTCTCCACACTCAAAGATCGTGGCTGTGCCGGAGCATCTTAGCCTCCGTCCAAGGGGACAACCCAAGCTCCAGCCCATGTGTTCATCATCCAGCAGGCAGAGGTAGCTCCGCATAATGGTCTCCCCATGAAAAACACCCTATACCGTATGCCAGGAGCTCGTCAAGGCTGTTTCGCCTGGTGGGTCCCCTGTGGAAAACCACAGCCATGGGACAGTGAGGGAAAGTGCCACATGGTGATGCTCTAGGTTGAGAGGCACTTGGTGGGCAGGTGATGTAGAGAGTGCTCATGCAGTTTTTCAAAGCTGCTCCTAACTATCCAGCTCACTGGAGTTGCAGGAGCAACTCATAATGTTGAGTTTCTCTTGCAGGTTCAGGTCACGTGGAGTTACATTCAAGGCCCAGCAAAGGCAGTAGTTTGCACCTGAGTGCTGCTGCCTTGGGTTGAAGGCCACCAAGGTGTTTTCTCCTGAGAAAAGCGGTGTGCTCTGTCATGGTGTGGCTATTGCCCAGCCTTGAAAAGACCCAGATCTCACTGATGTGAGGTAAGGTGATCTGTCTGTCATCTGTATATACCTGCAGCCCTTCAGAAGCAAAGGATTAGCAAATTGTTTGTTGTGCAATTGTGGTACAATCTTGCAGACCTGATGTGAGAACCCGTCTACACAAGCCCTACAGATGTGGCAGAGTAGCAGAGCAAACTCATGGCCTCCCAGGAGTGCTCCTGCACAGCAGACACCAAAGATATCACCATCAGATACTCATCAGGTACCAAACATGTCTCTTGTTTTCTACCTCATCTCACTCCTACACCGAGGTCATGGCCTCCTGCCCTCTCTCGTCCTCACCTCCAAAATATACTTCCCTTTACAATCCACCAGCTTCTGCCTCTTCCTTGCTTGCACCACTTGTCCCACTGCCTTGGCCCCAGAAGTGTGGAGCCCAACAGGACCAAATCAGGTCTGCCCAAAGGGCCTCACCATGCTCTGCCAAAACTTCATACTTTGGATTTAGCAGCCTCTTAAAACTTCTGCCACCCATTAGGTGTTAAGTGTCTACCCCACCCACAACAACTGTGGTTCACCTGACTTCCTTGAACATCTCTTCTAATGGGAATCACCACAGCCAAGCAGGGCTTGAATCCCATCAACCCATCACCATCTTGCAGCTACGCACACAGCCTCCTGAGCTGAAGAACAGTCAGTATTTGTTAGCAATATTGGGTTCAGGTCGATTATGCATGGCACTGTCACAAAGAGAAAAGACCAGATTTTGCACCTGCAGAGTTAGAAAGGGCTCATAGATTAGCTCCTTATTTACTCCTAGAGCAAAGGTCTTTGTGAAGAGGTTGCTTGTGCTGGCAGCACTGGGGGATCGAAGCTGTTCCTGGAGAACTCATCAGGAAGGTTAGTGTGTTGGTAGCGTAACCAATGGCAAAATGAAGGAGAGGAGCCTGGCAGGATTAAAGCGTTTTTACATCCCTGAATCTCCCGCGTCCCAGCCCTGGCAGTGGTGCTGCTGCTGAGCTCCTGGTTCCACAGTGATCCCATCCCCTCTCTCCTGCAGCCCAGCCGCCCTCTGCTTCATTTAGCACCGAGGGAAAAATCAAACACTGAGGCCCTTTGTTTTTGCCAATCTGCAACACAAACAGGCCTCTTTGCAAAGATCAGTGCACGTTGCACACCTGCCACAGGCTTCGTTAACACCTGAAACCCTGTCCTGACATGGTGCTCCACAGAAGGAGACGTAAGAAGACATAGGAGACATAATCCCAAATGAAGTCATGCAAGGAGATTGTCATATTTTTTTCCCTTTATGTAAGGAGCTGCCACCACGCTCTTGAGAAATAGATATCCAACAGAAAGCTGCAGGCAGTATGAGATGACAGATACATGTTTAAATAATGTCTTTATTCCAGTTCAGCTGAAAAAATAATTATTGAAGTTGGGTCTTAAGCCAAGAAGTACCTTTGTTTCTGAGTACTCATTGATTAAAACATCTTGTGCTTTCAGCTGGGTTCTAATAAAGACACTACATTACCCTTCACGTAGAGTATAAAATAATATCTTTATCTGGGAGGAGAGAGGAATTTACAGAGTGACCTTAATGTTTCTTGAGATTTGAAGAATTTCGCCCAGCCTAGAGAAATTCCTACTTCCAAACTCAGGGATTTCTGCTAGAACAGGAAGTTTCTCTTGCATTGTGATCCAGCAAAACGAGCTCTGGATTATATTTAGCTCCATTCATTCAGCACAATGAAAAGTAAGACTCTGGCCAATTTCCTTAAGCAAGTTTATTAATAAGCGCTAGTTGGTTGGTGGCTGGTCATTTCTAGGTGGCTGGGGAAGACGATACATGCAGCACCCTCCCTCCCTCTCTCCTCTGAACAAGGGTCCCAGTGGATTTGACCACTCAAAGGACTTTATAACCTTTATTGGGTACCTGTGCATGCCTGTACAGCTTCCAACCCTGCCCTGGTCGCTCGTGCTTGCTGGCCCATGCTTTGCTGGAGCTGCAAACAAACCACCAAGGGCAGTTTAGTAGCTTTTAAGCTATAGCTAAATAATCTTTCAGGGGCTCCTAATTATGGGCTTGAGGCAGCACAGCATAAAACTGGAGCTGCTGAGCTGGAGGAAGTCACACTCACTGCAGATACTGTATGAACAGCAAAGACTCCCAGCATATGGGAGCATGTGTTGAAGCCACGTGCAAGCCAGGAGCTTGGGTCAGGGAGGGCAGCTATAGCCTGGGTGTAAATCCTGGCTTCATCCATTGCTCTCTGTGTACATAAAGACAAATCACTTGGGGTGTGTCTGTGCTGAGGGCTAGAAAACAGACTTAAGGTGGGTTTATGCATGACAAACTTTATGACCAATAAGTTTGCATCCATTTTGCTGGCCATCGCTTGGTCTCAAAGTATCTGTAGTGTGTTTAGGATGTGCTGAGATCAAAATATCTCCTGCTTGTGCCCAACTAATTTAGACTGTGTGATTTGACATTTGGGCTTGCCCTAAAGGATTGAGCTCCCCACCACCCACCTCCATCTGAAGTCATCAAGGGGAGACGTCTGAAGCTGAGTGTCTCTGCAACAGTTTCAGCAGTGGGATATACTTCCCTTAAGGCCCCGAGCAAAATTCAGGCAATATGATGTCTTGGCTTTGCTTGGACAGGAAAAACTAGTTGCTTTCCTCCCACTGGGAGTGATGGTGGGGAAGGGAGTGGAGGTGATCTCCTCTGTGGTTCTGCAAAAACAAAGTATAGCAATATGTGGCTGTCCTCCCTCCATCTAGAAGCCATGGTAGGATGCCTTCACAGACTATGGGTGCAAGGGAAGAAAGAAGCTGGGAAAGAAATACGTGGCAACCATGAACCATCACAGCTGGGGGGAAAATTTAGAGGAAGGAGTCATATTAGTCTAACTTCTCCTGACAAACTGCAGATGTCCGTGTACAAGAAAGAAAAATTATCTGGTACTCTAGCAACCAAACACCAGTCCTGAGAAGGTCATGGGTCCTTTCCTGGAACAGCTGGAGCAGTTGTTCTCTCAGTGCCCACCTTGCCTCCCTTGGTGCCCATCATGTCAGCAGTCACAGCACTGAGACTTCCCCAAGCTCAGCAGTTCGCACCTTTCAGCCTGCAAACTCAGGCACTGCTGAAAGGCACGTTTCAGTCCAATCTGGAAGATCACAGCCAAAAGGACTGCAAATGGACTTATATTTTTTATTATTTTTTTTAAGGACAGCTGAGGCTGTGTGCCATCAGAGCATGGTATCTTCAAAAGAGGAGCAAAGGAGGTAGGTAAAGCCACCTAGTCCAGCCAAACATGTTATAAAAGCAAGTCATAAAAGTAATAAAAACATTAAGCCACAGAATTTCTTCAAATTTTAGCATTTCTGATGTATGTGTATGGTTGGCACTGCTCTGTTATTCCTGCCAAGCACTCAATTAGCACTTGAGTTAATAAGATGTTTTAATGACTGTTAAATTAAACAACAACTCTGACACTGTTTTCCAGTATTTTCCAAGGGAAAGACTATTTCAGCCCAATTCCTGTGTTATCATTGTCATTAATTATTTGTGTTTATTCTCCTTACTATGCTTATTTGATTTCATTAGAAATTAGATGCAGTGATAGGGGATGTAATTTGGTATTTTTCTCTAATGTGCTGAATAGATGAGGATTAGAGAGTCACAGCTATGAGAAAATGAGTCCTCATAAGCATTTGTTCAAATAGAAATCACAGAGGCTTTCTGACGACTGTCATACCCCCTTTGATTTGCTCTTCATTGGTGCTTTTGTGAGTTTGTTCACAGAAAGCTTTGCCAAAATGGAAGTACTGCTAAGAGAGGTGAAAACATGCAGTAGCCCAGAACTACCTGTGAAAACGTTGGACTGTCCTGTGCCATAGCTTTTTTTTTTTTCTGGTGGTCTGACAGTGATCCAGGCAGGAAAAACACAATATTTTGGGGCTTAGTTCATCAGTCACTCAAAACAGCTAGTGTACTATAAATAGGAGGAAAACATCAAGTAAAGGCAATATGCGATATATCCCAAAAAGCAGGGATTTAGAATTGTTTCATGCTGAAAAATTAAAAGAACAAAAGAAAACACATGATCTGTGGGCAGTTCACAGCTCTGCCCCAGCTGAGGATGACGGTCTCCCACCCATGCTGTGGCAGGGTTGGTGCATGATCGGGTTGTTGTAGGTCTCGGTCTGAGATATCTCCCTGGCTTCGTTCAAACTGATGCTTCTGCTGTGAGTGGAATAGCCTAGGGCTGGAGCTGTGCTGAGAGAAATGAAAAGCTTTCATAAAATTATGTCATGTGCTGAATGTGCCAGCCTGTCGTGTAATAATAGCTAAAACTTTCTGTAATTAAAACAAGTAGCTAGTTATGGTGTCTGACTATGATCAAAGCTCTTTTGTCTGCTTTGACAGTTGGCACATGTGAAAGATTTTGGCTTACATGGAAAATACTGTTGTGGTTTTTCTCTTGGTTTTAAATGGCAAGAAACATACATCTTGGATTATCCCTAAACTGAAAGAAAACAGTAACGGGAAACTGAGATCCAGAATGTGCATGACGTAAAATGTCTACGATTTCTGGCAGAAGCAGCTCCTCTACCCGGCCATCGTGCCTTCGGAGCGGTTGACCTGTTCCTGCAATGCAAAGGGTTTTATCAGGTCATTTTATATTTCTGCAGAGATGGGAACACAGCTCTTGAGAACATTCCCAAATGTCTCGCACTGCCTTTTTAAAATAAGAATTGCTTTTGCATAACAAATATTTGTCTGAATT
>JAOXJM010000033.1:49375655-49401082 GCA_026413425.1 Tringa solitaria | reverse complement strand
TGTCTCCCATTAGAGGATTTTTTTTTCATTACTTGGATTGTAATTGTTTTGAGACATTTTATGGATAAAAGCTACCTTTCTGTTCACAAGAGAAACCTACATTATTTTTCCATATTCATGTCTGGTTTTACAAAATAAAGGGCTTGGTGAGTAAATATAATCTGCTTTTTTCCTCAAATTTCTCTTCATCTCGAAAAAAACCCTGAACTAATCCAGAATTCCTTTTGCATCTCTGAAAACATTTACTTCCGCTTAGAAATCTCTGGAAGGAGAAATATGAAGTTTTACAAAAAACCAGATGTGAACTGATTGGCTGAGAAACATCAGCCAATAATACGATGTTTTAAACATTATATTAGGCAAAAAAACATAATCTGAGAGAAGTGGCCAGCAGAGTGTTTTGCTGAGCATCAGGATTTTTCCATCCCTTCTGAAGTTCTGAGGTACGCTCTGTGTTTAAAGATTTGCTTCTTTCACATCTTGTGTGCAATCATGGTTTTTTGTGTTTCCTATAATTTCAAATTTTGACCTGTGAACTCAGTGGTCACAGGCTGAATATTCCCCCAAATTCAGCTGTTTGATGTGGGTCGTCTTCTTATCTTGGTCCTGGCTAGCACAATGGTTTCCACCTTCAAGTCTGCATGCAGGTGTACCTCTACCCTGTCACTTCTGACCAGGGATTTTTCTACCTTTGCAGCTTACCAGAGATGACAGGAAATCTTTATTCCTCCTTATTTGGATATCTGGCTAATGAACAGATCTTCAGTCATCTTGAGCTACCTCTGCTTCAGAGGGCAGGACTTCCCTATGAATGGTCAGAGTTCACCTCTTGGGTCTGTGTGGTCCTTGGAGCAACTCCATACCCTATGGCTGGCGCTTTTGGACCTGGAGCAGACTGCAGAGCATGTAGGACCCACTCATCCCTGGAGGCTTAGCCAACAGCTACTGCCAAATCCTGCTGATTTCTGTGAGAATCTTCAGCGGTTTGTATCTTGGTAATGCCCCATGTCAGACTCCACCTTCTCCACTTGTAATCTTGATTCTATATAGTACAGTCTACAAAATGACCCATACTTATCTCCTCTTGGGTGTGTGACAGTTGTTCTTCTGGTGTATGAGGAGGAGATGCTTCCCAAGCATAGAGACAGCCATACAGAGAACTCATATGGTGTACTTGTGTGGGCATTTCAGTAGCACAAGGTCTTTGGTCATTACAGAAACAAACCTTAGCTCAAACATGATGAACCACAGCACAGTGCAAGCTGCAGGCAAAGGTGTCATTTACATATCCAGGGACATTTCCTCCAGGTGATGACAGACAATATTACCATCACGTGCAATACCAGTAAGCAATGTGCTGTGACATTCCCCTGTCCCTAGCACAAAGCAGTTGACCTATGGAGCTTTCTCATTAGATTAATTTATCCACAGCTCACCTTCAGCAAGTGCTTTTAACTGACAACAGGACTGATCTACCTTTCATGGAAGATGAGCACTGGCATCTCGTAGACTGATTTCTTGAACTAGAGACATTTGGAAAGAAACATATTTACTGCTGATGTCAATGCAGAAGAGTCAAACCTGCTGTCCTCAAAAAGGAAGGGCTCAAAGACTGTGGTTGGACCTGTTTCTGCTCCTATGCTCAATCTGCCTGAATGTGGTGGCCTTAGTCTTATTACTGGGATTTCCATTGCCTATTTCAAAGAGCTCTGTGGGATGCCACCTCCTTTTGCTGCTCTCCCTGTGCAGAGCACTGGATCCAGGATTGTCCCCAGCTCCTCATGGCATTCATGTCGGGCAGCTCTCACTCTTAGCACATGCCTGCTCCTCTCTGTAAAGGAACGTTTCACCAGTAGCAGAAAGGGACAAGAAACATTTACCTGGCACAATACGCTTGACTTTGGCTGTCAATCTTACATGCTAAAAGTGAAAGACTTGCCTCTGCTGTGGCTCAGTCGGGGTCCATACGCAGCCTCAAATGGCTGGAACATTGATATTTTTGCATCCCTCCATCCTGAGATCTCACAAATGGTGATGGATATTGTCCCTTTGTCCCTGGGTACAGGCCCCTCACCCAGATCCCCATCATACTGGGTGTTTGTCTACTCACTGCGTGAACGCGCATGTTGACTGCACACATACCTTTAACCTTGCTTACCATAACCAGCCTCTCTTTTTGCATACATAGCCTTCTGTGGAGTTATCTCGAGACCTCAAGGATTCCTTCCCCTTAATGATAAAACAAAAGATTTGTGTTACTGCTGTTGTGGTATGAAATGTTTCTCCACGTTGTATTGTCTCGCACCAGGATATGGTTAAGTAGGATAAAGATGGAAGCTGTATTTCAAGCTGGGCATGGGAAAACTAGACTGTAATTTGCATGGTTGCACAAGGTACAGGAATCCACTGTGCAGTTTAGCACTTTCTCAAGCTGAGAACCTCCATAGCAGAAAAGTTCCCTCAAATCCAAATGTTGCTATTTTGCGTCATTTAAATTCTTAGGTGATGTGAGCATTGTGCAGACAGTTAGGGTGATGCAGGACTAGGAAAATGGTTTCTTCTGTGATGGTAATTGGATTTTTTCTATGGTATTACTTCCTATATTCACTATTACCTCTCTTGCCAGAATGCAGCATATATATTTTTCATTCATGTTTCTGTGTGTGTATAAATGCAGACATGCATATGTACATGTTTATATAGACATACATATACACTTGGCCTGAGGGACCTGCCTATGTCTGCACAAATGCCATTTGAATTCTAAACTCTGCTTCTATTAACTTTACCTTTCAGTGCTGATTATAATGTCCGTTTAGGGCAGAATAATGATCTTAGCTCCAACTCAAAGCATCAAGGACCAACAGCGCTGTCCTTGGAGCACTTGGCCTTTCATGGATCTCTTCTAAAGATGATACTTGAAAAAAAAAGTAATAGAAAATCTTCTAAAGCAAGAGACACAAAGAGATCACACCCTACTGCAGAAGGGACATACAGCCCCGCAAATAGACAAGACTAGAACTTGAAGACTGAGCAGAAATAGGTGGGCCAGGGACACGTCCTGTTTCTTGAAAGACACCAGTCAAACTTCAAAGGACTCAAGAAGCAGTGAGTACTCCCAGAAAGGGAAAGGCATTTGGGTGTTTACTGTTTTTCAGAGATGTTTTTATGATTTGCTTGACTTTTTAAGTACAAAGCAAAGGCGACTTTGAGAAGTTCCTCTGCAAAGCCTTCTTGCACATTGACCTGTCACACACATGAGTTCCCAGGAGGGTGAAACTGGAAGAACCCAGGTGTTTGAAAGCACATTGGCTCAGGTGGAGCTGCTGGTAACATCCCCAGCCTGAGTTAGACCTGTAATAAAGCACTCAGTAAACAAAGGATTTTTAAAATGACTAACATTACTTTTAAACAAAAACAGATGTATAACATTAGGGGAATATGCGTTTAAGTAAAAGCTTAATCTTTAAACCTCAAGAGCATACTCCCATGGCAGACACTAAAGTGAATGCAAGCTAAAACCCCAAGATAATATAATAAACATGAAGAACTCCTGCAGAGAGGGATCCTGAGGTGCTTTGAAACTGTAAAATGATACAGAGAAGACTAATAATTATCAGTTAGTTGAGAACTGGTGTCTCGTCTTCTGGAAACCCCTGCAGAGAGGAATGGAGTAGGTTTCCCATATAAACACTAAGTAGTGCTGGTTCTACGTTCCCCTCCTCCTGGGCACAAATAGCTTGAGAATCTTATATCAGGTTTTCCGTAAATCCTTCCTCTGCTACACGTGCAGTTCAGTCTCTCCTGCTCCTGAGCATGGTCCTACTTGCCTGCACCCTGCAAAATCACTAGTTCCTGAAGATGGCTCAGAGGGCATTAGTTACACTGTAAGGATTTGTTGGGTTATTTTGTTTGTTTTTTTAAATTTTGAACAAAATGTATACAATCTGCTCAGATAAAATAATGGGTCAATGCATAAGATCTGTAATGGACTCAGTAGCAAATGCTAAGCAGGTTGTGTGGCTTGTGTTACCTTGGTACAGAAAAAGCAGAATAAAGAAGCCGAGTCATGTCCTTCCACCTCTGCCTTCCACAGCCAGCTGTACCATGGCATCTCTCCAGCTTCTGGCAAATCACCTCCAACCCAGACAATTGTGAATATGTTTCATGTGGTCGGAGAGTGCTGGAGAGACGGGTCAGAAATTCAGCCTGTTACGCTAAATCCAACAAATGGGAAATTATCTGCATATAAATAGACTTTATGCTTTTCCACTTGAAAGGAAATCCCCTTATCAGCTCAGTCTCAGATGAAAACAACCAAGGACACTGTGAGCCAAGCCAAATGCCCTTGCTGAGAGGCATCGGTGGCCTTCCCTGGCAACTGAATCCATACCTCTATGGCCCTTTGGGGAAGGAGTTTTACCATATTGTGTAAAATAAGTTGCCAGACAAAGCTGTCGAAGGGGAAAGTGGAGCATGGAGATAGCACATGGCTGTTTTGCTCAGCCAGATACTGGGAAGTGATGCAAAAGCAGGGAAGGAGATGTGAGCTTGGAACAGATTTGTTGGGCCAAATGCCATTTTTTCCCTTTTAAGTAGACTGCAGCCCTGCTGCCACTGAAATAAATGAAAATGTTTTTGTTAAATTTGAAGAAAGTAAGCAATACTAGGCCTTAGAATCAGTGAAAACTTTTCCTCGTTGCCTCAGTCTTCAAATCGTAATCCTTTTCCACGTATTTTCCCCTCAAAATGCACTGTGTCGAACTTACTCGGTCCTATGCAGCTGAAGACTATGCAGGTACAGGTGGGATAAAGCATTTTGTTTAAAAACAAAAGCAGAAACAAAAACCAAAACCACAGCCAAAAAAACCCCTGAAGTTCCTTGCTGCAGTAATACAAAGCTGTCTTAAAAACTTATAAAAATCAAACCCCACCAAACAAAAAAACCTCCAAAACCAGTTACAAGGATTACAGGGTGGCATGAAGCCCTGGTTAAACGCAGTGCTCAGAAATTCAGTACAGCCAAATACTGAAGTAGACACTTCTCCAGGTGTTCATTAGGAAGCACAGCAACCCCTTTAAATTATCCTAAGTAATCTCCAGGAGAGACGTTTTTACTGTTATCTGATGGACAGAAAGGTGGCTTTTAACCCAGAAGAGCAATGATGTGGTTGATACAGACAGAATTTGGCAACACCCACTAGCGGCTTCTATGCATGTCTCATACAGGGCTTGAAATGTAAATTTTCTCTCCAGCTAGCCTGGTCTCAGGGATTTGATGTAAGAGCAGAAAGTGGGAGCTTGCTCTTCTGGAGCTGTTCTGAGCCATCTCTTTCTTGCCAGGGCTGTGCTCTCTGAGGGCTGGACAAGTGCAGGTGAAGAGCAAGGCTTGCTACTCATAGAAATTCCCACTGGCCTCATCAGGATGGGTTTTACAAGCAGCCACCGTGAGTCACTCTGTTGTTCTGGGGTGGCTCACGTGCTTCGTAGTGATCCCAAAGACCCTGCACCGAGCAGAGCAGTCCTGCACCAAGACCATCTGAGAAGGGAAGGAGCAGGGACTAAACGGGATTGGAAGGAAAAACAAGCTGACTGCATGTCCAAATCTCCCTTCAGCTGTTGCCTACGGTAGAGTTGCAAGCAGCATCCATCAAGCAGGACCGCTGCCTTTCCCAAGCAAGGAGAGATGGTTCCTAGCTCGCCAGGGCACACCAGTGGGAGCAGCACCACCTGCCCCGGGCATCGACCTGCC
Source organism: Tringa solitaria (assembly GCA_026413425.1). NCBI lineage: Eukaryota > Metazoa > Chordata > Aves > Charadriiformes > Scolopacidae > Tringa > Tringa solitaria. Next base: position 49,395,330 of record JAOXJM010000033.1, on the reverse strand, counting down.
TGCCTCCAAGTAAGTACAAGGCTCGCACAGCATTTTAAGCATCCCTGGGTCTGGGTCCCTGTCAAACCCTCTGGGCTAGCTCTCCCACCCCTATCCTTCCAAAACAACCAGAATTAATCTTCCCCAATGGCAGGGGGAAGCACCCTACTGCGTGAATCCAAAGAAACAATTTTTATATCTGGTTTCCGCTGAAGCATAGCATCGTTTTCCCGATCGCGTAGGGTCAGTTAAAGTTCTCGAGTTGTGCTGTGGAGGCTTTCTCCACAGAAGCGGGGGTGTTAACCATGGTGGCATGGCACAGCTCCAGCTCCACTGGCACCACTCGGCTCTCCCCCGGCTCTGGCAGCCGGGGCAGGGCAGCCCCACACTGTTTAAACAGCTGCCTGCCTTCATCTGGGAGGTGACTGCCCTTCAGTCCTGGGAGAAGAGATCATCTTCTGGATAGTTTGCATAACAATTAACATTTGTCAGCTGAGATCTGCCTGGTGAAAGATCACTATTTACAAGGAGGCGGGTGGTCAGTCTTTTGAGGCTGGGATACTTCTTGAACTGCTAAAAACTAAGCTGAGAGTGGGAGCGAGCCTGAAGGTGGGCTCATTTCACAGGGCAGGTTTAGGAGTTTCTTTTGCATTCAGCTTGGAGGTAGAAAAGTGAAGCTGCCATGAAAGGGGGGATTCTTTAGGTCTTACAGATTTCATTCAGTTGTTCCAATGAAATAAATACATCCGCCTTAGACAATTGAAAGAGGTATTTACTGCCTGTGGTTTAACAACTGTACTAAGTCAAAGGGACCAGTCAACTAGAGCCTTATAATTCTTTTCTAAAGAGAGGATGAGAGAAAAGAATGAGACGACAATGCAGTATTTATAATAAAGATGAAATGAGTGGAACTCAATGGCGCCAGCAGCCCCGGAGCTCCTGCTGCTTGGGCTAATGCATTTTGCATTAGCACGTCTGGATATCTGGCACTGGAAGGTCCTGAAAATGCTTTTACAAAATAGTGTCATTCTTATAGCAGTGGCGTTTCTTCCAAGCACCACCACTGACTGGTGCAGCTGGGATGGGCAGCCTCTGCAGCTGGGTGAGTCGCCAGGAAGGTTTCAGGCAACTGAGACCTGCTTTCCACTCAGTTTCTTGCAGCTGGGTTGCTTTTTGCCCTGCTCCCCTCCCCACGTTTACAAGTGGCTGTGCCAAAAGGGCTGATACCCTCATGGGGCACCTGCTCGAGCAGGGGTGGGCATACTGGGGGGGTATATGGCTTGGCCCACAAAGGCAGGATCCCTGCCTTCTCAGGTTATAGCAAGGGGCTGCTGGGCAGCTAGACATCACGGTGAACATACAAACACAAAATTACAGCCGTAAGTAGATTTGCTCTGCGTTGGCTAAATAAATAACATCTGTGTTACAAGGACCCCTAGATCTGTATCCCATACTTCTCCATTACTCCAACAGCTAATCTCATATTTGCCTTGGAAGCAATACAAAATCCTCCAAGGAATTAATACACAGCAACTGCATGTCACCAGAACAATTTATTTTTCATTCTTTCTCCCAATAGACTGGAGAGAGACATGTCTCTTACTTCTTTCTAAAACCTGGATTTGAAAAACTTTCTGTTGCTGCATCTTCCCATGACCCTGTAAAATGACAACATTAGCAGCAATGGGCAAAGCTCAGGAGCACCCCAGGACAAACTCTGGCACAGATGGAAAGACTGCCTGGGTGTAGGTGTCATCAGAAGCAGGTAGAAAATGGTACCTTCTTTTTAATAACTATGATTATAGAAACTCAGCACTTCAGGGCTTCCTTTTGCTTTTTACATATACAAATGATTTCTTGTCCTAAGAAATTCTTGTCTAGAATCTGTTTCAATAATTCTTAAAATATAGACCTTGAATGTTTGGCATTCTTTTTGCCTAAGCCTCTCTTACACGAGCTTATTTCTGCATGGAAGCAGCACATGAGTCTGAAGGGGAAAACAAAAATGATGCTAGAGGCTGCCAAAAAGTGTGGGAACAAGTAAATGAGGAGTGAGGCAGGGAGAATAAAATAAATCGATGAAATTGTCCTGATAGATGTATGCTCAAGTCCAGCTAAAAACAGGACTTCTTCCTCCCAAAAATAATGCTGATCTCAGATTCTGACCTCCAAACGCTAGAGCAGTGGGATGGGGCAGCAGCAACAAGCTCTGGCTCTCTGATCCCAGCCAGCGCTGGACCCTGTGTTCATGGAAAAATGACTTTTGGCTTTATTTTTCAGCAACCCCTCTTCCTCTCAGTAGGACATGTTGATGCTGAACTCTTCGAAAGCTTTTAATGTCTTGACCACATGTATGGGAAATACTTAGATCCATAAGATGTGGGCAGGGTTGTTTAGTTATCACAGCACAGTGCCTAGAAGCTGTTCAGCAGTGAACCTGCTCACGTACCGAAAGGCAATGGGCATGTTGACGTCGCCCAGACTGCAGCATGAAAAGAAACCAACACCCACCTATGTTTTAAGACACCCCGATGAGATGCGTCTTGCAAAAGGCAGGCAGAGACTTTCAGAGAGACGGACAGCATAACAACAGAAGGGTGAGCTACGAAGGTAAATAGGTAAAAAGACCTTTAAATACCGCACATGGCGATAGCTCAACATCTGGGATATGGAGCCAAAGGCAAGCCTTGAAAACATGCAGAGCCTCCAGGTTGTGACTCCCCACATTTAGGCTGCCGAGGCTGGTCAGGACACAGCTTGGATTCAGAGGTGAGGTCTGGACTGAGGCTTTGACTTGACTTGTTGCTAGTCAAAGGAGTTCTCTGGGGAAAATGTCGTACACTGAGTAACCTCCGTGTCAGGTCTCCAGTACATCTTAGAGTCTGGATCGGTGTCCAAGAGGAATCTGAAGTATTTAGCAGCGCGGATGTTGCCGCCTTCAGGAGGATGTGCTGCTGGCCTTGCTCCACCAGATCCCTGGGGATGGGCTGAGCTTTAACTGAAAGCTGCTGTAAGTTTTGCTGACTGTTTTAGAGGAAGATTGGACAGCCTGGGTCTGCAAAAGGTGCACGTCAAGCCAGAGTCCTCAATTTATCCATACAGAAAACCCAAAATGTTGACTCTGAAAGGCAGCTCTCAGGCCAGTTCTGGGCTCTCAGGAAGCAGGAAAGCCCCTTGTGTTCCTACCCTAACACACCTCGGCACAAGTTTCTAATGGGATGCGTTTCAACATTTTCTTCAAGCATCAGTGCCTTCTTACCATCTTCACATTCCATCTCACCCATTGCTCCCTCTTTGCCTTCTTTCTAGCGCAGCCACTGGCTCAGAGTCTGAGCTGCCACTCAGCCTGGGTGGAGAAGTGGCCATGGAGGGATACAATTTGTGACAGGTAATTCTGATTTATGCCACTCGGTGCTATCACACAGGGATTTGAAAACAATGTGTCCCAGTGCAGCCGCGTGTAATTTGCTGTCTGCTGTTCTGTGAAGCCTGGAACAGCTTAAGGCTTGGTATGTGTCCTCCTCTGCTCAGAGCAGAGCATCCTCCTATTGCGAAAAGGCATTTTGGCAACATGCATAAAGTATTATCCTTCCTGTAGGGCATCTCAGCAGCCAAATGGTCAGAGTCACTGGTCCAGGCTGAGTAGATGTGGCAACAGGCTGTGCTGTAGGAGTTTTAGTTTCCCACTTTTGCTGTTCCTGGTTTGGTGGTGAGCTGGGGGCAGCTGTTTTCCCTTCCAGGTGGTGCCTGGAAACAGCAACAGATCGGGGACTGAAAGGTCTGAGGTGTCACTTGCTGTCCCCTCAGTTTTAAGAACTTATTGCTTTGGTAAAGAACCAGTCCCAAATAACCTCCTGTTATTGAACTGGCCTCAAGGCAGGACACCAGGAAACCCAGTGGTGTGATGGATCTCCTGCTGCCCTCAGAAATGACCCATGTGGATCCCACCAGGGAATGGACATTGTGCAGGAAGGGAAATCTCTGAAATGCAGCTCCCTCGGGAGAGTTGAGAATCACCCCAGGAAGCATTTGGAAGAAAGCCTAGAAGAGACGGAGCAGTGGGTGAGGTCCTGGGGATGGGGCAAAGGGAGGGGAAAGGTAAGGTGCAAGAAGACCCCATGAGTAGATATGCACCCCAGGAGCAGGAGACCCACAACAGGGCTACTTGCTGCATGACATGGCTGTATGCAGCTGTACCCCCACAGCAGGGGAGCGCTGCTGACCTCGGGCACTGCCCTGCTGTTGTGGTGTTGACCAGTGAAGTGGCCACTTTGTGGAGCTGTGGCAAGCCAGCAGACCCCACGTCCCAAATTCCAAGCACAGAGGCAGGGGCTCTGCCCTCCCGATCATGCTGCACGTGATGTGATCTGACCATCAGAGGACACATTCTGCTGCGGGTAGGTGCTGGCTGTGAGGGCAGCCTCAGCTTAGGGTTCCCCTGCTTTGGGGTATGTTGCTCTGTTACTTGATTTGTCCCTTTTTATGTTTTTTATGGGGTTTTGCACATATTTTCATTGTGATGTGCTTTGCTTATGCAGTCACGTGTAAAAAACAGTCAGGATACACCACATAAAAACAGGAAAGATCTTTAATCTTAGGGTCATGAGAATGACACTTGACCTAGCAAAGCTACTTGTCCAGTTGCTTTACTTCTAATGTACTTGTTTTTTCTTCAGTATTGACAGTGCTTCAAGCCTCTGGATTTCATTGGTGTCTCCAGCTATGAAGTTTTAGACAAGTGATGGATCAAGGTAGTTCTTGAGGGGACTGCTGTGAACTAACAAATGATACTGTGCCGAAGAGCTCAGGACTTGCTCTTTTTATATCCATTTCTTCTTTTGCCTTGAAGTACGTTCAAGAGTCCCTTAAACAAATCAGTGTATATTGGTTCATTGCTTGACTTTCTTCAGCTAGTGAATATTAATTCCCCTATTGGGTGAAATAATTGGAATGATACAAATAGATCCAAGTAACAGTTGCAAATTAAATGATGCTCTAAGTACTTTATAATAAATAGAGCAAGGAAAATGCATTCATTTAAATAGCTGAATTCATTGTATAAGCAGAATCAAGAGGCTGAAGACCAGAAGGAATGTTAAGTTAAAGTGACCCTAAATCTTGGGTCATGCCATTTGTGTTCTGCCGTTGGAAACTGTTGCACATATACGATGTGTTTTAAAAATGACCCTGAGGCCCCTGCAAGAATGCTCAATGGATCAGCTTCCCACATCTACATGGTAAAGTCTGTGATCAAAATATAACACTGCAGAGCATGGCCACAGGGCACAGACATCACTTATGGAAGTCCCCAAACCTAGGCTGAATTTTACAATAATGCCTAGCGTTTATGAACGCTTTCACTTCTAATTTTCGGGATGGGATCACACTTGCACAGGGTTGCTCACCCCACTCTGGCAGTGGATGCAGCCAGCTCGCATTTGACATGAACAAGAACGGGTATGGGAGAGGAATAACACCTACACCCTGCTCTGCTCCCTCCGAACTGCCCTGTCTCACCGATCTCCAAGAAGGTCCCTTTGCAGCCTCAGACCACCTGCTGCTTTTCTAAAGTTGCACTGCAGGCGAGGAGCAGAAAACCCTTGCTTCAAACTCCTGTGTTATCAGAAAACTTCTAGAGTTTCGCAGCTATTCATGGCAACCCCAGGACCTGTCCGATCGGGTGAGAATGCCCTGCAGTGGGATCGGGTTTGAGCCAGCACCAGGTACGCTGACAATCCTCCCTAATCAGTCGCCAATCTCTGCTCGGCGAAAGCACTCCCCGGGGCATTTTTACTGAAGCTATTTTTAAATGACAGTGTGATATTTTGTTTTCTTTTGCTGGTCTGTCAATGGAAGAACTGGCTATGCCGTGTGTCTGCTCCGGCAAGAAACTTCCAGTTATTTTTCAGCCCATTCCAGCTGGGATGGAGGCAGGGCTGGAGAAAGTGCTGGCCGCAGGCAGGGTGAGCCCTCCAGGGAGCAGGGACCCTGTGAACCTCTGCCTGTCGGGGTCCCCCGTGTCCGGCTATGGGAAAAGCCTTCTAGGTTTCTTCTGACTATGGTGTTGATGCTATTTTGGGCTGGTTTTCACAATTTGGGTTGTTTTATGTTTAGCTGAGCTGCTACTTGCATGAAAATCGGGGATTTGTTTTGTTTTGTTTTGTTTTCCACTTGACTCACACTAAATTTTCAAGAAACTATGTTTTTAGGTTTAGGTTCTCAATGGCCTCAAAGCACGAGCACCTAAAAATTGAATATTAAAACCTAAAATGTCCAAAAAGTGTCACTGTGCGGACAATTCATGTTTCATCTTGTCAAACAGCCTTCCCAAAGGGAGACATAGCTGGTTCTACCTCTTCTTCTAAGCTTCTGGACATCGCTGCATGTTCCACAATGGACTTCATGTTTCATTTCTCTCAATAATGCATTATAGACTGACACTAGCCACTTTCTCCCCCTGGAGGGTTTCTTCTGGATGAAGAAAATATAAAATGCCTACCGGAATTTTGCTGGTTCCCAAGTCCTCTACCCTTAAGCACTGTTGGATGACAATTGTCGCAGTTTTATACCAAGATTTTCTAGCCCATCAAATTCATACACGAATGGCTCACAGTAGATAAAATCCTACTGAGAAATATGGATTGTCTATGTGTGTGCAGCTATTGAATATAAAACATGCCTAATTAAATCCTGGAAAATTACATTCTCTGGTTTTAAGGCCTCTGTTTGTACACGGGCCCAAGATTTCGGGTTTTATGCCTCTCAGTAATCCCAGGATTCCTTCCAGCACCTTCTCTTACTTATAATATGTACAATACTGCCTCCCTACAGAGCTAATCCCATAGACTTCAGCAAGATTACTGCTCCAGTAGCTCAAATACATGTCCATCTAAGAAACGGTTCTCGACCCAGTCTCAGGAGAGGTGTTAGCCTCTGGGGTCAGTCCTAGCAGCAGAACTAGATCTTTACTATCATTTTCTGCCCTGATCCAGCAAGCTCCAGCAGCTGGAGCAAGAGTGAGAACTGCATCCCTGCTTAGCCTGAGCTCTGCCAATTCCCACCAGTTATCAAGGGTAGATTTTTCATTGCAGAATCCAGTAGAACTGGATCGAAACCAACACGATTATTTTCCCATTGAGAATCTGACTGATATTCTAAAATCTCTTAAATTTTCTAGTTTCTAATCCAAAAGCCATTGGAAGGCCAGATATAGTTTGATGGGCTAGATTTTAAAGATATGTTGAACCTATTAATTTCTGCTGCCTTTGGTTAAGATTCCTGAGGCAATATTAAGAGAAGCTGTAAAAATATGTCCCTTATTCGTCATGGCTTTATGTCAGAAGTTTACTGCTCTAATCATTAACTAGCCTGCTGCATTATCTATGAAAATTGCTCTGTAATATTTATGAAATGTGACCTTTGTTAATTCAATGTTACAAAGTGTTGGATTCATTCTGTTTGCAAGTGGAACAGATTTCCAAATCACTCTGCAATTAGTACAGTTTGATCTAACCAGCCTATCTCTGCATGGGGTAGCCTTCTACTGAAACAGCAGGATTGCTGTCAGAAGTAAAATGTATTTTCCATACGGCTGAAAGTAAGGCTGTAACACCTGCTTGCACTACATCATCTTTGGCAAAGGTAATTGCTGACTGAAAATTCCCAATAAGGGAAAACAGTAACCAGACTTAGAAAGCTGTTTGTTATGAGAAATATGTCAATTAAAAAAAAAAAAAGAAAGAAAAAGTACACAGCTAAAAATGCTTGCATATGTAATATCATGATGGGAAACCTAAAGGAAACAGGACAAGCTCAGCCTGAAATGGGCACTATTAGCCATTCCGCAATAGATACAGATAAAGCAATTTCAAGTGACAACAGAGAAATTTAGGAGCCCAGTGGAATTGAGATGCTTTGATAGATGATTCTTCAAGTCACTCCCAAGACCACCATTAGGAGGGGATGGTAAGGTCCCTCCCTGCTGAAAAAGCCCATTTTCCCGATCCAGCTACTGCTACCATGATTTTCTGATTCTCACAGCCATACAGGACAACCTGTACCACTTCAGCATATGTGGTGTGTTGGAGGAACAAAGTTTTCATTGGAGCAACAAACGTGCTGGACGAGCATCACGCAGCGATGCCATGTGGCACCATTCAGTAGCAGACCACTAGGAGTGTGCAGCATCCCTACCATCCATATCATATTTTTCCATGCCCAGAGCTCTGTGTGGACAGTGTCAGCACTCCGTTTTCAATACAGAGTAACCAGCGCTCACTCTGACAGGGACTGCCTCGTGTGACACACAACAACGTGAACAAACTGAGCAGTTTCCTGTCCCTGTGTTAGTCTCCTGAGCTTGTCCACTAGCAATGGACAAAATTAGAGTTTGGTTTGGTGAGCCAAGCTAAGCTCTGATGAAACGTCTACGTAGAACCATAAAAAATACCCATTTGTCCCCTTGCAGATCTGTTTTATTTTCCTCTAGCGTGACATCCGACTGTGCTTTCCTTTGCAGGAAACAAACATCCTCTTGGATAAAGCAGGGACTGGAAAACCACAGACACCACCCGCACACTCCGCTCCCTGTGTGGGAACAGAGAGGGAGGCTGGGGCAGAGCTGGGACGGGACGGGCAGCAGGTCCTCACCCAGGACAAACTGGTGCATCTGCCCTGCAGACAATGTGGACCTGCCAGACTTGTAGCTGCTCCAGGCTCTCACAGGTCAAGGATGCTTCTCAAGAAGAAGGTGCTCAGGTCCTCACAATGGTCCCGTCTTTCAAACTGGTATTTTAGCACAGTTTTCACATGTATGAAATGGAAACAATATTGACCTACAGGACATGAGTGGTTTGATGTGAAGGCAGCAGCACAGGCTGCAAAGAGAAAGTCCTGCCCATGCACTGCTGCGCCAGTGAATCCTCCATGGTTCATGATTTGGTCCTAAAATTCAAAGCTGCCTGCAAGCCTGGCCAACAGTGCCTCATGAACCTCTCCCCCTCCCCGTGACCTTGGTGATGCGTTGGCGAACAAAGGAGCTGCTAAGGAAGCAAACGCAAGTCACGCTTGTGAATGACATGGGTTTCTTGGCATCTGGCCGAAAATTGGGGCACTTATTCCCAGAACTCGACAGAATCAGGGAATCCTCCTTCCTCCACGTCACTCTGCTTTGCCCCAAGGGAAAGGAAAAAATACAGACGTCTCAGGGAGAAAAGAGCAAGAGAGAAGCTAGAGACACGTACAGGCTGCTGTGATCAGGGAAGCGGTGGAAAAACAGGCTCTGTCAGTACCAGTACCAGGAGCTGCAGCATTGCCTGTGCACCAGCCCAGCCCACCCTGCAGGTGCCTGTCTTCAGATGACCTTCCCATCTCCCCAAATTGTTTCTGAATGCAGGAATGTTTGGAAGGGGTTAAATCTTGTGCTGTGAACCAACTGGCAAGAAGGAGAAGATTTGAGAGCGAACATGTGAAACCAGGGAGAAGGGGAAGGAGCAGCTGCTCTGATGAGATGAGCTCAGCCCCTCCAGGTGTCCCAGGAACACGTACGGGTGTCCTGCCAGCCACGGCAAAGGCAGCGTGACAGGCAGCAACTGCAGGACTCAGAAGCGGGGCAGCAGTGGCACAGGCATCCCTGGGAAGAGCCCTTCAGCCTCTTGCTGGGGCTCCGTCACATGCATTTATTGCAGCTGCATGTGCCTGCGCTGGTGCAGAGTGGGTGAAGTCCTGGAGGGTCTGGTTATCCCACGGCTCTGAAGCAGGCACAGATCCAGGGAATGAGAAAGGCTGAGAGAGAAGAAGTGGTCTGGGCAAAAACTTGTCTAGAAATCCCCAGGCTCCCACTGGAGAGCAGTGCTAGAGCCAGGTTCCTCCCCGCTGAGCTGAGCGAGTTCCTCTCTGCAGCAAGTAAATGCAACGTTTTCTCTTTTCAGGATCATGGATTGCTCTGTAAAACAAAAGCTTTTCCTGCTACCATGTCCTTCCTCAAAGATAGGGCTCTCTCTACCATGCACTGCCGTCCTCTTCTAGCAAACACACGCAAGAGTAAGTGTGCTGTGAGAGCACCTCGCGTCTTTGTAATGCCTATGCCATCCCAATATCCGCAGTGTGAAATCCCCAGTTGGTTTCAGGTCTTCTCTTTGTCTTTTTTTCCAACCACTTCAGCATTTTTGAGCTTCTGAAGGTTTAGGAGTTTCTACTTTTTTGCATAATTAGGAAATTGAGAGCTGTGGTTTATCTACTTGTTTCCTGTGAAACACAAAGGGCCCGAGAGATTGTGGGGTATATGTGTGTGTGCGGTGCGTGTGTACTGTCAGAGTGGAGGTAGGTAAGGCTGCCTAGAGAGTACCAGGTTAAGTTTGCAGTACCATGAGGAGAGATGTTTCCCTGGGTCCCACTGGCAAAGAGAAGACCGCAGCCACATCTGTCTGTGACTTCTGGAAAGTACCCCTCACGCCCAAGGTGACGTGCTGCAGCTTGTTGTCACTGCAGCTCTCAGGCTGTGGTTCAGTGGCCACAGCAGTCCCCTTGTCTTGCCAATGAGCACTGCAGTGCTTGCCAAGCACCCTCTCTTCCTCGCCATCAGTGACATTTTCCACCATTCAAATCCTTTCCTACGTTGCAATGTGTTTTTTTCATAAATGTTTTGTTGACTAAGAGGTGTTCCAAACAGCTGTGATAAGGAAAGGGTATGGTGGTTGTGAGGGATGGTCTGTCCACGAAGATGTGGGCAGCATGGATGGAGAGACTGGTGCTCCTTGTCCAAGCTGTGCCTTCCTATCCAGCCCCGAGCCCTGCCAGGATTCCCCCTGGAGCTGGGGAAATGGCGGGCGGGTGGAAGGCATGCCATGATGCAGCAGAGCTCATCTTTGTAACCAGCTTTCCAGCTGCCAGAAGGGGGTGAAATTTCCTGTATGAAAATTTTTCAGTTGAATATATCATAAAAAGTAATAATAGATATTTCAAGAGGTAAACAGTAGGCTTTCTTCCTCCAGAAAAAAGAAATAATAATCACAATTACAGCCTTTGTGTGATGTGTAACTGTTTACTAACATGTAACATAACTCTAGGGATCAAAAGTAGGGGAAAGAAACTGGATTAAAGGAAATGTGCATTTTTTCAACCTAAAGTGCTCTCAATAAAACTATTATGCTGAGAGGATGACTAATGTAACCAGTGTGTGTTTTGAAGCGTGTCATGAACACTTTTTATGCTTTCTGAACACACAAAGAGAAACCCCAGGAGAGAATTAATTTACAAATCTGATTAAGCATAGGGCCTAAGTGGCAAAAGGCTTCATACAATAAATAGCAGACCCCACAGGTAAGCAAAGCTTTAAAAAAATAAAACATACTCTACAAAGAGCCCAGATACGTGCACTTTGGGTAGTTTACTGCGTTCGATCCGATGTCATAGCTATAGCCACTAAAAGCAGAGGTCATGCTGAGGTATTACTTCCTACCTCTTCTTCATTAAGCCATCATACTGCCTGTCTAGTGTAAAGCATATGTCTTCATTTGGGGAGCAAAGGCAGGTCTGTAAACAGATGAATGAATCATAAGATAGGGGTTTTCTACCTGATGTCAAGAGAGACTTACAGTGTGGTTGTCAGCCAGTGAACAGTGAACTACGTTGGGGTGGACCAAGAACCCGCCATTTCCTAGGGGTTTTGTCCCCCACCAGGCACAACCTATTGCCCCACCATTGACCCAGATGGTAGGGCCAAAGTACTCCAGCACCAACTCTTTCCCTTTGGGTGCAAGATCTGCTCTATTTCACACAAGGGCATGACAAGGTCCTGCCCCAGTCTCCTTTTGCACAGCTCTCAACTACCTGAGTCTCAACAAAAGCTACCTTTTGTATGGGTCATGTCAGCCTTCGTTCATTCATATTTATAGAGCAGTTTATGACACCACTTCAGAAGTGAGCAGTACTATTGCTCAGCAATCACAGTTTACCTGCCTTCAGGGACTTTTTGAGTTCACAGGAGTTTGGATGTTAATTACAATCTCTTATAGCTGTGTATCAGGGGTGCCTTCAAACTCCAGATAAATGTGCATTAGAAGTTAAAGCTTTAAATCTCATCATTGCACCTCTGAATATTACACCTATCTTTTTATATCCAGGAATATACTTCTACTAATCTTTTTGCCCCTTGGGATAACTGCCAATATAATGCTTTTAAACAACCCTCATAATTTCATTCAAAAACAGAGATGTGACAGAGAGACTTGGCATAACTTAGACTTCCCCAGGTGAGTGAGTGAGTGGTGAAATGCCCTGTCCTAGCGCTGCGGTGGCAGTCATCTGATATGGGTCTACCTTCCACCACCCTTAGCACATCAGAATGGGAGGCTAAAGTGACAATCCATCCCTGTGTTACACTGGTCCCAGTTTTGTGGTGAAAGCCCTGAGCCGGACTCACGATACCCAAATTACTACAGGCATCTCATTACTTCTAGTAGTGAGATCTGGGGATTTCTCTGTTTCCGCTTCCCTCTGCACAGGGAAGATTTCTTCATAACAACTTTCTGATACCTTTTTCTGTTTTCTCTATGTTGACTATAAGGTCTTCACATTAAAAAAAGCTCTCTCACTCTGTGTGGATCATCTAGGTTAGTGCGACCTTGGTCTCCTGTAGATACCAAGAGACCAGCAACAATGAAGAAGAGGTGAAGCGCTGCCAGTATCCTGATGAGTTAGGAAAAGAAGAATCCATTAAGTAATGCCCTGAAACTTCTTTTCTGTGGGCTGGTAAAGCTTACGGTCACTTACACAATGCAGAGACTGTCAGCAAAGCAGGAAGTCGTGTCCTCGGCATCGAGTCTCTGTGCCGTAGCTGCAGGGAGCCCAACACCTTGGACGTGGCTCAGGCGCAGAATCTGTGTCACACGAAAGGAGAGGAATGGAAACAGCGTGAAACCACCGGCAACAAAGGAAGGAGAACAAAAGCAGGACAGACGGGATCAGAGACACAGAGCCAAGTACAAGGAAAAAAAAAAAAAAAAAAAAAAGACATGTGGAAAGCCGGAAGGAAAACAAATAAACCAAGTAAGTTAAATTCTCCATCCCCCAGTTTCTTCCACTTCACTTGCACCTTGTTACTGAAATTTTCTCCCAATGCTAAAATCGGTGCATCAACACAAAGGATGTGGCACCCCACATGAGACACCTGCATGGTAAACATCTGCCTGAGGATGATTTCCCTCTGTAATTTTGGCATTTTGCAGACACCACAATTAGCAGACACCACATTTAGCGGACACAGTGCTGTGTGTGTCACATAAGACTCGGTCCCAACCACTATATGCTAAGGAATCTTAAATTCTAGTCCCCAAACAGAAAGAGCAGCCTAAGTGATGCTTTTTTTGCATTCAAGGTCACTTTCAGCTAGCTTGCGCCTTTTGGAGGCCATTGCTTTTCCCCTTCACCCCATCACAAAAGTGTTTTGGGGGTTGTTAAGCAAAGATCTTCCCTTTGCTGGAATTCAGCACCTCAAGCAAAGCACCAAAACCAACACTCAGCTTGAAGGTTTAGCTGGGCTATATTACAGGGAATCACAATCGTTGTTAGCCAGACCTACACGATCTCCCACCTGCGATCCCTGAAAAAAGTATTCACTAAATCAATTCCATCCACACAGCGATGGTTAGAGTCTGCCAACACTTAAATACTCATTAGCCTGATTGATTTCCCATTATCTAATTAATTAATGCAGATTTTACATTTCACGTTACTTGCTTTGCCATTCAGGTGATGGCACTAAATGTGTCTTTTTCCTGTACCTTGCATTTTTCCCAGGACTGGTGCAAAACTCCAACCAGTCACCGTCAAGAGCGGTCCAGGGTGTCTCTGGGTGCTCCATCCTCTGCCCAAGGCTGGAGCCAAACCTCCCGCAGGCTTCCCACACTGGAGGTGCCAAAGGCTCCCCAGGTAACCCAGCCCAGTGCCTCGCTGTCCTCGCTGTCAGAACATTTTGCTGATATCTGATCTCCTTGCTGCAATTTAAATGCATTGTTTCCTCCTCTTTTGGATGCTGAAAGCCGATGATTTCCTGCTTGCACTAGCTTTTCTTTTGCATAAGGAAGGGAGCTCGTTACAGTCATTCTGCCTGACTCTTCACTCGGTTTCCGTACTTATACCAATAAAAGAGAGGGGGAAATTGTACTTGCTTTATGTGGAATAAGAGACTATGTAAGACGGTGTAAAAACAAGCCCATAATTTTTTATTCAAAACCATACGCTACAGATACAGTTCCTGTCGAGTGCTAATTTAACATTCAGTTTCATTTCTCCATAGGAGTAATTAGCTTGCAATGAGGAAAATCATTTAATTAGGCCCACAACTGATTAAAGGCTGGTGCATAGCCTATTGAAATAAAGGAGAAGATACAAATTGATTTCAACATGTTTTGGGTCAGACCCAATCTTCCAAAGCAAATAGAGAGATAAGACAGCATCTGCTGACTATTCACCTGCCAAGTCTTTGTGCTGATCTCTAATTTTAGGTCCTGCGGGCAATTGTCCAGGTTATTTACCACCTGGGCTGTTTTGATCTTCTCTCAAATGTGTGTATTGATGTACAAGCTCTCTTATCTCTACAACTATACTAGCAGTATAGTTCAGGATCAATACTGATTCCTCCCTCATTCAGCTGAACAGCATTTTATTTACCTAATTACTAATATCTATTAAAGGCCTGAACTGGCAAATCTCAACTAAGCAGTCTAAAACGAGCAAGTTCAACACGCTACAGAAATGCAGAATATTATCATTACTGTACAATTTGGGATGCACCTACGATCTTCCCATCACAGATTCACCTGGACCCATCATGGCTAATACAAGTAAGTGACAGAATCCAATGGCTCGTAGATTTGCATCAGCCACATTAAGCATTATTTTTTTCCAACAGGGAATAAAACAAAACAATTTGCTTATACATTTACTGCAGGTTTGTAAATATGTTACAGCTATCCATTATTTGATAAAAATCTGTTCTCCCATATACCTATGCACATAGCTTGGCTCTTGAAGAGTGGCTATATGAAAAGACATCAGGAGTTCACCTCCAATTTTCTTCTCATCTCAAAATCTGATTTCCCCAGTTTACAAGTCAGTTGACTTTGGATGTCTAAGCACCCAGGTGAGCGATCTCCATGCTTAAATTTGTAAATATATCTTTTTCTTTCTTGGTTCCTTGTATGTAATTATTATATAAACTACTGGCAGCTAACTATTTTGTTGTCTCCATAGGATGTATGAACTCATTTTTCCATATCTAGATGGATTTTCAGACCGAGAAGCAATACAAATTCATTGGAGCTTCTTCCTGTAAACTCAGCAGACATTCACAGATACACAGGAGGCGAGTACCTTGAGTAAGAAAATTTTACTTTTTTCTTATGTTCAGAGGAAAGGTACCATTAAGACTGTGTCACGCCTGGCTCACTTTATTCATGAAGTAGCCTCCCTGCTCTCTTAAAGTGGATGTTCTGTTTGTCAAAGGCAGACTGGTTTCAGCCCCATTTGCTACCACGTGGGCACAACCCTGCTCTGTTTCTTTCTCTGTCCTGGTCTGCAACAGTGGTGCTAAGGGTCAGGGCAGCTTAGAAGATGATCACAGGGAGGTAGAATATACTTGTATACTGCTATATGATGTGCTTCTATCAAAGTAACATAACAAGAAGGCACAACTGCAAATTTTGTCTGGTAAAGGAGAAGTGTTTAATTTATCAGCTCATTCAAGCAGTGACCTCAGGCGAATGCCCAGGCCCCCAAAAAGAACTCCAACACCAAGTGGGTCTGAGTCATGGTTTTTTCAAAGCCTCTTTGCACTGCAGTGGTCTATGTATTCTGTGGAAGCTTAATGCAATACAAATGCACACACAGTCCCCTTTCCTACACCAAGGGAATGTAACGAGGCCATGACATGTCTGACATTCAGATCCAAAATCATGTAAGTCTTCCCTCCTCAGTGTTTCATAATGGCGAACATGCCATACTGGGGACTGGGATGCCCAGCCCTCTTCCCAGCTCTTCCCCTGCCTTTGCACTGACCAGTTGTTGCACCTACATCTCCACTTATTTTTTCGTCTTTTAAAACAAAAGCAGTGTTACCACTGCCGTTTGTAAAGAAAGTGCTTTGAGCACAGCAGCAGTGAAGATTTTTAGGACGACGCTATGCAAAACTGCCAGGCATGGCTTAGGTATAAGAGAGGTGAGGTGGAGCAGGACGATGGAGTAAATCAGTGTCTCTCAAGCTTTTCAATCTATGCCTCATTTCAATCAGTTAAGAATAATTTCATGCCCGATCACAGAAATGGCTGCAGGGCCTGGCGGCAAGGTACTGCACGTCTGGCTGGCCGGGGAGGGCTGGCAGAGAGGGGCATTCCGGGTCGCCGCAGCCAAACTCTCAAGGACGCTAAGATACAAATGTTGTATTTCATAATACAGCAATTAACAACAAATGAATGTTACAAGGGACTGGCATTCAGTTTGAAGTACTATTTTTTTTTCACTTTTAAGCATGTCTGTTTTCATAAAGCCTTGCTAAATCCCAAACAAAAATGGGAGAAATTAAATTGTTTTGGGAAAGCCAGCGACTCAGTGAGGCGAACAACTGGTCAAGAGCAGGCAGCAAGCTGGGCTAGCCAGCACCACACACAGAGCACACAACCCAAATGCATAGGATTCACTGTGTGCAGTTCTGGACCCACAATTTAAGAAGGATGTGAAGGTCCTTGAATGCATCTAGAGGAGGGCAACAAAGCCGGTGACGGGGCTGGAAGGAATGTCCTATGAGGAGCAGCTGAGGACTCTGGGTTTGTCTAGTTTGGAGAAAAGGAGGATGAGGGGCAACCTCATAGCTCTCTACAGCTTCCTGAGCAGGGAAAGTGGGGAGGGAGGTGCTGAGCTCTTCTCCCTGGGATCTAGCAACAGAACGCGTGGAAACAGTTCAAAGCTGTACCAGGGGAGGTTCAGACTGGACATCAGGAAGCATTTCATTACCAAGAGGGCGGTCAAATATTGGAACAGGCTCCCGAGAGAGATGGTTGATGCCCCAAGCCTGTCAGTGTTTAAGAGGCATTTGGACAATGCCCTTAGTAACAGGTTTTAGCTTGGTCAGCCCTGAAGCGGTCAGGCAGTTGGACCAGATGATCATTGTAGGTCCCTTCCTGCTGAAATAGTCTCTTCTATTCACTCAGGTCCATAGGTTCTTCTGACATCTATACTATTTATTTGTTGTCTCGGTCCTTGGACCAAGCTACTCTCCAAGCCTACACCTGGGTTACAGTTCAAGGGGTATGACAGGCCAAGGACCAACCCAGAAGGCACACCAGGTGAGACTGCACAGACACAACTCCTCCACACTACAGCCCCTCAACACTATAGCAGCAACTTCATCCCCCCAATAGTCCACATACTTTCATGTCACATAATCTCAGTTTCATGCTCTGAAAATAGCTCTCTCATGGGCTGCCACACATCTTCATGCACTCTGAACTTAAAAAAACCATCCCACACTAAAAGCAAACCACGTAAAATAAAGCCATGGCTAAAAGCCACATGTGCACCAGTAGCAGCCCAGAGGAGATGCAGAACCAAACGGCTGCAGTGACACCTGCCATTTGAGATCATGGATGGAGAACGGTCTTTGCCCCACTTTATTTGCCGGGTAGAGGTAGGTAAAGTGTCTCAAAGCGGGTTTGGGAACTGACAAAACTGTTACTTCTGAAACTTCTTTCTGTTCAATTTCCAGATGTTTTAGTTTGTGCATCTAGAAAACAGATTTAATGATCTGAATCACAGGTGAGATGAGAAATTAAATGGGATTTGAGATGCTGAGACAGGGAGCTGTAACTTGTCAGTGCCAGCTCTGAGTGCAGATCCCCTCCAGTGTGGGAAGACAACTAACTCTTTGCTAATTACCTAAGGCTTGCAACACCCAAGGAAAGGGGCGAGTGGACTCCAAGACACAGTGAAGGAGGTTGTTTCTGGACATAGGGTTAAGACACAGCAAGAAATCGTAAAAGATGGAAGAAACACTGGCTGCAATGAGCCAAATCTGAAAAGCATGGAAGGCTACTTGTTTCCTTAAGGCTGCACATGGGGAAGAGTGAATGAAGTTGCTTGAATTATGAATCCTCAACTTCAGAGCTCTGCCCTCATCACAGCTCAGGGCAGTCAGCACTTGCGATGTCACTGATCCCACATGCCATGTCATACCACAAGATGGATTTTTGGAAAAGAATGGTGTTGTAACAGTTAAACATGTAAATACTGTCACTCCAATCATAAAGTGCAGGCAATGAAGAAACCGCAAACAGTGCAGGTTTTGGGGTGTGGCTGCTGATGGCTCTCCCTTCTGCTTCTAAATATAAAGTTTTTCAAACTTCACCATGAAGTGACAGCTACCCCTTATCACTGAAGGCCAGCTGTTTCTTGAGCACTCAGCTGTTCCTGCTGCTTGCCCGTAGAAATGGAAAAAAGCTATTTAGAGACGCAAATCTGCAAAGCCTTTGAGCACATGTATATCTTAGAGCCCATCCTTCAGTTCTTAAAGTAATTCCATTGATCTTCCTTCACACCCATTTTACACCTCTGTGCCCACGCTGACACCACCAAAGCTCATCCTGGTTCTCCGACACAAATGAAAACAGATCCAGAACAATTCATTCTAGGTATTTTGGAAGTTTCTACGGTGCCTCCTGAGGATTCAGTTGAACACACTCTAGAAGAAATAACCTTGGTCAAACTCCTCTGAGTTCTCTAGCACACTGTTGCGGGCTGTACAGAAAGCTCCTTCAACGCAACTACAGGTAAATGTGTCAGCACTTGTTTGGTATGAGCCAACCCACACACCGTCCTTCCTAAACCCATGCGGGTTTACTTGGGATTTCACCAGCGGGGGCTCTGTGCATGTGTGTTGTGTGTCTCTGTGTGTGTGTGGTTACACACATGCTCATAGCTCAAGGAGATCAATACAATTTATGACTCCTGAGGTCGAGACCCACCATGAACAGAAGTCAGCTGGTTTTTGTGACCGCGCTGGTGCCTGTTTTGCAGCCCTTAGCAGCGCTGCACGACACACACACTCCAGCTGGCTTCAGTGGCCCCTCTCTTCCTAAAGCACCCCTTCCACGCAGGGAAGAGAGGAAGCCCAGGGCCCTGGAAAGTGCCAGTTATCAATGTGAAATTGTACTCAGTCACCTTAGAACAACTGTCGTCAAAATACTTCTGTCTGCGTTTAAAAGGAGAAAGAGTAATCATGTTGAGTCTGATGGTTTTTACCCCAGGAGTGGTTAGAGGTGCTGGTTTTGGGCCCCAAGGAGTGCAGGGGAGGGTAAGTGTCATGGTTGGAGAAACCCACAATAATTTATTGTCATTTAGACAATTTTTCTATCACCTGATGACTCCTCCCCACCTGGGAAGGGAAATTTGGAAAAAACAAGGAAACTGGAGGGTTGAAATAGAAATAAAATTAATAGAATATGACTGAATAATTAACATTAATAATAATAAAGAACCAGTGTTGATCCCAATACCAATATAAAATACACGAGGATGTATTCTGTTCTATCCGTTCTATCTAGCCTGTTCTATCAAGAGGAAGTTGAGCACTCACGGGTGGTGAGATATGGTAACAGGTTGCCCAGAGAAGCTGTGGATGCCCCATCCCTGGAAGTGTTTAAGGCCA
>JAOXJM010000033.1:49350738-49375555 GCA_026413425.1 Tringa solitaria | reverse complement strand
GGTGGGAGGTGTCCCTGCCCATGGCAGGGGGTTGGAACTCGATGATCTTTAAGGTTCCTTCCAACCCAAACCATTCTGTGATTCTGTGACTCCCAGCAGTGGACAGCAAGTGTCAGACACTGCCAGCGCTACAGCTTTGGGAGGAAGGGAAGAGCTCAGGGGTCTGGCACTGGGGCAAAGAGTTCTTAGGATCACAGCCATCAAGGGAGAGAGCAAACTACACAGCAAACTTTCTAATTTATATTGAATGTGATGTTAGTGGTAAGAAATAATCCTGTTGGCAGTTCGGGTCAAGTGCCCAGGTCTTGTTCCACCTCATCCCTGCACCTGGCAAGGCTTGGAAACACTGAGACCTTGAAACCCGTGTACCATAGCAGGCTATAAAGTAAATATTTTCGTATTTTCACAAATTCAGACACTAAAGTCTTCTAAAAGTACAGTTTTTGCAGACATTAGAAGAGAACTTAGTCCTGTTTTGCTCAAATCAGGAGAGTGAGGGTGGCTTCTGCCCAGCAGTTGGATCAGACCGAGTGCCGGTGAGGGCAGTGCTTGGTGGGGGCGAGCATGGGCTTACGTACCCCTCCGAAGCACTACCCCTGCACAGTGCCAGCCTTGTTTGGGCTCCTGTGTTCACAGTGTGGTGGGGAGGAGCGGGAGAAGCTTCAGGGCTTCAGAACCTCAATCAATCCATACCTGAATCCTGGCCTTTCATACAAGCGTATCCCATTTTCACCCAGGTGTATTTATACACCCTGCACTTTCATCTTCCTTTTTGGACATAGGACTGATTCCACGATGTGTGCACAAAACGGTTTTAAGATACATTTAGACACATATACAAAGAAATATAGGCGCTCTGAAAATACTGCTAGATCACTGTGGCTACAGCACCGAACACCACTGCCTTACCCGTGTACCTTTGCGTTATCTGCACTACGTGCCCTACGCACATGGTCAGGCAAAGGGAAACTTTCTTTCCTGTGTGGACAACACAGACCTATGCATACAGGGTTTTGTGCTATTTAATAACTGTAAGCAATGTCAAATAACGTCCAAACCTACTTCCAGTTAAGTCAACAGCAAAACTGCCATAAATTTCTATTGGTTTACAGTGAAAACAGTCCTATCTCACCCACATGCAGAAGAATTTCAATAGTTCCAAGCAACAAGTGGAAAATGTTACGGCAGTGTTTTTACCGCTGCAATCTATGCACAAACTTCTCTTCTGCCTTGTAATTCACGGAGTCAGACTTTTTCCTAGTAGATATAATATTCTCTTAAATTACAGTTGCAATGCTGCTTTCTTCACAGCCTTGTATTTTGTCTCATCCCCGATGCTTGGACCAATTGGCAATAAAATGTGATCAGTGTTTCAGGAATGTTCAAGAGCGACATTGCACTTGTGTATCTGAGGCAACAAGATACAGACTAATAAATTACCAGGTATAATGTACACGTAGTTTTACCACAAACCTCTAAAAAGAGTAAAGCATAATCTTCATTTTAATCTGAATTGCTATTATCCTCTTAAAAGGAAACTGTGGCTGACATCTTTCGCCAAGGAATAAGCACACAGGATGATATTCTGCAACCCTCCTATATGCTGAATAGCTCTTACTCAAATAGTTCAATTAAAATCAATGGGACCACTTGTGTGTGTAAGTGCTATTCTGCAGGAGGACTGATTACAGGCTTCAGCACTTTTGGCCTGAAGATGTACCAACGTGTGATCACAGAACAGCTTAAAATGTGCCTATTTTAAAATTTCTTGCTCATTTTAAAACCAACCAGTTTTAGGCAACAGCTGTGTAGCAGCTATCTGAGATAAGGATGCAAAGTTAGCAGCGCAAATAGTATGGTGTGGACAGGAAAGGTGCTGAGCTCCTTCCTGTTCAGCCTGCACGCCAGGAGCCAGGCTATTCTGGTAGATGGCTTCTGTGTATCCAGATGACGAAAGGCAGCCGAATGTGCTGGCAGGGTTGGAAAGCTGGCAGTAACTCTGTGTTTCTGAGAGCTTTCCACTGTTTCTTTTTTCAGCAGGTTAGACTATTGTGTGCAGTTTAGTAATTCTTTTGAATCTCTGTGCGTGTTTTTGCAGTACTGCTGTTTTCCTCTCTTGCCTGCGCACTGTAAGGGGTCACGCATGTGCCAGACACATTTTTACAGCGTCTCTGGCATCCCATTTGTATCACCTTTTTCATTCCAATTCATTTCTTGCCATATTTGCCACTACAAGAGCAGGAGGCTTTTCCTTCAATTGTAGTCATCTGCCAACAATCTTCTGACTTGCAGCCCTGGCGGCAAGGAGAAACGGAATTGAAATCTGCTGGAAATATCAGCAAGCTTTACGAAACCCCTCCTGCACTTGTGATGGTGAGATGGTGTGCACACCAAGAGCCCCTTTCCTGCTGTAAGATGCATGATGGCCCAACCCAATAGCCCCGTGATGACCAGAGGCCCTTCACTTGACTACGCCTGGGGAGAAGGTTGGTTTTTAACCCCCAATGCCTCTAAGCTCCCTGGGCAGTGTCATGAGGCGCAGCCTCCTCACCACATGCTGCTGTTCCACTTCCCTCGCCTTCCTTGCAGGGGTCTCTGGGGCTACCAGGCCCCACTTCCCTCCCCGTGGCCTGCGGTGGGCAGCGCACTAATGTTTACACAGAAAAATAACAATTTCTGCCGGAAAACTGGCCGCCACCGAGGGGAGAACGGGCGCTGGGGCACAGGCCCAGGGGCTGGCGAGGCCCAAGGGTCCCTCTCGCCGCACCATGGCACCAGCGAGTTCGGCGGCCCAAAGGACCGGCGAAGGCCCGCCGCCGCCCTCACGCCTCCGCGCCCCAGCTCCCCACCCCGCTGAGGCGGCTCCGCGACCCCTCCCGCGGCCCGGCCCCCCTGCGGCCGCGCATGCGCAGCCCGCCCAGGAGGGGGGGGGCAGGCCTTCCCCCCGCAGCTCCGGCATGGTCGCAGCGGGACCGCGAGCGCTGGAAGAGCGCGGGGGCGGGCGGCTCCGGGAGGGAGCCGCTGCGAGCGGCCTTGCCCGGCGCGGGGAGGCCTGACCCGGGCCGGTATCGGCGGTGAGAACCGGCTCCCCGGGACCGGCTCCAGCCCTGCGGGAGCGCCCGGGCTCCTCTGCCTCCGCTTTTTTCCTTTCCGTCCTTTTTTCCCTTTTTTTCCCCTAGCTCAGCCAGCCCCGTTCCCGGCGGTGGGTTCCCCGTTAACATTAGTTAACGCTCCAGCAACTGCCGGTGACCGCTCCTCGTGCGGCGCACGGCAGCCTCTGAGGGCGGCCCTCCCTCTTCCTCACGGCAACGCCGCGCCTCCCGCCCGCCCCATTGGCTCCCCACTTCCTGCCGCCCCGCCTCCCGCCGCCCGGCACGCCCCGCCTACCCCATTGGCCCCCTTCCCCCGCTCTCATTTGCATGACGCGACGGGCACCAATGGGCGGCCGAGGCCCTGCTTAACATGCAAGAAACCGGCCACTCAGCGAGTGCGGGGGCCGGGCCACCACGTGCTGTTGCTAAGCTTCGGCTTCTAAATTGTTACTATAGTGGCCAGCCAATCGGAGGGGGCGATGAGGATCTGTCAACATTCCCTGCCCCAGCCAGGGGAAAAGGGGGGGCTGTTCCGGCTGCCGATTGGACCGACGGCCGCCCTGCGTCCCGCCCCCGCACCCAACGAGCAGTTCCCATTGGCCGGGCGGCCCGCCCGTCGCCTGTGTGTCAAATGTAGGTTGAGAGAGGTGCCTTATAACCGGGGGCTTGGAAGTCCCCCCGCGCGTGAACTCGGCGCGGGGCGCGGACGCGGGGCGGTGGGGGGTTCGGGGCGGCTCGGCTCGGCGCAGGCAGCCATGGAATTGAACTCTCTGTTAATTCTCCTGGAAGCGGCCGAGTACTTGGAGAGAAGAGATCGAGGTACTGGGCGCAGGCGGACGATCGGGCGGTCGGTCGGTCCCCCCGCAGGCGATCCCCGCCGCTCCCGGCCTTTGTTGTGTGGCGGCCGGGCCGGGCCGGGCCGGGCCGGGGGGACCAACCCCGGGGCCAACCCCGCGGGGCTGAGCCGGGCTGGGCCGGAGGCACGGCGCTGGGGGAGGAGCAGTGCTCTTCTCTTTGCTTTTCTAAAAAAAAAAAAAAAGAAGAAATTATTAAAAAAAACGGTTATTTTTTTGTCAAGCTGCGGGCGGGGACGGTGCGTGTGTTGCGGCGCTCAGGGTCCCTCACGCCGCTCTGCGTGTGGCAGTGGGTGATTGTGTGGCACTGCCCCCCCCAGCGCAGCGTGACAAGGGTTTGCATGATCCGCCTCGTTTTTCTTGGGCACTCCAATAATCCTCCTCATTTCGGCACTCATTTTCTTTTCTTTCCTTTTTTCTTTTTTTTTTTTTTACGGTTTACCGAGTTGTTGTATTTTAATTTTTATTTATTTTTTTTTTTGGTCTCGCTTCTTTAAGAGATGCCAGAATAAAATCCAAACAAATCAACTGGAAAAAATTCTGTTCTTTACCCTAGCGTTCCTGCAAAGGAGGAAAAAAAATGCATGGAAAAAAATATATTGCCACTAATGCTGACTTTGTCCCTAGAAGCAGAACATGGCTATGCATCAGTGTTACCCTTCGATAGTGACTATTCCAGAAAGAAAACAAAGGCAGGCACCATGGCCAGAAAATCCCAGAATAACAGGTAATAGACGCACCGCTTTTTCAGAATGAATCGGCAGCTTTTCCAACGTGTCTAGCTTATGTGCAGCGCATACATTTATTAAAAATAATAACTAATCCAGTGTCTTAGTTTCCCCCATCCCGGTAGTCGCCATTTTTCCCCTGGATGGGCTTGGCTCTGTTTTGATCTCTCATATAAACACTGCCACGCGTACACCATCTCCTTAGTACTCACTGCACTTCCCAACCATCCGCCCTCATCGTTCCTTCTGCTCCGCGCTCACCGACAGCAGCTTTTACTGCAAGATCTTAACACCATAATCGCCACCCGTACTTCTCTTTGCATGGCACTAATTTCCACCCCCCCCCCCCCCTTCTCCTCCCTCCCGGCATTTATTTATAAACCGCAGGCAGCGATCCGGCCGCCTCCCCCATCGCAGCCGGAGCAGATGCAGCCTCCGGTTGCAGCGCGGCACCGGGCTCCGGGAGGGGGAGCGTGCCGGGGGGAGAACCGCTCCTGCACTTGAACTTCTCCTGTAGGTATTCGGCGAGAAGGTGCTGGGGTGAACTTGACCTCTCCGGGGCTTCTGCTGCACCGCCTGCCCGCACGCAGATGCCTCAGAGTGCGTGGCTCGGTGGTATATTATTTATGGGGGTTACCCTCCGCCTTTTTGTCGCGGTAGCGGTGGTCTCGTTGTTTTCCCCCGCAGCCGCTACCTGTGCTGCGATGGCAGGAGCGGCGGGAGGGCTGCTGTGCGCAGGCTCTCTGCAGCTTTGTTTGCTGCTGGGGCAGCGGCTGTGTACGTGCAGGAGGCTGTCTTACAGGGACAGTGCCGGCCCCGGCCTGCCTGGGAGCTCCTCCAAGCCCTCTGCTCTGCCTTCCTCTGCTTTGCTCTTCCAGGGCTGCTCCGGAGAGGACCGAAGACCGTGCCCAGCTAGGCCTGCCTTCGCCCCGGAGCAGGGATGCTCTTCCCCCCCCCCCCCACCGCAGGCTCCGCTCTGCACGGTGGTGGCTGGATGGTGGCTCCTGTAGAATAGCCTAAAATGAACTCAGCTCGCACGTGACGTGTTTTCCAAACGAGCAGCGAGTCTCGGCGGGCCCGCTCCACTCTCGCTCCTCCAGCGGGCATCCCGCAGGGCAGCAGGCAGCTGGGTCTGCTGGCGCTGGGGAGGTGCGGGGCAGAGGGCCAGCGGCCGCTCCTGGGGCACCGGAGGTGCAAACTGAAATCAAAAGCTGACGAGCTCCCTCCTTGAGAAAAACACGAGCTGCTGAGCGCCCTGCTCGTGCCTACTGCGGCTCAGCGGTGTGTCTTGAAGATAACTGAGGGGGACCAAATTGTTCCCCTATGCCCCTACTCCGAGCGAGGCAACCATTTCAGCGGGCATTAATTGCAGTACTCCTACGTTTTTCTGTTTTAGTCAAATTCTTTGTCTCATCTTGGAGCATAGGGAAGACATCAGTTCATTTTAAAAAAGAAAGTCATCAGGAGCGGGAGGCGGGTCTTGTTTACTGAGACACTCTGCTCCTGAAGATTTTTAATTATTTTCTTATAAAATATGCTCGCTGCCTTTACAAAAAATTCACAGTAAAGCAAGACAGGTCTCATAGGATTTGGAGCTGTAAACTGCTCATTGAATTGTGCGGATTTCTTCTTTTCTGTCTCTTGCATTCAAGAAATCTGTGTTACTTACAGAGCTATTATTCCATCGTTTCCGTTCTTAGGTCTCTTGTCATCCGCTGCAAAATAGTTATTTGTCTGAACTGTAAGCTGCTTTCGGGAGTTTTTAGGAGAGGATTTGTAATCTATCAAATACAGCAGAATTAAAAGATTTCTGGTTACAGATTTGCTAGCGTTATTAAAGCTTTAACCAGTTATTAAAGCTGAGGCATATACCTCTGCTTGCAGTTACCTTCCTGCTTTTTTTCTGCCTGCAGATTTATACTTACCTGTTCAGTCTTTCGCTCGGATTCTCACTCGGTAGCAGTGGCAACCTTCAAAAATCCCATGCTGTGGTACATGACGTATACATTTACATACACTTCTTTTCTTCTAGCTGCAGTGGATTAGGGATGAGTGGTTTGTGTTAACGGGACAGGGTAACGCGTGTCAAGAAACGGTTTCAAGGGTGGCCACCAGCAGGAGGGTGCTTTGCCTGGACACTGGGCTTGCTTGCCGGCGAGGGAAACGGATGCGCGTTGCTTTAATGCAGCACCCTGCTATTTCAGGGAGGGAGGTGCAGAAGCAGGGCCCTGTGGGCACCTCTGCCTTGTACCCACAGACTCTGTACCCACCCCTAGCAGTTGCTGCTGGGGCCTGCCTGCGAGATTAGATTTGAGGGGGAGAAATTATCCTTACATGTGAACGTCCAATCTGAAATGCGTGAAGTACGCTAGCATCACTGGTTGGTTATTATTTGGAGCTCAGAGGCTGTAGGCTCCGAGCCCCAGACTGGAGTCTGAATTTTTTGATAATACAGTTAAATCTTCCTAAGCAACTCAAAGATTAACCGAGGGAGACGACTGGCCAAAGTTCAGAGGATCTGGAGTGGTCGTGGGTGATGTCAACCAATGGGCAAAGTGTTTGTCCATATTGTTCCACTTTAACTATTTTCCAGACGTGCTGGATTTGGAGCATCTGATGCAGGCAGGCATGATTATGTACGTGTCTGAAATTTACGGCTTATTATTGTGTTGTTTTTCTTACATATAAAAATATATACTTTAGGTTGAGGAATAGGAAAGGAGCAGAGAACAGCACGTTTCAGAACTGCAGGGGCTTTGTTGTTGTTTTCATTATCTATTTTTGTATCCTGCTGCTTGCGGCATCTGATCAGATTAAAAAGTGAGATATATCATTTTTATCTTGCTTTATGAGCTATACATCTATAAAAGCATGAAAAACATCTTCCTCCTCGTTCTTGGAAAATCGGAAAAGAGGAGAGGAGGAGAAAAACTGTCAGATGTGAGGAAGCCTGGTGTGCTCTACCCTTCTTCTTTGTTCTGTACATTCTCCCCTGTGTTGCCTGCGGCTGCGGGGGATGCAGAGTGTACCCCGTGTAGTACCGGGGTGCTGCAGGCAGGGATGGATTACAGCTATTCAGCGAGGGCACTGATGGACCTCCTTCTTCTGCCGAGGTGGTGGGTGATGTTCATGTAAGAACATGTATCTTGAGA
Organism: Tringa solitaria; assembly: GCA_026413425.1. Lineage (NCBI taxonomy): Eukaryota > Metazoa > Chordata > Aves > Charadriiformes > Scolopacidae > Tringa > Tringa solitaria. The sequence goes on along the minus strand of JAOXJM010000033.1, from coordinate 49,367,729 downwards.
CCTCCGTCCTCTCGTTGAAGGCTGGCGAGGCCCAGACCTGCAGGAGAGGAAGGGGGAGGAAGGCTGCCCGCCTTTTGGTCCGGGCTAAAAGCTTGTCGGCCTCTCGACTGCGATTAAGTGAGAAGTAATTTTGACAGGTTTGGATTCACGCAGGGAAAAATACCAACAGAATTGCATTGAATTAACCAAAATCTATAAGCTTTCTGCTCGCTGCAGGAATTTAACGTTTTTTGCTTTGTCCACTGATAGGTTTGGATCAAAATTGGAAATGAACATTAGCAGTTTGTTGCTAAACCATATTCTCGGCATTACTGGCAGCAATCAGACACAATTTTTAGCCATTTCTTTTTCAATTCTACATTAAAATTAGTTGATTTTTGTGTGTTTTCTTTTCAGTTTCCTATGATGTGCCCTTTCCCATGTTACACGAACCAACTGCTTTGTTTTCTCTGTCTTTCTGATTTGCCGTTTGTACTGTGTCCTCAGCTGTGATTCAGACTTGTTCCCCTCCAGTGGTTTTGACCAAAATCCTCTGGCAAATGAAGCTGGATTCTTGTTTTGCAAAGAGGACAGGAGATTGGGCAAAGGCACAAGATTGACTTTTTTGAGGGGGGGAGAGGGGTGGGTAAGCCTAGGTCACATCTTCTTGTTACACTAATACTTATCAGGTGCTTGACCACAGTATAATAAATGTCTCCTCTTCACAGAGCAGTGGCTGTAGTTTCTCAAGTAGTGCCATACAGTCTAATAATTCTTGTTCATGTGTAGTTGGAATTAAAGAAAAGGCATAAACCGAACAGCTGGATTTAGTGCAGTTGTGCCTTGGAAATGCGAATAACAAATATTCACAAGTCCCCCCAAGCTTGCCATTTGATCCAAGGAAATGGAGAGGTAACACTTGTGTGATGTGCCGAGGAGGAATACAATGCAAATCTGAAATTCGTTGACGTTTGCTTGCGAGGCAGGGTACCCTGATAGAAAACTGCGCCAGCCTGCAGATAACTGGGTTCTCCTGTGCCCTGGCTGTAATGACACCCACCGGCTGTGGGGTGGCTTGAGCTGTGCCGGGGTGTGAGGTGCGTGTCCCCCCATGCACGGGGGAGCTTGGGCAGCTGCTTTGACATGAAAGGGTCAGAAATAAGGTAAAATGAAAACTAAAATCTTAGCGTTAGATGCCAGTCCACTGAGGTCACGGTTAAATTCACTTGCAGAGCAAGGAATTGGACGTCAGTGATGCAGTGTGTTTGGCCTGTTAATTTAGGAGCTGGTTTATTGAAGGAAGGGGCAGCAAAATAAATGCAGGTTTATAAATATATCTTCTGTATCAATTAATATTTTTGCTCATGTGTTATATAAATAGACTTGTACTTTGTGCTGTGTTCTGGCAAAGGGTTATATCTAGAAAAAGACGAAAGCTGCATTTGGTGTTTCAAATAAAAACAGAGCCTAATGTCCGAATTCCTCTGTTAATGTTGGCTCATAGTGAGGGTCAACCTGTGGCCTGCAGAGCAAGCCCCTTGCTCCGTGCAGATGTATTCTGTGCCCACACAAAGCAGCTTAGGGATCACAGCCCGATTTTTATTTTGTTTTTCCTTAATTTTTTTTTTTTTTTGGGTGGGAGGCCGAGAATAAAGCACTGCGAACCAGGCTGGGCAGACACGGCTCCTCTGCTTTTCTGCTTGGCTCTCTGAATTCGGTAGATCCCTCTGGGTTTGCTTTCCTAAAGCTTGGTGGCAGAGGGACAGCAACATCACCGTGCTTGTTTTTAAAACTGATGCATTTTAGTCCACATAGAATCGATCTCACCAACTGGTCTGTCGCCCCTGAGGAACTGCAGTAGGTCTGCGATGCCCAGGAGTTGTAATGTTCGTGCAACTGAGGAAAACAAAATTGCCACCTTATTAGAAGTGTGTTTGGGCCTCGCCGCCGCAAACATGTGGCAGCACAAACTTGAATGAGGTACTGGAGCCAGAGCTCTGCATGGAGGCTGTGCCAGGATGCCTGGTTACCAGATCCCAGCTGAATCTGCAGGGTTGGTTAAATTTTGCTATGAGGAGAATGCAAGTCGTTTCTAGTGGATTAATTCCATACAGGCTATTTCTTCGACAGGCTGTAAGTGATGTGTCCAGTTTAAAAAAAAAAAAAAAAAGGAGAAAACCCCAATGACCCAGGAGCAGTGTATACTGGGCAGGATATGCATTTATGCACAGGTTTATTGGTGCAGCACTCCTCATCTTGGGCGATTCGGGTGGTGGGCTGTAATATTTTCAGGCGCATCCCATGGCAGGTTATATATGTAGACAGGAAATTCCCTGGAAACGAATCGGGATCTTTTCCAGCCTTAAGCTGTGTTGCAGTCACATCCAGACAAGACTGTCGGTCTGTGAACTGTGTGCTCTTGCACACCAGCATGCTTGGGAGTGGGAATCAGATGCAGACACTTAGTGTGTAGCACCTTGTAAAATTTCTTGCTCCGTTTGTTCTTGCTCTTTCGGCCTGGACAAAAGGTGAAGTGCAGGCAACATAGTTTGCATGTGACCCTCCAAGTGCATCTGACCCTCCAAGGCTCTTGCTACCATTTTAAGCATTTTGTTAAGTAGACCGCTCTGCTCCCTATAGCGCTTCAAAATGCATTGGCAACCAGTAGCATATCAGTGACTTGCAGCCTGGACCTGGCTCCCATTAGCCTTGGGGAAGAAGTTTCAGCAGCCTTGCTGATACGTCCCTGCTTTTGTTAGGAGCTGGTGCTGGTTTCCTGCCAACAAGATACAGTGTCTGGTGGGGCAAATGGAAGGAGGAGTAAGGGAAGATGATTTAGTAACCAAACAGGCAGTGCGTCACGTGTATGGTGAAATCTCAGCTTGGTACATGTGGGCAGTTCCTGCTGGCTTACCTGTAAACTGGTAGAAAGTTATTCTTTTGTGGGGGGCTTGTCTCTTCTGGATTAGTCTTATTATCTGAATTAGCACCTATCCTAATTGTGATGAATGTTGCATCAACCACATGCTAAAATACAATTACCTAGAAGCCTTGTTTAGGGGAGGGAGGGAGAAGGGGACAGCATTAGGGACTAATTGTTGGAAGTGGCACAGCACCTTGCAAACTATCAACTGCATTCACTTGGCTCCTTCCCCTTCTTTCAAGTCTTCTTTTGACAATTTATTCTTAAAGAAAATTGAACTGCTACTTCATAGCTTGTGAACTGCTTGGCATTTGCTAAAGGGATATTAGAGCTGTCTCAGGTCAACAATGTCGTCTAAGCAGCAGCAATGCTGATCTCCTTCTGAATCTGTGATGTTGCTGATGTGTGGTTGCTTTTTTTTTTTTTAATTGTTGGCTTTTTCCCTTCATTTTTATCTGAACCTTTTAGTTATACCTTTCCTTCATCACTGCTACCCCCAGCCCCCCAGGTTTTGCCTTGAGATACAGAACCTAATATACTGAACTTAAGCTAAATACCAAAGTCTTCCTTCTCTTGCAGCCACTTTTGAAGGGCTCCTCCAGACCATTTGACTGAAAACCACAGTTGTTCATCTGTCTCTTCTATATAAATGTAGATATCCATATATCTTCTTAGTCCAGGCCCACACCTTACCTTTTAATGAAGTAATAAAAGACTCTGTTTTAAAACAGAGGTCGTGCTTGGGCTGCTGGTTTTTGTGTAGGCCCATTCTTATGCGTTTTTTCCTTGCTTCAGGTTGCATGAAAAGCAGGAGATGGTTATTCTTGCAATGTGTTGTGGTGTAGACAGTGAAGGAGAGAATAAATAGTATTTAGAGAGAATATCATCTCTTCTGAAAACAAACCCAACAAAAAATTAAACCATCACGCTTGTAATAGGCTATTTAGCCTGTTCTGTAGATGGAGCAACCGTCAGGTAAACGTCAAAGCTCTCAGTTTTGGTTCCTGGATAGGGCCTGATAGTTGAGGCATTAGTCAGCCCTCCTGCACCTCCTGAAGTGTGTGGCTGGTGCCAGTGTTTGCACACATTGGTTAGGCTCCTGCATCCCAAAGAGCTCTATAAAGAGGCATGCGTTCCCTGCCGCTCCGTTTGGTAGCTGGCATAACCAGGGCAGGCAGCTACGCCCCTCCAAAGCTGCTCTGGCAGGACCAGGTGAACATCAGGGCCACCATTGGTGAGCCAGAGGTGCCTTGTAGGTGCACTGTGCGCAGAATGACTTCCAGGTACTCACTGCATCCTCTCTTAACCCAGCAAATACTCCGTGCAGGCTGAACTTCTTCATCAGTGGTTCTCCTGCTGGTGCACCGGCCACCATGCATGCTCACCGGTGCTGGGTGCAAGCTCAGCTACAGCAGGCAGGTTGGAATTGGCTCGTTAGAGCGATCATGTGTACATCGTGTGTATAATTGCCAAATATTTCAGGGAGATCATGGCATAGAGCTGAATCTAGGCCAGCCTGTATTTCCTCTCTCTGAGAGCTTCCTACGAACAGTGTCTTTGTGCCTTTGACAGGCCCATTGGGGGTGTTTGGGGAGAATGGTTCCTCCTGAACTTATATTTTCTGTGTGTTTTTGTAAACGTTGGCGGATTTGGCATAGTGTTTGTCACTTTTCATGGAGAAAAGGTTTGAGTTATCCCTGTGTGTGTAGGAGTAGAAAATAAAAACAATATTCCCTTATTATGGTCAAATGGCAAAGGCAGTAAATCACAGCAAACCCAGCCCACCTATTACTGAAGCACAGAATATGTGTAAAACAGTTTTCGGTGTTGCTGCATTGGTCAGGAGCATGGCATAGTAGAAACATTGTGATGCACTTGATGCAACAAGTTAAAAAAAATTAAATTCACGGGCTTTTCAGAAATATTTACCAGGTAATGGTTGACATAGCTGAAGTGTTGGTAGCAATACTGGGATGCTTTCCAGTGAAAACGGATTAACATCACTGCTGAACTTTGTATGCATTTGAGTTTTCTTTTACCTGCAGAGGGGCAGTTTGCTTAATTCCTTGCAGGATCGGGAGCTGTGCCGGGCCGAAGTAAATCGCTTGTGTGTTTGTTCATCGGTTATCTCTTTGCGTGAGCTTTGCTTTCTTGTTTCCCCTCTCTGTGGCCAGAGAGATTTCGTCACCAGTAACACCTAGGTATGCCGCAGCAACCAGCTGCCTGCGCCTGTGCGGGGAGAGGCAGAGCAGCTTGCCGCTGGGCAGGTTCTGCATCTGTGCAGGGAGAATTTCTCACCCTGGGATGTCTCTGCTCACTCCATGGACTGTGCACTTGCACCTCCACAAAGCTGTCTCGGTCAGCTCATCGTGCCCAGATGCAGGCAGGGGTTACAGCACGTTACAGGAGAGCTGCTTTGATGTAATCTGCCAGCCGTAAAAGCTGCTGCTGCCTTTGTATTTTTTTGATCCTTACGTACTGGCAATGTTTTTAGTTGGGCAAAAGTGAAAGTCTGGGAAGTTGCTGGTTTTGAAGTGCTGACAATAACTTCATTTTAGCAAAATTTCTACTCTAAGCTGTGTAAATAAATAAAATTAGTATTTCCAGCTGAGGCAATTAAAAAAAGAAATCTCCAAGAAGTTAGGGCTGCCTTCTAAATGCAAAAAACCTGAAGCATTGACTGGGGAGGGAAAAAAAATCTTGAACCATAGTAGATTGGAAGAGAATAGCATACTGATGTGGTCAGTTCAGGGACCGGCAATTTTATTACATTTTTTCTGTTTGTAGACTCAGAAGAATTAAGAGGATTCCTCTCTTTTTGCCATTAAGGTGTCAACAGCAACAGCAGTGGTTAGCTGCTGATTTTTCTTTTTGCTTCTCTGTGGGCTTGAAAGCTGGCTTTTTGGGTGCTTTTTACTCTTACCCGCTGCCATTTAGATCTTCTAACACTTTCTGCCCCCTCATAATTTTTCTTCACAGATAAAAATCTTGTGGGCTGTTTTTATTACTAACCTGCTCAGTTTTTTATGTCCAATTCTGTCTCTGAATCTATTGAATGTTAATAAATGCAAATTTATTATAATTCCCCCCCAAACCCACGGTTTACTCATGGAAATTAAGTTGATAACCTGAAGTATCTAAGGGATGTAAAAGTGAACCAATTTAACAGTGAAACTGTTTCATAATCCATATAAATACATGTTTTAGAGAGCTCTTTTGCAACGTATGCAGGTGTTGGTTTTTAAATATTCTATATCTTGGTATCTGTCCTTTTCTCTAATACTTCTTTTCTCTTTTTAATAGGTCATCACACAACGAGCTAGAAAAACATAGGTAAGTCTTGAGAAAAAAGCGAATTAAAAGATGTATGGCTGACATTAGAATTACAATGCTTATTGAAGAATATTTTGTTGAAATTGTTTTGATTCTGCACTGAATAGTTTATTAAGTTGAGCTTTCTTATCAACTAAAATCTAATAGGTAAAATATTATTTGGGTTTTTTTTCTGTTGTTTGGTATGCTATTTTTGAAACACCACTGATAATTAGCTTTAGACTGATTAATGCTGTAACTGGTTAACCATATTGTTACTAATAAAGAATCTGATTACAGCAACTGTTTGCTAGAGGTGCTAGATGCTATAAGTACGATCAGAGTATCTTGTGATTAAGGTGGATGATTTTCGGGGAACAGTATGTCACACAGGGTTATTCTATGTTTTTTTTAAAGTATGCCTAAAGTGCAGTTAATTTTCATCTTGCATGTAAGTACCTACAGATACGTTTTTCCCCTCCGTCTGCTTCCTTGCTGGTATGTGTCCTGTCCAAAGAGCTGTGTGTGGGATAGAAATCAGCAACTCCTGAGCTGCAGCCCTGGTTCTGTGTATCCAGCGCTGTGAAAAGCTGCACTTATTTACCAAGGACATTTATTACACCCTGAAGACCTGATTTTTAAAGAACTCATGTTTGCACAGTTTTGGAGGCAGCCTTTACCGTCTATTGTATCTTGTCAGAGTTTGTTTGCAGATGGGCTTTTTAGCTGTAGGAAGTCCCCCGGGGTCTGCCCCTCTGAAAGGTGCACAGAGAGAGCTGCTGGGTGCCAAAGGTGCCCGACTTCACGCCAGCTTTCGGTCTCCTGGCTGGGCAGCACCGAGGCACCCTCACTTGTGGGATCACTGCCTTTCACTTACCATTTGGGAGCAGGGCAAACTCTCTTTCGGGTACTTTTTCATTCTTTTTCGTGTAGCTTGTGGTCTTTCGGGTTTCATGCATCCAAAGAAAGCAAGGGGTGTATGTGTGAAAATGACTTAAACCTCTTTGCATGTTTCTAAATACGTGAAACGTAGTTGATGGCACAACAAGATTGGACTCAGGGGGTTGGTTCTTTTTTGTGTGTGTGTGTGTTGTTCTGTGGCCGCAGTTATGTAGCAGCTAGACCATCACTTCCCTTGCATGCCTACATGCTTTCCTGTAGTTTAATTGTAATATGAGTAAACTATAGCCCTGCCTAATAGCCACGTGGTCATCCTAGAGATGAGAGGAACTGGGGAAGGCTCAAGCTCACAAACGCAGGCCTGGGCTGCAGAATGCAGTGCATTGGCTAAGGCAGTGAAATCAGCTGGCAGAAGTCCTGCTGACAGAGTCTTCAGGAAAATAACTTCATGCAAAATTGTGTCCTTTGGTTGCACTTTTATTAAAAAAAATATATATCTTTGGTCCCAACTGTGCTTTTTTCTCACTCTTTTTTTTTTTCATCCTCTTTCCAGATACTCTGTTCCATTTCTTCCTTTTCCCCTGCTCCATCGTTACTGACTTGTCACCATCTAAACTACGTTTTTTCTTTTTTCTACCATTTTTATAACCTGAGCATGGAGTTGCCTCTTCTTCCCCCTGCTCTGCCTTAACACGTTTAAGCAGCACAGTAAATGAGGCACAACAGCATTTGCAGCAGATGCAGGGGCAGAAGAAGGATCTATTAATTGTTCAATCTCTGTTCTCACTTTCAGTTCTGTGTTGTATCTTTGTAGTAGCTGGACCATATAGTCTTTGCCTTGCTAGCTTTTCTTTCTCTGCCATCTCAAGGTCAAAATAGGTAAACTGCAAGGTATGTCTTGTGATTATACAACTAATAATTGTAACCGCTGCTGCTTGCTGTACCTCCTACAGTTACACTATACTTGAAGCCAGATTTTATTATTCCTGGTGGGAACCTGCAAATTAGTGCAAGATCCTTGTGTGTGCAAACACGGGTTCACAAAAGCAGATCAGGTATGCACAACTGTAGTTACCAAATGCATTGGTGCAAAGGACTCTTGTAATTTTAATTTTTTTTTAACAATCCCCTCCTCTAGTGCTGTGGGTGTATGAGCTCATAGTACTGATCGTACTGTTTTTCATTCTGTTTTACTAAAATTGCATTAAAATCTACTGAGCTTCGTGTAAAGTTTAATGCAAGATTCGCAGCCGTAGTGAGTCCCTGTAGAAGCTGGTCCTTGCAGCAGAGCCTGTCCTCTTCCCTCGGCGCTGCCCTCCCCGCTGGCTGCGAAGCTCTGGATGTTGATTTTGGAGGTGAATCCTTTCCAGGACCAGTGCCTTTGACTCACCACTGCCATGATGCTTCTGGCTGAGACACACGTGGTTATCTCAGAGGAGCCTGTCAAGGAGGAAGAGAGGAGATGGCTGCTCATATCCTCCTCCTTGCCCAGTCCCTCACGTGGTGTCTGTGGGCTGGACTGAGTGCTGGAGAGCAGGGAAACGGCTTCCTCATTTACAGGGCCTTTGTGTCCTGGATGAGGGTGGCCAGAACTGCCACTAACCAAAAAGCCACAGTAGCCGTGTACTCGTACGTAGTGCTGTTCAGGTTATCCGTTGGTGTTGCACATAAGAGGTTTTATCTCTGGTTTTGACGTCAGTGGGAATGGTAGTGGTTGATCTCTCTATGTGTGCAGATTCAGACATTTGGCACCACTGCTTTAGTTTGCATTTTCTACTGCTGGGTCTCTTTTCTGTACACTCTTGAGGGGATGCTCAGAGGAAGATGAATGCAAGTAGAGACATAATTCCACCAAAAACTCTTGTTATGTGATAGAATTTAGACTACAATTATAGTAAAGTGTTAGCAATTCATACCTAAAATTCCTTTTTCTCTGCTTTAAGTCTCCCTAGAATGCCCTGCTCAGAACTTCCGTGTGTGTTCATGATAGTGAAACTGTAAGGACTCATCCCTCTTATGGCAGTCCTGTTTTGGTCCTTTGTGATCAAGGTTTGCATCTCAGAGCCATGACACGTTTAGGGGGTTAAGAAACCCCCTAAATAAAAAGGAAGAAGGCAGGAAATCTTCTGTCCTAAGGACAGGTGAGATTCTAAAAAATATTTTAATAACTACAGGCGGGTCAATCAGAATGGCACACAGATGTAACTAGTTCCTAATGGCAAATATATACGTGTGTATTCATGTATTTATTTTCTGTTATTTTTTCTAGCCTGAGCATTGTATTAGTAGGCTTTCACAGAGCAATGTAAATACCAAGTACATTGGTAATCATGACATTTTGCAAGGCAGTTTTTAAATCGACCTAGCCTGACAGCTGTACAGAGGAATTCAACTTCCATAGTGTAAAAAAAAACCACCCTGAGAATCCATGAGACACTCAAGCTTCTTAAAAACATACAGCACGATCTCATTTATTTGCATCAATTTATACTAGTTCTACATTACAATGTAAAACCCGAGGTACATCCCCCTGGAGATTGTACTGAGATCTTCACGCTGCTCTGTGAAGGCAGTGAGTCATCTGCCCTCTGCTATTCATGTGTGGACTTGTCCCCCCAGCTTGCGCAGGGCTGCGGGAGGAAGCGACACCTCCCTGCCGTGGTCCATCCTTTCTTGTTGGAAGCAGATGGAGTCCCGATGAGGGATACTGGGACCAACCCATCAGCGCTTCTTCGCTGAGAAAGTAATTTCGCTCCTGCCTGGCTGTGAGGAGCTCTGCTGCAGGGGGAGTTCAAGATCTTGTCATTTCTGTGGCCAAGTCTTCAAAAATAGCTTGTGAAACTGAATGATTTTAAAGAACAGGTTTTAAGAATCAGTGAGGAAATTAACAAAAGTGTGCCCTGAAATCAGCAAGCTGCACGCTGCTGTCCCCAGGCTGGCACCGTGTGAGGTAATGAGTGCCTTGGCTGGGTGATCATGGTATGGCTTGATACAGATGGATGGTTATCTCCTGCTTCTCTCAAACCATTTGTATTATTCTCTGGTGGTGTTTTTTTTAGTCAAGAAGGAGAGAAGGGGTAGATTAGCAGCGGTAAAAGTTGTTCCACCTGCGTTCCACAAAATGGTAAACACCTGGCAAGCAGTGGGAATATAATTAGAAGATGGAGCTGATGAATGCCTTTGGGGCAGGATGGACTGGTGATCTGGAGCATGGCAGTACTCAGCAGTGCAGCATCTGAGTTGTAAGTGCTCTCCTGCTTGGAGGAATCAGCAGATCCCTATCCCATGTTCCTAAGCAAAATGCAATGTCCCTAGTTTGACAAAACCTGGCGAGCTGAGTGGAGCTAAAACCCAGGCATTGCCGTTGGGAGAGCTGTACTCCAGGGGCATTTCCCTGCTTTCCTATGGAAATTGCTCTAAGAAGAAGTGCACAAGTGTTTAGCTCAGCCACTGGGTGCTGGGGGGACAGGGAGCAGTTGTCTCTTGTTCAGGGCTCACTAGTTTGTATTGCAGTGAGCTGAGACTGCTGTGGAGGTGGTTTGGATCAGCTGAGTGGGACAGCCCTGAGTTTTTAAAAGTACAAGACCAGGTTGGGGAATACATGAGACACAGTGACTTGCACAACCTTTTAGTACAAGAAAACAAACCTTTCCTTCTTCCCAACTGAGCCTAATGTATGCATTGTTTACAGCGCTGATCAGGCGGAAACTGAAAGTGTTCCCATGTGTGCAGAAGGCAATACAGTCCTGAGGTTTGGGTAGTGCTTTGTGTATTCTTTAAACCTAAAATCTTGCTAGAAGAAAGGTTGTTATAGTGCATTGTCCTGTGTGTGAAACAGATGTCTGTATATAAATGCAGGTTTTGATGAAAAATAGGTAAGTTTTTGATGGGAGCATTATGATGTACAATATTAGCTGATAAAGTAAATAGAGTAGGTGCCTCTGAAGTTAAGTTCTAATAGATAGTCAGTTTTCTCCTGAAAGAAGTGCAGATGAGCTTGCCAGGAGCACAGTTACATTCCTTGGTACATTAATTTCACCCACCAGGGTTACTTGGAGTTTAAGTTTGTATAAGCTGAGAGAGTGCATAGATGGATGTCTTGAAATTGTATCTGTGGTTCTTCATGTTATTAAATTGCAGGGTTAATGAAAAGCATGTAATCGCCAGTTGCTGATAAACTTGGAAGTTTTGAAACAGAACTGAAAGGTCATTGAAATAGCAGCCTACCAAAACAATGCTCGATGGTTATTTTTATTATGCCTTTTCAAAATCACGAATTACCATTGCAGTATTATGCAATGTAAAGATACAGCTGCATTGATCCATCGCGCTTGAATGGCTACGGTGCCGCCAGGAGCTGAGGAATTCCCCTAACTGGCTGCTGGAGGTAAAGTACTTCCCGGGAAGGCTCACCCAGCGGTGTCTGGCTGCTGTGGCTCCATCGGGAGTTTCACCCAGCCTGGCTGCACGCCGCTGCTGGGTCCTGCTTCCTGCCGGCACAGGAGGGACGGGAGCAGCTTCTCCAGCCCCTTGGTTTTCCTGACCCAGCTCACTGTCACAGGCACACCCAAAGGCCAGCGCAGTCAGAGGGCGGGATCGCTTCTTTGAGTGACAGTATTAATTTACAGCACAGAATAGTACAGCTCGCTTCTTTTGTCAGTTTAATATTGCTCCTAAGCATCCAGTGTTGGCTGCTATTGCCTGGGGAGTGCTGCACTGGATGGGTCTGACTGACCTGGTACAGATCTCATTGTTACAATGGGTCTATAAAACCTGCTGCCATTTCTAGGGCATGTCGTTTTACAAATAAACCATCTAGATAATGTGGCTGTTACATTAGTGCTGGGAACCATCGTGTCTTATTAGCAAAACTTAACCTCTGTGTTATATCTGTTTCTTCTGGTTTTCTTGTCAAGTAAGGAACTTTTTATACCATCCAGTTGGTGTGAAGTGGTTTATTGCAGTTCAAGTGAATTGCAATAAGCATACCTTTGCGCTGCTTAAGCAAGGTAGTGTCTTAAGAGTCTGACTTGCTTTTGTGAGAAGACAGCTACCATGGTTTAGGCATCAGCTTCCCCTTTCTCCCCAGCTATTACTGCCTCTCTGAGGATGCCAGCTCTAGTGGTCAGGTGGAGAGGGTTGCCTCAGCCAGCACAGAGCTGAGTCTCAGCTCAAACCCCCTTTTACCTGTCATTTAACTGCAGGTTTCCAACAGAGGAGCAAAATATATAGTGGCATTTATGGCTCAAATTGCTGTAATAAGTCTTTTTTGTGGAACTCGTTGAGCAAAGTCTGTAAAGTAGTGGACCCACAGAACTGTAAATTTAATTCTGTGCTTTTGTTGAAAAGCATCATCTGGGCTTGATGAATCCATGGAATGAAAGAAATTAGAAGGTTTAAAGCTTTGCACTGAAACACCGTTCTTTCCTCACCTTCTCCCTGCCTGTAGGCAGTCAGCAATTGTCTGGACGTGTGGTTTGTCCTGTACTACGTGCTGCAGTAGATACTGTAAATGCCCGAGAACTGAACTGCTGTCTTTTCAGTGCACACAGCAGCTCACCTGACTATGCCCTCCCAAGAAAAGTGTCTTCTCACCTGGACTGCTGGTTTGGAAAGAAGGGGTATATTAAGCAGATGAAGCTTGGAAGTTAATCTGCTCGGGAAGTTATATTCCAGGTGTCAGAGATGTACACAGCCTCGTGCTTTGGATAAAGCTTTTATTCAGCAATGAAAAATAGACTAAAATACAATCTTGACTAAATTGTAATGTCCTTTTTCCTGCTGAAGTCGGCTTTGAACTGCAGAGCCTAAGTGCAGTCTTGGGTCTGGGCTCCAGAAAGCCATGTGCTTCCTGGCCAGCCAAACAGCCAGCAGAAAGCAGATGGGCGAGAAACCAAGTGCATGCGTTTTTTCCACTTGAATTTGTTCATCCCTCTTTCCAAACATAAGTCCATTGTGTGTCGGCCTCTAATGGACTATGTGAAAGGTGGTTTATGTTCTCAGCATCTGCTAATTGACCTGGCCAATTCTTATCTGCCATGGTAGAAAAAGTGGACTGGTCTTGTACAAAATGGAGAAAGATGTGCCAGACTTCCAGGTACTTTCAGGACCATACAGACAACAGCTAGGTGCTGATGCTTTGCAGACAGGGAAAGAGATGACTAGTGGTGACTGCTGTCTTGATTGGAGGAGAAAAAGATTTGTTGAATTAGGTATTAAAAAAAAAAGTTTTCCTTTTAAGCTTGCTTATCTACATCTGGGCAAGTGAGCTGGAACTTGGTTGTTTTTTTTTTTTTTTTTTTTTAATGTATTTAGGCAGCTAATAGGCTTTAAGGAGCTGGCCTCTGAAATGAGTCTTACGTAAGGCATCGGGAATCCTTGGCTGAATCCCAGCCAGCCCACAGATGAAAACTTGGTGTACAGAAGTGGTACCTACCATGGGTTGAAGAGGTGGCAAATGCACCTGAAAGCTAGCAGTGCGGCTCCAGCTGTTCAAGGCAAGGTTGGCTCCGCAGTTGGGATTCACTCCAAACCTGCAGGAGGCTGATTTATTTTCTCCCTATTTTGTCATGAGTGCAAAATTTTGAGGACCCAGTATTCCTTGTTGGAGTAGACACTAAGGGAGCAACCTAGGCTGGAGGAGATGATAATACTCTGTGTGTTGCTTGTCCTGTTCCCTATTGTCCCTGCCTCCGTGCTGTATTGGCATCTCTAGCTCTATTTTCAGTGCTCCTTTCCATGGGCTGCTTTTACCCCATTTGAGTATTGGATATACTGTGGCCTGGTCCCAAATTCAAAATGTCTCTTTCTGGATGGAACAATGTGTACTTTCCTATTACAGTTCATGCTGCTTTCCCCTCATGGTCTCTGTCAGTGGACAGATGTACTACACAGAATTCCTTTGCAGGTCAAGTAATTTTTAATCTGTTTTCTCCCCTTGGTACTCTCAGTGGCTTGGCACATGGCAGGCTGTGGACCCAATTCTGCACCCCGTTCAGGGGATTTCAGTAGGAGCTGTGCCTGCTTGCCTGCACATCCAGGCATCTACAGAGGATTTAGTGAAGGTTCCAGAAACTGTACTAAGCATGAACTAAGTCATCAGATCACAAATGCGAAAAGCATAATGCTTTTCCTTCACAGCAGTTTAATTTGGGCCTTTTTAGAAAAAAAAAAAAAAAAAAAAAAACAAAGAAAAAAACAAACCAAAAATAAAACCCAAACAAAAACCCCACAAATGAAAACTCCATGCATGTGATCCAGTTAAAACTGACTTTTCTCATCCTAAAGAACTGTGCAATTCACAAGAAACGAGAAGGTATTCCTTCCCCCCAGCCCCTCCCTATTTTTGGAAGGAGAGGGTTGTTTTGGGACTTTATACATGGAGTGCTGTGTTTTGAGATGGAAACTGAAATGCTGAGCTATGTACGCATCCTGTTAGAGTAGAGCAGAGTGACAGGACTTGTCAAAGGATGTCAAGTGGCATATTAAACAATATTATTGTTTAATTCTAGTTTATGTTACACAATTTTTTCTCTATACAAATTAGTATATTTTGCTGTAGCTGGTACAGAAGAGGTGTGCACTTGTATGCATGTACATGAAGTCATCTGTTGCAATGCTTCTAACTTGAAAACTAATAGCTCTAGTTACAGGATACATGCCCTACATCAAGAAACCCTATATTAGGTTCTACCTTATAGCAAGAAAGCAGAAGATTGGGGAACAATCAAAGACAACATCTGAATGTGGTAAAAGGTCTCTAAAAGGTTGGAGAACTATTGTGACTCCTCTCCTTCCAACTGCTGCCTTGGGATTAATGCCTAACAAATTTATCTGCTTTTTTTTCATTGATGGTTCAATTTAGGTAACTAAATGAAGATACAAGGTGCTACATGAGGGGCCTGCCTGGCATATAATTGCTGCCAGAATTTAGTAGCTCCTATTGAAGTTGGGAGTACTGTCAGTGTTTGCAAATACTGGCTGCGCAGACACTTTGTGTGTTACATACCACATTAGCTGGTATTTACAAAACATAAAGGTAGCAAACCCTGTAATTCCTCCAAATAAGCTGACTTAATTCCGATTGGTAAATGCTGTTGTGTTGAATGCTGAAATGAACAGCATTGGGTGGAGCAAATAATTTCTGCTAGGGAAATTTGGGAGCTTGTTGTGTGTGTTTGGCTGGAAGCAGTTATTGGGTTAGGTGCTAGCAGGTATTTGAAATAGACTGTCAGGTGTCTTGGTTCCCACTGCCTGACTTTACATACTCACATGGCAAGTGGGTCCAAACTTGTGTCTCTTCCTTCCATTGCCAGATAACTTCCATACACTGCACTTCTTAAGTGCTCAGGGCTGAGTTCTGTGTGGAAGAAAGAAGGAGAAGAAGGAGGAAAGGGTGGAGAGTTCTAAAAAGCTGTTCTATACCTTATCCCAAAATGGATCATTTTCAGATTCTGCTAGACTGCACCCTGACTGGCACAGAGACAACCAGCTTTGTACTGTTCAATGGAAAGGGAAATAGGACGGAAATTAAATTATAAACAAGGCACTATCTGTGCCGTGGCAAGCTAAATCTAAACTTTGAGGCAGGACTGTCAGATATCTGCAACTCCCCACTGTCCCGTGATGCCAGATTTTGTCACTGTTTAGGGGGGAAATATTAAATAAGTGTTGCTCAGCTTCTAATTCATATGAAAGTAAGAGTAACTACCATAGCCTTGGAAGAGACCATCTTTAATTACAGTCAGTGCATTTAATCCTTCCTCTAAATTTGTTTATATATACACCTCGCTCTGTCTTTTCTGTTCAGCTCTAATTACAAGGTTTCAATGATGGAGTTGGAGACGTACAGCAAGATATTTGGGGACTTGCGTTCTTAATTACTTCAGGGTGATCTCTTTTCTTCTTTTCCTTTGGTGTTCTCACTTGGGATCTGAACCTGCCTTTGGCTGGCTGGAACAGGCATCTTGCTGTCATTCCAGGGCACCCCAACTGTTCTGTTGGAGGACATCTCAAATATCTACAGCAATAAAAGACAGCAACACCCACGACTTCCTTTCCCCCAAAAGCCAGTTAACTTCATATGTGCATGCTCAAGCTGCCACCATTAGCTACTCCCCCCAAGATGGCCAATGAAGCTTTGGTAGGTACAGATGCCGAGGAAGTATTAGCAAAAGCAAAAACGGAAGCGAGACATAGCACTGAACATCCCTTTCTGATGCTTAATTTCCTTGTCAGAGCTTAAAACTTCCTACCTCTGAGAAGGAGAAAGTGATTGTTTAGGTGGTGAACTGGACATACAGTTGCCTTAACTCTGACTAGGTTTTAAAACTGTGGTGTGAATTGCTGATGCTTCTTTTGGTGCCTCATGCACATGGGAACATGGAGTCCCTACAGCATTTGTCAGGCTAGTTAAATTTGACACTTGCTATTTACTTGGCATTTGAATGTAGAGGTACAATAGACAATAAAACCACAGTCACAGGTATCCACTGTTGCAGATATTAACACCTCACACTCTTCATTTAACTTGATGCAGGAAGAGGCTGCTTAATTCCGGCTGTCTGCCATCCCAAGGCCTCGCGCTCAGTGTGTGACAGCAATGCATGGTTTTGATTTAGCTAAAATAATTCAGCTTGACTTGCCTCTCCTTTAATTTGGCATCATACAGTGGTGTAAAAAACAAATAAATCTTGAACACATTTCTCCCCTCGTTTGACATACGTATAAAATAACTAGGACTATAGGGAGGTTTAAAATTAGGCAGAAAAAGCTCGTTAGGCCTCATACTGTGCTTTTCACTTAGTGCTGTGCTACAGCTCAACTTCTCTAGGCTTCTCTAAGGATGGTAGTCTTCCCCCCCCGCCCCCCCCCTTTT
>JAOXJM010000033.1:49328152-49339302 GCA_026413425.1 Tringa solitaria | reverse complement strand
ACTAGATGATCTCTAGAGGTCCCTTCCAACTCTGACAATTCCGTGATTCCGTGAAGAGAGATTGTTGACAGTGGTAGGAATGTTGCTTGCAAGGGAGTAGCAGAGCAAGCAGCAGCCATTGCGGCTGGAAGTATTTTCTTTTGTGTGTTTATAGTAAAAGTTGTCTTGGCTGTATGGTGAGAGGAGGGATGTCTCCTCCTCAGTGGGACTGTGGGTCAGTAGGTGGGAGGAGAAGGGGGATCAGGACCTTCCTCTTGATAACCCATGGCTGGAAGCAGCTCAGAGCTGTGCAGAGCTGCGTGGATGCCCTTGCCTGGTGTAGCTCCTGGGAGCGTGTCTATTGCATCAGTCAGGGCTAACAGGGGAGAGAGAGAGAGGAATTGGGGTCTGCAGCCTCCCTCCTCCCTCCCACAGCTCCATCTCTGCTGGCAAAAGTTGCTGGGTTGGAGCAAAGTCCCAGTTCTTCTTCCCTACCCAGCTATGAATTCAGTGTGGGGCCTTGCCTGGATTTCTCAGTTCTCTGAGGTTAGATGGGACCAACCAGACTGAGCAAAGTGCTTTGAAACATAGGTACGAAGCTACTGTCTGAATGTGCCAAGCAGCGTTACTGCATTTCAAGTGACCTTTCGGTCTGAAACTTTGCCAAAGGGAGGGGAAAGGAAGCCACTGTTGAATTGAGTTCTGCACAGAGATCCTGCAAACAGATGGTGTTTGCATATAGGATATGCTGTTCGGGTGCACTTTTACTACAACGCTTTTCATTTTTAATAATTTCAGGCGGGCTAAACTCCGGCTATATTTGGAACAGCTAAAACAGCTTGTGCCTCTCGGGCCGGACAGCACCAGACACACCACTCTAAGCCTGTTGAAAAGAGCTAAGATGCATATCAAGGTAAAAACATTCATCCGTATTTTTATTTCTTTTAGAGCAGAATCTTCCAGAATGTGTATCCATAGAGAGGAAACTAATTTTCACACAAAATCCGTATCCATATGTCTGATCTTCTGGATATATTGGCCTTCATTAGTTGCAAGGATTTCAGTCACAGTATCAAGGTTTTGTGTTTTGCAATTTACCCTGCAGTCTCAGATATATAAAACAGTGATTTTGTCATTTCTGCTTAGTTATTAGCGGTTTACATTGTATTTAAAAAAAAAACAACACATATGTTAATACATATGTATCAAAGCTGTTCTTTGATTAATATATTTAGTTTTTAAGGACTGAGCAAAGTAGCATTGTACTGTATGGATTTCAATGTATAAAGCCAGATCCACTCATGATCAAAAAACCTAATGGATAGGTTTATAGCTACTAGTAAGTTACATTCCCATCCCATGTCTCGATCCTGAGATGCATTTGACAATCCTTTAAAAAGAAAGCCAAAAATGAAATGCAGCCTCCTGTTAGTTGTCCCTCCCCTTGCACGTTTCATGGGCGTAAATTTAAAGCAAAAAGCAACCCCAAATCTCACCTGTGATCCAGCAGCAGCACAGGTTATACATTTGCACAGATAATTCAAAGGGCATTATTCCTCAGGCCTCCTCTCTCCAAAGACACCTTCATTCCTATTTTTACTGTCGTTTTCAGGGGAATGGGATTGTATGCAGAAATAAGACAAACAGGTATTCAAATGCAAAAGTTAAAGAGCAGGTTTCTGCTGCTGTGTTGAGGACTAATTTTTTCAAGAGGACAAGAAAAGTGTCAGGAGAGGCTAAGCACTGCCAGTAATCTTGGAATATTTGGAGAACGGCCTGCTGTTGTACAGTATTAAGGTTCACTGCAGTTGCAGAAATGGTTGTAATTCATATGAAGAATTAGAGATTAATTTAAGCAAAACCATTCTTGTGAACAAGTTTACTAAGCTACTTCTTCAGCTCTTGTAAGCACATCTACTCCAGCTGGGCAACCCCTGTTTTTACCATTTGAGATTTTGGCCTCTTGTTTATAATTCAGGCTAACATGCGTGAAAGGCACTGCATGTGGTTTTTGTCTTGGGCTGCCCCCCTATCATGGGCTTATGCATACAAATTGAAAAACTGTTTTTACAAGTGGCAAGTGTGAGAGATTAGCCATGTAGTTACCATTTCAGCTGCTGATAAAAAAACCCAAACCAATTAGGAACAGACTTTTTCCCAGTCCGTTGTGCACGGTACCAAGTACTCATTTTCTGAAAACTGAAACTGAAGTTTAGCTTTCTTTTTAAGATATTAACTAAACCTGCCCTAACTGGGTTGCCACTTAATTGCTCCTCTTCATCAGGTCACTGATCTCCCTGCTGCAGTGCCTGGCTGTCATTTCTTATACAGTCATTACTTTTGAACTTTTCACACACATCCCCCATATATTGAAACTTGCCCTGAAAGATTGGACAGTTTTGAGTCTCCTGGATATGAATCACTGAGTTCATTCCTAAAATAGTTGTTGCAGTTCGGGACTGCAGCCAGGAAAATACAGGAAAAGGAAATCTGATCAATTGGGCACATTTGGTTTGTTGTGTATGTGGATGTACCAACCCCTTTTCTTATTATAACATTGTGTATCCACGTATGATGCATATCTATGCAGTGTATTGCCTGGGAGGGGGCTTAACAGGAGGCTGCAGAAGTTAGATCTCATTCAGCCAGGAAACTGCCCAGTTCAATAGAGTCAAATTATTTTTTTCGAAGGTAAATACTGTTGCTTGCAGGCTGGCATTGGAACAGCAAAATCTCTGAAATCCTTTTGTTTGTGGGTTGCTGTGCACTGTCCCACCCTGCTCTCCTCAGAAAACCAAGCATAGGTTCATCCAGATGAGAGGGAGGAATCGTCAGCAGCTGTACTCACTCCCTGAACATCTCCTAAACCTCAGTGGTCGTGTAAACACAGCTCACAGAGAAATTGCATCTTAGAAGTGATTTTACTGCTACAACCTGTAATTTACTTTATCACATTATTTTTTAAAAAAATAATACAAGGTGTTTTGATTTGTGTGTCCTTCTTGCTTTTGATCCCATCATACTCATTACACTCTTCCCTAATCATATAGTCATTTTTTTAAAATGTCTGCCAGTGATTTGGAAGAGGGTTCAGTTGAAATCTTAAAAGATACTATTTCTGTTACTGTATTTGGACCAACAGTGCAGCACATGTTACTAGGTGTGAAGTATTCTTTTTATTTCCAAAATTAATACCTTCTTTTATTCAAGCAGAGGGGATATTTTAGGTAGATGTGCAGAAGGATCCTTTCAGAGGCTGTTTGCTGAGAAGCTTTGGATTGCTACCACTGATTTTGTACGAGGTTATCACAGAATTACCATATTTGCTCTGCAGAAGTTCAAGGAAAAAAAAATGCAAGAATAAAGATAATTGTTAGTAAATTCCTCCTACTATATATAATTAAAAATGCTTATTGTTAATGGAGCTTTTTAAATGGTAAAAATTTCCATGGCCTGTGGTAGGAGGGAGAGGATTCCAGGAGGCTTGCAGTGGTTCCTTTATGGTGATAAGTCCCTTATTTCACCTAAAGAGGCATTACATTCTGACTGAAACCTGAGCTGTGCTCTAGTTATCAAAGATGATGCCAGTTTTGCCTGACAAAATGATTTAAATATTCCCCCCAACCAAGGCATCAATAATTTGGTCTTAGCTGAGGAACATCTGCTAGTGCAAAAGTCCTGGCCCCCTATCCATGTACCTTATTGTCCAACAAATTCAGCCTGCTTAAATTGTACTGAGCTCTACACAATGGTCACAATAAAATTAAAGCTTTAAATTTAATTTAAAATTTTAATTTAAAATTAATTAAAATATTCAAATTGCTTTAAAATCACTGTTTACGAGAAGATCTTAAGCTACTAATGTTTTAACACGAGTAACAGCTATCAGCTTACTGTCTTTCTCTTCCTTTAAGAAATTGGAAGAACAGGACCGAAAAGCTCTAAATATTAAAGAACAGTTACAGCGGGAACACCGCTACCTCAAACGCCGATTGGAGCAGCTATCCGTGCAGGGCATGGAGCGTATCCGCACTGACAGTATGGGATCAACAATATCCACTGACTCTGAACAAGGTAACTGAAGGAGAGCTTCCCAAAGGGACTTGCAGGAGCAGGAAGGAAAAGGGAAGTAGGGAAGCAAGAAAACATTATTTAGAACTAATATCAAGCTTTCGACAAAACCCAGACAAAATTGCTCCATTACTGACTCGCAGAATAAAAAACTACTGCATCTTTTTTACATTCTTTGAAAAACGTCTTTTTTCTAATCAATTTTTAAGCTATTTATACTGCATGTCTTTTTGCCAGCTTTTTAAACAATTACCGTTTCATGTTCCGAAGCTTTAGTGTAATTATTGATAAGGCTGGCATAATATTTTCTTCTTTGAAAAAAAACCCCACCAACTTATTGGTCTTAATTCATTTGTATGAAAAAACTTAATTTCACATCATTTCTTGTGAAATTTTAGAATAGTTTCTGTGTCACGATCACCACATGGTCTCTGCATTTGTTTCTCATTTAAGACAGAGCTGTACAAGCTGCCTGTCATTTGAAATTTTCCTGTGCCTGAACCCTTGCTCAGGCTGACTTTTTTCAGGGCCTATGAAAGATGAGTTGCCGGTCACGGTGCCGTTCCTGGTGGACAGATGGCTACACCACGGTCGCCACCAGCCGACACCTGTATGGGTTGGAATTACCATGAACGGTGCTGCGGTATCGTGGCCTCTGAGGCTCGGGGTTTGTTTTAAGATCAGTGTCTATGCACAGGTTGGAACAGTTCTGGGACAGCATTTGGTAGTGATGTCATGCAGTATATTTATGGGGATGAGGACAGGAGGGATTTTAATTCTCCGGTGGACAAGATGATCCTTTCCTCAGGAATTACTGTTCCGTTTCTTCTTAAGTACAGAAAACGCAGTATGGTTCAGGTTTCACCTGCACATTGATTGACAGAGGCAATAGTGGCCCATGATTCCTTGCTACAACTGCTGCCTTTCTGAATATGTGCCTTCTTGTGTTTCCTTTAGAAGTAGACATTGAAGGAATGGAGTTTACTCCAGGTGAAATGGACAGTATTGGAAGTGCCAGTGATGCTGAAGACCACTACAGTTTGCAAAGCGGTTCGAGTGACGGAGGTTACACACATTCCCGCAGACTGAATGCCAGGCTCTCATAGTGCCTGAGTTACCCGTTCAACTCAGGACCATCTGACTGAAGCACTTATATATGAATATTCCAGAGGTGTCAACTGCCACTCTTCCGGGAAACCCCAACCACAGTACTCTGACATGGAGGTTTCTTACCCACGGTTCCCTGCACTGTAACCACAATATTAGATATTGTAAATCATGGGTTTGCTGCAGAGAACTGTGGTTAGGTACAGTTGTGACTTAAAGCTAGCTTGATGTAGCCATACTGCAAATTAAAGACAATAAATTATGTCATTCCATTCAAGAAGTATTAAATTCAAACTGTTGGAAGCATGGCGTAAGGGAGTTTGACAGTTATTTTGATTTTGCAGAAACCATTTTCAAACATGGAAGAATGAATGGAATCTGCAATGTGTTAGTGATTCGGAGATACAAAAATCTAAAACTACTTTTTGTGGCATTTTTTTCATGAAAAATACCCAAACCATTTTGAACGCTGCATAGCGGGCTCTATAGAGTAAATTCTTTCAGCAGTTGTTGTTTGGGTGAAGCAGGCAGATAAATCTTCAAATCTCAGATGATCTTTAGAAAAGGTCATATTTACAAGTCACTACTGTACTTCAAAACGGGGGGAAAAGCCAGCTCTAATAATGACTTCATGTGGGATGATCTCAACTTTCTTTTGCTTTTTTGTATTCAATATCCAACCAGCAGCAAATCATTCTATCCATGTTAACGGGAGCAGCAGAAAACAACACTGCAATTTTAACCTGTTATTGTGGAATGGATGACATTTGAAGCATTTCAGTGGCTTTTTGGGTTTTTTTTTTTTTTTTTCATTTCTTTGCCTGAAGAATACAGAACTCAAGTGATCCAGTTTGTGATAGTTAATCTTTCCTTGCAAGGAAATGAAATCTCTTTTTGCTTGTATTTTTTTTTCTTTTCTTCTATTTACACATGTCAATACATTTTTATGGAAGGCATGGCTTAAAATTACAGTATTCAGCTAGAAGATAATTAATCTTTTTTTTTTCTTTTGCACACTATAATTGCATTTTCTATTCTTAAAAAAGTGCAAAAAATTTAAAATGTATGCTGTAAAACAGCAAAGTTTATTTAGTACTCATCAAGCTGTTCAGAACATATTTACCCAAATTGTAGCAATACTATGAAGATGTATTTTAATACAACTTCTGCTTAGTGAAGTCATTAGAGCTTGGCTTGCCGGGTAAGAAAAAAATGGACCAGTCTTTGCATTATCTGTTTAAAGAAGGTCTTTTAAAAAAATAAAAAGAAAGAAAAAAAAAAAGGAAAAAAGGAAAAAAAAAAAAAGAAAAAAGCTATAAACACTTTTAGGGAAGTGATTTTAGCAAGTGTAGTCTATATTTCCTGTAAGAGATTTTGTATTATATTTTCCTAAATGTTCTCATTTACTTGTATAGGGAGGGGAATGGTACAGACCCAGACCAGAGTCTCAGGGACTCTTCACCTTTGTCATATTGTGCCTTGGTGACCATTTATGTATGCCTCTCCTTTTCATTGTTTAAAGGACAACTAAGCTTTGTTTCAAGACCCTCTGTTCGAATGGTCAGTTGTCCACCTTCTTACTGATGAAGCAGAGAGGTGTATTTATATCTTCACCCTCTCACAACTGATTCAGTGTGGCTTTAAGTAAAATCATGAAATAAGGTTTTGGTGCGAGGGTTAATTGTCTTTATATAAGCCCTCCCTTGGATTTGTCAGCACCCAAATCTATATTTTGTTAGCTTATAAAGTCAGGGTCTCCGTGAGACCAGCGCTCGGCGGCTAGGGAAACACAAACGTACTGTGTAAGGCTATGGGATGTCCAAGTGTGGTGCCATTTTTAGCATTCAGATACAAGACCTCATGACAGACTGACCATAGTGATCAAAAACAAAGATTCAGTTGTTCTTTCAACATCTGACATACGTGTCCTCCCTTTGGCTCTTACAACACGGAGTAGAAATATGAATACATTTTGTGGCAGCTTACAGATCCTTGTTTGCACTCTCGCTTACTGCTTGGAACTTGCCAACAAGGAAAATGTATATGTTTTAATTTACATAACCTAATGGACGGCCACCCCTACTTTGGCTCTGGGGAGGGGCCTAAGGTTATAAACTCTGGCAGCTGAAAAAGAAAACAATTAACCTTTTCTGTGATGCAGGTTTTGGTATTATGTTCTATACACCTTGCATATTACTAAAATCCTCATTGTTGGGGAAAGCACACAGCAATATACTCATTGTGTGTAGCTGACAAGCAGCAGAAATTACTAGCTCCTTTGGTGCATATGTAACTAATTTCCAAATCATGGAAAAAAAAAAATAAGAGTTTACTTTAACACACGACTGTTAACAGGAAATAAAAAAAAGCTAGTATATTGTTGCTGTTCATTTATTATATAATGAACACACTCATGAATTGTAAAGTGTTTCCTTTCATGACAAGCAGCTCTTGCACAGAACCTCCTAATGAAAAGAGATTTGAAACTTACAGAAGGAAAACCAAGATTTTAAATTGAACATTATTGTACCTTAGGTCGACCTGAAATTTTCCTTTTAAAGATGAATGTGCTAACTTAATGAGTTCTTCCACGCTGGGTATCCATGGCTTTGTAGATCTTATATTTTCAATAAAAATTACTCGAATAATCTTGAGTGGAAATAAAAAGGGTTTATTTGTTTTTACTTTTTCAGTTATTACAGCTGAGGGCTATTAGGCCGGTAAAGGAAAATGACACCGTAGCGCCTGTGTCCTTCTCCCTCAAGCCCAGCCCAGTTTAAGGTGGTATTTTCAGGCACAGCCCCCTTTCCTGTGCCTGGGACAGAAGCTGAAGGTGACGGCATGACTTTCAAGTGCTGGGTTTGGCGGTGGGTTTGGGCGCCTGTCCCCTGAGCAGTGCCACATCCAGCCCTGCCCCTGCGGTGACAGTCGGGGCTCTGACACTCCTTTAGGGACGCGACTTGCTCTGCTGCTGAGCAGCCACCGCAGCCCTACCTGTGGCAGCAGCGCCTGGGGATGCCAATAGTTTTTATTCTTTCTTTTTTAAGCTGGCTGCTGGTGTGTGTGCCTGCGGGTGAGCATCCCCCTGTGCCCGGGCAACTGTACCTGTAATCACAGGGCATCCCGCTCGCTGCAGGACCAGACCCTGCCACCGCCCCGGCAGCTCTGCCCTCTTCTGTCCCGACCCTGCCTGGGGCAGGTGAGGAGACACCCCTGCTAAGTTTATCCCTCTTCTCCGCAATTACCCCATGGGGAAAGATGGAGCAGGGACAAGATTACAGGGTTGCTTGGTCTTTTCCTCTGTGGAAAAGGCTCTGGAGAGATGAAGTCATCAAAATGTTCTTTTTACGGAGAGGTAGAGGTTTGGTCTGTTTCCTGGTGGGAGAAGAAAGGAAGGGTTTCCCCTTGCAGGACGCAGGTGTCGAGAGGATACACGACGCCTCTCCCTTGCACCTGGGTTAGCTCTTCCTCTAGCTCTGTGAGGGCACTCTGTCGTCACCAGAGAGAGGCATAAAAAGCCAGCCTAAATTTGTTAAATTGTTAGCTTTTACTGCAGATTCTCCACTGCAATTTGGAGGATGAATCTCCTTCGCTCCCATCCTGTCTCTACCCAATTTGTACCCCCCCAGGCCCACGGAGGTTGGGTTATTTATCTTCCAAAAAGCGGGACTTGGCCAGCAGAAACTACAGCCCGCAGCAGGCATCCTGCATTGGTTTGTGCAAACCCCAAATTCTGTTCAGAGTGAGTTTTATCAGATTAAAAAGGTCTGTCAAAATCTATGAGAAGGACAGAGTTTTTCATTTGGTGTTTATAGATGAGTTTCTATCCTAAATACTGATTTCTTAGTGTAAGATTTGGAGTGGGGGAAAAAAAAAAAAAAAAGAATTAAAATCTCACTGGCATCTAACTTTTCCTGACCTTAAACGGTGTTATTTTTCTTGACACGGATGAGTATAGGTTCGGCTATACCACGTGCCGCCTAGCATCGTTTTGTATTTAAAAAAAAAAAAAAAAGTTACTTCAATTGATCTACAAATAAATTCCTGCGATAAATACCAGTATTGTGAGCGTCCGGCTGTACGCTCTGCCTAACCCGTTTCAGTGGGTGAACTTAAATGCCCGAAGAAGAGGAGTGGGAAACGGGAAGAGCTGGCGTTGGCACCGGCGTGAGCTCCTCCTGCAGAGCTGCTCCCACTGGGATCCCGGGGCGGGTTCAGCCGCAGGACGCGCTCCTGCTTTTCGTGGAGGCATTTCCAGCAGCCGCTGCTGCCGGGACAGGTGGTCATTGCCCCGTTCCACCAGCTTTGCAGCAGACCCGTAGTTGTCGGTGACATTTTGCATCCTCGCGGATCAGCCCTGTGGAAAAGGAACGCATTTTTAAAAAGGACCGCACCATCACAGCTATTAATCAAGGAATATTAATTTTATACACATTTATTTTGTAATGGTGTTGGCAAAGGAATGTCTGCAATACAGATGACTCTTCCAGAAATCTGTTACTTATTTTTTTTACTACTAGAGGCCGTTGTTGTTGTGTTTGGTGAGAGCCAGCAGCAGTGATGATATGTAATCAACTCACTTGGCCTTTTCAAAATTGGTGGAAGGAGAACTGAATCCCTTTAGATACTCTTTAAGGAAGAGCTGTACTCCCTACAAATACTAATGGGGCAAACACACTCTGAAATTAATTTACCCAGCAATGAAATGAGCCGGTTTGCTTAGTGACTGACTAAACGTGCTGTTGTTAATTGGTAGCTGGAAAACAAACACCCAAGTGCGTTGCGTGACTGCCTGGGATTTAAACGCAGGGGAGACACGAACCAGAAAAGATCAGAAACCTCTTGGTCACCTCGGCTGTTCCTTCCACCTGAAGTATCGTCACCTAATGCCAGCAAAGGATTCCCGGAGAGGCACGTCCAGCCCGTTGGCACAGCAGGGTGAAAGCACTCCAGTCTCAGGACTCCTTCCTGCCTTCCATTTCTCACGAGAGGTGTAAGATGCAGTCACACGCGATTTATGTCACCCAAAGGGTCTGTGCAATACGCATTTCCAAGCAATGAAATTTTGGTGCATGTGAGGTGCTGGCAGAGAGCCGTCTGCTCTTTACCAGTCAAATTGTTACCTACAGGTGTTAGGGAGAGGGTTCTGTGCCAGAGCCACTGGGTCCCAGAGCCAAAGGAATGGTCCATGGTCTGTGAGATGTATGATACTGTACAGATTCATTTGTACGCACGTACAGGGTGCTTGCTACACTCTGTAGCACACAGAGTATTGTGTTGTATCATTATCTCGTCATAATATAAATATAAATTTTTATACCTTTTTGTTGTGGCTTTCTTTTTTTTGTTTGTTTTTTCATCATTTGTTTATTTGGTGTTTAGTGTTCCTTCTCTTTGCAAATCTTTTCATATAGGCTTAATGTCAATTTCACAAGGAACTCACCAAGTTTTAGCAATTCAAATTAATAGCATGGTAGGAAGGTTGGAGTGCCATTTCAACTGAAGTTCTTTTGCATATGTTGGCCCAACGCTACCCCCATAGTCATTAACATTATTTGTCTCTAACCATGGGTGCTGTATAAAAGTTCCAGTATTAGACTCCTGAAGACAAACCAACCTGTAAAACAACGTGCAAATTGAAATGCATTAGTGTCTGTTTTAAGTAATTATACTTGAAATCATTCCAGCTCTGTATAAGACAAGAAAAAAAAAAAAGCATTAAAAGGCAGCCTACAAGTTCTGCATGTGTATTTTGTTGCATATGAAAGTTGCATCCCGAGTGACGTACAGCCAGACAAAACCGACCATTTTAGTTCGTTACTGGGAAAGATGAGAGGGGGGACAGAACTGAAAAGCTTGTGCAAATTGCATTGTTACACTCTCTGCTGTGGTGTGTGACAGCCACTGGGGTTTGTTTTCGGTTTGTCAAAAATAGTGTGATGTCTTAAAAATATAGAAATATATAAAATAATGTAAATATATAACTGTGTGTA
>JAOXJM010000033.1:49304811-49328052 GCA_026413425.1 Tringa solitaria | reverse complement strand
TAGAAATATATAAAATAATGTAAATATAATATAATTAATATATAAATGGAATATATTAAATATAATTTACATTAAATATATTATAATTTATATATAATAATATATAAAATATAAAAACATAGAAATAGTAGTTTTAAGCTGAAATCATGGCAAGCAGCTTGTTGATATGTTTATGTTTGATTCAAATAAGCTGAGCTGTTGAATCAGTAAAAATATTCATGCACAAAGATAGGACACTATTTTTTTAGTAAAGCTTTCTTTGAAATTTCCACTATCACAGAATGAGCATAAAAACCAATCCAGCACATCACTAGGTTGTTAGAAATTATTTTGAAACAGAAAAAAAAAGCTATAGCTGTATTTTGGGACAGCACTTCTCTTGGCCCAAGAAAGAATTGCATGGGTTAAGAGAACTATAACAGATGTTATGGCAATATTTTTGTAAAGCCTGTACAGTTTATGACCTGTACAGCTTCTTTCCTGACATTTGTGATGTCTTATGGTTTGTTTATAAGAAAAGTAATTTTCCTCATTGTGCTAATGATGGATGTTGCAAATTTAATATCAAAAGTGCAGAAGCTTGCCTTGCCTATCAGGATGAAAATGTGTTGTCAAAGCCTACTTAAATGGAAAAGAGCCTTAAATTATAATTAAATTCATGATGATATAACCATCAGCTTTCTCTAAAAGAGATAGTTTGAAATGGTTTCAATGGCAAACCTCTCAGTTACTACTGCTTTAGAAGCTGTGAATTACCCAGTGTTTTTAAGGACCGTGGCATGACAAGAAAGGTACGATGATGGTGTGGTGGAGAGAGCTGGGTCTGGAAGAGCAGGGATTGCTGCTGGTAGGAGGCCGATTCCTTTTGCCCACTATGATTTGTGCTCCCCAGGCTGTGGACACAGCTCTGTAAAAGCCCCCCAGCTTCCCTGACCGCTTGCTCTCCCGTGTCACTGCTGTGCAAGGGAACCACGGCCCCACTGGAGATGAGCCAGTGGGAGTTTCCTGGGAGTTGGGGGGCAGAGCGAGGAAGCGGGAGGGATCAGCTGGTCCCTCACAGTCCCTGCCCTGGCCCCCGCTGAGGCCCAGCTTACGTTCCCACACTGGGATTCAGTTTCTTACAAACAGACCCCGTTTGCAGACAGCCCAGCTCATCAGCCCTGCTCAGGGTTCTAATCCAAACTAGGGGCAGAGGAGGAAACTACTTTCCAGAAAAAATCATCACCTTGTGTATTGCATGTCTAAATACACTAGGAGAGTTAGCCCAAGCCTGTACGAGCTTCTTTTAAATTTATGGCATCGAATCCAAAGAAGCTGAAGAAAACTAATCACTTTGACCTGCTTTTCTGGGAATACAAGGTCTCAGAATGAAATCTACCGTTCCTCTAGAGAGAAGATACGTGTGCTGGGGAGAGAAAGCAAGTTGGTGACAAATTTCTGTCTGCTGTCTTTGTCATAATAAAAGTTCACAGGGCACTTCAAAAGCTGTACTTAATTCAGAATATAAATTTGCTTATGGTAATGAAATACCTTTTAGGACAGGGTGTTTCCAAAGTCTGGTTGGCAGTCCAGCGATCTGCAGCAGATCTGAGCAGAGCTGCCGCTCTGAGCAGATGTGCAGTATGATGCAAAATGTAAAAAGCTTCTACGCCGTTCCAGTTCATCAACTAAAAACGTGTTTCCACGTCTCGTTATTTCTTTTCACACAGCAAAAACAAAACAAAACCCTAAAGCAGTAATAAACAAAACACTTTATAAGAGTTTTTCATCTGACAGATGTATCCCAGTGGGAGGGTTTACTCTGGCCAGCTGCAATGCCTGTATGACGGCAACTGCACTCCTTGCCTGTTTTTTACAGCCTTGGCCAACGGGTAACCGATAGCTTCTCTCTGAGGTATCAGGCACAACAGTGTTTTATTTTGCACTGGAACAAGCGCAACATGGCATCGGTGGAACAGTGCAGAGCTTGCAGACATCCTTCCAGAAATGTCTATGTCTTAATCTGCTGGAATCCACCATAAAATGGTTTGTGGAGGCAATACGCTATCTAAGCAACCTCTCTGGTTCTCAGACACAGATGCAAAACAACTGCTCCTAAAGTGGAAAAAAAAGGTAAGGTAAGCCTTTAATTATGTTTTGACTGAACACAACCAAGAAAAAAAAAGAATCAGAGAGAAACAATCTTGACCCATAAGGGGCTGCAAAAGCAAACACTGAAGCACATGGGGCTGTGGTTGGGTGGGGAAAGGGGCTGTAAGGAATTTTGAAGGTATGTTTGTAACATGTTTGTAAGGGAAGGCTGTTGTTTAATCTCTGCCCTAAAAGCCAATCGATGATCTAACAAATGAAAATTTGTTTCACATTAGAGGCTTGTCCTTTCAAAATGAAAAGTCTAAGTGCACAATGTTCTGACCTAAAATATTTCAGTTCTAGCCTGAATTCCTATGCCAGCGGGGATTATGAGATCATGCTGTCTGTCAACTCCTCTTTCGTCCATCTGTTCCCCTCCTCCTTTCCTTGATAACTTTTGAACCTTCAGGCTAATTTTCACCAAATTTGACAAAGCAGAGTTAGGATGGAGGCTGCAACGATAATCTGTGGTGAAAACTTTCACGAAAATTACATGTCTGGGTAGAAAGAGAAATATTTCCTGCCCTGAATGTGCCCAAAGGCTGGCCCAATCAAGCTCTTCACTGTTTTCAGAGGTGGCTACTGGCCAGCATGTATGTAGCTCCAAACCAGCTACAGAATGAGCATATAGTCCTGCTTGCCCAGCTAAACAGATGGGGACGTAGGTTTTGTGAAAGGCCACAGGGGAGGTGGGACATCGTACGTGTGCGAGCCTGGAAAGAGAAGGAGGAACCGGTCGCACAGGGAACCGAAGGCACTAGTTGCATCGATCCAGATAGACAATTTGATAGATGGAAGACAGACAGTCTTTTATCAGATGTGTCTCCTTTTGTCTAGGATGGGGACTTCGGTCACAGAGCTGAATTGCTGTCAGAACAGCAGAATTTTAGAAAGTTTTCTAGGTATTAGTGACATTTTTGATTTTTTTCTAAAAAAAACCCCCACAATACTGTGAAGCACAAGCTTCCAAAATACTACTGCAGGACAAGTTGATTTTAGTGCAAGTAACTGATTGAACAGAAACAGCATCGTCTTACAAAATACACTAGTGAGTGCTTCTGTTCCTTCCCCGTTGGAAAGATGCAATGTACTCTGTCTGCAAGATGATTTGACAACTTCAGCTAGCCTAAAGTGCAGCTGCATATCAGGCTGCAATCTAACAGGGAGGAATTCAACAGTACAGCTCTTTTTTACCTGTGAGAACTCACTGCCAGGCCAGGGTCTAATTTAAAAGTGTCTTGCACAGCCCATGTTATTCCAGAAATCAACAAACTGCACTTTGCAGGTGATACAGGTGCTGATTTTGATCTAGAAAACCTCATGCAAGTCAGTCGTAGCTGTGCTGAGCTGTGAGGTTGCTCATTTCCCTGTGTTGATTCATTTCAAGAATTGCATTAAATGAGATTAGAGTAGCTGCACATTTAGGACATGTAGTGGGAGGGCTCAGCCACCCACATACAGACTGGGTCAATGCCTCATCAGGGCGAAATGTAGAGGTAACATTTGTGAACGCAAGAAACAATTTCCTTGTAGAATAACTGGCCTTAGAAACCACAATAAAAATAATGCCGTTCTGAATGTAGTCTTCAGCAGTGCAGAAGATCTAATGCAAGAGCTATTAGTGGGTGAGCTGCTCTGTAGTAGCAACCACAATATAATCAAACTTAACACTGTAAGAAGACAGCAAGATAAATAAAGCACATGGATACTAAATTTTTTTTAAGAACACGACCTATGCAAATATGCGGAAAAATGCCAGAAAACCCAAAATGAGCAGTTCAAAAGCAAGAAGCCTACGAACACCCAGAAGGCTTATAAAAATACTGTACTAGAAGCCCAGGTAAAATGTCTGACAGGAATAGAAAACTGAGGCCCAAACCTCCTCCCTGCACAACTCAATGAGAAAGTTGAGGAGGCTGTCGCTGGGGAAGTAGGGAACCCCTGAAAAACATGGCAGGCAAAATCTACACAGGAAACAAAGCTGGCTAAACTCGAGGAGCGGCTGATCAAGGATGCTCGAACTGTTAGTGAAAAGTCTACGTGATGCTCGACTCAGAACCAGCCCTCGCAATGCGGAAGAGGTCCCACAGTCGTTGCCAAGAGCTTCCTGGTGGCTCCATGGGCAGCGGCAGCCAAAATGCCAGAAAAGCAGGGAGCATTGTAAGGGATGGCATTGGAAACGAGGATTTTGTAGAAAACCTTGGTGCACCCCCACCTCGAGGTCTGTGTGCCGCCTCTGCATCTCAAGCCAGACGCAAGTGATGTTTTAAGAGAGGAGAACTGACATCCTTGAGGGAACGGAGCACTTGCTTTGGAGAGGCCAGAGTTCGGGAATTCTCCAACCTGGAGAGGACCAAGCTGAAGGGAAATGTACTGGTGGTTTCTAAATTGCTAGGAAAGCTGCAGATAAGGTAAACACAGAGGTGGTATTCATCAAACCCTGCAATGCTAGAGTTGAGGGTCATTTGATGGGATTAGGAGGTGGGTTAAAACAAAATTAAGAAAGTGTTTTTTAAGCAGCAAGTACTGAAGTTCTGGAATTTCTTCCTCACAAAGTTTGGGGAGATATCAGCAGGTTGAGCTTTTAGTGTGTATTGTCAGGTTCAAAAAAGGCCTTAGACATATTAGCCCATGGGCATTAAAGTCCACGACAAAATGTTAAAAGGACTAGGCATGGGTGGCTCAGGAACACAGCAACTCTGGACAGAAAGACAGGTGGCCATCATTAGCCCCAGCCTGAGTGAGGCTAGTGAACAGCCAGGTTCAAGGCCTGCTTTTGGTCACCACTGAGTGACTTCAAACTGCCATCAGGTCTCCCTCATCCCCCCCCCCACACACACACGCTGGGCGCCATTGCGCCCACAACGATGACAGGCCAGACCGAAGGGGAACAGGGTAGCGCTGCGGGGCAGACCCGATCCCCGCTGAGGAGAGGTCTCGTGTCCACAAGCCCCCACCCTGAGGATCGGCCGCGCCGCGCAGGGACCGGCCCCGCTCCCTGACGAGAGACCCCGCGGAAGGGCGGGGGCGGGGCGAGGGGAGGAAGAGGCGCGGCCGCGCAGGCGCAGTTGGTGGCGGGGCGGGGGCCGAGGGGAGGCCGCGCGAGAATTGGCGCGTGGCGGGCCTTTCGAGCCGTTGGCGTTCTAACCGCCGGCGGGTACTTCCCCCCCTCAGCCCCTCCTTCCCTCCCTCCGCGCGTGGAGGGGGCGCTGCCCACGCGCTACCTCAGCCTTCCCGCCGTTTTCTCCCCTGCCCTCAGTCGCGGAGGCAGAGCGGCGAGGTGAGTATGGGGACGGGGCTGGCTCCCACCGGGAGGGGGACAAGCTGCTGCGGCGTCTCCTCCCCTCTCCTCGTCCTGCCCAGGGTTGGGCTCTCAGCCCGGATGCCCTCGGGGCTATGTGAGCAGCAGCTGTGGCCGGCGGGTGTTTGGGCTCGTCAGCTCTGGGAGGAAGCCCCTGAAGGCCCCACTCGTGCGGGCTGTGGCGGCCGGGAGGCACCGCGCTGGGGACGGGGATCGTGGGTAGCTGCCTTAGGGGTCCGGAGACATTATTTGTGGCGGCTTGAGCGGGAGTGTCAGCGTGCCTCAGTGATCTGCGGTCACGTACAAGAAGCTACGCGCGCTCCTTTTTATTTAATAGTTTTGAAGACAGCCCTTTTTTAGCCCTGAGTGCAGAGGGCAGTTGCAAGGCTGCCCAGGGACATGAAACTTGCATAAAAAAAACTTATATAAACTGTCACTTTAAGCTAAATTGAAAAGAGAGGAAATTCCAGAAGGATTCGTTTGCTTGTTCACCACTCATGACCTCCTGGTTGGCTGGCAAAGTGGGGTTTTCTGGTGGAATGTGTGTTCTAGAAACAGAGTATTAAGTTATACCACATCAACACCCCCCAACCCCGAATATTACCAGAGTATTGCAGACTAGGCTTCCTGTCTTTCTTGATAATTTATTCTATTCTTTGTTGTCTCTTGTGCTCACTTTAGGATCCCAAAGCAGAGGATTTGATTGCTGGGAAACAGCAAACTCCTTTTTCTGGTAACTTTTAAGTTGTGACTGTTTTCACAAGACTATTTAAACTGGTCATAATTTTAACTTTTTATAATTGATAAAAAAACTGCAATAAGTTGAGGTATTTTTATGCTAAAGGCTTTCGTGTTCTGTTTTCAGAGGAAACTTTAAAATGAAGGTTTAAAGTCAACGTTCTGCTTGCTGCTGAAGTAAAAAAAGTGCAATATAACATCACTAATTTTGTTTTTAGAACAAGCTAAAAGCTCTCATTTTGGAAGAGTTAAAATGATTGTGGGTGGGTTTTTTTATTTAATGTGAGGAGAGCTATATAAGTAAATAACTTTTGCAGGCCAATGAATGAATCATTATCTACACCTATTGCTTTTAAATTAATGGCAGTATTCTATTTTAGTAGTAAATTTAGGTGAATTGAGGAAAAACATAAATGTTTGTGAAGATCAGGGATTTAATTGCTGTAAAAACGATGTGTCCTGATTTGATGAGCAGGATATATTAAGACATTCCTGATATTAAAAAATGGTTTGTAGTCTTTGAATAGCCCCTGTAATCCAGAATAGCATTGAGTTTTGTGGTGTGATCTGACACTTCCTTTTCCCTATGCAGACTCCTTTTATTAAAATACTGAATAGTCATTTAAAATGACAAAAAAAATTACAACTGGAATATTACCCCAAATTTTCTCATGTGTTTGGATCTTCTCTGCATAAAAAAAATTATTTTAATCATGAGCTGTGGAAAGGATTTTGTGGAAACACTAAAGATAATTGGATATCCAAAAGCTGATGAGCTTAATGGAGAAGATTTTGACTGGCTGTTTGAGTCCTTGGAAGACAAATCATTTCTGGAGTGGTTTTGTGGAAATGTAAATGAGCAGCATGGGCTATCAGAAAAAGAACTGCAAGAGTTTGATAGTCTTCTTGAGTCTGGTAAGCCCACTTTTGAAGGAAATGCACTGGATGAAGTCCTTAAAACCTTGAACCCCACGGATTCAAAGAGCAGTAGCCAAGAGGAGGAGAAAGAAGAGGAGGAACTGAAGAATTTAGAGGGTGAGCTTCAAACTCTTCAGAAGTTAAAAAAACTTCAAATTCATCGGCATAATAAGCTTCAAATGATGGTTTGTGCAAACAGCCATATGTTAGAAACATTAAAAAACAAAGAGGAAGAAGCACATAAAGATTGGAAAGAAGGACTGCAGGTGTCTACTGAAGCAAATAATGAGCTTAATAATGAACTGCTGTCTCTTATGGATACAGCTAAGAAACTGGCTTCTTTCTTCATTGCTTCAGACTCAGGACAAGGGTCAGATCCACATCCAGTGTTTTTTCCCCAGCTTTCTTTGGACAAGTATTTGTCTCGGGAAGAACAAAAGACTGCAGCACTTACCTCATATGTAAATAAACATTTTTCTCAAGGTATATCTGAACGGGTTGAAAATGCACATGAAGGCAGCCTTCAGCTTGCAGATATAAGCAAACAAGTCACTTGTGATGAGGCTAATGAAGTTTCTGAAGAGAGCCAAGAGATCGCCAGGCTCCAGACAGCATATATTTGTGCTCAATATCAGCTAATTCAGATACAAGCTAAAGAGGAGAGCATGAATTCAGCTAAAAAATGTGTGGAGAGCATGCTGCAGTCCTTAAGCAACAAGGTAGGCCACAAAAGGTGACAGAAGGTAGTGGAGTTTTAAACAGGCAGATGTGTCTAACAATCTAGGAAAAGAAATTGTTGAGTTATTGTTATTTCAGCTATTTTAAATCATGAAACTGTGCTTTTATGAAGTTTTAGTCTTGCTTACAAAACTCTTGTGAACTAGCTCCAGTTTCTGTAGTTAGAAGTTCTTTGGTATGGCAGAGTGCCTTTAATTCTACTTTCCAGAATTACTACCTTAAAAAAATGTAAAATTTACTAGTAACTTTTCGGTTTAGTTTAACTTTGCAAATTATAACTGGCTATCAGTTGTTTGTAAAACAAACAACATCTTAAATTTGGTGGAAATTTTCTGGTATTGAGTAGCTAATATGATAAATGTATTCCTGTTTATATTGCATAGCATAAATCTCAAAAGTTTCGGTTCACTGACTATTTTGAAACTCAAGGACTTGTAGTATGATGACATTATAGTGACGTGTTTTAAATACCAAATAAATGGATTGTATAGTTGGAGCCCCAGAAATCTCTGAACAAGTGAGTGACTGGCAGATATGACTACTGGATTTTAAGAATGTGAAGAAATTGTAACAGAAGAAAAAATATTAGCTTATGCCAGTCATGGACTAACTTGAGGCATCGTGTCAGTTTGTATATTTTTCATTTACAGATGTCTAGCATATAGAGCTTGATTGATTAGAGTAATTTGAGAAAGATTGAGTCTGATAGCATTGCTGATAGTCATCTGACTGAATATAAAAACTTATGTTTGCATGTGAAATTTCAGTTAAAGGTGCTTGAAATCTGGATGCTAAGTAAAATTACACCTCTTTTTTTTTTTTTCACAATAAACTGTTTTCTGGCTCTGCAATGGAGTGAAATTACTATTTATTGAAATACATTAATTTGATATCTGCTCTTAAGATCTGTGTTTGCCTTACAGTGTAAAGTTCTGTAAAACTGCTATATAGAGTTTTCATTTGATTTTGTAGATCCAAGAGATGCGGTGATTTTTATTTTTTTTTTAATGTACCATAAATACATGAATCTTGTGTGAACCGAAGAGGTGTGTTGGGGAAATGGCTTGGAGGGGAACCATGAAGAAATTGACAAATATTTTTCTTTGTGCAGGATATTGGAAAAACAGGAAACCTCGATGCCAAAATATCGAATTTAAATGATGAAATTTCAGCAATTAAACAAGAAATAACTCGGATAAACAATGAAGAGCTGCTTCCCCTTCTGAAAGAGAAGGCACAAATTTTGAGCGCACCAGTGGTGAGAGGATACTTGAATTGTCAGATTGCTCAGCAGGACTATTATGCTTCAAGACAAGATGAAATATGCAGGTATTTGATAAGACAGAAGGCATCATTTAAACTTATTGAGCTAGCCTATGAAATGGAGTTGAAGAAGCTTGAAGAGATCTGCTCTCAACTTCAGAATTTGGTAGAATCTCTGAAATGGAGCAGTAATGAGTTGCAACAGATACTACAGGTGATAACTGAGCAAATGCAACGTGCAAAGCCAAGGAACACTATTAGTTCAAAGGATGGTTTCTCTTGCAGGTAAGTGTTATAGTCATTATTGAACTTTGACTTAATTTGAAATAATATTGGGGAGATAAAGGCTTAGGCAAGGTAAGCCTTTCTATTGCTACGTTCTTGGTTACTTGCTATAGCTAATTAGTATTTTGAAATCTCCAGAACTGAAGCCTTCAGGATATGAGATTTGCCTCTTGCTTATCCTTTGAAATTCTTTTCACTTTTGCCTGAGGAAAAACTGTTCGATTATCAGTCTTGTTAGTGTTGCTGAAACATTCCCAAGCAATATCTAGAATATAATAGATATCTGAAATCAAACCTGTGTTATATGTTGCCCCGATCTAGAGTGGCTTGAGAGTTGTTCTAGAAATATAGATGTAGAGAGCTGTTAGTAACAGTGGTTTCCCAGATCATGTGCATGGCCTCATCAGCTTAGCCTGCGAAAACCCCCTTGTGGTAGAGGAGAGGAACGACTCCTTCAATATATGAAATGTTTAGCTCGTTTTTACCGCTTCATTTGCCACCTGGCTTCCATGCCCTGTCACCCATGTGGGAGTGTAGTTTTTCACTGACTAAGTAATTAAGTCTCCTTGTAGCTCAGGTGATACAGTAGGAATGTGTGCTGTGTTGCTGTCACTTCAAGACTAAGCCTTGAAGACTGAACCTTGATGAGGTGTAATGTATAATGATTTGTATGTTAATGTCGGACTTTTTCTCCTTTAAAATGATGCTTTAAGACTTTTTTTTAATAATTTTTAAGTGATAATTGAGTAGGGTCTTGCACAGTGAATAAGTGCAAGCATTTTGCAGCATTAATTTTGCTCCCATTGTGTGTTTGCATTGGCAACTTGTAACATTTTTGTTCAGGTTTATTATTAAGTCTCTAATCACTGAATCAGAATGTTGTCTGGCTACTTTTTCACTTTTTTTTAAAGGCATGTGTATTCATGATTGTGAAGGGAAGTTGAAAAAGTTAAAACCCCTAAAGGCCTTGTAAGCAAAACACACCTCAAAGAAACTGTTACTTTTGAAATACAGCTCCTGCTCTTATTAAAGTCAATCTTATTCTCTATTTGGGCTCAACTCCTGAAGATTTTAATATTCAGAGGTGGTAGTAGCAACTGAACAAAGTTATCTGTGATCGTATTTGACTCTTTGGGATGCAGTGTAAGGGTACAGCAGGTATTGCTGTCTTTTGCATGACTCATAACTAATTGAAGAATTTCTTGGCAGTCTCTTAATAAATAGAAAATGGGAAATATTCCAGGAAGCTTGAAAATGTTACAAAGATTTCTCTTATTTCTCATTGGCCACTGAAGTCTGCTGTTTTTCAGCACTTAAAAGAATGAATCTTACTTTGCTGTCCTTGAAGTGTCAGGAAATAGTTGGCAAAAGCACATTGTCAACTTCTGTTTGCATTTATTGTGTACTTATTAATTGTTACTTTGATATTTTGTTGCTGTTAATTTAATATTTAAATAGTTTGGAGTCAAATTAATCACACGCTAGCTACATATAGATAGAATTGTTAAATCAGAGGGAGATACAGCAGTGTAGTAAGAGTACCGTCCTTTACTAGTCCTCTGACTTCTTGACTAATTGCAGCAGGAGTGCTTAGAAAGCTTAAAAACACTTGTGTGTCTAACTTCGTTTGTTACAGGCTATATCAGCTTCTGGAAGGAGAAAAACCACAGCAGTTGTTTAAAACATATGAAAGGCTGGAGCAGATGGCCCAGAAGTTAAAGCAGGACTGTGCTACAGCACAAGATCAGCTAGCAGCATCTTCTCAAGAACAATCTGTTCTTTTATCCAAGCTAGAAAGTGATCTACATACCCTTCAGGACGCTCTGTATCATGGAGGAAATGAGATACAACTCAGTAGTCAGGTAAGCCCTTATCTAGTTATTAAAATTATTACATCAATGTGTGTCATGTGCTCTTACTGAGAAAACTGTAGTATGAAGGCTGTAGATGCACAAACTGGCTCCTATATGTCAGGAACAATTTATTAGCATAAGGACAATGGGCTCAGTATTTACATTGTTCCTAGCAAATGTTGGATTTTGTAAATGTTGGCAGGTAATAACTTATTGTTTCTGAGCAAATCATTGCATCTAACTGTTAATTTCTTTCAAAGGCATATACAGTCATGTATTACTAGTAAGTTTGTGGTGTGGGAAATATGTCATCTAGATATTGTGTCACTGGAAAACTTGTTTAAACTTCTCTTTGTGTCAGACGGGCTTTTCCCTCCCTGTAACTCCTGAATAGTACGGTTACTATACAGGCCCCTTAAAAAGCCTGGCTATAGGTGACTCATTTGGACAAAATAAGAATATCAGAATTTTGAAGGACTGCTGTATTAGGACAATCCTGCTACAGAGCTTCCACATGTTGGATTTAGAGCCTCTTTTACAAGGGAATAGGGGTTGTTAAATGCAACTTATTATGGTTTTTAAATAATTATAGGTACCTCAAAAGTTTTCTTCGGTTAAATACATGAAAAAAATTTTCTTAACACTTCAATCTATCAAGTGAATTTGCAACATATAGAACAGTTTTTATTAAAAATTGAAACTGTAATTGGAACAATACGTATTTAAGGCTTACACATTATTCAATCAATCAAATACCTTGCTATCAGTTCAAGTCACTCTTCTAACATAGTGACATCACTTTTCTTGATAAACAGTAGCAATAGAAAGACATTCCTATAATAAGGAAATAATGTGCAAGTAGATGACTAGCCTGCTTACAATGAGCTATCCATAACAATGACAGTTGGGAAAATTGTAACTGGTAATTAGTGATTTAATTTTTAAATTGAATTGGGTTTTTTGTTGTGGAAGGTTTTTTTTGTTCCCTTTTAAGTTTTGACAAGCTATGAAGACTTTTGATTGGAAACTTTTTTCAACTGTCTGTTAGTTAAGGGCCAGATTCTTATGGTCTTAACTCATTTGGTTTAGTAAGCAAGTAAATGAAATTACATTTTCATAACCTGATGTGAGCACTGTCACAGGGAGCTCAAAAGTTACATAAGTTGAATGGAGTCCCTTATTGCCTGTGTTTCAGTTTTCTGTGGTGACTTTTCACTTACAAATGAAAATGGCTTCCAAAAGCAAAAAAAAGTTTATATTTCTAGTTCAACTGGTGTATTAACAATATAAAAGTGATAATCTTTTTTTGTCTTCCATTTTTTGTTAGGAACTTTGTGAGCAGTTTAATCAACTGGAAGCTGATTTAAATAAACTAAATCAACTCCTTATGGATCTGATTGCTGATGTGAAGTCAAAGAGAAACTTTTTAGAGTCCAATAAGCTGCATCAGATGGAAAGAAACTTGTATGTGTATTTTTTCAATGA
The DNA here is from genome assembly GCA_026413425.1 of Tringa solitaria. NCBI lineage: Eukaryota > Metazoa > Chordata > Aves > Charadriiformes > Scolopacidae > Tringa > Tringa solitaria. Next base: position 49,315,341 of record JAOXJM010000033.1, on the reverse strand, counting down.
TGAAGCCCACTTGAAAGAGATGGTGGAGAAGCTTGAGCAGCAGTGTGAGGCTAAGGCCAGTGTCCTGGAAGATCAGAATTTCACCACCAGTGGAGTTCTTAATGTTTAAACTTCAGTGTACTCTTAAGAAAGGAAAGCATGTTAATGTAAACTGTCTACAAGTTCATGGAATAAGTGTTAGCTTATCAAGGCTAACATTTATCTATCATTGCAATCTATCTTTAGCTGCCACGATTACCAAGTTTGGATTGTATGCTACTTTATGGCTTTTTGCATCTGCCCAACAAGTTCAAATCTCAATTCTGTCAAAATCCTTTGACATGAAGCAATACATTGGTTATTTGAATGAATTACCTTCAGGATGCTTTTCTACTAGACTGTACGTTGATTTCCACTGCTCACAGCATAGCGCAAAAAGGAACATTTCATACCCTTGAGATAAGTTTTCTTGCATGTTAAGAGTCTTTGATATGTCAACTGAAAAATTAATTTGGAGAAGACATTCCAGATTTTGGAACATGAATGTGATGTGCTCCTTCTGAAGAGGAGTGGTCTCCAAGGCAGATATTCCGTGATTGTTTCTTTTGCAGCTCTCCTAAGAAGATTTGGGTTTGTTAGAAATGTGTTGGAATATGTACCAGAATCTGTTTCAAGTACCAAGACCATCTGTTTTAAGACCATTCCGATATCTCTTAATTTAACTTATGGCCTGTTGTCTCTGTTGAAACCAGGCTGTGCACATACTGAACTCTTCAAAGAAAAATAGTTTTATATTTGCCTTTTGGACTTCTGAGTTTGCTCTGTAATTTATAATGCTAGACATTTCAATTCAGAGTCCTGATGCTTTCATACTTGCTTTCATGTGCATTGTTAGACTGTATATCAAATTTTTGTATAGCTTTCTAATATACCATTGGAACTAAGTAGACTTTTGTAGTATGATAACTTCCAGTCTTTTATGTTTTGATGGGATCAGCTGTGCTTGCATCCAAGTGTTGTACGTATAGATGAAAGTTAGTAAATTAGCTTTAACTTCAATAACTTCAATAATGGTAGTGTTAGAACTATTTTGATGGTGTTTAACTTTTATGTGAGTATAACTTATTTCTAAATGTTTTAAAAAATTTTTAACTTGCTGGTTTGATGTCTTAATATCTGGATTTCATGCTGCTTAACTCTATACATTGTGTTTATTATTAAATGCCAAATGCTATAAATTCAGTTCAGTGTTGTCAATATTTATGGTGAATCTGTGTGTTGGTTTTAGATGTGTTCTCATGCATAGTGGCTTGTTAATATTTAGTCTGCTATGTCCTCATTTTGATATGCACCCGAGAGTTTAAGACTGCTCCTTTGCACCTTGAGAAGTCAGGGAGCATTTTTACCCTGTGTAGGAAAGAAATGTTACTCTTAATTATACAAGTTAGGAGGAGTTGTGCATGGGGAAAGATTATACTTCTGTCTCCTGGAATGTCATGGAAAAGGAAGCCATTCTGTGCCTCTCTGTCTTTTGCATGCTTACTACAAAATTTGAGCTAGATAGATATAACCAATACTAATGCAGCTTGACAGATGTTCCTCTTCCAATCTGGATACAAATGTTTTTACTTGTAAGTGTTCGAATTTGCAATCTGCCAATGGTCTTGAACTAAGAAAAATATTTCCATGTAAGCAGAGGAAATATTGTTTACTTGATAATTAAACTTGACTCGAAAGTCTACTCATACACTGGATTTAGTGGGAAAAGGCCAGAGTAACAGGACTCCAGTTGTTAACTTGTATAGGAGAACAGTGGTTTTTGGTAGAGCAGTTGACTTGTACAGCTTGAATCCCTTAAATATCTTGAAAATGTTGGGTGTTTATCTTGTGTTTGTGGTAAGTTTTGTGCATTGTTCTGGCTTAACTATATATAGTCAACAAAGTCATGAGTATGGATGCTGTTGTTTCTAATTGTTCCATATGTGGAACATACGGGGTCTCCAAGTATCTTCTGTATATTACAGAATCTGGCTACAGGACAACTGAAAAAGCAACTGATTTTCAAACAAAATTTAGAACAGCAATAGCTGCAGACAAAGCTTGTAGAGACTGTAGATGTTGCTGACCTGCTTCTTAAATTGATAAATTATCATAACTATTTCAATGTTACTAACATTTAATAGTAATTGGGTACATCAGTTATGCAAAGCTTAAGGTACAGAGGTCTTTTATGGTAAATATTTTCTGAAACAACACATCCTTAATGTGTGTCTGTCATGATTGTCATACTAGTTTCTTTCACCTTGTGTTGGCTCTATTTTGGCAATTAGCTGAAAGGCTTTTTGCTTGATAAAATTGGAACACCAATACTAGTAAATATATAAATACACTAGTGTAAAGATGTTGAGGAGGGGGAAAGTATTTCAGGCATAAACGGTAATTCTTGTTTCATTTGTCAGATTTTTTTTATTAGAAGTTAGTTTTACTTAATAGGACTGCTTCATATTTTTTTTACTAGTCTATTAAAACACTTTCAAATAAGTTTCACTTAGTGGTTTTTGTAAATTATTACAACTTGCTAGTTTTTATTTACAGTACATAGACACTGATAGCTATGTCAGGGAGGAGGTGTCACTTTCTATCAAGGAGAATGAATGACTGAACTTGTTCACTATATTTTGTCTCAAATTTCAACAGAATGTAAGTGCAGATTGTTCTGTGGACCTGATATAATGCATAATTTATGTGTTCTGTGTTTAGGTTTAATCTTAAAAATGGAACAGTACACATCATACATAGAATGTGAGACTTCTAAAGTGCCTTTATCTGATATTGCTCAGAGGATTATGAAAGCTTTACAGTCTATTCCTGTAGAAGTTCAGGCTAGCAGAAAGAATAACCAGAGTAAGTAAATCTTAGCCTATTTTTTAGTTTCTATTTCCATTTGAAAAACTGAAACGCAAACAAACAAAAGTATCAAGCCTCTAGTCCTGATTTAAAAGGAAAAACAGATGAGAGTTTAGATTTCCAGATATAAAAACAGGAGTTAAGCTGTAACTGGTGTTTACTGGGACTTTTCTAATTAAATAATGCTATGTGAGTGCAAGGAACTAGATTATTACCAGTATCCTTAATTTCATTATTTTCTGTTCTTCCTGTTCCTGCTATGTGCTATAGAAGTAGATGAGAATGTTGAACTATTTGTTACCTAATACTGTAAATCAAAATATATACATTAAATATCTAGTCCAGAATCAAGTTAAAGATCACTTGAGGTAATAGGAACTTGCCAGAAGGCCTGTGAACTCTCTGGACTTGTGTCTGTCCTTTTAAACACATGTTCATTAGCAGCTCACCCCTTGTGAAATTCTAGGGGGGAAGAGTGAACGAAAGTCCCAGTGGTAGAGCAAATTAGGTAGTGTTAAAAGTGCCTTCGTAGATCTTTGATGCTGTTGAGCAAATCTCACTTGGGATGTTGTGAATGCTAGGAGGGGTTTGCAAGATGGAATTGTTATTCTCAATTCTATGTATTTCATAGTCTGCCTTTCATGTAGCTCTGGAAAGAAGTAAATAGAAAGTTAAAGTTCTTGCTCAATTTCAGTTGTCTGTTTTCTTTTGAGAACTGTATCCTGGAACATTATCTGGTCAATGAGATTTAAGTTGAGTATTTGTTCTTGTACTAATGGTGTTTGTTGTGGCCTCAGTATGTAAGGCTCAGTTCAGGCTCTTCTTTCAGTAGTAAAGTTTTGGATCAGTGGTAGTAGTAAAAAGGGTAGTATTTCATTGCTGTAAATCTGTGGTACGCATTTGAAGAAATACGGAGTGGGTTCATTTTAAAATGGCACATTTTGACAAAACCCAGATTATTTTAAAGAAAACCAGATCTCTTTTCTGCCTCAGTTTAATTGCCATTCTACTTCTCTTGCTACCTTGTCATTTTTCTCTTCCTTAATTTTCCTGTGTAATGTTTTTTGTCTTAGATGGGAACTCTGTACTGTGTGATATATATATATATATATATATACACACACACACATATTGCTATGTTGTCCTCTCTAGATCTGTTCACTTGCTGTCGTGCTGTAAAATATACAGATTCTCTTTTCTAAAAAACACCATGAAGGTGTCTGTTATTTTTTTTTGCCAAAAGATCCTGCTGTTGCCTGTGTAATGCTACTACATCCTTATTCACCAGGGGGAAAGAACAGTGTAAGCATTTAGTGGTCATATGACTAGCTTTTCTTGCTCTCGTTTTTCCATGTAGTAATTACAATTGTTTTTACTGTACAGGCTTAAGAACCAATTTATTTGAATTGCTTTTAGGAAATTGCCTCTATATATAGCTTTAGGTGATCAGCTTGGGTCTGGAGAGAAGAGTTTGCCTCGCTTAAAAAACCACAACCTGTGCAAGAGCACAACAGTTGCTCTGTTTCAAAGTGTATTTTATTGATAGACCTTTGAAGATTAAATTCTACTTACTAGAAAAACTGTTAGTCTTTAGAAGGTAAAGGTTGGGTTCAAATAACTTCAAATTAACTTCTGGGTGAAATTCTGTGCTAATAGAGCTTGTAATGGTTCCATCTAGTCTTAGGGAGGAGTTTGAAGGCAGGGATGGTTTTTTGCTGCCATCTAGTGATACTTTTTCATAAACCAGAAATTTGAGGTTGCATAGATTGTTAGATACCTGTCGAACTGAATACTTTGTGCTGAAGGAGAGAAATGTAATCTTCATAATTTCTGAAGGGTGAATTTTTCAGTAAAAAATATCTAGCTGTGAAACATTAAAAGCACTGAACGTAAACTCAGATACTGTCATCCTTAAATTATAATTTTATTGTTGTAGGAAGTGTCAAGAAAACCAAACCTAAAATGTTTGAAACTACAAATACAGTTACGTCATATTTGCTATTCTAACAGCACAGATTAGAAGTCTGAGCTGGAGATAAATAGCTGATTATACAGATACACAAATATGAACTTGCCTGTAATACTGTAAATTAATAAGTTAGTCTTTGAAAATGCTTTTTTTTTTCCTGTATTTTAAGTACCGGGTCCTGTTTTGTTTAGACTTTTTTTTTTTCCAGTTTCAGTAAACAGAAACAGATCACCTTATGCTTTGTTTGTCATTAATCATAAAGACAGTGATTCACAAAGTGTCTTGCTGTCTTGCTGCTGGTAATGCAAATTTCGTAGCTGAAAATGGCAGTGGGGTGTTGTAGTTGGTGTGGACTGGCAGTTAGAAAAAGACAAAGCACATGCTTTGCCCATGAGGTGTCTTTTGGCTAGGCAGTAAAAGAATATAAAGATAAAGGATTCCTAACTAATTGCAAACTCTGAAGACACCCACACTTCAGTGGAGTTCTCTTTTTTCCCTGTTCCTCTGCCTACTGAGTCTGTAACTGCTGTTAGCCTGTTGCCCTTCGTTCTTTTATTCCAGTTTTCACTTGCTTCTCGGGGCTACTGGGCAGTGTTGAGGGCAGAAAAAAGGAGGCATGTCTTAACCGTTTCATTTAGCATGATGCAGAGTACTGAGGTGCATTTACAAAGCCTTTCTTAAACTACAGCATCTGTTGGCTTGCAGACCAATAGGTGAAATGTCACCGGTGGTTCAGTGGTGGGCCCGGGTTAAACAGCTGTGCTGTGAAAATTATCATGGAATAATGCTGCCTAATTCCAAGAAAACAGCTAAAATCTGTGAAGTATGTAGAGTTTGGTTTCTGGTGTGTTATTTTTTTTTCTTCTTGCCTGTGCCCTCAGCTTTACTTTGAGCAAGATGGGATGTGTTTTCTTGAAAGAAGGAAATTACGGTATTATAATAACACCTTTTCTGAATACTGTGGAAAATGTTTTTCTGCTTTGTAGCAAATTTGAATTTATTTTTTCTTAATGGGAACAGAGCATGCTTTTGCATATGCATATTTAGGAACCTGCAGGGCTCTTTTAAGCATGAATGATACTTATTTGAGGAAAATGGTTGTCATGGTAAACTTTAATGCAATTATTTTAGGTTTGGTAAAAGTGTCAGTAATGTAGCACTGTATGTAATCTAAGTTATACACACTACTCTTAGATTCATTTGTGTTGTAAAATGTTTTCTGTTCTTTTTTTAAAGGAATAGAGACGACAAAGGACAATAAAGTAGGTGATAAGGATGCACATGTGAAAAATGAAAAGGCAAGCATACTGTAAGATTGAAGACCACTAACAGCAGGGGCAGTGGGGAGGGAGATAAGTCTGGGAATAAAAAAATGAAAAATCATGGATGTAAGAGATAACTACAGTTCTTCGTGGTGGTTGTGCTGCTTTCCAGGGCTGTTAGCAGCACTGTTCAGTCTTCTCCAGACTTGCTAACGGCGCATCATTTTTTCTATTCTGTAGGTGTTGCTTGTATGATTAATCTCCTAATTTGTGGGTTTGTATCAATGTAAATCAGTCTAAGCCTTGACACCTGTTCCTTCTTTTCTGCTTTTCGTTGTTTTACTTTTTTTGTCCTTCCATAGGCTGGTACTTGTCATTACATAATCATAAAGTGTACTTACTTGTGAAAAACTACTTTGTATTGGGAAGTTTAATTTTTGGTTCTATCATCTCTCTGAATTTGGTTTAATATGCCAGTACAAGAATGGGAATGGATAACTGGAGCAGCCCCAACTGAGACATGATTGTAAGATCCGTTGACTTGATTGAAGAGTTGCAGATACTGCTGGTGTACATCTGTCCCAGCTGCAAATTTCACAGCCTTTCTTACTCTGGTGTGTGTTGCACACTTCAGCAAGTCTATTCAAGTTGCTCAAGATGAAGAAAACAGTTTGGTTTCTTTTGTGGGGTGGGATAGTTTTCTGCAAATTAAATTGACTCATGGGTAGACTTGCAGCTGTGGGTGCACATGGATAGTAGTGGAACCCCTTTTTGTGTTGATGAGGTGCAAATTTTGAACTCGCTGCGTCCACATAAATTATCCTACATCCTGGGAGTTGTTTTCTCTACTTCCAGTCATGTCATTATTTCTAGTAGAAGATGACTTCTTCCTGGAAGCTGCTGCTTCTCTCTGTGGTTAATTGTAGTTCCAGCTGCATTATTCTGACTTGATAATTAAATTGCTTCATTCTTATTTTTGAACCTTTAAAAGAGAATTGCTTATTCCTGATTCTATAATTACTTGAGTGTCCTAACTCAAATTCTGCTGTGTTAAACAATAAAACTACTTGCAATTTGACTGGAGAATACACTTGAGAGGATTATTTGTCTTTCTATAGCTCTTAAACATTTGGTCCTTCTGTGATATTATTTTTCCCCTTATGGTAACTTTTTATAGTGTTCATTTTTTGATTAGCATTATGCAAGTCCAATTAATTTGTTGTCTTTTAGAACAGCCACTTTTCATTTTGGTAGCAGCAAAAGCTTAATTAGCTCCTATTTTATGTTTACTTAGAACCTGTTAATTGTGGTTTTGCTGTAGAGTTGATCCTGTGAAGTATGATCGCAAGCAGTCTAAGTCTTTTTCATCCTTTGACTTCATAGTTCTGAGGTTTGGAAATATGGGAACTAAGTTGAGGAATATTGCAAAACCAGAAAATAAATAATTATTGGCTTTGTCATTCTGGCTTGCTTAGTCAATACAGATTGAATAGAGATAGACGGTATCCTTTGATCAGTGAAAACAGTCGTCTTAGGGAATGTGTGGGAGCCCAGCACATCAGTAACTTGTGGTTCTTTTGAAGTGAGAAGGCCGTAGTTTTTGGAGTGGTAATGACAGCAGAGGTACTGAAGGAGACTGGGTGTTCTACAAGAGCAGAAAATACAGCAATTATGAGAGGATTCAGTTACTTTTCAATGGAGTGGGTGAATATTATGCATATGCATGATGCTGAGACTAAAAATTAGGAGACAACTGCGTTGTGGAACAGTTGGAGAACTCAAAAGAGAAATTATTTTATTTGATTCTGTGTGAGATCAAGATCAAAATCTTTCTGCTGAAAGATGCTATGACAGGGACTAATCTTTCCAAGGCATTAAGAGGTAGGTCACTACAGTAACGCTTCAATTCAAAAAAAGGAAATTACTTAAAAGTGAAGGAGCTTTTAAAATAAAATATGTGGAATTTTTATGCGTATTATACCTATGCATGTACCTGATAATACTACTTCAGTGTGATTTTTTTCAGATATATATTTTTGTTCTGTCTCGCAATCTTGTAAGTTGTTTGAAGAAGTTGGTGGAGATCCAACTGACTTGGTGTACTTGAATTTCCAAAGCAGTCATTATGGTCCTTGCAAAAGTTCTTTGATAAACTAAGCTGTCATGAAAAACAGCTCTGAACACTGAGGCTAAAGATGGAAATGAATGGTTTCTCTTCAGACAAAGGTCACTAATAACCTAGTCACTATGGAAGACAGGCTACTGGAGTAGATACATATTACAGTTGTTAATTTGTGACTTCTAGTGTTTGACTAAACACTAAAACTAGATAGTGTTAGATTAAAAAAAAAGTGGTGGTTTTGGATGTAAGCAATATAAATCAACAGTATAATCTTTGCTGATAAATACTTGAATTTTGTTTTATGTAATGTGATTTCTCCTGAACTGACTCTTTGGTGGTTTGTTGGTGGGTTTTTTTTCCATAGAATATCACTTCCTTCAAAGCTTATCTACATTAGCTCATGTATATTTATTTTTATTTCTCCTAATAACTTGAATAATTGGTTCACTAAAAGAATTCCAATTTTTCTAGGAGATTGGTGATTCCACAGTTGCCTTATTAAAAACATCTGCCAGCTCTGAAAAAAGTACTGCTGGTCAGATAGTCAGGACAGTACATACCGATGAAATGCCTTGCTGTCAAGATACCAAAATAGTGAGCTATTACCAGGATTTAGACTTGCCAACATGGGAATATAGAGAAAGAAATCTTTCTGTAGAAGCAAAAAACCAGAAAGATGGTGAAAAGAATATAGCTATATCCCTTAAAAGAAAGCAAGATGTCCCTACATCATCTTCAGAAAAAACAAGAAGATTACCTGTGAAGACCTACACTTCTTCACGCAAGAGAAGATACAGCTGTACTTCTGGACAAACAGAGTCTTCTGACAATTTTCCTTGTGATATCAGGAGTTTGGGATGTGAGGAAAAAAGAGAATTGCTTGCAACTATAGACCAAACAGTGGCTTTTGTAACTACTATGATATTTCAAGATGGTTCTTCACAGCTCAACTCAGAGCAGGTTAGTGAATGATGTGTTTAGTCAGTTTTGTAGAACCATTTGAACTGTACACATGACTGATAAATGCAGAACCAAGTTCACTGGTAACCTAAAATATGGACCAATTCTCTGTATTATCGCTTACCAAAATATAAATGTAAAATGAGGTAAACTCAATACTTCTGACTACAGTTTATTTTTAGTTACCAACTAAAGCTTTAAAAAAAAAATTAAATTGCTCGGGCTAAACAGGCATTTTTATACTTAAAGTGAGACTGTTGTATTAGAGTATTTTTCCTGCTTTTTAGCATGTCTGTCACTGGATTTTTGTTTCAAGGCATGCTCCTTGGAACTTGCATGCTCCTCTACAGTGTCAGTATGTATGCAATAACTCTAGTGTACATAGTAGGTTTCATACTGTAAAATATTTGGGAAACTTTCATTATAGGATTGCATAAAATCTGTGAGAGGAAACACTGTTTAATTATACTTAACAGGCCTTAACCTCATCAGTAAAAGGAGTTGTTGTATTATTGAAGAGTCAGACTGATCACCCTTGTCCTCCCACTTACTCTTCAACTGACTATACTTGGAATGCTGCTAATGAAAATGATAAGTTAATTTATTTAAAAATGGAATCGTCATCTCTTTGGGAACAAGAACAACAGGCTCACAAGAAATTTGCTTGGTGAGAGTAAATGGAAAAAAAATACTGTTTTGCTTTACATATGCCTTTAGTTACATGGTTACATGGCACAGGCTTAATCTCCTTTCATGTCAAGCTCATTGAATTTCATATTAGCTGTATTGGTTCTGTGTCAAGCCTGGGCTAATACGAACCAAAAACAATGAAGTATTCCTTTGGGCTCAGCATATCACTAACTGCAGCCCTGCAGAATTAGCTTGGAGTTCTGGCAGGAGCTATTTACATTCACCTAGAAGTCCTTTATGAACGGCTTATAGCTATATGGCACCAAAAAGAGGATTCATCCATGTTTATCTTTCTTATATCTTATTTTCCATTTCCTGAACTGCATTCCTTATCTAGTACATTTTTGGTAGACCTTATTATGGTAAACATCCTTTTTGACCTCAGCTAACACATTTTTTTGAGACCAGTAGCCTTTTTTAAATGGCTTTTGAGATCCCAAATAAAGTGTTCCTCATCTTCAGTAACATTGTTACATCAAAATTGCAAGATAATTTTTGAACTGAATGCTTTATGTATCTGTTTAATAGCTGGACTAAATTTTTAAAAAGTTGGATCATGTTTTAAACTTCCAGTTAGTATAACCAAATTTTTATTTCTATTAACTTTGAAATAGTATCTCATAATGTGAGAAATAAGAACT